>OZ004712.1:21576977-22169477 GCA_963924515.1 Vespertilio murinus
CACAGACGGGCGGGCGAGGCGGTTGGAATCGCCCTGGTTTGTTCCGGTCCAGCCCGCACCCCCAGCCCTTTGGGCGAGAGGCAGGCACCCCGGGATTCTTCAGGGCCTGGGGCGAACGCCCGCTCCAGGGCTCCCAGCCGCAGCGAGTCCGCCCCGCACCGGGCACACCGGCCACCCCCGGGCTGGGGAGAGAAGGGTAGGCGAGGCCTCTACGTCTTTATTATTCAAAAGAGAGGCCGCGGGGAGGACGCAGGGGTCTGAGGGCTTAAGATAGGCGAGAGTCCTATTCAGGAAGAAGTTGGAAGAAGCAGGATTTTCAAGTGCTTTTGGCTTCCTAAGGCGCTGAGGTGTGGGGTCTCGTATCAGTGTTCTGTAGAGAGAAATCCTGACGGACTTGGTGTCCGTGTGCCCAAGGCCAAGGGGGAGCCCCCGGGGAAAGCCCTGCTGTCCCAGCGGCGGCTGGGTGTGTGCCGCACCCACGTGGGTCAGGGAACGGGCTGGGTGCTGGGTGCTGGTGCTGGGTGCTGGGTGCTGGGTGAGGGTGTGCGGCCTCCCAGGGCTGTAGGGGCACTCTCAAGCCCAGCAGGGCCTGGCTGGGTTTGGTTGCTAAGTTGAGCTCAATTATCACGTTAATTCTAAAGAAATTAGACCTGGATAAATAGCCTTTGAATTCAAAGAAATGACGCGGTATTGATTTACATAGCCATGCTTTAAAAAAAAAAGAAGAAAAGAAAAGAAACCCTTCTCGACAGGAGACATGGATGGGGGGAAAATTCTTGCTAGTATTTTCTCCATTCAGTGTACATGCGTAGGGGAAAGGTGCTTGATATCTTGGAAACCCACACTCCCTGTTCCCTCCCTCAACGCGTACACCTGGGAGAGCTCGGGAGGGCGGCTGGCGTGAGAGCTGCTTCTGGCCTGCCTTAGCCCAGGCTAGGAGTGGTATCGCTGGAGTAGCCAAAAGTAGCTACGCAAGAAGGCACCAAGATGACAGCATTGTTCCCTCCAGTGGCAAAACTGGAATGCCAATGTTATAATGGCGCTCCTCTCTCTCCCAGGTCCGGGAGATCCAGCTAGAGGGTGGACCCAGATAGAGGCTCACTGAGGTCTAAGGACAGCATCCCCCTCCTCCCTCCAGTCCCAGAACCGGAAACCCAACACGCGTGGCCTGGCCCCCAGGACCAAGGACAGCTGTTGTGGGCTTCGCAGACTTTTTCTAGACTCTCCAGTGTGGAGAATATCAACTAAGCGCCGTCCAAGCTAGAGGCTCCTGGCTGGATCTTTTCAAACCCGGAGCCCAGGGAAGTTATAAAGAAGGAAGCCAACCAGGTCCTCAAACCCAACACCATGCGCCTCTCCCTGACCTCATTCCCAGGCTGTGTGAGCACCCGGGGCGTTCTTAATGGAGGAAACCGATGCTGGGCCTAGAATGGATTGGGGGTGGGGGTGGGGGTGGGGGTGGGTAACACATTTCTGCCTCTTCCACTTTGGGCATTATACACAGAAGTTCTTTTCTTTCTTTTTTATCAAGCATAGGCCCTTCTCCCTAATACACAAGTATCTTCTCTCTCCCATTTCAGGTGGGAAAATACAACAATATTTAAATAGGTTGAAACAAGATAAATGGTGATGTTTGTCTGTTTAATATGTTGGGTAAACCAAGGCTGAGCCCCCCCCCCCCCATATTTGCCCCGCTGGGAAGTGGAGCAGGGCCAGGGGGAGGGAAGCACAGGGTGTTGGGAGTCAGCCTCAGTCCAGCCAGGCTGGGGAAGCCAGGAGCCCGGCCACTGCAGGGGAGGCGCGGCCTGGAGTGGCGGGAATAAGCATCAACAGGAAGCAGCGCCTATTTTTAGGCATAATAAGGAGCTAATATAGCCGGCCGGGCCTCTTCCGAAATGCCTCCGAGCATCCTCTCTCTTCATTCCTCTGTCCCTCCATTAGAGCAGCAATCACGGAGCCACAGCACCCGGCTCAGCGCTAAGGAGAGCGGGTTTGGGACAGCTCCTCAGAGAAAGCTGGGACGGGGACAGCCTCTCTTGTTAGCACGTGAGCTCCGAGGTGGTTCTCTTCTTACAACAGAACAAGAAATGAAAACCGCTTTTCATCAGAGAGAGACCTGTTCTGTACCTGACTCCCCTTGTGATGTAAATGTGCTGGTGATTTTCGTATTCATACCTGTTCACCTGCACCTTTTCTCGCCTTTATTTGGTAACACCCCAGTGCACAGGATAAGGCAATTTATTAGATGTTTTAGCAAAACTTTCCTTAGTGGGCAACCAATTTGAGAGCCCTTAGAAGAAAAGTGAGGGTTAAAACACACACACACACACACACACACACACACACACACACAACAACAACAACAACAACAAAAACACCCAACCACACATTCTCCCAATGGTGCCCTTTCTCTTTTGTTTGGGACAGAAGCCCTTTTTTGCACAAATCTAAGAGAAATAACTCCCCACACCATCCTACCCAGGGGAAGGAAATGGTGTTTTCCTGTGGGTCTCACTAATTTTGGGCAGAGCACAGATGTCCCCCTCCGCCAAGGGAGACTCCTTTCCCCGCAGAGCTCACAGCCTGCGTGTCTTTGAACACACGCTGAGGGCGGTGTCCACTTACACAGATATTGGGGCTCATAATTGGGTTCCTGATCTTTCTTCCCACCTGCTTTGTGGAAAAGGGAGCGGAGCGAGAAAGCAGGGGACAGAGGAAGGAGTTAGAGAACAAGCAGAGTGAACAAGAGAGAGCAGTGGGAATCTGCTTCGTTTGGAAAGATCCCTGGTTCAAGTTTCCTCGTCTGTCCTGTTTGCTCGGGCCCACCGCCCCGCCATGCCAGCTGCGCGGCCCATAAGCCACAGCAAGGCTGGTAAAGGGAGCCCCGCTGGCCAGCGGCCTGATTCACGTGGGTTTGCTCCCAGGTTTGGGGTGATGGCTACATCTCCATACCCCTCAGCCCACCCACTGGTGTCCTCGACTCTTTCTCCCTCTCTCCTCCCCATCCCTTCTCCTCCCTCCTCCTAGGGCATTGCATTGCACATCTAACAGCTGCAAAGTCCAAACAGGAGGACCCTTAACAAATTACAAAAGAGATCTCCTCCCCCCCCCAACACACACACCTCCCTGGACAAAGGAGTGAAAGAACAAGGCTCAGGCTCAAAGGGCCTGGGTCCAAGAGTTAAACGTCAAGTTCAGCCTTGTGGGATCTTAGGGCAGCAGCCCCAGAGAGACAGGCGGGTGTCCGGGGCGCTCCTGGGGGCGGGAGGGAGAGCAGGGAGGGGGAAGACAGGAGCCGGCGGGGCAGGCAGGAGCGGAGGCGACAGGAGCCCCGCAGCTGGCTCCCACGCGCGCCGCTGTCTGCAGGGAGCTGGGGGCCGGGTAATGGAATTCAGGAGGCAGAGATCCTCCCAAGAGCCAGCCACTGTCTTGTACAGATTTGTAGAGAAACCCTCACTGTAATTAAAACCGTACAGTCAGATTAATTCAATGTGTTGCTCAGCAGCGTTTTTAATAGTAAAAATCCGCTTTAAAATTGAATTAGGGTCGAAGAAAATTTCTGCGAGACTTGCCGGATTTGCCAGCTCCCATGGAAGCCAGCCGGAGCTGGACTTTGGCGCTGGCTGCACAGCCTCCCTCTCCCCCTGCCCTAGACCCGGAGTGGGGGGGGGGATAGAGAGGGGGGATGGTGGGGACGGTCCGCAGGGTGTGCTAGTTTGGGCTGGATGCTGAGCGGCCTGTCCAGGCCCAGGGCCTGGGGTTACCCTTCGGAACCCCCACCCCCTCCTCGCCCTTTTGAGAAGTTCAGGGCTCAGGTAGGTTTGGGGAAAAGAAGAGAGCCCTGCTGTATCTTGAAGCAATTTCCCACTGTGTGTTCCCGGGGCGTGGTGGAGTTTGGGGCCCTCTCTGGATGCCCGAGTGTCGGACAGGAGAAGGTGGTGGTACCCTCTGCCCCTTCCCCACCGCCCTTTTTCTTCGTGAGAGTCTTCCAAACATGAAGAGTAATATATCAAGCGCGCTGTCAAATGTCTCCCAAGCCTGGATTTGGCTGGCTGCCCCTCTCCCTCCCTTCCTCCCTCCCCACCCCTGATCCTGCGCCCCCCGGGTGGTTGAGAAGTAAACCTTGGTATTCTGTTCAGACACCTGAGAGCTGAAAGCTTGCTCCAAAGTTCCTGGGAGGGGTGGCTGCAGATGCTACCCGGGAGGCTCAAAGTTGGGGCCGCCGAGGGGCTGGAGGAAGCCTGGGGGTGACAGACCCCGCTCTTTCCCCAAACCAACCCGCTTTTCAGGGGCTCAGAGATGTAGTCCCAGCCCGCCCTGCCCCCACGGACCTGGCCATTGCAGCAGGCTCCGTGGCGCGCACACACATACACCCACACGCACGCACACATGCACGCACACGCACACGCACACATACACACACACACACACATACACACACATAGGCACACACGCGCGCGCACACACGCGCGCACATTCCCTAACGAGTTAGTCACACCGTCAGGCCTGGGAAAACAAAACCGCCGTGGGTCCCTGCTCCTCCGGCAACAGGCGCAGACGCTTTTAATTGCCGCAAATTGCCACTCTGTCCCCTTTTCATTCTCTCGCTCCCTCGTTTATTTTTAGCTCGCTTCAAATGCCCGCACACCTCCCTCCCCAGCCCGGGAGCGCGGCGCGATTACCGCCGCCTCCGGCCGCCGCCCCGGGCCGCTGTGCCAATCGCCGGCCGGGACGCCGTGACCGGCGCGGAGCGCGGCGCCTCATTGGCCCCGCGGGCTCAGGTGGAGGGCCGCCGGGAGCTCCCCTGACGCTCTCCCCCTCCTCGGTTCTTGGGTCCCAAATATCCAAGGGAGGAGATGCGCCCCCTCCCTCTTCTTCATCACCCCCCCCCCCACAAGTTTTCCTACAATCCAGCAAATCCCGCCAGAATAGGCGGCTTTCCGCGGGGACCCAGCTCTCCATTCTGTGTTGAAGAAAAGGATGCAAAGTGCGCAGGCATCTTCCCCGCCCCCGTGGCCGGAAACCGGGCACTTTCCCTCCCAGGGCCCTGCGATAGGTGCCCTGAGCCAGGTGATGGAAGGCCCTCCTCCCTGGAGGGGGGAGCAGGTCGGTGGAGGGAAGCTTCCCAGGGGGAAGTTTGGGACCGTCTGCTGGGGCGGCTACCCATGAACATAGCCGTTGTTTTAAAGATTACTGGGGAATTCTTAAAGGAGAACCTCACATTGCCACCTGAAGTGCTGTCTTAAGTGATGCTACGAGCCATGCTCCACCCCTTCTCTCTCCTCCCCGTCTTTTCTGGGACCCGCACGGTGGTCAGGGGTGGGGAGGGAGGCAGGTGTCTGCAGCCACAGCCCAAGGGGGGTCTCCGGGCTCCGGCGGAGGGATCCCACACAACTCAGTGCAGGATTAACTTGTCTCCAATTGCAAACGCGGGTCGCGCCTGCGGGACCGGGACGGTTCGGGTTACTGGCGCGTCCTAGGCGCGGACTCTTTCCTGCCCGGCCCTCCCAGGACCTGTCGGGCGAGAGGGGGGCCGGCCGGCAGGACGGTTTAAAAGGAACACAGCGAGTATGAACTGCTCCATTCTCTCTCACACACACACCCTTCCAATTTCTCTTTTTTATGAAAATATTTACAAGGCACCTAATTTCAGATCGTGGAAGTGCATTTCATGCTAGGATATATTTTACAAAACATGTAATCTTTCGGGGCCCGGAAGATGTTTAATTAAAACCATACGTTGACAAGTTGAGTTTCAAAGCGGAGTCACACTAGCACAGAAGGCTAATTTGTACTCAAGATGCAGCCTGTAATCCCTGTTGCTTGAAAACGCCAGGCCCGGGCACCGAGAGTGCCCCCCCCCCCCTGCTCTACCTGCCCAAGCGCCTGGGTCTCCCACGCTCTGCTGCTCTCCTGTAGATTGGCTAGGGTTGGCTTCCTGGTCTTGAGAAGAGAGAGGAAACCTCCCTGGATTAGCTTTAGTGTCCTTGGATAACTTCCGCGGGCTGGTCAGGAGGTCCCAGGCACCTGAGATCAGCAGGGAGAGCAGGCAGGCCCAGACGGCCAGAGAAGGTGCCCGAAGAATTCTTTGTGGCACAGAGCGTCCCAAGCCCCCAAGCCCCTCCTCCTTGCTCCCTGAGTGACCTGTGCCAGAAAAGAGAGTCTCTCCCCTTCACACCCGAACTACCTCCATTCCTGATGACTCAGAAAGCGAGGGCTTAGGAGGTTTGTCCTGGCCCAGTTGATTTATGGGCACTGGCCTCAGAGGCAGGGCAGTGTCACTTCCCAGAAGGCCCCACACTGTCAACAGCACTGCTGTGGTCCTCTGCAATGGCCTTCCTCCCTACCCTCCTTCACCATGTCCCCATAGCGCCACCAGGCCCCACTGAACCCGAGGGGGACAGCCCCACCGGGGAGGGACAGGCTCCCAGCTCAGCAGGTTGACCAGCAAGCCCTGCGGACACACGGTGCTGGTGAGCAGTGATGCCCCCTGGGATGGGCCGGCGCCAGGAGGGATTCCAAGGCTGGCACAGAGGGAAGACAAAGGATGCTAGGGTGGCCTGGGTTAGAGCTACAGCTCCACAGGCTGGGTTCCAGGTCACAATCTTGGGTCCACACTTCAGTGTCTCCTGTCCTGACTCTCAGCTTGCTGGCCTTTTCTTCTCTCAGGGATGATGGCGAGTTGTCCTGAAAGTTAGCTTCATGGAGACTCTTCCAAAAAGAGGCTGGAACATGAAAATGAAACTTAAGTTAGTTTGATTCTTACCCAAAGTGCCCAAGAACAAAAACCCTTTCACTTACCACAGCTGGTCCTGAGACAGGGGAAGAGGTTTCGCCTCATCCGGAAGCGGTGAAGATTATTGACTGATGGACGGCTTCTTTCCAGGCCTATATTTCCTTTCAAATGCGCCGTTAGTTTCCGTAAAGAGAAGTCAATTGTAAGAAAAAGCCTAAAATCTAGTGTACAAGAAGTGTTTTAAACAACATGGCCATCTTCTCTGGAAGCCTCAGTTGATTTTATTGGGCCATTTTAAAAGAAAGCTTAATGTTTGCAAAGACTTTTTTTCCCCTCTACACAGACACTACCAGCTGGCATTTTTTAAAAGATATATTTTTATTGACTTTTTACAGAGTGGAAGAGAGAGGGATAGAGTTAGAAACATTGATGAGAGAGACATCGATCAGCTGCCTCTTGGACACCCCCTACTGGGGATGTGCCCACAACCAAGGTACATGCCCTTGACCAAAATTGAACCAAGGACCTTTCAGTCCGCAGGCTGTAGGCCGATGCTCTACCACTGAGCCAAACCGGTTTCGGCCAGCTGGCATTTCTGAAGGTTCAGGGGATAGCTCTTTCACAAATGAACATGGATGTTGGCAGCTACATGCGTAACAGTACATGTCAACATAATACTTTTTTTGGTCAAATAATACTGATCTTAGATTAATGGGTAAGACCCCGAATCCACCTTTTAGTGCCCTGAATTTTGGTGGGGTGGGGGGGTCACACTCTCAAAAAAAAAAAAAAAAAGCCATGTTGTAATTGTAGGCCTGGAGGGTGAGAAAGAAATACCAAAGCGAAAAGCAGAGGCGCTGCCGACGGTTGTAAGCATCATGTTGTTGGAGCTGAGCGAAAAGTATGTACCTGACCAAATGCATTTGAAGCCTAATCCTACACGGGAGACTTGTGAATTACACAAAAGGGGAGAGAACTGCAACTAATAATCCCCACCTGTTTTATTTCAGCGATATGAACAGGCAGTTTTCCTGTCACAGACCGGGGAGCTCTCGGGGGCCCCGCAGGCCCATTTGCGGGCAGTAATTCTGGCAGGGCTCCGTGGTGGGAAGAGTAAGCGTGGTGGGAACTGTCAGGATGGTGCTGCCTCCGGGGCCAGCGGCAGGATTGGTGGGCCGAGGGGGCAGGAATGGTAATATTTCACAGCTGGCCCACCCCTTCGGCAGCCCCAGAGAGTCAACCTCATCGTTTCCAGCCTCAGAGCCTGGGTGGAGGCGGGAGAGGCCCGGACAAGCTGGAGATGCATGGCGCGTCTGCCTCCCTAGTTCCCTCTGCCCTTCTATAATTGGCCCCATTTCTCAGATGTGGAAGCTACCACGGGCTCCTCCCCACACAGACGGCTTTGGTGTTTGGGAAAGGGAGAGAGGCGGAGCGCAGGTGTTCCAGCTTCCCATCTCCCTGGCAACCAGGAGGTCTGGGGTTGCAGATGGAGAAAGAGGCGGGGTTGGGGCCTGTATGTACACATAATGTTTCTGCTTTGGAAACGCACTTGGTCAAGGGGGTCCCTGCGTTCCCCGACTTCCCGCCAGTGCTCTTTGAACAGACTCCTCTTTGCCTTCCAACTTTTCCTAAATTCTGAATACTTGAACCCTCGCTTGTAGTAAATGTATTTGTAAAGTGTATCTATTTGCCACAGACATCTAGTGTGCGAAGGTGAGAATCAATATTAAAACGCTATTTAAAAAAAACAAAACAACACTGGGTTTTAAAGGCCTGTTGTGGGGGAACAGAGATGCCAATGTGATCTGGGGCTCAGTAGAGAGCTGGATTCTATTGGCCGCTGCGTATGTGCCTCATCATGCAAATCCAACAGCTGGGCATGCGCACTGCATGGGGGGGGAGGGTGCCCTTCTTCGCTGCTAGTTGGGACCAAGCCTCCCAGATGCGCAATAATTTAGGTTTCCTCATTAAACAAAAGGTTTCCTCGTCGTCCCCCTCCTCCCACCGTCCTCAGCCTGAGCTCCTTACAAACCAAGCTGATTCTCCGCCCCCAAACGCTGCCATCCAGACTCCGGGCTCTGGCTCCTTCTGAGTGTCTCCGCCTTCGACGATGCTTTACACACCCCTCCACCTCCTTTCCTCTGGACCCACTTCCAAGGATATGAAGATGTGATTTTTCTCTTCATTTTACCTCCCCACCCTTCTCTCTCGCTATCAGCCATTGAACAAATAATACTGATGATCTTAGAGTGTCAACACCGCTGCTCCCCATCCCACGAGGCTTCCGCCTGCCTCTACCCCCACCCCCTGGGCCGAGTGCGCTTCAGCCCAAAGCTCAGGAGCACGGATGGCCCAGGGACTCGATGGGCGCCAGAACCGGTCACCGGTAAAGCCCGACTGCCCCCTTCCAGGCGTCAGCCCAGGCCGCCAAATCAGCATCTTCCAGCTCCGAGTCCCCACTTTGCGGGGCTGACTCAGGGGAGGCTTCCAAGGGCGGCCTCTAAACCTCTTCACGACCCCCCACGCGGGCACGGGGACCCCAGGGATTCATCTGCTCGGAGCACAATGGACTTCCCTGGGAAGGAATCTCAGCAGGCGAGGAATGGCCACCGTTATGTCGCAGGCCCCCTCGCGGGGAAGTCCCGGGCTCTGCTACCCCAACCCGCGTGCGGCGTCGCGGGGAGGGCCGCGCCCACACGCGCTCGCGGAACCGCAGCCAACGCTCCCTCCCTGGTGGGAATGGGGCGTCGCCCCCCTGGCTTCCACTTACCCCCAGCTTACCTGCAGGGCGAACGGATTTGTATTTTTCCACCAAAAAAACCCCCTCCTGTCCTGGGTTCCCCCAGATTCCCTCTACCCCCGTCATCGACCTTCCCCAGAAGGGCGCTAGAGGGGCTTGATTCTCTGCTATGACACGAATAATTGTTGCATCATGTAACTTCCTACATCTTGGTTTTAATTCGCAGCGAACCAAACAAAGATATTTGCAATTTTGAAATAAGCACCCGATTTAATAAATGGGAACATTGTGCAGCGCCGGCGATGCCCCCCACCCCACCCTTCGGAAGACGTTATTAGCTCTGACAGCATGCCGCTCAGGTTTGCGGAGAGGATTTTGTAAAGGGATGACAGACAGGAAGGCCAGCAATCATGGGCTCCTTGGACTGAAGCTTTTTTTTTTCCCTCTTTCTTTCTTTTCTTTTCCTTTTTTTTTTTTATCAGAATGTTCTGTTCGATGCCATTTATCCTTGATGATAGAAAATTGCGCTGTTGCCAGGACGCGGCTGCTGCCGCTGAAATAGAGGGCAGGAGCCACATTTCCATTTTCCAGCTTGAAAGCTATTCAAATGAATGTGCGGGGAGGGGGGGGTGTTGTCTAGCGATAAACAAATGAGAATAAATCGAGCTCCCCTTTCCATTTAAATGGGCAGCTCTTCATTTCCAATATAAAGATTTTTTGTTCATCAGTGTTTGGGAATACCTGGGAGTCAGTGTAAGCCAACGTACAATTTATTTTGATGCTCTTAAAGTGACTCACCACATAAACATTTAAAAAGAATCTATGTCTGAATATATATATATATATATATATATATATATATATATATATATATATAGTATAAGCATTGCATATACATAGATCCTGCACATACATACCTTCGCACAGTTCCAAACTCCACAGGAGAATAAACTCTTTCAGCAGTTTCCATTGAAGTTAATTTGTGAGTAATGCTGGCTGCTGGTGGGTGTAGACTTCTATGTAAGCATTGTTAAGTGAAGTCCCACCCCACCCCACCCCCACTATATATTTCAGGGCGCTACATAATTTAATTATCCTTAGGTTTTTAACTAATTTAAACATACTCCCCCTCAAAATAAAAAAAAGATAAAAATCACCCTTTGTCATGTATTTCTTTCAAGTTAATTTTCCAAATTCACCTTTAAAGTTTTCTAAGTTAGCACATATGAGCCAAAGAGGGGCAGGTCACACTTCTAAAGGATGTGAAACAAAGAGAGTCCTGAGCCTGAGCTTGCCTTCCTTAATACTTAGATTCTCTGCTAGCCTTAAAAGATCAGATTTTAAGAGGGACTTAAGGGATCATGTCCAAAATTTAAAAATACAACCCATTAGAATACACATGCACACACATCAGCAATGTCTTGGAAAAAAAAAACCCATGAAACTTGTAGGGCCTCCACTGCGTTTTACACAGTAAAGGCTTTTATTGAATTCTAACTTTAATGTTTTTGTGTGTCAGTCCGATACCGGCTGTTAGAAAATGTTCAGTATTATTATAAAGGCCTGTAAAACACAGGGACTGGTTGTAGCTGAGATTTCAGCTGGTACTTTAAAATAAAAAATAAAATAAAACCCGACAATACTTTAAAACAACATTTTTAAAAATAAAGTCGTGGATCTCTAACTGCTATATATCTTTTTTTTTTTTTTTTTTAGCTACACGATTGTTCCGGGAGGGGTAGGCCACTGCTGGGCAAACCGGGGCTGCAGAGAGAACAACAGTGCAAAAACCCAGAGAGAAAGGCGAGGGCGAGCCGCTATTGCCGTTCTGAACTTTTCCAGTGGTGTTGTAGGGCCATTCCCCCCAGCCACCCAGCCAGTTCCTGAACAATCCGAGTTCAGGCGACCGTTTTTTGCCCGGTTCACAAATTAGCATGATAATAAGAAAGCGACCCACCCCATCAAAAGAAGCGAGATAAAGCGAGGAAACGGCCCTACGAAAAGTCCAATTTGCCTGTGTTTGTTGTGGTTAAAATAATTGTAGGTGAATGGAGAGCGTGTAGGCACCGAGAGAGGCCTCCCCCCGCCCCCCCTCTTTTCTCCTGGGCCCGGGGAATTGTGCGGGGACACGGCTCCCGGCGGCCGGGGCTCTCCGGGGAGGCGGTCCGCGGGGCGCAGGGCGCAGGGCTCGGCGCATCCCCCTCCGGGTACCGCTCCGCTCCGGGCGCCGCGGGAGGCCGGCGCCGCCGGGGCGCGGAGGGCGAGGCGCGGGCGCTCGGGCGGGGCTGCCGGGCTCCAGCCGAGGGGACCCCCACCCCCCACCCCCCACCCCCCACCCCCTACCCGGGGGATAGAGCCCGGCTTCAGGCTCCCCAGGGCTCCGCGTGGGGCCGGCATCAGGAACATTACGCAAAAGGAGGTGGGACCTCCTCGGATGCCAGGGCGGGGGCGCGGGCGGCCAGGACCCCCCTGTTCCCTGGCGCCGTGCCGGATCGGGACCTCTCCCCCCCCCCCCCCGGGTCCGTCCTGCGGGGTCTGGGTCTGGAGCCTCCCCCAGGGCTCTGGCCGCGGAGGTTGGACCGGTTTGGAGCGTGGCCTCCAGCCAGGGGCGGGCGGGGAGAGGGTGGGTGGATGGGGAGGTGGTGAAAGGAAAGAAACGGTCTTAGACGGCTAACCCCAAGGAACTTGGAAGAGCCAGCGCGACCCAGCTGCCCGCAGGACAAAGGCAGGGCCGGGCTCCGCGGGCGGAGCGGGCCGCCGGCGCTGGGGCGGCTGGCTGTGTGGGTGTCTTTGTGTGGCTGGGCGTGCGGAGTGGCGGAAAAGTTGAGTTTGGAGTTGAGTTCGGTAGAAACCAAGAGTGGAGACGGTGGAGCCACATCCCAGGCTGAGAGAGAACCTCAGCCCTCACCCCCTGAAAGCCGGGCCTCCCCCCACCCCGCAGCACAGAGTCCTCATTGAACGGATCCAGCTACACCCAGGTGCCCCCTCTCCTAGGGAAAGCTGGGAACGCACAGTCCAGCTTGGGGGAGGGGAGATTTTCCTTCCCCTCCGAGAGATGCATCCACTAAGTATGAAAAATGAAAGCGATTTGCTCCTTCGCCTTCGGAGACCCCAGGCATGTGGGACTTGCCTTTTTTTCCTCCACAAAAGAAGGGGCATTTCTGAAAAGCTGCAGGAGCGCTCACTCCTGAGGGGTTCCAAGACTATCACACGCGGGGGGAAACACAAAAGCTCCGCATTGGATATTTTAAAAAGATGTCTCCTTCCTTTAAGCCCCCTGCGTAAACGCTGGCTGTAAGGTGAAAGTGCTTCGGTGTGAAAACACGCTCAGGGTTCCCTTCCCCTTTTCAAGTTGCACTGGCAGCTGCAGAACCTAACGCTGAGCAGGTCATTGTGGAGACTCATTACCGTGATAGTCAGAGCGAGCCCCACCAGCTAGCCAAAAGCCTTGCCCCAGAAAATTGGGGAAGAGAAAGCAAATGGTCTTAAAAATACAAAGTACTCTAAATTCTGTATTGCCTTCTCAGTCCCAAATAGCTTGTCCTGGTTAGTACTTGCACCGTGAACTTAGCCCATGCAAACTCTGCTTCCCTTGTGCTCTAAGGCATTTTTTGCTTATTTTTAAGTCTCCAGAGCTGTGAATGTGCAATGAAAACAGTGAAGAGCCACTTTAATCCTGCTTTGATCTCTGGAGGGAGATCATAGCAGAAAGCAGGTCACCACACAGATAGGCACCGCTGTGAGGAGTCCCCGCTTCTTACTTTTCTTATTCTTTTTTTGTGTTTTCAAGGTATCTCCATTGGCTTCTGGACACCTATTGCCAGTTAGCAAACTGTTCATGTGCATATGAACTGTGAATAACTTTGTATTTACAGCTTGATGATTATACTTCTTAGATGGAACCATTTCTTGTATTATAGGTCTAGATATTGGGGTTGATGTACTCATTTTGTCTACCTGGTTATTTACATAAATATATTAGACCATGTGCCAAGTTCATAACCTCCCCAGCAACCTAATTGCCTAAAAAAATTGCTATATTTCCTCTGCTTTCTTTACCCCTGAGTCTGAAAGGCATAGAATAATGGTAGTTAATCTGCTTAGATAATTTGAGATTTAAAGATTAGAAGGCCTATATTGACAATTTCAAAATACAAGTCAGAGTGTTTTGGCTAAGCAAAGCTTAGGAGATGACAGATATGATAAAAGAAATGCCAAAAAAACTAGACTTGATTAAAACTAAAAAGTGTGATGTTTTGTGGCTTTGAAAGAAATGATTGTTAAAACGCTCACAATCAGAATATGTCCCTAAACAAGCACCTAGAAGGAAATTTTATGCTACCTGATACTTAAACAAACAATGCAGCATTTCACTGTGCTTGCACATACAACACGGATCTATTTTACAGTGCTTTTCAAACCACCTTCAATATATAGTTAATTGGTTAGCATAGTTAGTATAGTTGAGCCACCTACTCAACACAAGCGATGTGTACATAATCATAAACATCTGTGCCATGAACACATTCTTCCCCTTACTTCTCAGGCTCCTGTCATAGCACAGAGCATTAATATTATATTGAAGGGGCTGCCAATAAAGCTATAGCTGCCACCTAGCTTTTTTCAGAACTTGTTGAATGGGAGGAACACGTAGATATCTAAATTTGCTAATAAAAAAAAGAAAGCTATTCTGCTTCAAATCATCCCTATTATAGTTGATTATCATTTAACCTCAATGAGCCAGCCTCTGTCACAGCTCAAATCACTCTGACGCAGAGGCTACCCAAATGCTTGTACATGTAGGACAATTTTACAATAACCTGCTTTGCATCAAATATGTCCTTTTAAGGTGATTTTAGACAACTGGTTTGGGAGCACAGTTTAGAAGAAGGACTACAATAGAAAGAGAGAGTTTAGGAAGAAAGAGGGCAAAGAGAAAAAGTGGATGAAAGAACACACACACACACACACACACACACACACACACACACACACACATTGTTTAGGCAGATAAATCTTTTATGGTCATAGACTGTGTCCTCTAAATGGTTGAGGTAATTTTCAGACTCAATGCCTGTTCTCACCCTAGTGGCCTCCCTTTTGGTTAATCCATTCATTCCCCTATATCTGTTACCATTATAATAAAGTTCTAGAGAATTTGTAGTGGAAGCTACCAAAATATTTGTTTATAGGATGTTGGGGACATTTTGTTGACAACAGATACATAAACATTGCATTAAGTATCCCAGGAATGCTCATTTTGGTGGCATTTAGCTAAAACAAAAACAAAACAAAACAACAACCCAAAAAACATAACCCCTATCTTATGTACCCAGAAGCTGGTTTGTGCATTGTCTTGCTTTTGACTTAACCTGGCTCTACAGTTTATAAGAGAACTTCACAAATATTTTAAAGTCAAAATTACTTTCTCTCTGAAAAAGCAACAAATGTTGGTCACTTGTTGGTCTTTAAAGATGGAAATAAGCATTACATCTTAATTATATTTAGATTTTTGCCAAAAATTCTAATCTCTTCAGTCTGCTCTTTTCCTTTAACCAGAATCCCAAGAGCCTGGCATATCTTATGTATGTTAGGAGAGAGAATAGGCCTCCTTGTCTTTTTAATTAAAGTGTTTGCAGCTTGTAGAAAGTAGTAATTTTCTAGAAAATTAGATAATTTTAGATCACTGTAGTTCCACTCTTTTATCTTTAACATGGGTCTAAGCAAATCTTGCCCTTTAAAAACCATCAATTATAATTCAAAAAAAATATTGAAGTATTCTGAATTTAAAGTATTAGTCTGACCCCATCTCAATGAGAATATATGTATGATCAGTGTGACATGTATGATCAGTGTGACAACGCACATTGGTTCCTGTATGGCCTATCAGAGTAATACATGGCAGCACATGTTCCTGCTGGTGTGAAACAGCATCGTTCCTGATTGATGCCTCCTTCCTGATTCTTGGGTCTATCCACATGCCCCAAAAGGGCCTCTTAAAGTCACCATTCTTTTTCTAAATGAGGTAGAAATAGAACTTAACCAGGAAGTAATCAAGGTATTGAACCAAAGGATTAAAAAATTATTTAGCAAAGAAAGGTGGTCTTTTTTCTCACTAAAAAATGGTTAGGCTTGATTTTAGTCGATTCATCTAAAATGTTTAGTGGCTCCCATGGTCTATCAAGGAAAGACAAGCTCCATTTTCTGGCATACCTGAGGAGGCTTAGGAGGCCGCTGGACTCTGGAGTCAGACTGCTGGGTAATCTTGAGCAAGTTTCCTTTGCTGAGTCTCAGTTTCCTGTCTGTACAATTGGAATAACAATAGAACTAACTTGTGTGGCCTTGGTAGAATTAAATAATATAAATGCCTCTAAAATGCTTAGCAAGGTGTTTTGTGAAAAGTAAATATTCGCAGACTGCTAGTAAATATTTAACGTTAACATAATGCTTAACAAGGCCTTTGGTTTCTTCTGCACGAGCTCTGCCCTTGTTATAGAAACCACTCACCTGGGGTGGTTCACCGGGCTAACTTCTCACCTCTCTAATTCTGCTCCACTAAAACCTCCCCTGGGAAGTCTTCTCTGATGCTTGAAATTAGGCAGCTGCCTTTGGGCCTCCATAGCACCCACTGCTGATTTCTTTCATTGTCATCGGTGCTTTACTCGTCCGTCTCCCTAATTAGACTATCAGCTGTGGTGAGCACGATGTCATATTTCCCTTTCTCAGGGCTCACAGCTGAGCCTGGGAGACAGCAAATACTCAATATATGTAGGTAGAAGGACTAAATATCCAAACTTTCCTTTCTGTTAGCTTGCACTTATAGATAAGTTGTCACTGGGTGTATTCTTGTACATTTCATTTTCACTACCTACTGTTCCTCAAGGAGAGGGGCTCAAAGGAACCTAACATTTATTGCCATAGTAACTTCATGAAGAGTTGTGGTCTGTAATGAACTGATGGTATTTTTAAGATAAAATATCTTCAGGACTCACGGATAAGTTGGGTTAACTGTACAAATCTCTGACACCTGACCATACTACTCAGCATATGGTTTATGCATGGTCTCAGATAGTGATCTACATGAGTGCTCATAGTTAGGTTTCAGCTACCACAATGCCCTGGCCAAATGGGCTTCCGATACAGTCAATTATGCCATTGGTTCAAAGGACATACGTATATGTAAAAGTCATTAACAGACATTGGAAGGATCTGAACATCTTGAAAAGACCATTCAGGTGTGTCTCATTGGCGTCTTGGATCCATGCAACTCTTGAACAGAAACAGGGAAAGCCTCATTGTGTGGCAGGCTAATTTGAGGGAAGACCGGTATAAAGTATGATATGTCAGGGTTATGGAATATTGGAACCTACTGAATAGTAAATATTTACACAGGCAGGAACCAATGCTGTGTGGCCAAGTCCTCATTAATGGGCCTGCTTTAATGAGTAGGCTAGGACTCTTTGTAATCATTTCATTAATCCTCAGAAACAGTTATTACTGGAGTGTTTGAAAGCAGTTTGTTTTCTTAAGATTAATCACCCCCTGCAAAGCTTACTTAATTAGATTTGTAAACTCCTTTTCTTCTATGGAAGGAAAAGTTAAACCAATTTCTCATCTTGGAATTATCAAATGTTTCAAAGGCACAAGGTCCAAATTTAACTAGATTTTCCTGGAATAACTTAATAAATATATGAATTAAGTGATAATGGTGATTCCTACCAATCTGCTCTTGTAAACCATAACTGCTGTTTGTAATGTCCCTGTCAGCCCCCTTGAAAATAAAGCTAAGTGATAAAAAATTTATGAAGAAAAAAAGAAATACCATTCCATTGTGAGAACAATAGACTTTCCATTGATGATGAAGGAATATTACTCTCTTCAAAGTAAACAATGAAGTGATTTTGATTTGGTTGCTGGTTCAGAGCATGGGCCTCACAGAAGTTGCAAGACAAGCTTGGGGGAAATTCATGCCTATTTTCTTGCACGTAGGCAGGGCAATCTATGCCATCGCAGAGTCAGTTCTGCTCAAAACCCAGCACAGCCCTAGCCCCACACTTACACATTCCCTTGAGGCAGTTCAGTTACCTGTTCTGACAAAGGAGATCAAGGAAAGGAAAGGAATGGAGAGATAGGAACTTGTATTTTGCCCCAGGCATAAGACGATGTGGGCGGGGTATGGGATCCTAAGATTAGAAAATTGTAATAAGTAAAAAAGAAAAATAAATAAAAATGATACAGTTTGCCATGCAAGTGAATCTTTCTATTTCTGCCACTTCTTTTTATTTTTCCAATTATTTGCTAATGATTTTATAATTTTATTTTCTTAATCTTACCTTTATTGTTGAAACTATTACGGATGTCCTCATTCCCTCCCACTCCCCCTTTGCCCACTTCCACAGGGCCCATTGGCCACCCCCACACTGTTGTCTGTGTCTATGGGACACGCATGTGTCCTTTGGCTCATTCCTCACCTTTCATTCAGTGTCCCCTTCCCGCGCTCCCCTCTGACAGCTGTCAGTCTGTTCCATAAATCCATGTCTCTGTTTCTATTTTGTTCATTAGTTTATTTTGCTCACTAGATTCCACATATAAGTGAGATCATATGGTATTTGCCGTTCTCTAATTGTATTTCTGCCACTGCTTTTGTGGCACTTTCTATTTATTAATGTTCCATATCTTTTCATGAAAATGTGAAGTGACTTTAATAAATGGCATGTAAAAAAAATACTTTACCCCTCCCACTGTCACTCAAGCTATGGAGTCATTCATAGCACACTGACCAAGTAATTTCTGCCAATGGATGAATTATTCAACTGGCATTATGATGAACACAACAACATGCATTAAAAAAAGCTCGTTTTGTTTTTTCTATGAGGAAAATATGGACCCAGAAAAAGACAGCCTTCTTTCCTCCCTCCAAATATCAAGTCAGTTTTTGCCACATAAATATGGCCTAACTGGTCCATCTATCAACCATATTTAAAAGCCATTCAAACAAGAGTCTACAACTTCTCTTGGAAGTCTATTCCTTGTGGTTGCTCAAAAGATAGTGTGAAAACATTTTATTGTTTCAGATTGGACCTCCCAAGCCTGTCAGGGAATTTTTATGCCTTAGTGCCTAAAATATTCCAAGAAAATACGGTTCAAACCACCACATTTTTCTGCTTTCAGGTTCAAACCCTATAAAACCACCACATTTTGTATGATTTCCACCCCAAACCATAGTTGGCATGAGATCCCACTAGATGGTCTGCTCAGGTCTAAGTGAAATATTTACCAACCTTGACAACATTTTTGGCCAACTTGTCACTAACTTGGAATGCAGGTGAAATGAGCTGAGTTCTCAGCAATAATGTCTTCATTTGGGTCCTCCCCCCCCTTTTTTTTTTGACCTCCTGTCACCCAAGTTGCAGACACGTAGTCATTGCCTTATACTGGGTCAATCATTGTTACTTCCTCTGTGTCTTTCTTCTAATGATTGCCTTATCTTGGAAATTTCTCTTTTTTTCCTTTTCAAAGCTCACTTCTTCTGTGTATTTTCCCCTCACATTGTACACTTTGAGGATAAAATATAAATCAGATTTTCAAAGGTGTTAAAGGATTTAAAATTTTTTACAGAATGCATAGGGCTCTAGATTGTAAGTTCCTTATGGGGAGGCCTAGTCTCTTGATGAGCATTTCGAGTTATTGGATCAAATTCAAGATTTTATTTGCTAAATTTGGCAACCCTATGGACATTGTATCTCTGTCTTCCAGAAACCCCCACGCAGCAGGTGCTCAGTAAATATTGGTTGGCTGAATGACTAAAGGAAAGTAGTGGGGATGTATATCTTGGAATTTTAATTTTCTCTAAATTATATCACATAAGGAGCTGGCTTACCCTGTTGGCCTGGCCCCATTTCATAAGATCTCAGGTCTGTGAGTTCTTGATGGAGATTGCGGTAGGCATGGTCTTTGACTTTCCTCATTCTGCTTTTTTTTGTGTGACCACTGTTCTAGAAGGATATCCTTGTTTCTTTAAGAAGCCTATGGGATAAAAAAGGACAGGGAAGGATCACCTGCTGTTAGGTCACAGTTCACTAAGAGTAGAGTAATCCCCACAATTGGGTTGGGAGGGCTTGAGAGAGGCAGGAAGCTAACTGATGGCTTCCTGCTGTCATTCTTTCCCCACCAGAAGCTGGAGCTCCCTCCATAACCACAAATATACAAATAGGAGCCTCCAGGGAGTGCATGGGTGCTGGAAGGGGAAGTAATAATAGCAGTTTGGGTTGACTAGAATCTTTTATAAATAGTCCTAATGCCCCCAAAGTCACTATCATGAGAATTCTTAAGGCCTCTGTGGAAGGGGAAAACTATCTCAACATGTTTATTTTATCATTATGTTAAATTATCAATTACATTTATTACTGAAACTCCTATAAAATCATAAGGGTGCTTTTACTTTAAGAGCTAAGGGCCATGGGGCACCAAAGGCAGTGTTGACTTTGTCTTCATTTCTTGCATCCATCGTTTTTTTTTGCAGAAAGTCTCTAGGACTTTTCCAGTACTTTGTACTCAGTACTTCTCTTTGGTGTCCATCAGTCAGTATCTCTCCTAAACATGTGACTTGGAAAGTTAAGTACTCAAGAGTAAAGTGCTTACATTTCAGGGATTTCATGGGTACATCAGATATTAGTATGTGGCCTGTTTATTTAGAGCTGTGATTAAAGTTTATGGAAGCTCTATTTCATGTATGCCTGCTTCTGAAAGACAAGGAAATGCTTTAAGCTTGAGAGAAATCAACGCTGAATCAGATAGAATGAGCCCAGAATTCATATTCCCATCTATACTCTCCCTTCTGTTCTGTTTCCCCAGTGGATTATCTCTGATGCTTGTTTATCTGATTTCCAAAATCTACTTCTGTCCTCAGGCACATCGACAGATAGAGGAAAACTACGTGCTATTTGCCCAGTCACTGCATTCTGTTCTTACAAAACATGGTCAAAATACCTTAAAATGCCATTCAGCAAAAGTGCCCTCGGAGGTGTAGAATTTTGGTTTTCTATTCTTGATGGTTAAAATATGTGGTTTTGGAGTCAGATCTATTTGCAATGAGATTCTGGATCTGTCTCTTTAGTAGCCCGAATCAAATTGCTGTACTACTCTAACCTCTAGTTTTCTAGTATGTAAAGGGAGATAATTATAGTAAAGGAATATGATGAAATTTGATAAAATTGGAAGGAAAACCCTTCCCACAAGAGTAGCAATGATATTGAATAGCTCAGTAGGGTTGCGAGAATGAAATGACCTACTGTAAAGAGAGTCTAGCTAGCCCATACATAGTAAGTGCTCAACAAATGACAACCATTGTTGTTCAAAGTCTGGGACAGAAGATTTTCTTCTCAAACAGATCCTCAGAATGTTCTGTTAAATAAACACACTTGTGTGGCCCAGATTGTGCTTGTGGCCCATAATGGAAACTGTGGCAGTAATGTCCCTGCACCTGGCTGGCCACATTCCTGGCCTCTCCCCTGAATGTCCAGCTTCTGGTTTAACTGGAAGTTGGGAGGCAGGATCAGGACACTCTTGCACCCTACGACATAGCCAAGAATAGAGCCTGGTGGGAAGGTGGGTGACGCCTCCCTAATGCCAACCCAAATGTCTCTGACGTTCCTAGCTGCTCCTCCTACCCAACTTTCTGGGGGTTGTTTTGGGGACAGTGCATTCCCAGTACTGGAGAGGTGGTGGCTGAGCCACTGCCTGGGGCTCTGCTGAGTTTCTGGTCCTGCCTCCAAACTTCCAGTGCTCTACTGGCTCAACCAGAAGTTCAGGTGTGGGGTGGCCCAGTGGTGTGTGTGTGTGTGTGTGTGTGTGTGTGTGTGTGTGTGTGTGTTTCTGGGAGGATGGGTGGGGTGCAGTGGAAAGCACTTGAGCAATGAATCTAGAGGCCCTGGGGAAGGTACTTTTTTTGGTAAGTCGAATTTTACCTCATGCCCCCTGACTTCTATGTATTCTGAGCTTCCAGAAGGTTCAATCCCGCTAGGAATGTAAAGGCCACTGCAAATGGGTTGTAGGAAGAGATTAGAGGAAGAAAAAAATTGAGATGGGTTGCTCCCTTTAACAGTGTCACTTCTCTTAGCATCTCTCCAGCATTATTTCCTCTGAACATTGTTTTCCTTTGAGTCTTTTTAGAATGTCCTTTCAGTTTCTGGCCACCCACAGAAATAGAAGCTGAAAAAAAAAAAGGTTGAGGGAGCCTCAACATTCTTGTTTTTTCCTCTTTGTTCATCCTTTTAATCCTATCATCTCTCTCTATATTTTTTTTGCTATTCTTTTTTCTTAGAGCATAGGTAAAGGGAGCTTTGAAATTAATACTCAAAACATGAAAAATGTTAACTTTAGAAGAAAACAAGGCAGAGGGAAAGCAGGCTAGTTGAGTAAGGAAGATGAAAAGGAGGAGGAAGAGTAAACTCCTCAATCCAAAATTAATAAGAAATAGTCTTAAGTTAATATGGACCAGGCAAGGTCTCTTATCTTATTTAAATTTCAGAAAGGAATATGATGAAATTTAATAAAATTGGAAAGGAAAACCCTCCCACAAGAGTAGCAATGATATTAAATAGCTAAAAGTGTCGAGAAATACTGGCCATGTGCCTGTGATGACCCATCCAGTTAGATCAAAAGAATTTGGAATTATCTCCCAATATTGGTTATTTTATTTTGTGACAGTTGTGATATATTTTATACATGAGGTTAGAATTGTAACTATAGGTTTGCTATAATAGGCTTTCTTTTCTATTGAGCATAAATTGAAATCACATTTGTTTGTTTATTTAATTTTAGGACATTGAAAACATCCTCCAATTATGGTAGAGTCAGAGCAAAATAAAACAAGATAATTCTCCTACTTAAGGAAGCTATCCTATATTATAAAGAGATAATATGCAAATTGACCATCACTCGAACACACAAGATGGCCACCTACATGTGGAAACAAGATGGCTGCCACAAGATGGCCAGCAGGGGAGGGCAGCTGTGGGGGATCAGGCCTGCAGGGGAGGGCAGTTGGGGGCAATCGGGTAGGCAGGGGAAGACAGTTAGGCATCAATCAGGCTGGCAGGCAGAAGCGGTTAGGGGCAATCAGGCTGGCAGGCAGGCGAGCAGTTGGGAGCCAGCAGTCCTAGATTGTGAGAAGGTACAGGAGTCCCAGATTGGAGAGGGTGCGGGCTGGACTGAGGGAATCCACCCTCCCTGTGCATAAATTTCATTCACTGGGCCTCTAGTAAATTATGATAAAAAAAATCAAGTAACTTAATTTGTGGTGATGGTGGTGTAAATAGGGAGGGGGTGTC
Organism: Vespertilio murinus; assembly: GCA_963924515.1. Taxonomy (NCBI): domain Eukaryota; kingdom Metazoa; phylum Chordata; class Mammalia; order Chiroptera; family Vespertilionidae; genus Vespertilio; species Vespertilio murinus. Next base: position 21,599,785 of record OZ004712.1, read on the forward strand.
TGAGGATATGATGTATAACATGGTGACTATAGTTGATAACACTATTGTATAATTAAAATTTGCTGTAAGAGTAGAACTTAAATGTTCTCATAAACACACACACACACACACAAAACAAAAACAAAAAACAAACAACAACAACAAAAAACACCCAAAAGATAAATATGTGAGGTGATGGATGTGTTAATGAACTAAATGGGAGAAATCATTTCCCAGCATAGATGTGTATCAAATTGTCACGATGTACACTTTAAATAATTTACAATTTTATGTGTTAATTATACCTCAATAAAACTGGGAAAAACTAGTAAGAAGAGCAAATGTTTTCCTTTCCCAGGCCTGAATTATGTATATGGATTTGTATAAAAACTTTCTAACCGCTATTGCCAGGGTAGAGGAGCCTGCTGGGAAAGAACCCCAGGCGTCCATTTCTCCAGCGGAGGGCACTTCACCAGGGAGGGGCCCATTTATCTCTGAGCCCCCAGTGTGAGTTTGCTGGCACACTTCGTGTTTCTCAATCTAAACCAAGCCATGTTTAGTTTAGCAAAGCCCAGTGATATGGGGGTCCCGATGACTGTGCACAGCCTCTCTTATGCCAGAGTTCAATCTATCTTAAACAATAGCAGCAGCAGCTGTGAGAGGGATCCAAAGACCAATTTGTTGGAATAAAGCAAAACAGGGCTTTGCCATATGGGAGATATATCTCAGATGGGTTTATTAGATGTAGAATGATTTTCCTTATAGCCTAAGGGCTTTCTGGAGGGGATGTGAAATCTTTTCACTATGTGCACATCATTGCCAGATGTGGATATAGTGAAGTAAACCTCATCCTGTGTGTGTGTGTGTGTGTGTGTGTGTGTATGTCTGTGCGCATGCATATGTCCATGGGTAAAAAATGGCAAATTCTGGCTCATACCTAGTTTCAGTTTATCTCACTCTCACTTTCTAATGCAAAACTTTCTTCATGGACCTTTTAAATATGCAGTAGGACTCCCTCCCCCTCAACCCCATCTGAATAAATTATGGGTGATATCAAGTCTACCAATAAGTAGAACCAGAGGCAGTAAAATAATGAGAGAACATGGTTAGTTCATGGAAGACCCTGCCAGTATTGAATAGTAGGATGTAATGGAGTGCTCCACCAAAACTTAAAAAATTAATAATGATTACTAATCCCATTAATCAGAGTTTGTCATATGAACGGACCAGGGATCTGTTGTATTAAGCTGTCATGTGGTTGCAATCATAACTTTTTAACTGCCATCAGAGGTAACTGTCAGCAACACCACATCTTCTCTTCAGTCTATTCTGCCTTCAGGTCCCTGGGGTTCCATCCTGAGTTCAGGGCGATTTGAACGATACACTAATGACCTGCTGATTGTCTGCACAAAAGCAAATTCATACACTGTTCAGGCAACACAGTGATTCCACACAAAAGCAAAGGACTGTCTGGTGTCAAAATAATACCACGCTCTAACTTTGATAAAGATTTTTGTAACCGACTACAAGGTACTAGTTGGTGCTAATGTGTGTGGCAGAAATAATGTTTATTCAAAAAGCTAACAGGTTGGCAGCAGGGAAATTTCAGAACTGTGTGTGTGTGTGTGTGTGTGTGTGTGTGTGTGTATGAAGGATGCTGTTAGATAGCTGTTTCTGTTCATATTTTTGGTTCTAATTTTCAAAGGTACAGAAAATACAAACATATTTGTTTCAGTTGGATATTTATTCATGTTGGTGATTATTAAGATACATTTCATTTTATTTTTAAAATATATTTTTGATTTCATAGAGGAAGGGAGAGAGAGAGATAGAAACATCAATGATGAGAGAGAATAATTGATCAGTTGCCTTCTACCCCCCCCCCCCCAACTAGGGATGGAGCCCTCAACCCCAGCATATGGCCTAACCAGGAACTGAACTCTGACCTCCTAGTTGGTAGGTCAATGCTTAACCACTGAGCCATGCAGGCTGGGCCTTATGATATGCTTTAAATAACATGTCATCAGAGGGTTTTCTTACCAGGTTGTGAAAATGTGTGGTGAATACTATGATCCATCTACCTATTTACCTATTTGACTTACCTCTGTGGTCTGCGTCATTGAGCAGGTTTGGGGCTGTAGGAGGCCAGGCCAAGCCATCTCAACATTCCATGTGGGTGTGACTGCCTCACAGCGACTCCTCTTTAAATCTGAGGACACATGAAAGAACCAGCACCAACACTGGAAAACCATCTACAATCCTACCCTGCCTCTTTTTTTCCTGTCCCCATGCTCCACTAACTGCAACCTGGCACATGTGTGTCTAATGGTCTGGTTCTTCCCTAGGGCACTTATCACCAAGTCATTTACCTGTAGAGTGATGGAGAATTCCTGCTGAGATTCAGACTCATATTCCAAAGTTTTATTATAAGACTTGACTTGTTTGCTTGTTCATTCATTCATTTTAAACCTGTTATTATATACCAGTTGCTATGTTAATCAGTAGGATGATAAAAAATTGGCTTCACCTCTCAAGACCCAGTGTAGTCTTATAGGTATAAGTGATAGTCAATTGGCAATTACCAAATACTTAACCTGTCTAGGATTGCTTGTCAGCTCAGTCCTGGAAGGAATTAAAGAGAATGTGAGTTTCAATATGAAGGCTCCTCCATTAGACTGTAAGCTTTTCTTAGGGCTAGGATTGAATCTTGTTCATGGAATTCTTTATAGCTCTGAGCCCAGGAAGCGCATAGAACATATGTTCAATAAAATGTTGGTGATTTTTTTTGAATATTGAAGAAGAGAATCTATAGCAATGGACTGGATGTAAATTGTAGGCACCAAGAATAGGAACTTTGGGACCAGTTATGGGTTTGGCATCTGGGATAGTTCCACTTAGTAATCAGTCCTTGCCCTCTCATATATATTCATTCATTTCAAAATTTAGGTTTAGCACCTATGATATGCCAGGGTATGTGCTAATGTGAAATTTGCATTTCAGAATGTTGCTTGAGCTACATATTAAATGGGGGATGGAAAGGGTGAGAGATATGCCACTTAGGAAGGCTTTTGCAGTAATCCAGGTGGAAGATGGCCTGTAGTCAGTGTGGTATAGTGGAAAATGCATAAGCTGGAGAATCCACTAAGACTTAGCTCTAAAACTTACTCTCTATGTGACTTTTAGCAAGTAACTATTTTACAAAATGGAGTAACATGGCCTATCTGTTATCAAACTTATAATACTGTATTAAGCTGCCAGGTATTGCATGACATAAATTTAAATGATTGTTCCTGTTGCTATCAGTAATACTCCTTCCTCCATACTTGTATTTCCTCTCCTTTAATGTACAACTTCATGATTTTAAATAAGATCTTTTGGGACTTGTATGCATGCATATAAGCCTAACCAATGGACACAGACAACAGGGGGGTGAGGGTTGAGTGTGTGTGTGTGGGGGGGGGGGAATGGAAGGGGAATGGATGGATAAGGACACATATGTAATACCTTAATCAAAGAAATTTAAAAAATAAAAACAAACAAAATAAATAAGATCTTTTGTTACTGTTGTTGGTCCTCTTTTTTTTCCTTTTAAAATATATTTTATTGACTTTTCACAGAGAGAAAGGGAGAGGGATAGAGAGTTAGAAACATGGATGAGAGAGAAACATCGATCAGCTGCATCCCGCACACTCCCCACTTGGGATGTGCTCATAACCATGGTATATGCCCTTGACCAGAATCAAACCCAGGACCTCTGAGTCTGCAGGTAGATGCTCTATCCACTGAGCAAAACTGGCTAGGGCTGTTGGTCCTCTTTATCCCTGGATTGTGTATGGCTCAGGTTCCTCCCTTCCCCGATTCTGCCTTTGTGACTCCTGTAGGAGATAACTGTAGTTATCCCAGAATGTTCTTGGCCATTACAAGGTTACATCTGAAGAAGTTGGTTCTGTGGGACACTCTATTCCAGGCTGGGCGATGTTATAACCAATGAAAATCAAGCTTGATAAGGACAAAAATCTTTACTTCCTTCCCTTGGAGAATTTTCTGGTAACTGTATTCTCCTCTTCACACCCTTGGAATGCAACACTGGTGTTATCCTTGGCTAACCTCAAAGCTCTTTCTTAAGCACTAGTGGAGAGGGAACTTTCCAAAATCATGTCATATTTTCCTTTCTGACATCTCTAGAACTTATCTATTCCCATTGGTTTCTAATAGCTAAAATCCATTCCCATATTTTGGCCCTCTTTTTCTTCTTCTCCTTATAAATATGTCTGTTGTGGTCTCTGTTCTTGAGGTCTGCCTCTGTTAAAGCCACCTCCTTGGTGCCTTCATTATGACATCCTTTGGAAATGTCTTCACGGATTTCTCTCATCTGCATTAAATCTGGACGTTAGGGACCTTCACTGCTCTTATTGCCTAATTATTTTCCCCTGCTGGTCTCCTATATTTCTTCTTAATGTGTTCTTTTTACTCCTCTCATTACTTTTTGTTTTCTTAGGCAATTTTCAAGTTGTTTCCTCCCCAGCCATGAACATGTTCTTTCCTTTTTATGTGCCAAACCAAACCGCAAACAAGTTGTGTCCAGAAACGCCTCTCTTATTTCTCTCATGGCTTTCTTCTCACATTTGCTGATGTCTCTCTCTTCATGACATTGGTCTTTTCTTTATCAAGTGATGTTATGGGCATATAATACACAGTGTATCTATACACTCTTTTGATAAAAGCAAATTTATTATTTATGAAGGAAGGTCTTTGCTATTAGTTGATTTAAGTCTATTCTCTTCCCTCTATGCACTGCCTTGTGTAGGGTTGACTATTGAAATGACCTCCCACTTCTCACTGCCTCAGTTCTCTCTCCCAGTTGTTCCACACTTCACAGTGCTCTCAGAGATATCTTTCTGATGCCTTCCTCTTCTTTTTTTAAAAAAATTCTCACCCAAGGATATGTTCTTAATGATTTTGAGAGAGAAAGAGGAAGGGAGAGGGAGAGATGGATAGAGGAAGAGAGATAGATTGGTATGAGAGAAACTTTGACCAGCTCCTCTCACATGCTTTCTGATCAGGAACCAATCCCCAATCTTTTGGTGTATGGGACAATATTCCAATCAACTGAGCTACCTGGCCAGAGCACCTTTCTGTTCTTAAAACAAAATAACAGAGCTTCTGCTTTCCCTGGCTTGTAGAATAATATTTTCCTTTAGTGCAACAAGTATCTTCTTCATCATTCCAGACTCACTCTGTCATGTTCTTACCCCAGTCCTAAATTCCAGTCACACAGAACTGCTTGGGGAGGTGTTTTACTATATACAGAGGTCGAGAGTGACTTCTCCAGGCCCAATCTAGTTTGTAGAATTCTTTGCCATTTTTTTAAAAACCAAAAGACTTCATGTAAAAATCTCATCTGTTTTTCTAGTTTCTCTTAGAAAATATGGCAATACTGCACTATGTCCCCACTTGACAAGAGAGGGCTGGCATTGAATGGTGGCTGCTCCTTTAGATGAAGTGAGCTCTTCTCCAATTTGCCACAGTTTCTGCCACATCCTTTGTATCCCCAACATTGGAGCAAAGTGTCATTTGCTCTTTATCATGGCTCTTGTGCTTTGTTTGCCTTATAGTATAAGAGAAAATTGTAGGAACCCCTTTCACATGCCACGTGGTTCAGGGTTCCGGTTCAGGGTTCAGGTTCTCGAGAAGGCCGCACAGAAATGAAAAGAGACTTGGAAAGTATTAATTTGATGATATTGGGGGCCAGGTAGGAGCCCACATCCAGTGGGAGGACAACACACTGCTCTGGCCTTGCTGTCCCTTTCATTGAGGCTATGGGAAGCAACCAGAGCCCTTAGGTAAGAGCAGTTAAGGTTGTTGACCAGCCTTCTGGCTTCCTGTCCACATCTCTCTATTAGGGAAACAGTGATTGGTTTCCGGCAGAAAATTATACCCCATCTCATAAAGAAAATACGGGAAGTTGCTGTTTTGCATTTCAAAAAATATATGGGGCCCACTTCACGCTTTCATACTTCTGGCCCCTGTAGGTGTCTGCGTTTGGATCTCTGACAAAGTGGCTTAACATTAAGGGTCTGTGTTCAAATCCTGACCCCATCACTTACTAGCAATGTGGCTCTGGGCAAGTTAGTTAGGCATTCTCGCTGCCTCACTTTTCATCTCTGTAAGTTGGAAGTGATAAAAGTGTGTATCTCACAGAGTTTTTGTTTTAAAATATATTTTATTGATTTTTCACAGAGAGGAAGGGAGAGGGATAGAGAGCTAGAAACATCGATGAGAGAGAAACACTGACCATCTGCCTCCTGCACACCCCCCACCGGGGATGTGCCCGCAACCAATGTACATGCCCTTGACCGGAATTGAACCTGGGACCTAACAGTCCACAGACGGATGCTCTATCCACTGAGCCAAGCCAGTTTAGGCCCTCACAGAGTTTTTATGAGATGGTCTTCGTAGATAATTTATTAAAGGGATGGGAACATAGAAAACATTAAATAAATCTTAGCTACATTGTGACCACTATTATTATTGTTATATTTCTGCCAGATCTAATGGTGGGAATATCAGACCCATGAAGGGCATGGTTTTGGGCAGAGTCTTTAGGCACCTATTTAACCACACCTCTCTAGCTTTCAATTTTGCCATTTACTAGCTCTGAGCCTGGTCAAGTTATTTAATCTCACCATGCTTCCATTTTACCATCTGTAAAAATATTAATGATAACACTTAAACACTAGTACCCTGTTTCCCCTAAAATAAGACAGTGTCTTATATTAATTTTTGCTCCCAAAGATGTGCTAGGTCTTATTTTCAGGGGATGTCTTATTTTTCCATGAAGAAGAATATGGTACACATTTATTGTTAAATGAAAATAAAGGAAATTTATTACCTGTATACGGTACAGTAGTGTGGTAGTTGTCAACACAAACCAGACAAACTGTGAATATCAAGAATTTACTCATTTATTCAATGACAATCATGTCATCATCTTCTAGAACATCATCATAACAATCCAATTCCTGAATTTCCTGGTAAATTTCTTGTGACTCCATTTCTTTCAGAATCAGTGGACCAAATCTCTCATGTTTAGCAATAGCACTGTCTTTAAATGAGTACTTCTTGTCAAGGTAGCCTGCTCGCAGTGCATTTGCAATGCAACTGTCAGTAATTTTCTCCCATGAATTCTTCACCCAAGTCACAACTTCTTGCAGTTTAGGTTTCACAAAGTTTCCACGCTGATTTCTCTCCATTCACACAGCAATGACGTCACGACTCCGTGTAACATCACTGGTTGCTAGAGGCCAGTTGAAGCAGCTTTAGCTACCAGTTTACGGTAAATTAATTTTCATTCTGAGACAAAGCCTGGGGGCCTTATTTTCGATGGAATGCCTTATATTTCACTCAGAAGGAAACCTGTAAGTAGGTCTTATTTTCGGAGGATGTGTTATTTTCGGGAAAACACGGTATCTGCATCGTTGGTTATGATGTATTATCTGAGATAACCATGTACTGTGTGTATCACAGCTGTTTGCCACATAGTAAGTAGGCAGTAAATGGTAGCTATTACTGTCACCAGCTGTCCTGACAAAATTTTGCCTCTGTTGAGAACTCAGAGCCAGGTCACCCACCTGTATGTGCTACATGGTGCTTGCACATCGATATAGACTTTTCAAAAATTGAGATATAACTCATATACCATGAAATTCACCCTCTTAGAATGTATAATTCAGTGGCTTTTAACATATTCACAAAGTTGTGCAATCATCACAACTATCTAATTCCAGAACGTTTCTGTCATTCCTCCAAACGTTTCTGTCATTTCTCTTTAGCTGTCATCTCTCAGAGCTACCCTCCAGCCCTTGGCAACCGCTAATCTGCTTTCTGTTTCTATGGATTTGCCTATTCTAGACATTTTATATAAATGGAATTATACAATAGGTAGCTGTACATGGGCTTTAGCTTATGTGTTTTGCTGGAGAAAAAAGCTGCACCCTTTTCCAGAAAACAAATTCCAACTGGGAAAATGAAGGAGGCCCTAAGTAGGAAATAAAAAGTAGGAAGCTAGCATTAGCCAAGATTGACCTCAGAGGAACAAAGCATGGGTTTCAGGGGCCAAGTTGAGTAGCCGGGAATGCTGAGGGGCTGCAAACCAAGAATATACAATACAACATCCTAATTCCTGTGGATTTTTCTCAGCTCAGCCTTAAAAAAATACTGTAAGAATCTTAAAAGCCCATTTGTGGATTCACCTGGAGTTGGTTAAAAATACAGGTTCCGAGCTCTTCCTCAGGCTCACTGAGTCAGCATCTCAGGGCGGTAGGATCTGCTACAAGATTCTGCCAGGCAATGGGCATGGAAATCATTTAATTGAGTGGGACATGAGCATGACCCTGAGCTATCGTGTTGTGTTCCATCTTCAAGGACACTGCTCTGTCATGTTAATACTCTTCTTAAGTATACATGTCCGATATTCCTAGTAGATTGTTTACAATCAGGCCTTTCTTTGCTTTGTCCATCTCAGCCCTGGGTACAGTCTTACTCAAAGTGGGAGCTCAGCACCGTGCTGGAAGATTGATTACACAGGAACCTGGAGGGAAGTGCTGGGATATTGCTAGCCACAAAGTCATTAAAATCAACAGGGACTAAGAGGAGCTCTTTCTTGTGCATTTTATTCATTCTTTGAGGCTCTGGTTTGCCTTCAGGGCTCTGACTTGTGCACCAATGGTCACAGCCTTTTGATCTGTAGGCTCCAGTAGATGTCCCCAAAAGTCCCTCAGGGGGACTTTCTAACTGGTGCATGGTGCTCAGAGATAGAGGAGCAACAAGTGAAGCACGTAGGGGTGATTCTTTTACTCACTGATCAGAATCCCCCAGGGAATGAGCTAACATTCCTGTGTCTCCCTGGACTTAATGAGCCAGACTGTGGTCCAGGAAGGGGAAATCACTACTCATGCTACCCAAATACTGCTCTTAGACCCACTGAGCCAGATTGTTGTCTAGAAATGGAAATTACTACTCAGATACTACCCAAATACCGCTCTAGGGTTTGAAGAACATGATCTTCCTGTCGGTGTCTGAGCAAAGACAAGGTGTTGTGCTCATGGGGACTTACCTGGGCAGAGCTGTGGACTGGGATTTGGGAGACCTGGGCTCAGTCTTGGCCCTGTATTTCAGTCGGTCCATGGGTCTGTGTGTGACACTAGCTTTTCAGTTTGTTTCTTTGTAAAGTGAGGGATTTGGAACAGGGTTAGATACCTGAAATGCAGACAAGATCACTGATATCTGTAGATGCCTCTTCTGCAGGCTCACATATAGAGGATCCTCCCTTTTGGGTGTTCTGAGGATACAACTACTATCTCAGTCCCAGGTTACCAGCTGTGTAATGTCATTGGAGGCAAAGTTGCTGAAGCCCACTGTTTGGAGGTTTGGTAGTTGGTGTGGATTGGTGGTTAGATTAAACAAGGCTGGGAAGCCCTTCCTTTTTCCTTGCTTGCTTGACCCCTCCTCTCTCTTCTCCCCTTATTCCAGTAGTTAAGAGTTTCATGTATACGAGCTCCATTTTTAAATTGCAAATATCCCATGGGCATGTTAAAGCCACCAACTGTTAATACTCTAGGATTTGAGTAAATCTAGCTATTAAAGAAACTCGAGCATGTGGATAACAACACATGTACACTGGGTTCCTGGAGCCTGAGGAAGGGACAAGGGGCACATCATAGAAGGGGGTAGAAGCCAGCCACTGATTTGGTGGTTTTGCCCAGCACCTTGGCAATGGTGCTATAACACATTTCCCATGGTGCTTTTTGGCAGAAATGCCCTAAACTAGTGATGCTTCATCTGGACCATCTGTGTTATTCTGTTAATTACTTTGGGAAACAGTCATTTGGTCACCCAAGACCTGGGTAAGGCATTGGTCACTGTGCTTTTAACTTTTCATAGGATCTTAAACCCATGTTTACCTCCAAATATAATTACTTACATAGCTCCCACTCAGGTCAGAAAATCACAATCCCACTCAGGTCAGCCCTGTGAAACTCTGTGAGGACGCAGAGGCTGTGTTGGGATGGTCTTTCCTTTTCTCCCTGGCCCACTCATTCTACATCTTTTCGGCATGCAGATTTACTTGTATGCAATTACAGTTACACGTTTTTTTCTCTTTCTTTGGGACAGCAAAGCAAATGCAGGAGTGGAGAATCCTCAGGCGTGCTTTCTGTGTTCCCATGTCTCCGCTGCATTGTCTGGAAAACCACAGACTTCATGTAGATGCCAGTGAATCCGTCATCGGTTTTCTTTAAGCCGAGTATTTACCAAAATCCTCACTTGAGCCATGGCTTAACTTTATAATCTTTGATTTATAATTTTACAGTTGCTGAGACAGAAAGAAAACCCACCTCTTTGGAGGAGCATGGCCTTTTCCTATATTGCTTCGCACGGCTGCCACTGAGCTTCTCGAAACCTGGCCCCTGGACACCATCAGCAAGAAGACCTCAGGGATGGGCTACCTACCCCTGAGAAAAGAGGAACAGCAACTGCAGTTTCTAACTAAATTGCCTTCTTCATTCAAGTAATGGCTGCCAATGCGGTCAGATTAAAGACAGCTGGACAACCACCTGGAGGACTAACTGATAAGAGCACTGAAATGTCCAGTGTGCTAACACACCCATGGAAATATAAAGAGATGGAAATAATACCAACACTTCTTTTAAGGACAATTCTGTATAGGGCTGGAAGGAATGGTTTGACAAATTCCTTAGGGGTGGAAAGTAGGGAGTAATAAGAATATAGAGGCCGAAACTGGTTTGGTTCAGTGGATAGAGCATCGATCTGCAGACTGAAAGATCCCAGGTTCGATTTCAGTCAAGGGCATGTACATTGGTTGCAGGCACATCCCCGGTAGGGGTTGTGCAGGAGGCAGCTGGTCCATGATTCTCTCTCATCGATGTTTCTAGCTCTCTATCCCTCTCCTTTCCTCTCTGTAAAAAAAATCAATAAAATATATTTTAAAAAAAGAATATAGAGGAGAGTGGGGATGATTTGCTGCAGGGTTCCTGTTTTTCCTACTGGGATATAAAAATTGGGAGCCCCAGCTGGATTGTTTGTAACCATGGCGGGGAGGCAGACTACCCTAGTGGTCTTTCTGCTTGGTTCTCCCCCATGCAGAGCTCAGCGGGTCTAAGTAGTGGTTTGAAGGAGACCAATTTGTTAGCCTACATGCCTCTATTCTGCACTCCAGAATTTGAAAAGGAAGAGTCATAAACTTCCTATCTTTCACTTCTAGGATGTTAGCCTTTAATGTCTTTTCATTCACTTGGGGGTGAGGGTTGTTAACAGAGAAGGTCAAGTCAAATGAAGCTTGAACTCTTTGCCGAAGGGTTGAGAGAGCAGACCCTGTGTTGAGTTAATTACATCACTGGAGACACCAGGTGGAATTTGGCTTAAGGGTGATATTGCTGGCTTTTGTAAATGAGAACATCAAGGAATGTTCTTGGAATCATGAACTATGAAGCTGGTAATCATGTTCAATAACTCAACAAATAGTTAAATACCAGCTGGACACTGTGGAGACCTAGGAGCAAGACAGACATGGTTCCTACCTCATAAAACTTACATGTTTGCTTTCTTTTAAATGTGAAGAGCAGTGGCCACAGCAAACAAGTGGCCAAAAATATACTTTTGAGCCCTGGATTCCAATTCGTCATGCCTAGTACCATGCTATTATGAGACATATAAGCTGCGTTCTAGTAATGCTCTGTGAACCAGCATGGACTGTTTCCCTAGCAAGCAGTAGAAAGTCTCATGGTGTCAGAGGAAGAGGCTCAGGTTCGGAAAACACTCCTGGGGAGGGAAATAAGAAGGGACAAAATTCAGAGACCAGCTATTAAGTTCTATGTAGGAAAACTGCAGAGAAATGTTGGGCTGGAAAACTTGAGACTCAGATTTTAGTCTTGATTCTAATACTAACAAGCTATGTGATTGTGGGCAAGTCACATACATTTTACTTAGCGGCTTCTTGGGTGACTCTAAGACCCCTTCTAACTCTAAAAATGCCCAAACTATTGGACAATTGGTGGTTGCCGATTGTTTCTAACTCCTGTTCCTAAACTGCCAGGTCAAGTAGATCTGCACTTGACCGGCTTTTTTTTTTTTTAAGGGCTGTTTAACCTTGTATGATATAATGAGCCTGCGTTTTCCCTTTAGAGTTGAGAAGATTCTATAACATACCCTCTAGAGCCCATAGCAGCTTCATTCCCTCCATCATCCTTTCTTCTCCCCTTGCCTTTCTTCCTCCCCTTTCCTTAATCACGTTTCTACTAAGCATATACCATGTGCTCTGTACCGGGTGTATGATAGGTTTGCAGATCCAAGAGAAACCTGACATTTTCCTATACCCCAGAAGCTTTCATAGGAGAGGGGACAAGATCCTTCTTCCTTTCCCTTGCTGGCCCTCCTTTTGGTGAGAATCAGTTATTTCCCAAGGGGGTGTGCTGGTGGTACTCCCACGGTAATGAGCTACGGAGGAATGCCCCATTCCACTCAAACTATTTTGAGTGCCTTGAGCCTTGAGCCCAGGGTCACTATGAAGATATATATGTCCAAATAAAAGGACTAGACAGTCTTTTACTTCTTGGGATACATCTGTGGAGGGACAGTCTTCCATACAGTGGGCTGTCTAACCCATCTTCTGCAACCTTTTCTGGGGAGAATCTAGGTGACTACTTCCTAAACTTAAAAACAAACAAACAAACAAACAAACAAACAAACAAAAAGACACACCACACAACCCAACAACAACAACTACCCTCTCAATAAATAAACTTCTTTCATATACATTGTGTTTCATGTATCCATTATGACTGGTGGCCTCTTTAAAAAGAAAACAAAACAAAACAAAAAACAAACAAAAACAAAAACCCAATAGTAATCAGACAAAAAGATATTGTTATCAATTCTTACAAATCCCATGTAAATGACTTCTCATTTGTATTTCTTCCATTGTTAACAATTCTACTTGACATATATTTCTAAGTGCAGCAAGTTTATAGAAAAATAAATCTATGAAATTTCTTGTTTAGTAAAAACTGTTTGGTTTTGAGAATTCTATCCTGGGAAATAGTTTTAGAGAGTTGAATGTTTGGCTTACATGGTGGAATTAGTTTTGACTCTCAATTTCACTTCCCATTTGAGGTCAAGGAATGTATGGACACTTCTGGTTAACGCCTACAACTCTCCATAGCCAAGAGCTTTAATTTTCTCTTTTGCTTTCATTCTTCGCACATGAGCAACATTAATAAGTGGATTGATTAGTGCTTCATCTCTTCTCCTTGTTCTTATTTTCCTTCTTGTAAATATGCTAAAAATAGTGTAAAGTTCACAAGATTGGATGGCTGCCAGGACTTAGGAGAGAAACAAAGGGCCTAGTAACTCAAATAAATGAAAAATCGACCCCAGACTAATTGACAGCATATTCAAATACCTTAGTGCAGTGTTACCCCCATTAAGCAGAAGCAGTATCAGTAAATCTATATGACTCTAAACATTGTAATGAAAAGGGAACTTTTTTTTCTTATGTGCTGAAGGAGCTGCAGCAGAAAAGGGAACGTTGTCAACCATCTCGTATTTCCAAATATCTGGCCATTGGCCATTGTGAAGACAGAGAGGACAGATGATGGACTTGCCTTCCCACCTCTGCTTTGCATAGTCAAGTCCTGCAGCTCCACTACTGACTCCAAGGCGATTTACATTTTTTTCTTCATCCCTCTTGAGAGAAAACAAAAATCAAAGCAATTAAAACTCTTCTGCTTCAGCTCAGGTGAAAGAATTAGGAGTCCTGTCTCCTTGTATAATTGCATGTTTCATCTTTCTTGTTTTACGGATTGACAGAAAACTGATAAACGGAGACATCTCTGAATCAGGGATGGATGTGCTCTCTTGGTGGCCCCACTGCTAATTTGTTTGACTATTTTACAGCATTTCTTACTCTGTAATGGAAAGGTTTATTAAATATGAGGGGCACAAAGCTCTCTGAATACTAATGAACTTATTAGCCAAAATTTAAATGTTCTTTCTTATCATGAATGCTTGTCTCACTTAACAGGATCCAAATTGAATAATGAAGAAAATTAGACTCTAACATACCCTCCAGAGAAATTGTGTGTGAATTATAATAGTGAGGGGGAAAAGGGTCAAATATGTAGAAAAAATTATAGAAAAAAAGGGTCCCATATGAAAGGATTAACGCAGAGGAACCTGATTCTTTTCAAAGAAACACAGCGGGCTTTCCTGCACAAGCAGTATAAAACTTTGGCTAGCTTAGAATGAGGGTACAGTCATAGTCATATGGAAATGAATGCTAGGTTTTAGTGGTTAAAATTTACTAACCTTTTTCTGTTGTAAGACATCGTATATCTATGAAGGAATAGGAAAATCAATAAGCTTTGAAAAGTGAACACAGAACTCAAGAGAAAGACAATAGGCAGCTAGTTCAGGTTTGAGAAATTACCCCAATTTTTCCTTTAATCACGGTGTAGTAATGAGCTGTCCCTGGGTCAACGTGTTTACCCCCATTGCCTTGGTGTCATCACTAATAAAGCCAGAGATCACGGTGCTTTTCCTTTGCCAGCACCACGATGCCAACATTTCCTTTGCCCACAATGAAGAGCATTGTGGGAACAAGAAGGCCACCCTCTTGACCTGGGAGACAGGCTGGGAGAATCGCAGCAGCCACACAAACTGTTGAACTCGGTCAGAGCCAGAAATTGTGTGTGTGTGTGTGTGTGTGTGTGTGTGTGTAGTAAAAGCGATGGTGGGCAAGCAAGGGAGAATACAAAGGTGAGACTGTGCAAAGATGGAAATTGGTCTCTATCAATTGAACTAAGAAGGTATCATTGGAAAAGAGATGAGATGAGGAAGGATCCTAACGTAGACAAAATAAAGGGTAGTGTGAATGTCTCTAGAGTTGCTAAAATCAATTATTCTGAGATTTCAGGAGGAGAGGAAGAGCAAAAGGAAAGAAAGAAGGTCCTGAAGCCCGTGAAGTTTCAAAAACAAAACACAAACATTAAAAACACACACACAACAATCATGTTCATCTAGGAAAAGAGGCTGAGCATTGCCAGAAAGTTTGATGGCAGCAGTATTTGCATTTAGGGATTTACTTCCAATCTCTGAGAGAAAAGGTTCAAATGACATAAATTCATAGGACATGACTATGTGTTTTTGGCCAGGGTTCAGTTGCTGAAGAAACCAAGAATGGTCAATGCTTTTCAGATGTACACTATCCAACTGTGCAGTCTTTCACTTGAGATTTGTATCCCCAGTTAACTAGAAAAAAATACCTAGTATATTTGATTGCCTCTGTGGGAAGACTTGAGAATGATGATTTCCCCCTTGGAATGAAAATTATTATTAAAAATTAACTGATAGTTGTCAAGGAGGAGGAGAGGTGACACTGGATGAAAAAAAGTTAAGGGATATGTGCCTGGCACAGACACAGACAAAGGGGCATCATGCCCAGAAGGAAGGAGGTATGGGGGCTGGATGGAGGTGGGCAAATAGTGTCAACAATAAAAATAAAATTTAAAAATCTAAGTAAATAAATAGGAAGAGAGTCTTGGGACATTAAGATTTATCACCATTTCAAATCATGACCAGCACCTTCAGGGGAAAAAAAAAAGAACTTGGAACTTCGAAAGCAGAAGAGGGGAGAGAGATGACTCATGAGTAGGGGAGCAAGAAAGAGGGAATGAATGCCACAAACCAAATAAGACTACACAATTTGTGAGAAAATTAAATGAACAACAGAGTTGGAAGGATAATGAGTGTAATGAGGAATATGAGATAAGACATTTAAAAATAGGAAATTACTAGAGAAAGTGAGGATGAACGATGAATTACATGGGCGATGATTAAGGCTAGGAAGCAGGGAGGTAATGGAGATGAAAAGCAAAACGTGAGTCATGCCTGCAAAAGGCAAGTCTGAACTCCTGGTACAATGTCTCCTAACCTTTGGAAACATGTACAACCCAGAAATAAAGGAAGACAAGATGAAAAGAGTTCATGGTCAACATGAAATTGTGAGGACAACAGAGGAAGCAGTCCTCAGGAAGGAAAGCATTTTTAGAGAAATTCATTCGTCTATGCTCCCCATTCACCTGTGAATAAAACTGTCATCCTCTCCCTCTCACAAAAGTATAAAATGAACACTATGAAAGGAAAGAAAGCTAATACACCTTATTTTGGGGGGGGGGAGTTGAAGAAGAGATTGCATCTTGAACCACTGAAGTGGGGACTAAACAAGCAAATCTGTTCATAGCCTTTTCTATGAAGATGTTGAAATTCAGCCTCTTACTGAAAGAACTGGAGAAAATTTATCCAAATGGAAATGTGGGCAGTGATTGAGGGGGAGGCCGGTGGTGGGAGTTTTCACTGTAGTAAATATTTTAGGATGTATTCCCTCAACATCTTTTTGCTCATAAAAAGGAGCGAGTTAAAAAGCTTCCGAGTATTGCTTTAAGCACTTGGATGATAGGATTGATAGCGATGTAACATATATATATTCGTCGTAGTAGAAATAAGATTGATTTTTCAAAATGATTAATGCCTGGAATGGGTCTAAATGCCCGTGATTATTCTTGTGCGTTGGTGTGTTCATGCAGGGGAATCCTTTCAGCCAGACAGGACCAGACCCCCTTCGGAGGGAAGCTGATAAAGTAATTTAGGTGGAAAGGCTTAATGAGATAATGATGCTAAGGCCAGTTAACACCTAATAATAACATAACCACCAGGGATGATATTGTTGCTTATTAATTATAATGATGATGTGGAGGAAAGAGACAAGGTGGCACTCATTTAGTGGAGAGCACTCAGGGGGAAAGCTGTTTTCCCAAAGGGCAAGTCGCAGTCAGTTAGAGTTAGGAGTAGGGTGACAGTCAGCAGAGATAGAGATTTATGGCCACTGGGTTACACCGGGACCACAGAGTTGTAGGCCAAGCGGGAGGCAACAGATGCCTTCCGATGGTAGCCAGGGCTGGAAAGGAGACTGCTGTGGTCGCTGGGCAGGGCCGTGCATGGAGACTTCAGGCTGAGTTTTTGGGGGCAGTCCGCGTGCCTTCGGTTCCACAGTGGTCATTCGTGGGCAGACGGGCAGGTGTCCAGAACTGGACTGGGTGTGCTTCCAGTTCTGTGATCTCCCCTCCACTCCACTTGGTCCTGTGAATCAGATCCTTAGTCCAGCTCTTCAATCAAGGTCAGTGCCCTGCCCTGTAGTGGAAGCCCAGACGATCCCTGGGTCCTGTTTGTAGAGGCAGGGCTCTAGCCTTCATTTGCTGACTTGAGGATAAGGTTTCATGGTGTTAGTCACCACCCTCATTTCGCTTCCTGAATTCCATGTGGGCCCGGGCACGTCCATGTTCACCAGGGCAGGGGAATGGCAGTACCACTCCACTGCAGATACACGGAAGTCTGTACTAGTTACATGGTCAGGAGTCAAGAATTCCAGGGAGTAGCTGTGTAAACATACATGGAGCTTTTGGAAATTTTGTGAAACCTTAAGGGAGGCATAGATGCTTAAACTCAGGACCAGCCTGGGGAAACGGATTTGGGAATGAATGCCACAAACCAAATAAGACTAGAAATATGAAATTTGGGAATGAATGCCACAAACCAAATAAGACTAGAAATATGAAATTCTCCACCTTTTCCCTCAGGGTGTGAGTCTCTATCAGGGCCCTAAAATCCAGGCTCTCAGGCATCGTCCCTGTGCCTTTGGCTGCCTTCTCGGCCATGATAGGGAATGTTCTATACCCTTCCGGTGCCAACTGTTTTATTAGCTGGATGAGGGCCATCTCACAGGATTTTTCTTGTCTTCTGTGATGATGTCATTGATTTTGCCATAGAAAGGCAATAACATTCTCTATATGGACTTTTTAAAAGAAGTATATTTACTTTTATTATTATTATTATTATTAAATATATTTTTATTGATTTAAGAGAAGAGGGAGAGGGAAGAGTGATAGAAACATCAATGATGAGAGAGAATCACTGACTGGCTGTCTCCTGCATGCCCCCTACTGGGGATCCGAATTGGGTCCACAACCCAGGCATGTGCCCTTGACCAGAATCGAACCTAGGACCCGTCAGCCCGCAGGCCAATGCCCTTTTCCACTGAGCCAAACCAGCTAAGGCAGAAGTAGATTTACTTTTATTAACTGTGTGGTTTGAGAGGCAAGAACTAAAATGTGCTGAACTGGAGACAGAAGATATGGCTCTAGTGCTGATCCTTGCACATACTACTATCTCCCCTGCAACTTTGAGTAAATTCTTGTCTTTCTGAGCCTCAGTTTCCTCATCCATAAAATTAAGGGTAATCTTTGTGGTAGTTACAGTCTTAAAAATCTGTGTTCAAGCATATACTATATTCACAAGGATTCTATATTTATTAATCATTGAGGAGAGAAATGATTGGTAAATTCATAGGATGACAAACATTGCCTTAAATCCATGGTTCAGAATGGATCATTAAGGTCAGGGTTACCAAGGAACCAAAGAAAAACCATTGAACACTAAGTGGCAGACACAGAGCAGTCTTAAGGACAGGTGCTTTACATGTGAGGAAAAGGAGGCTTCAAAAGGTGAAGTAAGTTATATAAGATCATATATTTAGCTAATGAGGGGATGGAGCCAACATTTAAACCCAGATCTCCCTGAAACCAAAGCCCTTAACTTTAATCACCTTGGTGTAAATCTCCCAGTATTTAGAACTCAACACTTATGTCCCTTACTTGATGGCACCAGCCACCGAAGTTTTCTTTAGTCATGATTCTCAGCTGGTGATGGAAAGAAGGAGCAAGGCAACGAGTCGTTTGAAAAATCTTCCCAGTTATTCTGATACACAGACCTCTCTGCCTCACTGTGAGGCATCACCTGGCCAGAGTCACACTAACATGATTACACAGGCAGTACTCTCTGCCACACACGGATTCTCACTTCTGCTTCTATCAGTATGGCTCTGGAGGAGGCAGGGACATCAGACACAAATGTGTCTCTTGTCTCTCTAATAAGAAATGGAAGCAAAAGGAATTGAATAATGAAACACCATGCACCCAGAGGTCACAGAATTGACATGGGGATCCCACCTGAAGTTTCCAGCCACTACAAAATATCATCTTCTTGGCCAATTCAATTAATAATGTATAGTGTACATAGAGGGGAAAACTTCATCGCCCCCCCCCCTAGAGTTTCCTAATAGATTTATCATTCCAGCAACATGAATTTATTCAGAGTACCTGTACAACCAGACATTGCCAAACACCAAATGGGGGAGAATGATTTCTTAAACAGACATTTTCATGAACCAAACATCGGCTTTCTAGACTTTCAATAATTGGTCTCAGAAAATGCTTCAAGATTGTTAAGAGGGTTTAGGTACTGAAAACAGAGAGGGGCTGGCTCTTCATTGTTCATAACTTTGAAAGTAACAAAATGTATGAATTCCTTTTAAAAATAAGAATATCAGCACTTAGAATTTCAAATTGCTATTTATTTATTTGTTATTTTTACTGGAAAATATATTTTTTTATTTTTTATGAGAGAAAGAGAGAGAGAGAGAGAGAGAGAGAGAGAGAGAAAGAGCGCCCCACTAGGGATCAAACCCACAGCCTAGGTATGTGCCCTGACAGGGAATCAAACCTGCAATCATTTGGTGCCTGAGGTGAGGCTCCAACCATCTGAGCCACCCAGCCAGGGCTCAAAAATTTATTTTAATGCTAACAAACAAGGCCCCAAACTTAGTCTTAATCCATACTTCTTTACAATCTAAAATACTCTCGTTTGGTCTTTAGAAATATACCGCTGTAGGATTTGATTAAATAAAGGTATAATAAAACATAATGTTGGCATTTGGAAGAATGAGACAGCTCTATATGGAATGATCTAAGATATATAGTTAAAATTTAAAAAATAAAGGTATAATAAAACATGATGTTGGCATTTAGAAGAATGAGACAGCTCTATATGGAATGATCTAAGATATATAGTTAAAATTTAAAAAGCAAGATCTAGAACATGTATGGTAAGCTACCATTTACATAAATACAAACATATCTATGTTTATACATTGCCTAGCTGTGGAAGGATGTTTAAGGAATTGGTAATAGTGGTTGCCTCTGGGGAAAAACTGCTGGAAGATTAGAGGGAGATTCTATATATATCCTATTGTCCTTATTATATAGTGTATCATGTTCATGTATTACCTATTCATATTTTTAATAAAGAAGGAGGTAGAGTTATTTTTATTGAGATGGAAAAATACAAAATGTATATTGTTAGTACAAAAAGCAGGTTGCAGAATGGTATGAATAGAATAAGATTCTATTTTTGTAAAGTAATTATTCATACATACATATATATGTATAGACATATATAAACATATGTAAGGATATGCATCAGATTGTTAACAATGGTTCCCCCTAGAGAGTAGCATATGAAAAATTATGTGTGCCTGTGTGTGTACTTTCATTTTTTTATCCTATGTACTTCTATATTGACTGAATTTTTTTACACTAATCCAAAATAAATAACTCATAAAACCCAACCCAACCAAAGAATTTACTTGACTTCTACACATATATAAAACAAAATTTCCCAGGTCAGCCTTTCTGGTTAGTCATGCTTTGGTTTTTTTATATCTCACAAATTCACTTCAGATTGTTTCTTGACCCCCTCTCTGAAATTTGCTGAACTTTGTTTCTTTATCTTTACTCTTCTACATTCATTCTCTTTTATTAAGAGGACCCAGATAAGGTTATGACCAAGAAATCATAGGGATGTTATAGATAGTTCATTTCTCAGCTTCTTTCCCTTTAAATCAATCTGCAATGATGCAGCTAAAATCCTCCTCATTCCTATTTCAGAGACTTCAACCTAGATTAAATCTAACTAATCTACCTATTTTGAGAAAACTTCTCTGCTTTCTGGATCATTCCTATCAGCACACAAATATAGTATACCTCCAATCTCAAACAAACAACAAAACCAAAGGTTATTGGCTGCTTCCTGCATGCCCCATGCTGGGGATCGAGCCCACCACCCAGGCATGTGTCCTGACTGGGAATCGAACCTCGACCTCCTCGTTCACAGGTCGATGCTCAACCACTGAGCCATGCCAGCCGGGGGAAACAGTCCCCCGCCCCTCCCCCGCCTCTTACTCTCCTGGGCCTTCTAGAATCTCTCTCAGGTCTCCTCCTATCTTACAGTTTGCTCCTTCTTAGTCTCTTCTTTATCCTCTTCACCTTAAAACATCATGACTGCTCGAGGCTCAGTTCTAGAGCCACCTGCCTTCTCTATTTACACTCATTCCCTTGGTGATCTCATCTAGCCCCTTCCCTTTGAATGCCATCTCCATGCTATGACTTCTGTGTTTTATGTCTAAATCCCAATCGGGCCCTAAAGTACAGACCCTTGTCTTCTCAACACCGCTATTTAGCTTTTTGTCAGGCATCTCAAATTTAACTTGTTTAAAAGATAGATCCAACTGCCCCACCATCCTTTCTATATTGGTAAATAGCCACTCAATCAAACTTTTACTTTCAAATTATATGTACTGAATCTGATTCCTTTCACTATCCCTACCACTGAAGCCCTAGTCCAAGCCTCAGTATTACTCACCTGAATTACTTTAGTCGTGATTTGGGTGATTTTGATGTATCAACGTACGTTCATCAGTTGCAACAACAGTTCCACTCTGGGGAGGATGTTGATAATGGGTGAAGCTGTGCATGTGTGGAGGCAGGAGGTATATAGGAAATCTCCGTACTTTCCCCTCAATTTTTCTGTGATCCTAAAACTGGTCTAAAAAATAAAGTTTTAATTTTTAAATGCATTTAAAAATATAAATCAGATTATTTATAAAAATATAAATCACTGCTCTGCTCAAAACCGTCTAACATCTCCCATTTCACTACAAGGCCTATCAGCCTTCCTGTACTCACCCCACATCTCTGGACTCATCCTCTATTACTCCGTCTTCACTATTCTCATGACATATTGACCTCCTTGCTGTTTGATGGACATGCTCCCACCTGATGGCCTTTGCACTTGCTGTAATGCCTGTCTTGAATGCTCTGTTCTCAGATATACAGGTGGCTCAGTCCTCTCCCTTTATTCTGACCAAATGTTACCTTATCAGAGAGCCTTCCTGGAATACCTTTGGAATAGCACTTGACTATCTCACTCTGTCCCCTTTATCCTGCTATATTTTTCACATGAGCAATTATCAACATCTGAAATATTATCCATCTATTATTTGCTTATTATATATCTGCCCTGAAATGTAAGCTCCATGAGAACTGGAACTTTGTCTTGTGCACTGCGGTATCCTCGACATTGAGAAAAATGATTGCTACAGAAAAAGGTGCCCAAAAAGTGTGTGCTGAATAACGAATAGCTTCCTTTAGCATGTCCAAATTACATGACATTTGTCTTAAGACAGTTTATTTCTCTATCTCTATTTCCTCATTTCTCTTCATTTTTAAAATTTTGTGTTAACTTTTTTATTTTGAAATAATTTGATTCATAAGTATTTGCAAACACAGTGCAGAGAATTTTCATTTCTTACTCAGTTTCCTCCTAGAGTTACATTTTACATGACTATCCTTTTAAAATAATATTATTTCCTTTGTTTCCTTAATTCAAGTTTCTTCTGATTCCTTCTATATGTCTTTCTACACAGGCTTTTAGAACTCTTCATCTCTTATTTCATAGCCAAGCCATTGATGAACTTTCTTCAACACCAACACCAAATCCCTTCACCAAGATGCCTGTCCTACTCAAGAGAGGGATAGACTACCTCAGTTAAGTGGGAGAAGCTGTTTTACCTTATATTTTTTATATTTTATTGATTTTTTACAGAGAGGAAGGGAGAAAGATAGAGAGCTAGAAACATTGATGAGAGAGAAACACCGACCAGCTGCCTCCTGCACACCCCCTACTGGGGATGTGCCCGCAACCAAGGTACATGCCCTTGACTGGAATTGAACCCAGGACCTTTCAGTCCACGGATCAACACTCTATCCACTGAACCAAACCAGTTTCGGCTGTTTTATCTTATTATTAATACTAACACATGAACCAAAAGAAAATAAAAGCTGTTTCATTTCTTAAACTTGAAGTTTCTGAGAAGAGACACTGCCTTCCAGGTAAGTAGGTTGCTCTCTATGGAATGGGCATTGCATTCATGTTCAGGAGACAAGGGCATCATTATGCTTTAGTGACTGGTTTCCAGGATTAATAAAAATCAATGTCCCTTTCAGTACACCTGAAATATGTAAAATAACCCACCAATTGACAAGATAAGACTCATTGATTTAATGACCAGTAAAATGAGGACATGACTGAAGCATCACTAACCCTTATAGTTAGAATGAGCATGTATTAAACTCCTTCTAAAAGCCCCCTTCATATTAAATATTAATTGGAAACCCTCCCTAGGCCAATGTTCTCCCATAATCAACCTCCTCCCCAGTGTTAGTAGGGAGATCATTTGCCCTGTTTGCCTGAAATGTCTTAGTTTACACCTGTTATTCCAGTGTAACTGTTAATTGCACCCTGCTTCACTCTCTAAAGAATCTGGGTTTGGACAATAAATTATACGGTCAACCTAAGAATTAGGGTCTCTGGGATAAACGGTCAAGGCGCCATTCCTATTTATTGGTATTACCTTGTCACAAGCTGTAAAAACAGTTTTCCTTTTGATTGTTTCTTCCTGAGTTGTCACAAAGACCTTCACATAAAATCACTCTGTCCCATTAAAGCAATTATTAAAACCCCCTTCCGTAATGACCACTTGTTTTAGCTTTCCTACTCAGATTCCAAAGACCAAATGTAGACATTGCTTGTGCTGGGTCAGCATCATAATTGTTCAGAGGCACAGCCTTGCACAGGGAACATTTTGTCTGGCTATGTAATCCACAAGAATCTTGAAGAGACATTTTTCCTTAGTAACATTATCTGGTAGAAAG
Source organism: Vespertilio murinus (assembly GCA_963924515.1). NCBI lineage: Eukaryota > Metazoa > Chordata > Mammalia > Chiroptera > Vespertilionidae > Vespertilio > Vespertilio murinus. The sequence continues at coordinate 21,623,781 of OZ004712.1, forward strand.
AGTCTGTGATTGACTCTTAACTTTAGCCCAGATAATGGAAAACTCAACATACGTAATTTCAATGAGACATATATATATTTTTGGACTAAGATACTTAATGTCTCTAGGGTGCTGCCAGAGAATGAAAACTGAAAGGTGAATTTGGGTGGCCTCCTTAGATATAATCTCTGTTAAAACTATTTAATTTCTGTGGTTCACAAGGAGAACTTTTCTTGAGTTGATGAGTGAAATGATATTTCTGGGATTACATGTTTTGACAACTATATTCTTGGCTGAGTCTAGTAACACCACCACCTTGATTTATTATATAATTTTGGAAAAGTGGTCACTTTTTTTTTTCATCTAAGCTGTATCCTCATAGCACCAAAGGACACAATCAATTCAATGTTTAAAAAAATAAATCATTTTAGAAAATGTGGATCATGAAGATTCAAAGACGAGTGAGGGAACCGAGTTGTTTTCACATGATTGTTTGGCTACTTCTTAACCTCTCTGTAAATTTTGTTGTGCATTGACTTCCTAATGCAGTTGCTGTGAGAATAAATTACACACTTAGTAAACCTTTATGAACATTTGAAATAACAGAGGCTGAATGACTTTATCATTCTTGATTGTAGTTTTCTTAAAAAATGAAATAAAATGAAGTGGTCAAAGTGAGAATCTGTATTGTTGAAAGTATTACATATGTCCCCTTTCCCCCCAATGCCCTCTCACCCATACCTTCTCCCAAGCCTTCACCACCCTACCGTCTGGGTCTATGGACTATGCATATTCACATATGAGTTCATTGTGAGTTTTTCTCCTTTTTCCCCTTTTCTATTTAAAATGAAAGCACATCTTTGAAAAATATTATTGAGATAGTCAGCTATATTGTAAGACACTGATAGACCCTGAAATGTCAATGACACTCTGTTGTTTTAAACCACACACTTTTATCAAAATTAAGAAGGTATCAGGCCAACTGGGCTCCGAAATTCCTTTTTAATGTAAGGGACTGAGTTGAATAACTAAAACTTACATGTAATTAGCCCTTTATCTCTTTTAGGCATTAACTTTACTTCCTTTGCCCTACCTCATCTGTTTCCTTAGATATTCCACAACAAAACCTGGAGAGCCCCTTTCCTAACGGTCAGGACAGCTCCTTTCCCAGGAGTTCCAGGGCCTGTTTGTGAAACATGGCCTGGGCACTTACCTCAAGAGTCCTACCGTCCCAGGTGATTGGGGAAGTTCCGCGATTTGGAAGTGGTGGCATCAGGTGGTTGGGAAGGGTGGGGTGATAGCCTGACTTCTGGGAAACCAGTTCCGTTTGGGTAATAGTAACAGGTCATGTTATATATTACATATTAAAAAAACACCTGCAGTTCTCTTAAAGCGTAAAGGCCTGCAAAAAGAAAGCAGTTGGTTAGAAAAAGGTGTGTGTGTGTGTGTGTGTGTGTGTGTGTGTGTGTGTGTGTGTGTATTTCTGATTAAAAATAATGACCTATTCCCAACTATGGGGCAGACACTACCCAGGAAGTACTGGATCTTCTCTTGGCAAGGTCACGCTGAGTAGCCTGCACTCATCTCTGCAATTCTTAAGAGATTTGCTTGCTGTCTTTCAGCCAACAATATGACAAGGATTTATTGATGTGCCAAGGTGAGGGCTTGTGTGTCAGACTTGGGAAATCTGAAACATGACCTTTTGGTTGAAGAATTCTAGGTTCCTTGAACATTCTTGTCCCATGAGTGGTTCCCAGGCTGCCATGTGGGGCACTGGGGCAGAGGGTGGGGGGGGGGTAAGGCATGGGTTTGCGGTGGAGAGGTGACAATTTTAACAATGTATTTTGCTGGAAGGTCTATGCCAGCAGGACCCACCTTATGAAATGCTGATAAGCAGTTCTTTGGCAATGAGGACTTGTTTTGAAACCGCGCTTCCTCTCTCCTGTAATTCTCCTGCCCAGAGGTATAATTTCATAATCTGGCTACTTAAGATCCCCTTACTGCGCCCCTCACCTGAATTGTTATGCTCTGGACTTTATCTACTTTTCATATTGACCACAAATCATTTCCTATCAAATTCTACCTGCATCATGGCCCTACCCCTTTGGCTATTTATTTCAGCTTTTCCAGGGAAGGGATGCTATTTGGTAATCGAATGATAATGAAAGTACAAAGGGTAAAGCAGTTGAATTTGCTGTCCCTCTTACTACAGAGGTAGCAGGAAGGCTTACACTGCCATGGGTAAGCAGCAGTACCTTAACTCAACACTGTGGATTCTCAGTGGTGAAGCTTCACGAGCTATGCTGTAAATTGGTGGGAGTAATATTTTGGGGACACAGACACATTTACAAAAATATATTTTATTGATATTTTACAGAGAGGAAGGGAGAGAGATAGAGAGCTAGAAACGTCAATGAGAGAGAAACATCGACCAGCTGCCTCTTGCACACCCCCTTCTGGGGATGTGACCGCAACCAATGTACATACCCTTGACCGGAATCAAACCCGGGACCTTTCAGTTGGCAGAATGACGCTCTACCACTGAGCCAAATCGGTTTTGGCACAGACACATTTTTTAGCCCCCTAAAACGATGCCTACTCTGAGTGAGGAAGGCCCTGCCCTTGAGCCCGAGAGAGTCAAAGTATCTGTTTTGCATAGCCAGGTCTCATCACTACTAAGAGAACAGGCGCTGGCAGGGAGTGAGGCAGACGGAGAACATGCCTAACCACTCTGTCAACAGGAAGACCAAGGGCTGACTGTACATACCTTTCTCCTCCTGGGGGAGTTGACACCAAGAACGGGTGCTCAGCACCCCTCCCATGTGCACATGCACACTCACCCAGGCACCTCCCATGTCACATGCACCTTCATCCAGGCAGCTCCCATGTCACATGTGAACATGCACCCTCACCCAAGCACCTCCCATGTCACATGCACCCTCACCCAGGTACCTCCCATGTGCACACGCACCCTCACCCAGGCGCTCCCAGCCTCCCCCCTTGTTTGCCAACAGGCTGATTCCTAAAAGATCAGAAAGACACATGACTCAGAAGAGCCTGCAGCTTACTTAGAATATGTAACCGCACAATCCTCGCCTGTTTTCTTTTAAGTGCTTAGATGGCTCTGATCAAACCTTCACTCTGTTCTCTAACTGTCCTTTGAAAATAGCAGCAATGCTTGATTTCTGATTACTTAGTGACTTAAGCCAAATAACTTTTCAAAATGCCTACAGCAATTTTTATTTGACACTGTTTATGTTTCATTTTTGCTATGCTAATCCAAGATTTTCTGAATATCTTCGTAGCCTAGCCCGGACACATTCACTGAGTTACTGACTGAGCAGGACTCTGATTTAGGCTCTTAGGACAATTCCCCATGTGACTTACAGTGATTTTCAACGAGACTCAAGAGCACCATTGCTGGTTCCTAATAATTAAGTGGTTTGGTTTCTGTATGCAAATGCATGTCTTTCATATGCATAAATATACATAAGGTGTAGTATTTCCAGCTCTTGCTCACGTGCACATATAAACACACACACACACACACACACACACACACACACACACGCACGCACCACGAATCTCAGGTCTCCATTTACTAATTGTCCTCTCATTTTAGGTAACTTCTCCACTGCACCCACAACTATTAAATAATAAAAAACACAGAAAGATACTTAAACAAAACAACCAAAAGTTGTAACTGTTCAGTTTTAAGGAAGAATGGCTACAACTAGAAATACAACTAAGCAGGGATTTTTCTGGATAAGTGATGAGGTAAATCCATTACAGAACTGTAATAAACAGCATTTTTGTTACTAGCAAAAGAGTAAACAGGGAATCTTATCATTCCTCCAAATGGTGATGAAACATAAAGAAGTGCCAATCAGAAGTTTTTTCTAAATGCAATGCAGATCTGTGTGTGAGCCCACACCATTCCTGCTGTTTCCTGTCATTAAAATCACGATATTGACACTGCCAGAAGATTGTGAAAGTGGTGCACCAAGCTGCTAGGAGGCCAAATTCAGAGTGCTCAGTAAACCTGAGCAGGGGAATATGTATATGCAAAATAAACAAAAAGATGAAAACACTTTAGAATTAGGCTTCAGGCTATTCCCTTCTAGAGAAGAAGCTATCCTTACTGCACCATGCGGTGTACGTCTCTGCAAAATAACATCAGATGAGTTTTGAGTACTGACTCTGTTCCAAGCACCATGCTTAGCACTTCACTTGCTTTGCTCTCATTTGAGCCTCATAATGTTTCTATAGATGAAACTGTTACCAGGCCCATCTTGTGTATTTTAGAAACATGTACGTGTAAAAGCCAATCCCTAGAACGTGTGAATTTCAAATTCTCCCAAACAGATCTAAGTGACGTCGGTGGGAGCGGCATTAGGATATGCAGAGAGGGTGATTTTTTTTCTTCTTAAACTCACACCAATGTGCTCCATGGAATCATGTTTCTATGCACGTGCATGTGTGCAACACATATTTTAGTTTTTGTCACCAGTTTCCTCCCCTTTTCGATTATCTTCATATTTATGAGGCACAAGTCTTCTCACTTTGAAGTCTCTTGCTGCGGAATCTCTTTTCCAGTAAAACGTCATGGCAGTTCACATTTCCCAGGATGTCAACCTTCAGAACTCGCAAAGGGATATTAACTTAAAAAAAACAAACTTGAAAAGTCTTACACTCACGGGAGAGAAACGTCATGTCTCCCAGCGCCACCTTCGCAGTTACTGCACGTGTCATTTTGCCCAGGACCCACCCGTTCGTTCCTTCTCCGTCTTTCTCGTCCCTCGGGGCCTTTACAGAGTTTGCCTCTCTTGGCCTGGCTCTGTGATCAGGCTCCCTGACACTGTACCTCTGTGTTACTTTGGAGAGGCAACTTAAATATACAATTTCCAGACGGGAATGATTTAGCAAAATTAAAAACAGACAGGGGGCAGGGAAGGCGGGAGGTGTCGAATGTTCCCTCTACCCCACTATCAGTTTGATGTGGTGGCCTTGTTCCCACCTAGACCCCTCCATGCTGTCCACTGCCCAACGTTAAAATGCCTGCGACGTTAACAGAACACACATGGGTAGAGGTATGTGTATACCTTTCCTTCTGCCTCCTAACCCGACACATGGAGTTATAATTGTGGCTTGTTTCAACTTACTTTTTGCTTCACCCTTAGGATGAAAGAGGCTTGTTTCAGCGTCTCATGAGGTGTTGTAAAATGTAAGTACTTGCAAGAAGCTGCTTAGCCACCTCAAAAGAGAAGCATTGCTTTGGGCAGATTCTGAGCACTTGCTTCAGGAGTTTCTTTCCTCTTCCCAAACACATCCACGGCCATATTGATACGTCGATATCAAAGTTGATGGACGCACTTTTATCCATTATTAATGTACATGTATAAATGAAATCTCTGCTCTGGTTAGAAACGAATCTAGTAGAAAACAGGCAGAAGAGATATAGATAGAAAGAAATATACAAAATATGTTCAGTCACTGCCTGGGGCAAGATAGGGAACTCAGCACCTCAATAGTGCCGGGCGTTTTATTACAAATGGGAGAATTTTCCAGTTTTCCCAGATCTTAAAAGTCAGCGTGGTTCAACGTGACTCATGAAGCCATCACTGGCCACAGCGATGGCTCACATGGGATGGGTTACTAAGGAACCCACGAGAATGACTATGTTCTTCATAGCATTGCTTCGTGGTTTTCGGATCTCATGGCCATCTTAAAATTCATTCACGAGGCTGCTGCAGGCGAGGCTGCATCTAATCTCCAGCATGCCTCCTGAACATGACCTTGGCGTGCACTTACTGCTGTGTCAGCTGTGACCAACTTCCAAAGTGGTTTCAAGCACAGTTTCTGAGTTCTCGTGACAAGGAAAGCCCTTGTGTCCTGCTCTTATTTCTTGTTAGTGCCATGCGTGACTTCCTGCACCATATGACCCAGGGAATTTTGCAGCACACACACACACACACACACACACACACACACACACACACACAAACACAAACAAACAAACAAACAAACAAAAAAACAACACAAACCAATAAGATGTTAGGTATCTTCCATTTTCTGCAAATAGCCAGTATTTACAATACTACCCCAGTGGTTTCTGACTGCCGCTCAGGGTGATTCTGCTTAGCCTAGCAGAATGTCCTGGAAACTACTGGCAATGATTTAGCCCCCAAAATTGGAACGCATTTAGTAGAGACAGAAAGCCTGTGAACAAATAGTGGGCATGTGCCAGAGTAAATAAGTGTGGTTCATGAGCTGCGGTCAGAAATGTCTCCCTTTCAGTATGCAGGGCACAGTTTTTGCCAGCGTTTGCCATAAAGTCATCACACGAAGCAGTTTTTCCTCTCGGGGAGACATACTCAATGAAAGAGGGCTTCTAGTGGCACGGTCACAATCGGCCATAGGGGCTGGAGTCACAGGCCACGCCAAAGGAGACCTGAGCTGAGAGGGGTCCTCTTCTACAGCCAGCCTTTCCTCCCCAGCCTGTGGGCAAGCGTCTATGAAAAACAATGAAATCCTTGAGGGATTGGGGATGAGGTTGGAAGGGTTGGAAGAGGAAAAACTCTTTGTAATGCCCAAAGCTCCTCCCAGGATCTCATAACAAACCGCAGAGGCAGTTTGCTTCCTCTCTTTTCCAAACCCAAGCTTGGCCTTTCCTTTCTAACTCCTTCGAAGCATTTAGGGAGGCTGTCATTACTGAAGAGGAGCATTCAGACACCTTCCACTCTGGAGTTCTGTCTCAGGCTCAGAGGCTGAAGAAGACAGACGTCTTTGGTTTCCACTTTGGACGGCTCGCATTTTCCTTTAGAACTTAACTCCTTGACCGCACATTACAGGAGGATTTAGTACATTTGGACCAGAATAGCATGGTTTCTGGTGCAGTGTGCATGCTTGCCCTGGAGCTTGGAGTCTGATTTCATGCAGTTTTTTTTTTCTTTTTTAAATTTCTGTGTAGACTGTGCAGTCTTAGTAACCACTGAAATACAAGAAAAAACCGTTTTTTTTTTCTTTAACCAAAGAAGCTATGAATCAATACTCCCTAAGACTCATTCATTGTGGGGATATTGTTGTAAGGGCATATATAGTTCACCTTTTTAAAAAGAAATACAATGAGAAATGCCATTTTACAAAGCCTTCTTCTGATAACCATTATCATCATACCATAAAAGAGTAAAATATAGATAAATGCTTTTGAAACACCTCAGACACAAAACCTTTAGGAATCCTATATAATAAAAGGCTAATATGCAAATTGCCCCCTTGACTGGGAGTTGGACTAGGAATTTGATCAGGGGGTGGGGTGGATGGCCAACTGCCTGCAGCTCCCCCCGCCACCCCCTAGCCAGCCAGATCCTACCCATGCACGAATTTGTGCACCAGGCCTCTAGTAAAGAAATAAATCTGAAATATTATTTTGGCACTAGTTAAGAAATTTCCTAATTCATCCTCATAATTGTGGCTCCCACTTTTAAATTCAACTGCTATTCACTGGACACCCACTATGTGCCAGGAGTTATGCTGGGTACCAAGAATACAGGGATGAAGGACAGAGCGAATATAGCAAAAGGTTGATAATCATCAGTGGGTGGGTCTTAAGAATTTGCACTATGCTCAATTTAGAAAATTAGATGTGATTTTGCTTCCCAAAGAAAACAAAATAGACAGTCTCTCATTTCAAAGAGCTCACAGTAGATGGATATGGAATGAGTGACCCAATAATGTTAGCAATATGATGAACAGAATACTAAGGGGACGCTCCGAGACGGCATGGTGTCCTCAGGGCACCAGTGTCAAGTAGGATATGAATCTGGTATTCACCACAGAGTGGTGAGAATTGGTTTAGGAGTTATAAAAGTCTAGCTCTGTTTTAGACTTACATTTCTTGCTTGTCCATGTGATCACAGACAAATTGCTTAACCTCTCTAACTCATAGTTTCTACTCTGTCTTGCTTAGTTATAAAGTTGTTAGTAGGGTTAAATGCGACAATGTAGAGAAAAGGGCAAAGATAACTGTGCACATAATATACTTATAGGGTCATGTTTTTTATTACTAATTTTTTCAGAGCCTTTTTTGCAGAACCAAACTACATAGCCAAGAGCACTTGGTCACACATGGCACATATATACTTGACTAAAGAACATTATGCTTCACTTTTTTTTTCATCTGAAGATATCCAAACCCTTTCTCTCAAGTCCCATAACCAAGGACACTGGGATTCTAAAAGGAGAAATGACTAGAATAGACTCATATTATTGACTAGGTCCAGTCCTCAGTGAGGAGAACTGTTAGGCTTTTGCCTCACGTGAAGCTAGGAGGTATTGGGATGAGTGCAGGCTTTGGAGTAGATGGACTTGTGGTATCTTAACATCCCTGCATCTCAATTTCTCCCTTTGCAAAGTGGGATACTACTATCTATCTCAAGGTTTTGTGAGGATTAAATAAGTATGTGAAATGGTTGGAACACAGTAGCCCCTCAATAAATAGAGCTCTTTCTCCAAGCATATTGATCCATAATGAACCCCAATTTTATTTTACCATGTCCAGGTCTCTTTCTGATATGAACAGATGCCAGGAGGTTAAAAAATCGATGTATATATTTCCATATGAGACCCGAAGCAACAATAAATAGAAAAGGAAGAATTTAAAAAAGGAAAATGGAAGGACATTTACGCTCAGCACATGGCATTAGCTGGTCTGGCGGCTCTGGGTTGGCTGAGTCCTAAATGAATGGTGTAGTAAATGGGAACTGCCAGGAGCTAACTAGGATTTGCTTAAATTTAAAACTGGGCATTATAATCTTGCTTTGCTTGTTTTTCAGCCTCCCAACTCATTCCCCCAAATTTTACTCCAACAAAAGGCAAACACCTCCCTCTTGCAGTGTCCCACTTCCTTCAATGCTTAGACTTGTGTCCTTTTGTGCTGGCTCCGACAGGTGCAATAATAATTTTGTTGGCCAAACTTCTGCAAGCAGCCCTGCAATCATATGGCGTCTTCATCTGCTTTCCCGTGTTAGTCACAAAAGAACAGGATGACATGTATTCAACATGCACAGGCATAAAAATAACAACCCATTACTGAAATGACAAAAAGGTTTCATGGTGTATCTGTCATTTCTATCCAAGATTCTGGGGAAAAAAATGCTGCTATATTGTCCTTGCTGTATTCCTCCCATATGGCACCATCTTTCCCAGCAGAGGGATGAGAGCCTAATTTAAGAATGGAGAGATGTACTCTCCACAACAGTCACTTCTCCTCCAAGTGGTTTAAATTTTTGATCATTCTCAATTTAGTGTTTTTAACAGTAGGAAATTATAATTTTCTAATAATATCATTCTAGATTACATATTAGTAAAAATTGTAAGATCTGATGGCTATAACAGAATTAAAACCTAGCCATCATCTTGATAACCTCAGTCATATCCTATGAATATATTTAAAAATAGATTCAATAAGTCTTCATTTCCTTTAAAATCCCCAAAAGGTATAGGAAAAGGGGGGGGGGGAAGGAGATGGTATAGAAACTGGTGAAAGCAAAGCATCAGTTTAAATTGGAACAGGCTGAATGAAAGGCTATTGGTTTAATCAAACTGGAGTAAGAAAATAAGATAATTTAGGTGAAGAAGAATTCCAAACACACACACACACACACACACACACACACACACACACACACACAGACACCTACAGACTAAGTTTCTTTACCTGTATTTGTTTCCTCTATCTCTCTGGTCCTTGCATGAACCTGCATAATTACAGTATTTAGAATATCTTACTACTCTATTTATTTTCATAAAAAAACGATTAGGCTATTTCAAAGGCATAAGAGAAAACAATTGAGAAATGGTGTAAATCAAACTGATCCACCTTTCTGCCTTGTAGTGTGGTCAGGGTATCTGGACATTGTCAGGGCATTGTAACCCATATCCCAAAGTGACTTTGTTATATGAAAGGAGTTTAATTTCCCCCCTCTTTGTAACCTTGTGAAATTTCCACATTAAAAAGCAATCACATCTTTCAAACTAAAAATGATTGTGTTTGGCACCCCAGCCTCTGGTGTAAAGGGTTGAGCTTGTTTTCACTAAAACGAAATCAGCTTTCAAAATAAATCATCTGTAACAACATTCTACTCCCCAAATCGTATAATCCTATTAACAGAGTTTCATTTTTTTTTTCATTGTCACTAGGCTGACAAGATTGGCCAAGTTTCAACATGGAGAAACAGAAAGCTTTGGAGGATCTGGCCAACGTAGGGAGAGCCACGCAACCCCCGCCTTGCCAGGGCTTAGTAAGGCCTCACACGTAATCATCTGAGTTTCACCTCCACCTCACATGCTTCGTGGAGAACATGGTTATCCAGTCACTCAGCAATTCATGTCACTCAACTTGAATTAGTCCAGTTGGGACAACCAAAGGATAGTGGGTTGCCATGGTTATCCCAGTGAATAAGACCTTTATCAAAATTACATAAGAGCGCCAATGTTGCTGAATGAAAACGTATCCCAAGTGGCTGCTGGGAGAATCTTTGCCAGAAGTGTAAATTATGTGGCAATGCCTAAAAGAGCATGAAATAATTTCAGATTTCTCAGGAAAGCCTATTTTTCTTTGCGGGGGGGAGGGGGAGGCAGGGAAGGGGAAGGGGGTAAAATGAAGAAAAAGAAACTTCTTATAACAACCAAATAGATTTGTTTTATTCTGCCAGTAGGAAGAAAGAGCTCCTAAAGGATGTTTAAGGAGTTTTCAGTCAAAACATACTGTTCAGCTTTGTTCTTCCAAACAGAATGAGACACTCATTGCATTTGGATTTATCAGTGAGGGCCAGAACAATGTTCTTATTAAAATAACCCAACTGAAGCAGTTGAAAGCTGTAGTCAACTTATAATTTTCCATAATAAGTGACAGGTCACAAATGTTGTTAGTCCTAACCAGGTTCTGTCTTGGATGGGCTGCTCCCTGTAGGGCTGAAATTCACAGACAGTACACCCCATCTCCCTGGAGACTCCTTCAAGTCAGTCCTTGGAGAACGTTGTTTTGTGAGCCAATATCTTCTGGCACAACCTTTACATGTAGGCTTAAGAGTACTTCAGTTCTCCGGAGTCAATGAAAACACTGATTGTGATCTTTGAAAAGTTTTCCCCAGGACAGAGTCTCATGGGAGACTCATTGGTCTTCAGCTTTTCTTACTCTATTAAGAATGGTTAACTTTGACTCTAGAATCAGTCCTGGTTTGGATTTTGTCTCTGCTGCTTATTAGCTTAATAAACTTGGCCAAGGTACTTAACTTTGTTTAGCTCTGTTTTTTTCATTTATTGAAAAGGTTTAGTGATATAATCAGGCCTAAAGGAGTATTGTGAGGATAAAATAATAACTGGAAATTAGCAGTTATTCCCCCCCCCCCCGCCCCCCCCCCCCCCCCCCCCCGCTCTTTAAAATAACCGTGAGGCCATTTTGCATAAAGTTAATTCGGTGTATGAGTGAACAATAGCAAACAGTAGGACTAAACAATTTTGTAAACTCAAGTCTTTGAAAGCATATTCTTAAACTTTTCTTATAATAAAAAGAGTAATTAGAAGCAAATGGAGGGTTCTAGATATTCATCACTTGCCTCCCATGAATTCCCTAGAGATAGAGTGGTTTCCTTACATTACAGATGAAATAGTGTTTAAGAGTTGATTGATTTCCTAGACCACAAGAAAAGCACAATTTTCTATGGGAAGTTACTTTTGGGTCTGATCTAGTTTTAGATACACTGGCAAGGATCACAGAGCTTGAATAAAGGATAATTGGCTTTGTAAGTTCTCCCACTGTTTAAAATTTTATGGTCATTATTTAAAACCAGTGAAAATAGAAGTTACATTAAAGAAAAAAGGATCTTTCTCTTTCTGCAAAAAGTTGAGTACTTTTGCTAAAATAGATGAACACTTTCCCCCATCTATTTAAGACATCTAGGAATAGGGAAATAGGTCCTATAGCTTAAGGAGACTTTAATTCTTTTTTTTTTTTTTTTAAATCAAGTACTGCTCTACCTGATTTGGCCCAGTGGATAGAGTGTCAGTGTGTAGACTGAAGGGTCCTGGGTTAGATTCCAGTCAAGGCCACATGCCCAGGATTGCGGGCTCAACCTCCAGTAGTGGGTGTGTAGGAGGCAGCCATCAATGATTCACTCTCATCCTTGATGTTTCTCTCTCTCTTTCCCCTCTCCCGTCCTCTCTGAAATCAATAAAAATATTTTAAAAAACAAGCAAGTATTATCTTGCTCTGAGAAAATTTAGGTGTATAATTTTGTTAGAAGATTAGACAATTATACTTAAAGGGATGCTTACAACTTTCTTTCTTGTTATTATTTGTGAAGTTATTCTTATTTTCATTTTTTCCAATGACTGAAATACTTGCCCTTACTTAGGTTGTCTAGAGTCAAAGCATATTTTTATTTTAAAAAACATTTTGTGTTTAGTTGGAGATATGAGCAAACAAACCATCTTGATTTAAAAATGGTTAATTATACAAAATCCAGGAGAGAATTTATCATTTCTTATGACAAATTGGAGCATTTAGAAGACACATTAATGGCATATTTTTTCATGACTGAACTGGGCATGAAGTTAATTCAAACTAATTGTCAAAATGTCTGCCCTATCTAGTTTGGCTCAATGGATAAAGCATTGGCTCGTGGACTGAAGGGTCCCAGGTTTGATTCCAGTCAAGGGCACATGCCTGGGTTGTGGGCTCAATCCCCAATAAGGGGCATGCAGGAGGCATCTGATCAATGTTTCTCTCTCATTATTGATGTGTTTCTTTCTCTCTCTCTCTTCCTTCCTCTTTGAAATCAATAAAAATATATTTTTTAAAAACCTGAAAATACCAGATTGGGTATTTATTTATTATTTAACTAAATTTACCATTTTATGTAAAAATATTTGTTAATGTCTATTGGGCCATATTTGATATACCATAAAATTCTCCCATTGTAAGTGTGCAATTAAATTTTTAAAATTAAGGTTATAAAGTCATGCAGCCATTATCACAATCTTTTATAATACATTGACCAATTATTGATCCTGAGTTTAGATTGTTTAGACAGAGCCTCAAGGATGTGCAGCCAGAATGGAAAGGTCACCAAACAAATTCCCAGGTGGCATTCTTGACCTTTATCATACAGTGATAAAATTAGTTGTGTATATATCTGTGTCCCTGGCTATCCTCTGAACCTTCTTGGGGTGAGAATCTGGCACAAGCGACTACTTTAATGCAGTCATTTAGAATATTAAAATCTGAGAATGCCATGTCTGTGGACGTTAGATCTGGCACTAATGGCAGCCTAAGTGTTAGAAGCACTAAGCCCAGCACTAGGCCTGTTCTCCTGGCTCCCCCAGTTCTCTAAGTTTTGGTTCACCTTTCTTTAGTGACAACATATGCCATACGGGAATTATTTTTGGTGAGTGTAAAGTAGGCAAATACTTCAAAACTTTGGGATGCTAACCTAGCATTGTTGATTTATAGCAAACAAGAAGTTTTTACCAGCAAACAAAAAAGGCAGTTACCTGAGAAGGTGAACATGAGCCATTTCCAAATCCCAGGGCCGTGGGCAATCTGTGGGTACACCTGCTTCTCTGGAATGCTTCTGATAAGGACCCATCCACTATTGTCTCAGCCAGTATCTTCACAGAGCAAGGGATATTCTACAAAGCCATAGCTGAAAATTGCTACTCCCAGACAAGAATCACTTTGCTCTCAAGCAACCAGATGTTGAATATGGCACGATAGCTGTGGAAAGGAACCTCCTTCACTCGGATAACGATAGCATTCAACTAGCGACAGATCACCTGATCATTTCTCCTTCAGGCAGGTGAAACAGTTAGTTGGAAAACTAAAAAAGCAGTCAATCAATTCCTTGGGTCATCCCTACCCCACAAGACCAAACTCATTTGAATGGCCTTTCTTTAGAAATAGTCAGCCATTTTGGTGGTTTATAGAGAGTCTGGGGGGGCGGGGCGGGGAGGGAAGGGAAGAAGCTATTGGGCACTTCCTGGCCTTAGGGAACTTGGTGATTTAAACCTTATGCTGCAGTAGCCCTGATGAAGCAGAGCTGTAGGCAGGCCAGGTATTCCCATAACACAATGCCTGACAGATTTCTCTAAACAAAGTGAAAAAGGCTGTCAGCAGGGATTCTCACTTCTCTGTGTGTCTTTTCAGAGGGTGTCTTGGAAAACAGGATATGTTTGTAGTCTGCTGAAAAAAGGGACAAACAGTCCATTAAACATAAACTCCTCCATTCCCCATTCAGAACATTAAATTCTGACTCCCATAGACAAAAGACAGACCTACACTCAGAGTTTACGAAGTTAATTTAGGTCTGAGCTTGAATAAGCAAGGACATTACCCCATTAACCTTGGAGAGACAACTGGGCTTATATCATGGTCTGGAATCTTGCCCTTGGAATCCACAATTACTGTGTATTACATGATCTCTTGCCTGCTAACAATTACTCCCATGTGGTAGAATGACATTTTTTCCTTGCTCATAATAATATGCCAATTTCCTCGAGGCACAGGTGTCATCCAAGGAAGGTCTTATCTTCCATAAGAGTTTTTTTTGGAAGTTTGCCTGGCCAGATGGCTATCACTTACTTCAATGCCTTTATGCTTCCACCAACATTTTCTGGCCCAAGTGTGGATATGTAAAAGAAAAACAGCAGGAGGCATTGGGCATTTAACACTGTGGTGAAATGGGTGAGTCAGAGGTCAGAAATAGTGTAATTAAGACTTTTTATTTATGAGATTTTTTTGCCAATTCAAGATGGATGTCTCTTAACTTGTGCATCTAAAATTTCCAAATTATAAGAACGGTCCATAGTTGTGTTGACTGGCCAAGTTGAAATAGAACAATGGGAAATTAAAGTAAACGCGTCAATCTTAGAGCCTCAGGCTAAATTTACAGCACAGATGGCAAAATGTAGAACATTTCTCCCTAGCTCCTATGACACAGTGATGGAACTTGAGATACATTTAGACACTGTGCACAGCTGTATTAAATATTTTGCTATGCCTATGGCCACATGTTTATGTGACTGTTTTCTCTGTTAGGTTGTAGTTCTATGAGAACAAGGGCTGTATCTTAGCCATTTTTGAATCCTCATCTTCCAGCTCAGGTGCACAATAAGTATTTTGTGATGAATGAATCATCATGGTATAAAAAATACTAGGCATGAAAGGATGCATCTTGAATAATGTAGTGCTAAACTGAGCCAAAGTTCTAGGATTAGGGATTTCCCTAAGTTCAGATCCTCAGATGAAAAACAACTCATCTTCCAATTTTGACTAACTTCAGCCTAACTCAAAGCTGTCATGTGTTTGTCTTCCTTTATGAAACCTGGATCAAATATAACTTAAAGTCACCTTTAACAGACATTAATATAAAATCAAATTAGTAAAAAATATGTTTGAAAATCTACTTCTAGTTTTTAGGTATAGAGACCCCCCATAGTACCTTCTTTTAGGTGAGTCTTTCATATATTTCAGGAGATTGAATTTACTGTCCATCTCAGACTGACCCCACAGAAGAACGGTTAGGTGTCACCACCTAACATGTCTAGTTGACACCAAACTTAGAGGTTCATATTTCTATGAAAGAGATAATTATTGCATAGTTAGTTACTGACTCTTCTTACTTATTAAGGCATCTCCTAAAGAGGAGTAAAGTCACCTGGCTGGATGGCTCAGTTGGTTGGAGCATTGTCCCATACACCAAAAGGTTGAGGGATTGATCCCCGGATCAGGTGTATACAAGAGGCAACTAATAGATATCCTCACATGGATGCCTCTCTCTCAAAAAATAAATTAATAAAAAACATTCTCGGGTGAGGATTATAAAAGAGGAGTAAAGCTATTTTACTAGTTTAATATACAAGATAATGATACTCACATTCACTTGTGTACATTATTGGAGCGGCTTGGGATTTTTGAGTTCTAGATAACTTCAAGTTTTATGTAACCCAACTTCTACTGGATTTGTGTTTAATAGGTAAATTAAACCTGATTGTGCCTATTCTGTACTTAATTTATTATACTTTTTAACCCAAGGAGCTCAGAGTGAAATACCAGGTATCATTCTATTCATCCTCACTATATGTTAATATTCTGATGCTAATGATAGATTTTAGGAATTGAAGGCAAAGAGAAATTAACTTACATGTCACAGGTCAATCAGGCCAGACATTCATTCAATATATTCAATAACCATCCCTGAAATGTTCCCCCAGTACATATTAGAATAGAAAAAGAGAACAATAGAAAAAACATTTAAAACCTTGGGTAGATCTCTCTAATGATTTACATGCATCAAATATTTATAATTTGTACTAGTCAGAATAATGTTAGTTGTTGTAACAAGCAGGTGCTAAAATGTATAAGGACTCACAAACAATAGAAGCTATTTCTTGCCCATATGTCCTGAATTATTTAAGGCAAATAGAGGAGGAGGTGTCTCATCATTCAAGAACCAGGTTGATGGAGGCTTTGCATTTAGCTTTCAAGGCCACTGTGGTGGTTTTCTTTGTCAGGACACTGGAGGAATACAGCATCCTGAGGCAAGTGTGGGAGATTTTATGAGCAGGCCCTGAAAGTGGTATACATCACTTCTACTCATATCCCATTAGCTAGAGTTTGGGCATATGGCATTGCCAAGATGCAACAGGGTCTTAGAAATGATATTCCTGGCTGTGCAACCTATTTTGCCACAACTTTGCATTACAAAGGGGAAACACACATTTTGGAGAACAGTTAACTGTCATTGCCACATAACCTGCCATAGGTAGGCTTTTTTTTTGTCTTCTCTGAATGGAGTCACCAAAGTGATTTTTTAAAAAATGTTTTAAAAAACATATTTTTATTCATTTTAGAGTGGAAGGGAGAGGGAGAGAGAGATAGAAACATCAATGATGAGAGAAAATCATTGATCAGCTGCCTCCTGCATGTCCCCTGCTGGGGATCGAGCCTGCAACCTAAGCATGTGCCCTACCAGAAATCAAGCCATGACCTCCTGGTTTGTAGGTCAACTCTCAATCAAGGAACCACCTGGGTGGGCATCAAGGTGATGTTTTGATGTCAGGACAACCTGGGCTCTGGTGACCACCAGCGGCCACACTGAGGGTCATGGTTTTACATGTGTTTGCTACTTGACCAATTTCTGTTATTTAAGCCTGGGGTTTCTCCGGCCTTTAGTTGGTGTTAATAATGCCTGGGTCTATGTGACTGAGGCTTAAACATACTCTGATGACTTTCTGTGGTATTCCTAAGGCATCCTCATCAACTCTAGACTAACTCACATCCCTGTCTGTGCTGCGCTGGTGGACCTGATAGTGTTTGTTTTGCATCATTTAAACTCTTTTATAAATAGCTGTCTCTTATGTAAAGTGCAATCATCTCCTACTTTTTGCTGTTTATTGTTGGCAAGTCTCTTGGGAGCTAGAAAAGAATAGTTCTCCATTTTGAAAAATGATTTTTTTCCCCTACAACTAGCTCTTTTTCTTTCCCTCCCCCCTCAGTATATCTTCTGAGGGCTCAATGGTATGTGCTTACAGGGTCTGTTTTGATTATGCCCCTGAGCCAAAAAGAGTTTTGCCAGGATGCTGAATGGCTAGATAAATAAATTGTTTCAGATGTCAATAACTATGACTAACATTTGTTGAACATGAACTGCTAGGCAAACGCTGAGCTTCCTATAGCATCATTCCATTTAAGTCTCATACTCACTTTTGGAAGCTGATATATTATTTGCACTTTATACACTGAGGTACAGAGGGATTAAATAACTTGTCTAGGCTACACTAGTAGTGAGTGGCAACAGTATAAATAGAGCAACATTTGCCTAACTAAAAATTCAGGTTTATTGCAATTTTGGTGACCTGTAAATGGATTACATTCTTAAAGTCCTATTTTCCATGGGTCCGCTACATATCCTATTAGTACTCTTGGCAAATGAAGGGTACTCTAAATAAAACATTTATTTCAAGACATCTTTCTTGATTGTCTTGTTCCTCCCATTAAATTATATGCACTAAGGAAGGAACAGGCTTCTCAGAATTGGGAGCACATTTTCTACCAGATGAGTCAAGATTTGCAGCTATAACTACAGTACTTGACAGCATTGCTTAATAAAAAGATTTAAATCCACCCACTACTTTATACTCAATAACAAACCACACCATCCCTTAAAAGCACGACAGTGTGAAAAAATAGTAATGTAACGATTCCTTGGTGGGTATTCTTTAGAGATGAGCATTATGAACTCATTACATTAGTTAATTTAGATTATTACCACAAGTTAAATTAAATTTGGTACTTCTAACAAAAATCCAGGGATATGAATGGGAGAAATAATAATAATGCATACAAACCATGAAAAAAATTAATTCTTGACATATTTTAAAGATATTTATTTTCATTTACTTATTCAATACTCATCTGGAGTCACAGAAATATGATACTGTGTGTGACTTTGTGCAAATTATATAAGCTTCCTATGCCTCAGTTTCCTCATGTTTAAAATGGGGGGTAATAATAGTGCCTGACTTACAAGGTTATTGTGAAGATTAAATGAGCTAAGGCATAGGAAGCACTTGGTGATCACCAAGCAAGAGTAAGTGCTTGTTTTAGTCTTCAGAATAGCACCAACTGGGCAATTTAAATAACATAAATTTATTTTTTCACAGCTTTGGAGGCTAGAAGTCCAAGGTCAAGGTGCTGTCAGGGTTGGTTTCTGGGGAAGCCTCTTTCCTGGCTTGCACACGGCTTGCTGAGTGCTCACATGGCCTTTCCTTTGTACATGTGTGGAGAGAGAGTTCTCTGGTGTCTCTTCTTAAAAGGACATCAGTCTCAGTGGAGTAAGATTCTGCTATTATGGCCTTACTAACCTTAATAACCTCCTGATAGGACCTATCTCCAAACACCATCTCATTGGCAGTTATGGCTTCAACATATGAATTTTGAGGGGATACAATTCAGTTCACAGCAGTTCTAAAAATAGTACAATGGTTATTTTTTTCATTACTTCATTTTTATTACACACCCATACATAGGTTTGTCTTATATGGTAAATGTTTTCAAAGTGAAGCTCAACTTAGATTTCTTGAGAGACTCTGCTGAGCAAAAGTAGTTTAGGAATTGATTGGATTTACCTGTAGAGTGAGATATTAATTTTATCCTTGGAGATGTGGTAGAGAAGAAGGAGGAGGTGGTGTTGGTAATGTTGGTGGTGGTGTTGGTGGTGGTGTGTGTGCATGTGTAGCTATTAAGAGAGCATATCACACACCCAGCTGTATGCACCAAGAGGTCACGGGTTTGATTCCCTGACAGGGCACAAGCCTAGGTTGCAGGCTCAATCTTCAGTAGGGGTAGTGCAGGAGGCACATTGATGTTCCAATCTCTCTCTCCCTCTCCTTTCCTCTATCTCTAAATCAATAAAAAACATTTTAAAAAAGAGAGCACATCACAAATATAATCTTGAAATTATTGACTCACTAGAGTTGAGGTTTAGGACATCTTGTATGATTAAGGCTCTGATGAAAAGCTAATGCTTCTTTTCTTTCCTAGCACCCCTTTTCCTCCAGTAAAAATGGAGCCAGGCCTGTGAGTTCCCATTTTGGCTGAACTGGAAATATGGAACTGATGCTGAGCTAAATGCCCCTCCCCCCCCCGCTTCATTTTATACATTGCTGTCTTCCTTTGCCTCATCCCATTCCAAGCATCTGACAGGTGGTAGGACTCGCTATCTTGAAGAATCAAGCATCTACTCTAAAGTTCAATGCCTGAATTATTCATTTGGATTCTGTCATTTGGGGGTCATTTTGCTGACCACCAAAGATTGACAACACAGAGCAAATGTTAGCAAGACGACAGGCTTTGGCTCCTAAGTCAAAGCAATTTTGAAAGCAAGTTCCAATCTTAAAAGAGCTCTTTCCAAAGCTTAGAAGTGACAGGCTGCCTGGGGGGAAATCTGCAGTGCTGGGCAGAGCCACCTGCATTTCCATGCAGAATTATGTTGAAGCTTTTTTTCCCTCCCTTCTTCTGTTGGCAGGACATTAGTCATCATAATAAAGATCTGGTATTTACCAGATCCCTTTAAACAAATAATCTGGAAGGACTAGGAGGAAATCTGCAATAACTTACAATCAGCTCTTAATTTAGAGCTGTTTAGATTTTTCACAGTCTGCCTGAAATGAGCAATGTTTATAATGAAGGTCAAGACTTCCATAAGCAAACCTGCTTTCCTGAAGGTGACAGCTTACTCCTGACACTCAGCAACTAAGGCCTGGGATTCATGGCGTTTTCTTAGAGCAGGATCTGGGCATTGGGTCTAAAGTTCTATAGAGAGTTTACGGAGAAAAGACCACTCTGGGGCAAGAGGCCTGTATTCCATGAAGATAACATTTCTGATAATTAATTTTAAAATAAGTGAATCCAGTGCAATGTCATAGGCTTGAGCAAAAAGAAGAGTAGAAAATCAGGTCCCTAATCCAAGTAGCACGTAAGTGAAGAAAGATGACACGGGCCATCAAGACCATATAATAAAGTGCTACACAAGCAGAATGCAGAATCATTTCAAGAACTTTACCAAGTCAGAAAAGGGACAGCTTGTGAACTGAAACAGAAAAGGTGGGACTTCAGCCAAACATTTTCATTCATTCCACAAATAGCTATTGAATGCTTTCCACATGCAGTCACGAGCTGAGTGGAGGATGGAAATAAAGAGGATATGATCCCTAGTCTAAGAGAGCTTATTATGTTCAAAGAGCATTAAACATCTCTGAAAGAACAGGTTAGAAAAAGGAAAAGTAGGGCAATAAACAGGGTATTTACAGAATAAAACAGAGAGGTAATACTTGGTCATGCAGTCTCTTTTAGGAGGTGACATTTTAGTTCCTATTGGGTGTTAGGAAAGACTGAGCCAGAAGGACATACAGAGGAGGAGCATTACTAGATAGGGAACCACCAGGTGAAGGGTGAGGGTGATGAAGCTTGGGATGATGAGTTGTGGGAGATGACTCAGAATTACCAATGCTTGGCATGGGGAGAGGGGTGATGTTAAGGAAGAAATGGACTAGCTGAGATCATGGTTCATCCTTCCACCTTTGCCCCTTACTGCTGCTATACCTTCCCTGCAGAAGTCCACTAAATACCATACTCAGGATTCCTTAAAGCACAGCAAATACAGTGAAATCAAAAGCTGATAGTTGATTGTGTCTATCAGCTGATCATTCACAGAGCACGTGCAGATGTGGGAGTATAAGTCTCTACTCTTTTGTTCCTTTTAAAAAGCTTTCATCTTTCCCATCTCTATGAGAAGAGGAGACGATTTATTGCTACAATATTTGCTTATCATAAAAATGTGAAATGAGCTTTCCTAAAGATAGTGTGTACGTGTGTGTGTGTGTGTGTGTGTGTGTGTGTTTGCATGCACATGTGTGTCAGGCTGTGCATCTCTGAAGTCTGACTTGGGGTGGGCCCCGGCTTCCTTCCCTTGCCTCCTGCCATTCAGTCCTGTGCCAGCTGAGATCTGCCAGGCTGCTCTCTAATGGTTCCCAGGGCTGTGCTTAGGACCATGGAGCCAGGGCCGCCTTTTTCATAGGGGCTCAATGCTGGGAGTACTTTCTCTCAAAGTTCTGTGAAAGTGTGATTTTGTTTTAGTGTTTCTGGCCCCCATTCTTTGGAAACCATTGTGAAGGGTTTTCATCATAGTCCTCAGTATTGGCCCACCCAATTCCGCATTGTTCCAGCAGAAATTCTGTCCCTGAATCAAGGGTGGTGTATTATTTCAAATATGTCATTAACCAAAAGACCATAGTTCCCCTCACGGTACTCTCTTGGGCAGTACCACCTTGGTCTGTTCTTATTTGTAAACAGCCTCAGGCCCTGAAGTAAAAGAAAGCCTTACCCATAAGATGTGCAGAACTAGACCCATGTCCTCCTAACTTACCCTAAAAGGTGATCTTGAGACATTTTTCTGCGAAGACCACAATCTCTGCTCTTGAGCAATTGCTTGTTGGACTCCTTTTTTACAAATCAATGAGCTTCTCAGGAAGAATCCATTGCTGTTTCCCTAATGAAAGAGCAGAAGGAAAAAAGGCATGCCAGTTGTTTTTTGAATTTTGTTTTTATTTTACAAAAGGTAACCCCTTCAGGATAGAAAATATGACCTAAAGATGGGAAGAGGAGGTGAGTCACTGTCTCTCTCAAATTCATACAAGGGGGTAGGGGGAACATACTAATGTTATTAGGGTACTAGATACAAGTATAAACTTTCTCTAGAGTGTTCACAGGGATAAAAATAAACATCAAATTCTAATTATGGACAATCTTAAGTAAAACTCAACTATACATAATCAATATTTCCAGAAGGAGACCTTCCTTGTTTCTATACTTAGAAACATAGCAATATATGTTTTGATGAAAAATTAAATTGATCATATTATGACTGCATTGTTAAGGATGCAGCAAACTGGCAAATATTTACTTCTACCAGTGCCTTTTAAAAATCTGAATTTGAAGCTCACAATATTACTTTGATGAAACACACTCTTTCTCTGAGAAACTTCTCCTATCTGGGAGGATATCAGCCCATTCTGGGAGTAAAGAATAGAGGGAGACTTCCGTTTTACTTTTCTGGTGAGATCCAGTGAGGTATTTATGACTCACCTCAGCAATCATCTGGGTTAGGAAGAGAATTGAACCTAAAAATGTCCAGTCTGGCGCATTAGCCATTGGCCAAAGAGGAGGTAAGGAGGAAATGAGTGCAGCCCTGTGAAAAGAGACGGAAAGGTGACCGGCCTGTGACCACACTGCCCGCTCAGATCTGTATTGTCAATTACGGCTTCCTGTTGGGTACCTGAGGCTAACTGCACCCAGTATTAATGGAGTGTACAAGCTCTGCTCATTACGGGGAGATTACCGGATTACCTGGGATAGAAAAAGGGAAGGTCATCGGATCAGCTGACACCAGGTCCAATTTAGGCTTTAAAACTATAACAGCTTCCCAGCTTCTAAACAAGCCTATCAGCAACTTTTCTTTTTCAAGGCTAAAGCCACCGCTTCAAGGGCTTCTCCGAATTGAAAGGCAACGAGCTTACAAGTGTTCCAAAGAGTCCATAGTGGTAGGTATCCAAGTTTCAGTTTCCTCGTCTGTAAAATCAGGACAATATCTACTCGGGGCTGCTGAAGGATTAAATCAGACCGACTAAGTAGAACTCACACTGCTGCCTTGGATATATCAGTCCTCAATAAAACGGAATGAATATTATATACCAGGAATCTTTGGTGCTTTTTATACTTTATCTCCTTTTTTCTGGAAACTTAAGTGTTTTCTAAAGAACTTGCTCCCATCTAATTTGTGTCAGACCTTGCTATGAACAAAGAAACGTATTCATCAATCCACGAACACTACAAATGTTTGTTGAGTTCCTGTGATGTTTATTCTGTGCCAGGCACAGTTCCAGGTGTTAAAGCTACAGCAGCGGAAAGGACAGACAAGGTTCCTGCTCCCAGAGAATGTAAACTCGTGTTTACTCGGAAAATACATGAGAAATAGCAGGTATTAATAAATAATGGGAGGGGAGAAGTGAGAGGATAGAGAAGGACTGGCAGAGTTGGGGGTTGTCTTACATAGAGTGGTCAGGCAAAGCCTCTGTGGAGGTGACACTTAAGTGAAGACAGGAATAAGAGGAGAGAAGAAGGCATGTAACGATCTGGGAGAACAGTATTTAAGACCAAGAGTACAGGAAGAGCCAAGATTGTGAGGGAGGAAGGGAGGAGCTTGGAGTTTTTAAGGAAAAAGCAAGAGAGGCTCAAGGTCTTTGTTCACTTCTGCCATAGCTGATTCCTGGCTGGTTTCCCCACTCCAAATGTTACTATAGTCAACTCTCTAAGCAGCGACTAGAGCACTTAAAAACAAAACTTAAATCAGATAATTTTATTTTCCAGATCACAACTCTACAGTGGTTTCCTATCTCACTCGGAAAAAAATCCACACGCCTTCTGTGGCTTCTCAGGGCCACCCCAAATCATCTGGTCCTGCCTAACTTCTCTAACGCCATGCTCAGCCAGCCCCTCCTCTCCAGGAGGGAGGGAGGTCAGCGCAGTAAGATCTCAGTTAGGAGCTGTGGTAGTCGATGTGAGAATTGAAGGCTTGAGTGGTAGTACTGAGGTGGGGTGAGTGGTTTGACTGGGGATATATTTGAGAGAAATACTGATGGGACTTGCAAAGGATTGGCTGCGGGCTCTGGCGTTGTATGTCCTTGGTTTTTCCAAGTTGTCAAGTGTTGTTAATGGCTGCTCCCAGTTTGGACCTCCTGTTTCTCTGGAGGCATTCTTTTTCTACAGCTACACATGTAAAACTTGATGTTTTAAATGATCAAACTTACCCACTTGAAATTTCATCTCTTTGTGACCTCAGGACTAAAGCCAATTCTTTAGAATTGTAACGAAATGTCAGCAATGTGAGTGGACATTCTACGGGTGGATTATTCAGGTCCCAAAAGGAGGGGTGGAAAAGAAAAGAGGTGAAAATAAAATAATATTGTTGTTCTGATACAATTTCCTTTTCTTTTTAAAATCTTTATTGTTGAGAGTATTACATCTGTCCCCCCCCTTTTGATACAATTTTCGTTGAAACAGATATTGACACTCTTGGCTAAAAAAGAGTTTTGAATTACTTGCGAGTCTCTATTATTTCTACTGTGGAACTTATTTTACAATGCTGAGAATATGAAGTGTGTGAGAATGGTCAACAAACATCCTAGGCCTGGCAAAGGCCTCCAAGGGGTGTAATCTGGCTCCCATTCCTTTTCTCACTTTGTTTCATCTGCATTCTTCTTACTGCCATTTCTAGAACATGCCTCCTTGAGTATTTTTTTCATTGGCTATTCTTTTTGCCTGGAATTCATCTCCAAGATGCTAAAGTGCTAAGTCACTCACCTGGTTTTAATCTTGCTCAGATCTTACCCTTTCACTAAGTCATACCTTGAGCATTCTATTTAAACAGCACCCAGCTCCCCACCTGCACCCTACTCCCTCACTCTGATCTCCTTACTCAGTTCTATGCCTTCTATAGCACATCTTCTAATCTATTATATAATTTTTGCATTTTGTTTGGTTATTGTTTGTCTCACCAGATGAAGCTCTATGAGAGCAAAGATTTTTAACCTATTTTGCTCACTGACATAGCTCAAACACCCAGACAGTGCCTGGCACATATGAGATACTCAATGAAATTTGTTGGATAGATGAATGAATGAATGAATGAATGACTATTTTTGTTGTAAACATGGTGAGGTATAGAATGGAATGAAAGAAATCTCAGGATGAGGGCCTAAGCAACATGCCTACTACAAACTTAAACATAACTTTCCACAAGTAGTATTCCTAAGGACTACCTACCCCCAGAAAAAGTCTCATGGGGAAGGGAAATGGCTGGATAGAAATACCCAGCTGCTCCTCAGCTTCCTAGCTTTAAATTCCTGGGGATGAAGGAATCACCCTCAAGGCCTGATCTAAATTGTTAAATGAGGAAGTAACTCATCCTGAGAGAAACTGTTAAAACAAGGGGCTCAACGGAAGTTGGCACCCTCATTGCCTCTGAATCCTCCCTCTTTGGACCAGGGCCAGAGTCCTAGGAGATGGGGCTGTTAAAATAGTGGGGCTAATAAAAAGCCAAGTCACAAAGCAGCACTGTTCTGTGGCCTAATAGCTGGGTGTGATGGCTGTGGGGGGAGGATATTTCCCTCCACACCCACTTCGGTTTGGAAACTATGGGCATGTCAAGGAAAAACAGCCTCAGAGGACTCGCAGAGAAGTTGCTCCAAGAATTTCATGCATGTCTTCTGGTAGCTGAGTCATAAGGAGGACTGCCGGGGATACGTGCCATTGCACAACGATCTTCCCCTGGGACCACAGTGTGGGGTCAGGAAGGCTGCTAGAAGTGGAGGAATATAGAAGAAACAGTTCTCCAGCCACCTAACTAAGGTGGGGAGGCCCAAGGACTGGTATATTATTTCTGCTGCTGGGGCTTTCCTAAGCTAAGAAGGGTGTGCTTTGAGATAATTCCCATTTAGTCCTGCTTATTGCTGGTGGCTACTGTCAGAACAAGGAGAAAGTACTAGTCAAAGAGCCCGAGATACACTTAAAATCGAGGCTCTCCAAGTCAAAGAAGGTCTTTCTAGGTTCATCATGCAGCCCGGGCTCGCCATTCATGAGCAGCAGTGGAGGAAATGAGCTCCTTCTGTGAGGGTCTGGCTACTTTTCCTGGTTGCTCTACAAGAAAAATAATCCCAAACCCTCGTGACCTTGGGGACTTGAGGAAGGAGTCAGAGACAGGATCCAGGATCATGCTAGTCCCGATCAGTATCTCCGTTGTGGGTCCAGGGTGGTGTGGTGGAGACCTGCCCACTGAATTCCAGAAATCACATTTGCAGAATGAAGTTGGTAGCACCAAAAGGAAGGGAAAACAAGTAAGGAGCCCATTTCTCTGGGACTTCTCAACTTTTCCTTTTCCAGGTTTCCCAAAAAGGATATGGAAGGCAGTCCTCTTTCTAGGACTTTGGAATTTTTGTTTCCTCTGGAGAAAATAAACAAGGCAGCAGGAGAAATTGTTTGGGATTTCCCAAAGTAATACAATTGAAACAAAACTGCACTTTCCCTTCACCCCCTTAGGGAAATACCCTGAAAGCGAAATACAAGGAAAATAAAATGAGAAACAGAAAAACGTTGAAATAAAACAATATTGAAAATTTAACTCTTTCTGGATCACACATGGGAGAAAACCCAAACTGAGTTGGTTGGTTTCTTCCTTCCTTCCTTCCTTCTTTCCTTCCTTCCTTCCTTTCTTCCTTCCTTTCTTTTTTCTAAATAAATACGTTTACTTTGTGTTGCTATCATTTAAAAAGAGGACCATGCACCTAGCATTATCGACATTAAAAAGGATCCTCTATTCCCTATTAATTCCAGTACTTTCCCCTCTGCTCATAATACCTTTGACCGACTAGTATTGTATCAGTGTAAGTGGTGTCATAGCAACACAGACTGACAGCACGAGGCCTTGCTGAGTTCCCTTGGAGCATCCCATGTTGTACAACTCTGTGAAGAGTGTCAGGAAAGGGAGATTGCAGAAGAATCCTGTTCAAAGTCACAGGAAGCAGAGTCAATAATGAGCTGTCTTGCCTTTTTCCAGGAGGAAGGACTGGCCATCTAATAGGGGTGTCCTTTATGAGGTTACATATTTTCCCATTTGTGGATAGGACACTATCATTCCAGGGCACTCTCAATTGTTTTGGAACAACACCAGGCATAAGCAGAGGGATAAAACGCCCACGTTTATGTTTTCTCTCCTGACAGCGACAGCGTGTCTGCAGAGGCCCAGGGGAAGGAGACACAGAGTGAGCGGTGTTGTCTTTTGGGCTCTTAAACTACGTTTGACTTGTGGGCAGTAGTTCCCAACCCTGGTACATCTTATGGATTACTTTGGGAAGAACTTTAGAAAACTGTAATCACTGGGTTCCACTCCAGACTTGCAGAGAGGGTGGAGCACTGGCATTGTATGTTAACAAGCTCCCAAATGGCTCTTGGGGAGTCTACGAGTCCAATGTCTAGATGGCCAATTGGTTAAAGGGTTCTCTCTGCAATGTGGGAGATGCCTCTGTGGGATGTGGGATGTGGGATATGGGGTGTGGGAAGGAGAGGGGTGGAAAGTAGGCAGTTATGTCCTGGGATGTACATAAAGGAGACAGAACTTCACAGTAATTCCTGCAGAACAGTCACCATTTCAGAAGTTTCTTGACTCTGGTAAAGAAGAAAAGATCCAGAGTAACCCTCATTGCATGCCTACTGTGCATTTCACTCATGATCATAAAGCGCACCCCACATGCCAAGCCCTGTGCTAGTTGTTGGGATTACGAAGTTAAAATGACCATTCTTATCTGGAAGGAGGCCGCAGATTCTCACTGCCCAGAGAAACAGGTCCTAGGATGGAGGGGAGCATGAGGTGCTTGGGGAGACTTTGGGAGGGGCTCTCAACAGACTTGGTGGAGTAAAGGGACGAGTGAGGCAAGTTTTCCAAGAAGAGGTGGCACTTAAACTAGATCTTAGATAATTCTAATTCTAATATTAACCAATGCTAAAGTCCAATATAGCTGGAGCAGAGTGAGTTGGGGGGGGATAAGGGGATGTTAGAGGGGTAGGTTAAGGGATGTTGGAGGGGAGTCTGGAGAGGCAGGTGCACAGGAGCCAGATAATGAGCTGCCTTGCCTTTATCCTGAGTGAAGCAGGGAGGATGGTGGAGGAGTCAAAGCAGGCAACAGCAGGACCACATTGTGGGTGAGATAGCACATCTGGTGGCAGCACAGAGAATGCAGCAGGAAGGGGGTGAGGTGAGAGGGGGACCCAATGGCCTGGGATGAAGCAGTGGAAGTGAGGGTGAGAGGCAGGAGTAACTGTATCGGAGAGAGAGGAAGGCAAGGATGGCGTCTAAGTTTCTTTTTTGGCAGTTGGGTGGATCATGGTGTCACTCACCACACATATTTGCTTTAACATAGCTCTTGTTTTGCCTTCATAATAATAAACTGATGTCATTTTTTTAATAGATAAATATAGGAAAGCTCTGAGAAAGCAAACAAAAATGGAGGAAAGCTCAAGGATCTCAGCTTGTAAGTTGGGATCCAAATTCAGGTTGGCCCGAGTTCTGAAACCAAGTTTCCAGTGCCACAGGCAGATGCAAACATTATAAGGCTAAAAGAAGAAGAATATAGCTTTGAGTGGGCTGCATCCACAATAGAAACAACATGAGCTAAGCTCTGAAAAGCAGAATCCTGGTCTCTGAAATTTATTAACTGCAGTTAGCATGGTGAGATATGACCTCCTTTTTGACAAGGTTGTCAATGGTCTCTCTCCTATGCTGTGCAGTCTTTTTATACCTCACTGATGGCAAACGGGATCGAATCAAGATTTTAAAGAGGAGAAAAAATTGCTGCTAAAAATGCCCTTATAAAATAAAAAGTAGCATGAAATGCATTTTAATTTTTAGCTCAGATTTGCTTATACCACTTCAGAGTAATTTGTTTAAAAAGTTATCTTGCTGGAGGGGTTTAATAAAAATTTAAAAGTTTTGTGATGAAAAAAGAGATCTCTACCCAGAATATTATAAGGCAGTAATGTGACATGATACTTTAAAGAGAATAGACTGAGTATCTAGGCTCTCTGGGTCAAAGGGTCAAGTCAGGCCATTGGCAGAGATGCCACCATTCAAATCTACCTGGGCAATGTATAGGTTATCCCTGCAGCCACAGGAACACATGTATTTCATGGTGCAGTCTGACCTTGAACTTCTGCTGTTTCTTCGGCTGGAATTAAATGTAGTCTGTGTGGTTACTATCTTTGAAATTACTTGGGCCTTTCAGTTTTGATGAAATCAGTGTCCTTATTAGAGAACTAGGATGTTTCCCAACTTAGGACTATGTGTAACATTCCCAGAAGCCACTTCTTCATGCTTTGAGTTGGCTGCATAGTAAAGACAGGTTTGATTTACATTTGCCTCCTATATTTTCCCTCCAGTGCTTACCTCCAACCAACGTGTTTCCCTACATATACCTTTCCCACTCAAAAATGAATGCACCCGCATCAGGAGTTAAATCTGTTGGACTGAACAGACTGTCGGCTTGTCACTCCCTTTCTTAGGCTTTGACTTGCTGGGGCCTGCAAGGGGCTCCTGACACTTCAGTTTCCCCATCCGTTGGATTGCCTTCACTCACCTTGAGAGATCACTGTGAGGCACAGCTCATAAATGTCATCATAAACTTCCCCGCAAAAATATGTCTCAACATCTGTGATGCCGGATTCAAAAGAGCTTGACTGTGTGTCTCTGGTCAAGAGGAACACACAGCTCCTCGCCCTGCGGCCTTTTGATGCTGGGCAGCAGGGCGAGGAGCTGCAGCCTTCCTCGTGTCTGCCATGGTGGCCTAGACTGCATTTTCTTCAGCTGTCCTTGCCAGCTGTAAAGCGTTCTGGACTCTGTCCCTACTAACATCGGCCAGCAGGCTTGCAGATCAATTCTTTTTCCTTAGTTAGTTGGAAGGGCCTCCTTTTTTTCAGTTTTTAAGAGCGGGGATTTTGAGACGGTATCCCCACCCTTTCATAGCAGGTCATGTAAATGCCTAGGCACCACCCTCCCCCCTTGGGCAGTCTGCCCATTATTGCAAGAGAACAATGAGGAGATGGTTCCTTTGCTTCTGCTTCTTTGGCAATGTGGGCCGAGGAGGTGGCTGAAGCCAGACACATTGGCTCCATGCACATGCCCAAGCCCTTTGCAAGGTCTCACGCTGTTGAGCAAGAACGCAACTGTCTCCACATTAACATCACCAATGACAGTGTTATAACTGGATTGGCTGGGTTTTTTTTCATTGAAACCTGGCTTAAAGGGTGTGTCCATGTGTCTGCAAAACGTAAGTGGAAAGAACCAAAGAATAAGAGAGGCAAAAGGGAAACCTCTCCTTTCTTGGCAAGGAAAAAAGGATTTCGTTTTAGAATAAAGGCAATTACCACGAGAGCAGAACAAAGAGCTAGTCAGAGGCACTAACCAATCACATAACTATAGAGGTTTTAGGTCTATGAAACTCTGTCATGTATAAACTAAACTGTCTAGCTAACTGTTAATTTATCATTCAGATCAAATGTGTTTTCCACCATCTTTTTCAAATTCTTCTGCTGAGTTATAACTTTGCCACACCTATTATTGCAAGCATTTTTCTGCCTCCTTGCCTTTGTGCCCGAGGTTCTCTCTACTTGTAACGCCCTTCCAGTCTTTCTACACCAGGGGAATGCACATTCACTTTCTAAGTTCTGACTCCAAGATCTTCCCTGCCTTGCCTTGCGCTCAGGCACAACTGGTTGCTCCTGGAGGCTCTGTTGAAATGAAGGCACTTTTCATTACCCCATGGAAATGTGACTCTCTTGAGATTGCAGGCTCAGATTTCTTGTTCAGGTCTGTATTCTCAGTGCTTTGTAGAGTTCTCCACACCAGTAAGTGCAGAACTAACTTTGTCTGCTCTGACCACAGGGCAGAAACCTTTCAGTTGTCCAAATTTTAGTTAATGGTAGTATTTAAGATGGGATGTGATTTCTAACACATGTTCTGGACTTTTGGCTTTATATATTTTTCCTATAATGTGAGGGTGAATATGAAAGTCTTTATTATTTGAAAAAAAGTCATACTTCCAATCAGCAATACCTTCCTCTTGAGTAGAATAAAGACTTTGGCTTTTTGCCATATAGGTGAAGGGAGAGAGATTAATACATGGCCCAGAAAACCCATGTAGGTTGAAAAAAAAAAAAAAGGGAGAATGGGATCAAAAGGGTAAACTGTTGTCTTTAGTACAAAACGATGTTTCTTAACATTGGGTGTGTCGACCAAAGCTGTCTTCAGGCAGGTTTTACTTGTGTAACCTGCATGTATTCAGAATCTAGAGTTCGGAATGACCTTCGGTGCAAAGGTAGGTTTTTTTTTATTTTTTTTATTTTTTATTGGTTTCTTACAGAGAGGAAGGGAGAGAGTTAGAAACATCAATAAGAGAGAAACATCGATCAGCTGCCTCCTGCACACCTTCTACTGGGGATGTGCCCGCAACCAAGGTACATGCCCTTGACTGGAATCGAACCTGGGACCCTTCAGTCCACAGGCTGTCACTCTATCCACTGAGCCAAATCAGTTTTGGCATCAAAGGCAGGTATTTTTATGTGAAAAAACTCTTTAGTCCAATCATTAGATCAATCATCCATTTTCTAAAGGTTCCAGGTATATTATTCTTTCTGCATTCTTTTAAGTATAATAGAAGAAAATGAGAGCTCTCCGAGAATTTATCTAGCTCCTCTTAGTTCTTTCCATTTTAAGCATTTCCTTAAAATTAAAAACACACACAAATCCACATAATTAGTATAAAAATTTAAAATGTAAGTCAGCAAAACACACTCAATCACCCATAATGCTGATACCTGAATATAACCATTGTTAACATATTTAATGGCTCATTTACTCAACAAATATTTCTTGGCATATAATTTTTATTTCCAGAGATTTTGTTGCACCTATATACCCGCATCCACACATTTTTTTCTTTTTGTTTGCTTTATTTTATATTTTTAAATTTCTTTATTGGTTAAGGTATTACATATATGTCCTTCCCCCTTATTATCACCCCTCTGCTGTCTGTGTCCATTGGTTAGGCTTATATGCATGCACACAAGTCCTTTAGTTGATCTCTCCCCTCTACCTCCACCCTCCCCTGCCTTCCCTCTGAGGTTTGATGATCTGATCGATGCTTCTGTCTCTGGATCTGTTTTTATTAATCATTTTATGTTGTTCATTATATTCCATAAATGAATGAGATCATGTGCTATTTATCTTTCTCTGACTGGCTTATTTCACTTAGCATAGTGGTCTCCAGTTCCACTCATGCTGTTGCAAATGGTAAGAATTCCTTCTTTTTTTTTTTACCACAGTGTAGTATTCCATTGTGTAGATGTACCACAGGTTTTTAATCCATTCACATTTTTATTTACATAAATGCAGTCATAATATCCTTATTATACTGTTAGTACTTAGTGTACTATTTGCAAACTTCTCTGCTGGCCTTTTTGTTATATGGATTACCAGAATTTACTTAACCAGATCATTATTGTTAGATATTTGGGCCTTTTATGAAGTTTTGTTATTATAATCCACATGCTCTCAGCCTAAGATGCATCCCTTAGCTCTTCCTGTACTTCAGTATCACCATGATCATGCACCAGCCCAGGGCACTGAGGCAGCATTTGACGCAGTGGTATTTGACTAGAAGCCTAAACCATATGCATGGCTGGTGACAGTCACCAACATCAGCTGTCGTCATATTATGATGCAAGTGAGGATGTCAGGGATTTGATGGCTAGGGAAGAAGCACCAGCTCTTCCTCATTGCGCAAGTGGAGGTTACATAGTCACTTAACCTCTGTGGGTTTCATTTTCTTCATCAGGCAAACCAGGGGTTGGATGAGATTATCTTTAGTCCCCTTCTAGAAGTAAAGTTCTGTAATTCTCTGCACTCTACATTTCTCTGAATAGTCAGCAGCTTCATGAGTGGGAGGAAGTTGTGTTTGGGATAGCAGATATATCAGTAATTTCCTAAAATCTGGTTTACAGCTGACCTTGAATCGAAAAGACATGTAATAATCCCCTGATTTATGCTTTTCTAGCCTTTCCAATGATTGTATAAACACTGAGTCTCCCGTATTAAATCCCTTTCTACTGAAAATACATGGAGTGGTTTCTGTTTCCTACATTACATCCAGGGACAGAGAGACTTTTAGCCTGATGCTCAGATACTTCTGAAGGCCACCTCTATGAGTTGGATTGACTCTCTTTTTGGTCACAAATACAAATTCATTTCTTTTCAGAGAAAAATTTCAGTTTTGCTACATCAGATGTTTGTTGGGAAGTTAAAACCTTGAATGCATGTTATCCAGTAGTTATTAAAAATCAATTTCCAAGATATCTAAGATATCTCAGAAAGATATCTTAACTCTTCCTTTCTTTGGATCCTTTAACCTCTATCTTGCAACATACAATAATTTCAACTGAAGGTATTATAAGTTAAATAAGGGTTTTTCAAATGACTCTTATCTAAGAATCTGAGTGACCAGTTTCTACTAGCATTTACTGTCAGAAAAGCATTGTTTCTCTTGGTAATCTTGATAATAAGAATAATGTAACCCATTTTCTTTCTCTTATTTTGCTCTGATTCTCAAAATCTCAGAGTCAAATTAGAAATTAATCATATCACTCTTCTTGGCAAAATTATTTTTACCTTCTTTCTTCCTGTTTTCTGATAATTTATCTCTTTTGTAACTGCTGTATGATTAGGAAATGTATATGTGGAATTAACTTAGAAATAAAGAATAAGGGATATCTGTATAATATGTCCCTGCTTTGTATTAGTAACTGCTGTTAGCCTCAATGCTGTTTTCTATGTAAAGTCTAACAATATTATTTTATACTAGAGGCCAGGTGAACAAAATTTGTGCACAGGTGTGTGTTGGTGATGGGGTCCACTCAGTTTGGCCTGCACCCTCTTGCAATCCAGGACCACTTGGCCCTAACCCAAGGGTGGGCAAACTTTTTGACTCGAGGGCTACAATGGGTTCTTAAACTGGACTGGAGGGTCGGAACAAAAGCAACCTGACCATGCTGGCACTCTCATCTTGGGCTGCTGGTGAAGGAGTGGAGGGGAGAGCAAGAGAACCCTCCGCTCTTTCAGCTCCGCGGGCCAGATAGAACAGCCGAACGGGCAGGATTCGGCCCGTGGGCCGTAGTTTGCCCATGGCTGCCCTAACTACTCTGCCTGCCTCATTGCCCCTAACCACTGACCTGCCTGAACACTCCTAACCACTCTATCTGCTTACCTGATCACCGCTAACAACTCTGCCTGCCTGACCTCCCTGAAGCACTCTGCTTGCCTGCCTGATCGCCCCTAACTGCTTGCTTGCCTGCCTGCCTCATCACCCCTAACCACTCACCTGCCTGCCTGATTGCCCCTAACCACTCTGCCTCAGCCCCACCACCTGTGGCTTTGTCCGGAAGGACATCCGGAATGATGTCAGATGGTCATTCAGCTGTCTGGTATAATTAGCATATTACTCTTTTATTATTATAGACAAGAGCCCAGGGCATGAATTTGTGCACCTTGAAAGGAACTGTGGGCCTCGAGGCTGTGGTAGACACAGGGGTGGGTCTTGGCCCATCCCCTATCTGTACCCTCCTGCCACGCCCCTGGTCCCCTGTCTGCCGGCAGCCCTCCTCCCACTGCTGCAGCTCCCTTGCACTGACGGCACGGACCCAGCTCGAACCCGCTGATGGTGCTGAGAGATCAGGACTGGCACCAGACATCGGTAGCTGGTGCAAGCGGCTCCGGCACCGGCAGCAGGTGCCAGTAACAGGCGGGATTGCAGCGCATGGGAGCAAAGAATTTTCAGTAACCACCAGAGGTTTGCCCCAGTGACAGCAGCCTTGGTCTGGCGCCCCTGCTCACCTGCTCCACCATCCCACCACAGCCAATGCCTGCCATGGTCCACACACAACCCCAGGTGGTCAGCGCACATCATCCCAACCGGTTGTTTAGTTGTTCTGGTTGTTCCACTGTTCGGTCTATTTGCATATTAGCCTTTTATTATATAGGATTTCCTAGACATTGATGCAAAAACTTCTCCATTGGTATGTCTTATACATGAAATTAGAGATCTAAGGAACTCTTGAAAAACAATTATCTTCTCAATGATTTAGTTCTAAAGCTGCTTCATAAAAACATGTGAGTCAAAGGGAAACAAAGAAGAATATTATAAAGAGCAAAGAGTTAACTTTAAAAAAAAATAAAACAAAAATCCCTCTCAGCTTTTTTTCCTTTCTAATATTCTCCTCACACAATTTCCTGTTAGTCTCTCTGACTTTTCCGAGAGATATTATTTTCCTTTCCAGTACCAATTTCAGCAGTGATGGCCTAAAAGGTTCTGGTGCCCCAAGTGAGACTAGATTATAGGACTCCATATGGGGTCAAAGACAGGAGACTTCCGAAGGATTTTTACCAACAAAAATAAAAGTGGTAGGGTTTCACTTCACTTCAAAGTAAAGATGCCAATACAAGCAAATTCTCCTCTTGTCATATTGATAAAGAAACAGAAAGGCCCCTCCAGTCTTGCTGGAGGGAGCACTGATGATGTGAGCGGGGAATTGAACAATAAACTGGGGTGTTTTGTATATACACCAAGCGGAGACTGTATTTACACATACACAAACAAAAACATGGATATTTGAGGTCAAAACAGAGATTTTTATTTATTTCACAATGCATGATCAGCAGTAAATGTCCGGGAAGTGTAACATAAGCACCGGGGGCTTCTGGGAAGAGTTTATCTGCAAGCTTGAATTTACCTCCCATTGTGACCCAAGGAATTAACCAATCATAAAGGGGAGCTCAAAAGCAATGAGAAACATTATCTCCTGCCCACTTTTTCTTCTTGAAGGAGTCATGTTTTCTGGAAGTTCAATGTCTCATTGTCTGAGAACCAGTAAGCAAAGGGGCTCAGAGACTTCATGTATCTTAGTACTTATTGTCTCCATAAGTGCAAGGCACTTTCAGTGATTGAGTGTTAGTAATCTCACTCATTGGACAACATAATCTTGAAGGAGGGAGAAAATAATTAGCACTTTTTAGGATTTTGGAGAAGTGTGACAAAATATTTTTATTCATTTTTTTCTACCCTGATGTCCTGAAAGCTGAATATGACTTCCATTAAACAAGGACTATTCCCTTTCATTTAACAGTATTCTTCTCAATCCTATGATAGGTAGAATCAACACTAATTCAAGAAGGTCTTGCATGTTCTAGAAAACTCGGCTTTACTTCTTCAGGTCCAGGAGGAAACACTGCTGAGGGCTTTACCCAGAGACTTCCCTGCTTGTGTTAGCCAGCCTAGCACAGACTTCACTATCGGACAGACCTTGGCTGGCATTCTGGCCACTTCACATCTCTGAACCTTAGTATTTTCATACAATGATTGACTCTCATATGGATACAACGATGCAGGTATAGTGTGTAACCAAAGCCCGGCCCATACTGAGACCTCATTAAATACGAGCTTCTGAGGCAGCTTTAAGGACTAACTCCTGCTGCCTCAAATCTCTTTCTCATGTTGTCTCTGGTTCTCTCTGCACATATGTGTCTTGCTCTTCTCACTATTGACTGGCTTGTTCTCCTTATATGCTTTTTTGAAAATTAAGTAGGGAGATAATATAATTAACTGACTTACCATTTGAATTACCATCTTTTTACTGAGTGGAATTCTTTCAGAGTATCTGTCAGCTAAGGGGACTCACAAAGGGAAAATAATACAATAATCCTTTTATTACAAGATATTTTATTCTGAGACCATTAAAAATGGAGTTCAGTTATTAATACTCTCATTGCCTCATCCATTAATTAGTCTTGCATATTCAAGACTGATATTATGGTTAGGATTTGGATACTTGTTTATTTTAAAGACAGGATGAGAAAATTTTGTTTCTCTAATTTCAATGACAATTAGAATGCCCTTTGTTGAGGCTAAAGTAGTCAAATTCAAACCAGGGGCACCAACTCTTTCATAAGCTGCAATATAGATGCTGTTTAGAACTAGCCCGAGCCTAACCCTGGAAGAGAAATCATGCCAGACTTCGCTTCCTCATCCTGTGCATTTGTAATTAGCTGCACATTTTTTTTTTCACCCCAAATGGCCCCAAGCACCAACAATAATAGCAATCCAAGCTAGCTTTTAATTTTTTGGAAGTCATGTTAGTGAAGTTCTTGTTATGTTATGTGAAATACTTCCCAGTGGTTTGCCAGAGATGTTTAAAGCCAGCCTGTTACTTTTTGGGTGGTTAATACCTGAGGCAAAATCCAGGAGAGAAACACGAAAATTCTTGTATTACTCGAGGTTAATTATCTGTGTGGTGAGGCTTAAGTATTTGGCTTATGTACAATTCTGATCTGCTCATTTCTTCATCTAACTGGGTGTAACTTGAACTGAAGGTATGTTATTGTCAATGGTGTTTTGGATACAGATTTCTATGAGTGCTATGGATGAGTGCAATTTTTAAAAAACTGATTTTTAAGACTGTATTTTTTTTACAACTGAACAGCCAAAAAATAAACTAGGAGTCAGTGAAATTTCACATATGTGAGAAAATCCAAACCATGTTCAGATTAAGGTCAGGATAATTTCCACTTTTTTAAAAGCAAAAGCCAAAATCTGTTTTCTTAATGTGTCTAATGTCTTTATGTTACATATTTAAGAGAATTATAGGAAGAAATGACAATCATTTTTATTGCCATCAATTTCTCTTATGTACTAACATGAAATAGGCATCGATTTTTTGGGGCACTATTAATTTTAAAGTTATATTAAAAAGCTATATTTTAATTTTAGTATTAGGCCAGAAGTCTACACACAGCTGTCTAACTATGCAATCACAAAGACAATTATCAGGTTGCAGGAAAATTAGAAAATAGATGAGTAATTTTGGATTGTATGGACAATCTGAAACATATACAGATGATAAACTCCTATAGAAAATTAGAGTTAAGTATTATCAGAAAGGTTCTGAGTCACCTACAGAAAGTGTTTATGAAATCAGCACAGAAATATCTACCGTAGTTTCTTATTCTTTTCTTGGTATAAAGAACTAAGCCAGGGATGGAGGCTATGTAGGCATAGACTGTCTCTACTTTTCCCTATCCTATGGATATCAATTTATGGACAATAGGATATTCAAATGAAAATTCATATGAGTGACAGTGATTCTTTTAAAAAATATATTTATTTATTGATTTCAGAGAGGAAGGGAAGAGAGAGAGATAGAGACATCAATGATGAGAGAGATGTCTCCTGCACACCCCCAACTGGGGATCGAGCCCGCAACCCTGGCCTGTGCCCTTGGCTGGAATCAAACCTGGGACCCTTCAGTCCGCAGACTGACACTCTATCCACTGGGCCAAGCCAGCTAGGGTGACAATGATTCTTTATGGTATATATTGTACCTTTACTGAAACCCAGCTAGTTTAGGGTAAAATGGCT
The DNA here is from genome assembly GCA_963924515.1 of Vespertilio murinus. Classification (NCBI taxonomy): domain Eukaryota; kingdom Metazoa; phylum Chordata; class Mammalia; order Chiroptera; family Vespertilionidae; genus Vespertilio; species Vespertilio murinus. Next base: position 21,662,445 of record OZ004712.1, read on the forward strand.
CAAACATTGACCATGGTCACAGAACCAATGGCAATTAGGATTAGTTGAGTGTTGAAAGATTTCAAGGATTCTGTTGGGTATTCTGTCACGTTCACAGCAGGGCGTGTTATGCCATCTGAATTGGCATTTTAAACATGTAGTTTAAATCTTCTATAGTCTGGATATGGGACCTGAGAATGTCTCTCATTTGAATGAGAGTCGGATGAGTGCATGCTTTGGAGCTGTTCTTTCTGTTTTCATGTTACCGCAGGTGAACACAGTAACTTCCCATCTAAGAGGGTGGAGGGCTGAACATAATTTAGGTGAACTCGCACTGTTCATCTCTGTGGACACTGCGTCACCAAAACATTAATTCTCAGATGAAGTGACCAGGGGAAATAACCAGTGCCAATCAGGGGTCAGGGTCTCAGTTGGGTGGGACAGGAGAGCACAATTGAATTTCTGTGGCCTCCAGAAATCTCAGTCACCTTCAGTGTTAACTTTTCCATTTTCCCTTTTAAGAAATCAAACCTGAGAAGAACCAATTTAAAGATTCTCCTGTTAGTGCTGATTTCTCTGGTAAATGTATACAGTTTTTCTCTATAAAAGCAGCTTCCCAGCATAGACTTGGTGGAAGGGAAAGGGAGGGCAGGGAAATTACCAGGTATGTCCTTCTGGTCTTTACTGAGTGTAATGAAATAGTCATTTGGATAGAAATAGTGACAGGTGAGCCTAGCAGAAAAAACCGCAAATAATATACACAAACACACAGTACCCAGAATCCATTAGTTTTCTAGTGTGTGTGGAAAAGATAAGAAGTCGCAGAGTCTGCTTGCATTAAAAACAAAAGCAAACCAAAGGCACAAATTGTATACCCTAAAAAGCAAATTAAAAAACAAAACACATGGAAAACCCATAGGACTTAGCATAGATTTTTATACTTATCTTTTCTACATCTGTCCTAGCTTCCAGGAGAATGAAGAGTATCTAGTCTGAGAATCTCAAAATCAAGTTTAAATGATGGTCATAAGACAAAAGCAAAGTCCCTCTAGCCTGGCCACACCTAGAAGATGCAAAGAAGAGCCTACTGCTTGACATGGTGAGCTGTTATGCTCTGAATTACTGCTTCAAAGCTGAAGATTAAAAGAAATCTGAGCATGATCTAAGTTCCCCCTTCCCATTCTAATGCCCTGGGCAAAGGAGCTTCAACTCTTTGAACATCTATAAAATGAGACAATATCAACTCTACTTGTCTTAAGTGAGTTATGTGAGATGTATGTGAGTAGTCTCTACAAACAAATAGCATGATGATTAATATTGATAATGACTTGCACATAAACCCTTGGCATTTATATTATTTATCCCCATTTTAAAGAGTAGGACCCATGAGTCCCATGAAAGCAAAGACTGTATCCTTTTGCTCATCATTATATCCTTAGCAGTAGCACAATGTAGAAAGACAGTAGGCATGCTAAACCATTTGCTTAATGAATCAGACTCAGAGAGGTGAGGTGTCTGGCTTAAGATCACACCCAATTAACTGGTAGAGCAAGGCATTGTCTCAGATCCATTTGGCTTCTAAACCAAATCCTTGCAGTTTCTCATTCAGTGGGTCTAGGCCGAGTCCAATTATTTGTATTTCTAGTAAGCACCCTGTTGGATCCCTTGGATTCATTCATTTCCAAACATGTATTTATTAAGTATGTAATATCGGTCAGCCACATTCTAGGTGCCAGGGCTCCATCAGTAACAAAACGGACAGCTCAAGTGCCAGGGGGCATCTCGCCAGTCTGAGAAACTACACCATGTTGTGATGATGATAAGTTGTGTTTATTCAGTTAAAATCAGCATCCAAGGGTGATTTCATTCATCCTTTTACCCATATTTGTTGTGAGAGAAGCTAAGAGCATCCTGGGCTAGATGGGAGTGCAAATACAAGAGGTCCTCTTTTGATAAGGAGTCAGCATTTTTTGGGTGGGACAATCTTTTATTTTGTGGGCTTGCTTGGAATCCCTGGCCCCTGGCACTAAATGCGTAACCCCTCATCTTGTTTTATCAAAACTGACTTAGTATTATTTCCTCTCTTCCTACACTCATGCTTTGCAAAGTGCCAGAAAAAAAGTAACCCTGAACACCCACTTTGCCAAATCACTGGGACAACTAAAAATGTCTGATCTCTGGTCCTTCGAGAACCACTGAAGGAACTGAGGCAGGAAAGGGCTGGTGAGAGGAAGGAAGCAACTGGCTGAGCCTTATCGTCACCATTTGAAGGCCTTTCAGCCCCGAGAGAGGATTTTTTTATTCCCCCTTCTTAGACTCCATTTAATTACATGGAGCTTTATCTAGACAGTGTTGTATTTTAATTATCTGTAAAGCTCCCACAGATAATCATTTTAGGTAGGTTTTTGGACTACCGCATTGAAGAACCTTGATTGCTATCATTTAACATTCATTGCCTGCCTCCCCTACTCCCCTTTTTAAAAAATGTGAATAGAGAATTTCAGGCAGGTGAGAGAAGGGGGGGGGGCAAATGACTCCCTGAGTTTTAAGTGTCTGCTACTTAAAAAACCTGTAGTTACTTATTCACTTAAATGAGTAACCTGCATAATTGTCATATTTTTCGTATTTAAAAATCTGTTTTTGCAATGGAAATCTTCATGCAATCAGTATAATCAATTACAAAATTAATAAACTGGGGTGATCTTTAACACAGCTTTTTCTGCTTTGAGAAATGAGGAGGGAAATACTCCATGTGTGGTTTAGACCTGAAAGAGGTTTAGTAACAAATTCTGATTTTATGGCCTTACTTTAAAGTTGCCGATGACACTATTTTTTTTTTCTGTCATTTTCTTAAATGTTTTCTGTGCCAAAAATGGACAGAAGGCAGAAAGTTAGGAAATATCTTGAGGTGGAAGGATCAATTTCTGAAAGCACTTGGCATAAAATTTCTGTTAACTATTTCCTGTTTTAGAAAAATAGCAAAGCTAGTTACATGTTCATGGAAACATGGAGATACTTGGAAAATCAGTTCTTCACCACAAGATTTTCTCTTGTTAGATATGAGATGTAATTCATTTGTGATAAAATCAGGAACAAAAGTGTTAATGAACAATGCTAGACAGCATAGTTCAGGTTGGTAAGGACTGGGACTTCCTATTTGCCATCTGAAGGATTTTGTGGAGTTTATGCTGGGTGGGTGGCAATTCATACTGCTCAAAAAATGAAATTAATTGCTGAAAAATGCCTCTCTTTAAATATTTACAATGTAACCACTGCCAAAATGTCTTTGTTTGAAAGGTAATATCCAAGTCATATAATTGATAATGCCATGAAGGAGGCAAGGGAGAGATTTTTTTTTTAGTTCTTCCTGGGTATTGTTTGTTTGTGAATATTTAATTTCTTTCTTAGCACATGATATAAAACAAGCCAAGTGTCCCTTTCTGAACCCTCCATAGTCCCATGAGCTACTGAAGTGTCTACTCCTGAATAGATCTAGCCTGCTTGAAGCCATCCCAGGCAAGCAAAGTTCATTAATTTCCGTATAGTCTGAAATCAGACTACAGAAAATTTTAGATATCTGTATCTATGTCTGGTACATATAAACTGGTCAAATTATATAATAAAATGTAAAGTTGGTTTTTATTTTTTGGTTTTTTATTTTTACCAAATCAAGAAACAAAGCATGGTGTCCAAATGGAGAGCACTTCAATGTCGTTTTCTAAAATCAGTTTTTGTTTACTTCTAGCCACTCTCTAGGTGAAAGTTGTAAAACTAAATAGGAGGGGTACGTTTTCTTTTTCTTTTAAAATATGTTTTATTGATTTTAGAGAGAGGAAGGGAGAGGGAGGGAGAGGAACATCAACAGGCCACCTCCTACATGCCCCCTACTGTTAATCCTACAACCCAGGCATGTGCCAGAACTGGTGACCTTTTGGTGCATGGGACTGCGCACAACCACGCTGGCCAGGGCGGAAGGGGTACATTTCTTTTCATTCTGAGCCTCATTTTGTTTTGCAGAGCACAGATCTGCTGCTAGTTTAAATTCTGTTAATGAAAAGTAAGGAAGTGTGAAAAGGCAAATTCAGGAGTAGTTTGCTCTGGAAAACCCAAGTCAAAATTGATTACACTCAGAACAGAGCTGGTTTTCATTTTGCTTGGTTAGGAAAATAAGATGGAAAAAATGTAATAACATAACCTTCAGCTCAATCTCTAATATTAGTATTACAAAAGTGTTCATTACCTAAGTAGAAATTTGCAAAAAAAAATATATGTGGCTATAATATATTTCATATAGTTGAAATATAATTTTGATTTATTTTCCTATTTAATGCCAATTAAGAAAAAGCAAATTAATGGACAGTAGCTTTTTAAAATATAGCCTTATATTGGTAAAAAATAATCTATTCATTGTATTGAAAATGTGAGTGTAAAAAAAAGGAATTTTATTTTCTGGTTTATTTCTTTCACATTGTTGAAAGCAGAATTATCTCATGAACAGCAAAGACACAGGAGACAATGAAATACAAGTGCTGTGTAAAGACAGATATCTTCATTTAACAACCAGCTGCTATAAAAATAAATTATACTGTATGACTCAGGGAAGTTGTTAATAATTTTACTTTGTTTACATTATGCTTAGAAAGCAACATAGCTTAATGAGATCAGATATTCAGCTAACGGTGTATCTTGGAGTCATAATGTTTTCAAGCTCTGCCAAAACCGTAGGCAGATTGAATGTGGGTAGTTTTACTAATAGTGTTTTCAAAAGAGGAAATGATTAAGGCTCTGCTCGGAATAGGAGCTATGCATTCATTACCTAAGAAAGAGTATTAAGTACACACAAATTACTGAGCTGCTTACAAAGGACACAACTCCAACAATGTAATGGGAAAACGTCCAAGAGCCATGGAGATATTTTTATTTAAGAACCATGAATAATAATAAATAATAATAATAATAATCTATAGAAAGCCCACAATAGCAGTGGTCGGCAAACCCATTAGTCAACAGAACCACATATCAACAGTACAATGATTGAAATTTCTTTTGAGAACCAACTTTTTTAAACTTAAACTTCTTCTAATGCCACTTCTTCAAAATAGACTCGCCCAGGCCGTGGTATTTTGTGGAAGAGCCACACTCAAGGGGACAAAGGGCTGCATATGGCTCTCGAGCCACAGTTTGCTGACCACGGTTGCTGGTCACAACAATGACCAAGTATCTAAAAAGTTATGCTGTCATCTTCTAAAGCAGGTGAGCAGTGTTTAGAATTCCAATTTCCTATGAAATAAAATTTATTCCTACTCCCTGAGCTTTTGGATATATTAGTTACAATGAAGGGGACAAGAGCCAGTGTTTCATTTTTCTGATTAAAAAAAACATTGAATTTCTTAACTTTGGAGTTGCCTACTTGATTTTTTAAAATAAATGTGATATTCAAGTAGATAACACTCACTGTCATCCACCCCTTCATGAAGGATATGGTTGATTGTGAATATGCTTGAGCAATTTCTCATTGTCTTAATGAAAAACACAACCAAGAGTTTAGTTGCCTTTTAATGTAACTTTAGTTGCCACAACCTGGATGTCTCTAGCACATAACATTTAATGAGCACAATCACTCCCAATAGCAGATTCTTTGCATATTTTGTTTTACCAAAATTGACTTAGTATTATTTCCTCTCTTCCTCCACTCATGCTTTGCAAAGTGCCAGAAAAAAATAACCCTGAACACCCACTTTGCCAAATTAGTGAGAAGGCAGGATCTGTGAAATGTAGAGATTATTCTCTTTGCACCAGTAGAACACATCAACTGTGTGCATGCAGCTACCACGTCAACATATGAATCCTTTCTAAGCGAAAGGCACAGCATGTGTCAGTACATTCAGCTTTACATAAAAAAATAAATCTATAATAATAAAAGCATAATATGCAAATCGACTGAATGGCCGAACAGCAGAATGACCGTCTGGAACCAGACTATGACATGCACTGGCGCCAGGCCAGCCAAGGCGGGTGCAGTGCAATTGGTGTGTGGGGGGGAGGGGGGAGCCCTGCCATCACCCACTATCGCTCCACAAAGGGAGGTCCAGGCCACCCATTGGCAGGGTAATCAGTTGGGGTAGGGGGCTCTGCGATAGCCCCAAAGAGGGAGGGAGGCCCAGGCCACCCTCTGCAGGGTGATTGATGGGGGTCGGGAGGAGGGTGGCTCCATGGAACAGGGAAACTGGAGGTGTGTGGCAGTGAATGTGGGCAGCACCAGGCCACGGCAGGTGCAGGTGGGGGGCGGGGTTGAGACGGGGAAGGAAGGCCTATCCTTGCACGAATTTTGTGCATTGGGTCTCTAGTAAGTACATTTATAAATAAATAAGACAAGGGCAATGAGAAAAACATATTTTGCAAAGCTTATTACTAATTAGTAAGGAGAGGATGTGATGCTATTTTGTTCTTGCATCCAGAAAGTGGCAGAATTTCTAGAGATGGAGAGAATGTACACAGTATAATTTAAATTAGATCTAGATCCAGAATGGCATTGCCTACCTTAAATATGATGCTATCAGGTGAGTTTAAACTGGCAAAATCAGATGCTGTAAGGTGTGTGTGTGGGTTATTAAGCCATATTACCTCCCGATTTATCTATGAAATGAGTCCAAATAAAGGAGCAAAAGTAAATGAGTATTATGGTGGTCAGTCCATCATCCTTTCAATTCCTATCTTGCTAGCATTTACAGAGGCTTCTGAGAAATACATTCATAGGCCGCTTCTTCTGATATAAAGAACTGTGTCTTCTCTGGTTATTACTGCTGCATGACAAATCATCCCAGTAGTTTGGTGGTCAAAACAACAAGAATCATGTTATTATATTCTAGTTTCTGTGGGTCACAAACTTGGGATGGGTTTAATTAGGAGGACGTGGTTTGGGGTCTTTACATGGTTATAGAGAATTAGTAGCTGGTGTGGAAACAGTGGTCTGGAACAGTGGGGGCTAGCCAGGCATCTTTCCCTATCTTCCTCTCTCTCCATCTATACATCTTCACATAGTGTCAGAGCTCTGTGTAGTGTCTGCGGGGGGAGGGGCGGGGAGGATCGAGGTGGCTAGTTTGGGCTTCCTCACGGTATGGTGGCCTCAGGAAAATCTGTTTGCATGGTGGCTCAGGATTTGGTATGTGTGCTCCATCAAGCACGGTGGAAGGTAAAACTTCCCCCCCCCCCCCCATCTAGGCTCTGTAGTCACACAGACTTCTACCCCATTTTACTGGTTACAAGAAAAGAGGATAATTAGACTTTGCTTCTTAATTTGTTGTGACAAGATTTCAAAGATCTAGAAGGCCCATTAAGATGGCCATCTTTGGGAAATATCACCACAGTGTATTTTACTCTGAAATGGTTATCTTTGCTAAATTGATGATGTGATATTTTAAGTAAAAATAGATGTATTCTTTGCTAGTAGACTATAGAGGATGAATTATGGCCAAAAAATTAAATACTTTCTTGAATCCGTGAGGCAGGACATTATTATTTGTTAGTGATAACTCCATTCCATGGAATTCCAGTAGTTTCTCACACCATTAGTAGGTCTCTGTTATTTCTTCAGCCTCAGGCCTGGTAGAATGTTGAAACGGATTCTCTTTTATGACAAAGTTCCAGCAGGAGTGGGAATAACAAAAAGATGAAAGTCATTTGATTCAGTTAGGTGAGAAAAGAGGAGAAAACTGATGCCAGCATTGAAATGACAGAGGGGCAGGCCTATCTGAGGCCAGTCTGGTAATGCCTCCTGGTGTCACTGTCCCTTTCTCTGAACCAAAGGGGAGCAATTCAGACTTGCCTCACAGAACACCAATGAAGCAAAGCTAAGAAAAATATTTGGGAAACAATTTTCAAGGACACGATTATATCTGGATGTCAATGGAACGATGCAATTATGACACCTGAGCTGGCCTGCCTACATGCCTATGGCATGGCCTTTGTCCTGGAGAGATGAGCCCATAGATCTATCACCCAGACAGTTGCTTTGAAAGTTTTTTCTCTCTAGTCGGGATAGATTTCTTCTAAGTCCCCCACATTCCTACTTGGTTGTGCCTGGGAAGGGCCAGCTCACCGATTTTAAAGCATTACAGAATATTTGAGTCCGAAGCCACCTTTCCAATATCATTAAGGCTGACAAACTAAAGCCCTTCTGAATGTGATCTTCTGGGATGAACACTACTCCGAAATTGCAAATCTGTAGTATATTTAAGGTATATTTACCGTGAGGCCTCAGAGGTTGTGGTTGTGGTCATACTGCTTGGTGTTTAGATGAAGATGACCATTTATCTTGGATACTCTCACCTACCTTTCTATACCCATTAAATAATTCCTGACTTCTGAGATTCTGAGTTGGGGGTGATCAAACCCCAACTGATCTTTAAAAATCAGATTAGGAATATAGCAATTATGGCCCAGTTAGGAGATAAGAAAAGTTTCTAACAACCCTTTGAGGCAAATTATTTACTTGCAAGAGGCTCACCTGGAAGGCGAGCACAGCTTGATGCTTTTGTAAAATCTCTTCTAAAAAGAGGCTGTATTTAAGCAATCATCCATTTATGCCATTTATACCGGCAGATAACTGCACACCGAGCAACACTTTGTACTTCTCTGAGAAAATCTGAAAAGAAACAGATTTTCCTAAAATGGGATCTCAGTGATATTTTGGGTTAAACACAGTGCTTCTATTGTTTTTGTAATTTAGAGTCTTTACTACCAGTGAGCGAAGAAAAGCAATGATTCCAGAGACTTTTGTAAGGCAGATAATGTGGATGGTATTTCACGCACTTGTGCTATTCCTAGTAAATAACTTCCACTGAGCTAATTAGCCTTGGAAAGAATTTCAACGCTGTGTACTAACTACATTATTGAAAACCGGGTATAAGAACTAGTAAGATGCCCCTTGAATAAATAACATGCCATGAATTCAAGATGCATTAAGGTGGCAGAACCCCGGACTGAAAGACTGAGCTGCTCCAAAGAGAAAATTGATATAGAATTTGCAGGACTTTGAAACAAAAAACTCTTCGTCTGATTTTTACTCAGCAATTGCTTGCTGTGGTTTCTCAATGTGAGCTTTGTATAAACAGATTAACTTAATTTTCTAAGTGTTTCCAAAGAGCCTGGAAACGAAGAATTAAGTACTGCTTCTGCCCATCCGTCAAAACCCAACAAACTCTTCCTCAAGCTCAACACCTGTTGTTGAAAATCTAACACACAGTGGCCTTCATCTTCGGTGCCAGCAGATGTGAAGATGCCCAGAGGTCCCTCAGATGTTTGTGCTTCTGAGCCTCGTGGGGGCACCAGGAAGGGGAGGGAAAATGATCCCGGAATTCCAAAGGTCACTGCTGGATTGAAATAATGAAAATTGCCCACATGTCCAAAAAAACTCAGATGTGATTACTGGAAAGTCTGGCAATTAGACCAAGAAGAACCGACTGGGCTAGAGTTTCATTTATACTTAAAATAAAAGAAAAGAGAAAAAGAAAGAAAAGGAAGATGTGCCTGGTGAGAGAGGGACAATTATTACATCCTTCAGCCTTCGGGCTACCACAGTTGGCAAGTTCAAACATAAAATAAAAGTAATGTTTACCTGTACCAAAAGGGGTCAAGTGTGAACTGTCACCTGAAAACAAGTCTAAGAGTTAAAGAAAATAGAAATCAGGGTAGTTTTTGTTTTTGTTTTTGTTTTTACAACAAAAGAAGACAATGATATTTATTTGAATTTTCTTTCAAGGCATCTATGGTGTCTGATAACTATTTCATTACAACTATTTTTATTTAAGGATAACTTTTCTTTCTAATGTATCTCTCCCTGCTCTTCACTCGAAGGTACTGGAACTCTGCCTGGTGATGCTTACATGATTATATGTATAAAAACAACCATGAACTTTCTACATAAAATAAGCTTGAGAATTATGTGTCACAACCTCTGCTTTGCAATCTTTTCACTCCGGGTTAGTTAGTTAGTAGGTGACATAGAGGCACCATGGGATACTACGGCCCATGTGGTTTTGAGACTCAGTCAGAGCTTGGTTCCAACTCCAGCTGTATGGTCTTGGGCACATTCCTCCTTTATTTGTTTATTCCTTCACTTAAAGTGCAAGTAAGTATGGAGTTTAAGTGGGAAACGACAGGCTCTGGGTATGTGCTGTAGTTACACAGAAACTGTCATCCTACCTTCCCAGAGCTTTTGGGCAATTTCATTTCATTGCGCTCCATTCTAGAAGTACAGCATGACCTGGGGGCTTCGAGGAGGGGCCACCAACTGAGTGCAGAGGGTGGTGGTGTGCAGTGAGGCAGGGAGGTCAGGAGATGATCCTCGGGAGATTTGAGACCTGGACCAGGGGCTCAAGCAGGAGTTAGCCAGTGGAAAGGCAGAGAGGGGTTGTGGAAAGAGAGCTTTAGACAAAACAACTATGCGAAGACCCCAGAGGCATTGGATCAGCAAAGACTACTTTGGCGCCCTTTCAGTCCAATATGTGTATTTGGACACAGAGAAAAGAGCAGAGTTTTGTCTAGAGCTAGACTCCTTGGAGACGAATTGCAGAGGTGATAAACTTGGTATAAAAATCACCTGGAGGTTCTGTTAAGTGCAGTTTCTCATTCAGTAGGGGTAGGTGGGCCTGCGGTTCTTCACAGGTGATTGCTGATTCCTGCGATTCAAGGACCCCACTTCATAATACTAGGGTCTTAAAGCACTTAAGGGAAGGCGCAATTCAGGGAGATGAATTTTCTGAAAGTTTCAGTATTTTGAATTACTTACTTCAAACACATTCTCTCATTCTCTCTCTTTTTCTCCCCACCCATACAAAGTTACACAAAATGTATAATAACTGATCAAATAGTAGAGAACTATTCTGGTGATTATTATCAGTGGAGACTGCAAGTGGATTAAACACATAGCCTGTCCACCGTGACCTTTTTAATGTCTAAGCACCTTTACATTTCTCTCTGGTATGTTTCAGTCATTAGTGAAATTTCAGAGTAGCACACTAAGATATAAGCTGTCTTTAAAATCCAGGAAGGTCCACCATTTTAAGGGTCTATGTGTCATTCCCTAAACCTGGTACCAACAACTATTGCAATCAGAGTCCCAGATGCAATCACAGCGCACTCACAAGGTCTAACTCACAGTTGTCTCCAGTGATGCCCATCAATCTGTGCTGGCTGGAAAGAGCCTATATTTTCTTCTACTAACTATATATTACCTATCATAAGCGAGTTTTATAAACCATCTAGAATTTACCTCCGTATATTGTACAGATTTTTTTTGTACAGATTTTTTTTGTCCATAGAATAAGTCAGTTTGCCATCAGCCTTTCTAAAAATCCATTACTTCCCCCCTGATTTATGACATCACCTTTATTATATATCAAATTGATATATATATATCTGTTCTTGGCTCCCTATTTTATTCCACTAGTCTATTTGTCCATTGTTTATACTATCCTGTGGTATGCCTGAATATATGGTAGGCTACTCATGCACCTTATATTCATCCATATACATGTCAGATTCGGTTTATTAAGTCCTTCAAACAATCCTGCATGTTCAATTACCAAGAGATGATTTTAAACTGGCACCTAGAGAGGGTGAGTGTGGTTAGCCTCTGTTTTGCTGAGCAAGGTGTACCATTCAAAGATAAGCTGAGTTTGCCACTTGTGATTTTCCTTCCCCAGCATTTCCCACACACAGTGCTCCATCTCTCCTCACAATAAACATTGAGCAGTTTTATGGTTGAATTATGTCTCATTTCAAATTCATATGTTGCAAGCCTAACTCCCAGTATCTCAGAATGTGATATATTTGGAGATAAGGTCTTTAAAGAAATAATTAGGATAAATGAGATAATTAGGATGGGTCCTAATAAAATATTACTTGTGTCCTTATAAGAAGAGGAAATTTGGATAGATACACAAGCAGAGGGAAGACCATATGAAAACACAGGGAAAAGATGGCCATCTACAAGCCAAAGAGAGAGGCCTGAGGAAAAAAAAAAACAACAGCTTGCCAACACCTTGATCTTGGACTTCTAGTTGCTAGAATTGTGAGAAAATAAATTTCTACCCAGAGTGTGATACTTTGTTATGGCAGTCCCAGCAAACTAATACAACTAGATATTCAAAGAATACTAATTGAAAGGGGTGCATTAAACTTTAGCCTAGCTCTCATGCCCCTATGCCTCAATATTGCTCTGCCCAAATCTGTGGCTTTATTTTTGGTCCTTTAAAAACAAATTTTTTAAGGCATATATCTGCTTGTCAACTGGTCTTCCTCTATGAATATCTATGTGGCACCGAAAGCGCAAATGCTCCGAATCTATGCCATAACACTTTTCATCAATTCTGCCAATCTCTGCTAGCTTCTACCTTATATAATGGCCATGGCCAGACCTAGGAGTCACCTTAGACTTCTGCCCCCACCCTCCTACCCATCCCTTTAAATACACATCAAAAGAGTCTATTTACCCTGATTATTTCAATCTCAAAATGTTTCTTGCCCCTGACCTCTTGCCATCTCAATTACCACTATGCTGGGTCAGGCCCTCATTATTTCTTGCCTGGGCTCTGCTAAAGTTGTCTAATTGGTCTCCCCAACTGCATCATCTCCACTTCTCAATCTATCCTTTATATATCCCAATATCCTTTTAAACATGTCTGATCATGTGACTCCATTCTTTCATGATTCCATTACTTAAATGAAAACATTCTAATTCCTCAGCAGGGCATCCAATGCCTCTTACAATCTGGACCAACCTACCAGTTTAACTTCTTTATTACCACATCTCTCTTTCCAAGTAATTTTAATTCTGCCACACCAATCTATTTATACTTCTTGCAACCAAAACATACTCTCACAACTTCATGTCTTTGGTCATGTTAGTATCTTCCTGCAATGCCTTTCACCACCATCCTATTGTTAAAACTCCACACATTCTCTGAGAACCCCCAAAATTGGTATTTTCTTCAGAAAAGTGTTTTTGGTACTGCTACTTGTGATTGACAGTTTCATACTTCATACCCACAATGGTATTTTGGAATCCCTTTTCCTTTGTATTTATCACATTTTGTTTTAGTCTTATGTCACTGGGCTTCCCTGGTAGGTGATAAGGTCTGTGAAGGCAAGGGCAGTATTTTGGTTTATTTTCCTATATCCACCCAAAACATAGCAGAGGTTTGTACATTACAGTTGATCTGTAAATAATCTGATGAATAAAGACAGTTTGCCAACTATCAATTCTATAAGACTTTTTTTTAGTTCAGAAGCATGTCACTAATTAATGTTAGTCCACTCATTTTGTGAAAAATAAGGCTGATTCATTCATCAACCCAAATTATTAAAAAGCTCATTTCTTTTTTGCTATAAAGTAGCATTTAGAAAATATTATGAAAAATGAAGTGCAAGTTAATCAGAAAAATGAAAACTAAAATTTCCCTGAAATATCCTCAGAATTAAAATTCAGAGAAACCATTCAGAAGGCAAAAATGTGATTGCATTTGCCAAATTAAAAAAATATTTTTAGTAATATTTTATGGTGATTGCCAATTTTCTCGGGCTTAGACACAGACTATGGAAGTAACAGGAACACTTTTCTAAATCTAGAGGAAAAGCATTGAAAATAGCCTTATAATTTGAAAGACTATATAGGAAAACATATAACATTTGAGAAGTAGTCAACACTAAATACACCCAAACCTTTCATTATCTTTACTTTCTTCCCCAATTATTACCACTTACTGCTCAGACAGGGTCCTATGAAGACCAGGCCCAATCCATTAAGTACTCCTAAGTGTGGTATCCTTCTGCCTTAGATTTTGTTTTTGTGTTTTGTTTCTTGCCTTTTTGGTTTCTGATTCCATTTCTTCTTTTTTCTAAACATATTTTATTGATTTTTTTACAGAGAGGAAGGGAGAAGGATAGAGAGTTATACACATCGATGAGAGAGAGACATCGATCAGCTGCCTCCTGCACACCCCCACTAGGGATATGCCCGCAACCATGGTACATGCCCTTGACCAGAATCGAACCTGGGACCCCTCAGTCTGCAGACTGATGCTCTATCCGCTGAGCCAAACCGGTTTTGGCCTGATTCCACTTCTTATTGTAGAGTTCAGTTAGGGTTGGAGAAAACAGAGGCTGCTCAAATTTAAATATTTTATACAACTACAGTGTTTGCTTTTCACAGTGCTTCCTTGTAGAGAGATCTGGGACTTTAGAGTCCACAATTTGGAAATTGTTCACTTAATAACTGAATTCAGTTTTATGGAGGAAACATAATATTTGTTTTGCTCTGCCAGCAGGAGGTCTGAATTTCTGCACTTTGTAGTAGTTGATAAGCAACTCTTCACTAAATTTCTTGATTCTCAACAAGGAGAGCTTCTCTCAGTAGTGCTTAAATGAAATCTTACCAGAAACTTTAGAGAAGGCAAAATATTTGGCATCCTCTACTTAGATATAATGCTCTCTGTAGGTATGGATTTCAGTTCTCCTCCTGTGTCCATATAATCTGTAGAATGAATAAAGGAAATCTTGATGAGAGAAAATTCAAATAACGTTGTAATCTCATATGATCCCCACACGAGCCCTAAGGGGCAGGATATTAGTAGGTAAAACCATGTGACAAGCTATTTGTACAAATTTTTAAAAAATGGTTGACATCAGCAATTTCATAGGATTTAGACTTTATTATGTCTATCTTCATTTTACACTGGAGAAGCCTGATGTTTAAAGATCAAGTAATGTACTAAGGTTACAGGGCTGGTAAGTTATAAAGGCAGACCTGGAACCTAGGAACGTAGTATGTATCCCAGAGCCTTGTTCTTTGCCAGACTATACTGCCAGGGAAGGAACACAATTAGGCTAAGAGAAAAACGATGCCCGCTCCACCCCACCCCTACCCCTTGGCTCACTGACACAGCAGAGAGATGGGTAGCATTTCTTTATTGTAGTTATATTTATGACTCATAAACACAGATCCAGACTTGTGCAAGCATATACATTCTGGTTTCCTCCCCTGTGAGCTTCAACCATGTTAAATAAACAATGGTTTTATAGCTCTTGATCCACGGGGATGAAATTACTTAAGACATGGATGGCAATGGTTTTAAAATACGTAATGTTTTAAGTCGCCAAGGCTGTGACTGGCTGGAAGGCCTTAGGGTTGTCTCATATGTTTTTCCTCTTAGATGGTAAACTGCTCAAATACAGCTACCCTTTCTGTTTGCAACTCCCTACCAGGCAGTATAAATCAGTGATTACTGACCGTTGGGACAATGGTAGGGGGCTGGAAACATTGGCCCAACCATAGAAAAATATATAGCTGCCTAGATAGAGCAGGTCAATCAAAAAGTTATCTGCATATACTCCTACATTCTGTAGGGAATACCGCATACTTCATTTCACTAGTTTTGCTTTCCTTTTTTGGAGGATTGCTTTTTAAAAATTATATATATTTTAATACTTTTATTTTTAAATTTAATTACTTTTTTGTTGAAAGTATTGCATATGTCTCCTTTCCCTCCACCCCCCCGCCATTGACCTCTCCCAGCCTGCTCCCACCTCCCAGTACATGCCTTCAATCCCCTACTCTCTGTGTCCATTGGTTATGCTTATATGCACGCATACAAGTCCTTTGGTGTATCTCTTATCCCCCCCCCTCCCACCCTAGAGGGAAAGCAGGGAAAGGTTGCTTTCAATTCCTTTCTCTTTTAGTTTGGCACTTTGTAGCTACAGTCAATCCTCTGGCACCCCTACCCTAGCCTACCAGAATGAGGGCACTTGATTTCTGCATCAAAAGTCCAATAGTATATAGAAAGTCATTCATTGAGAACTAAGGGGCCTGTTTAAACAGTGGTGGTCATGCAAATTAGTGTGATTGCTGGCCCAGGTCCTGAAAGGCATTAAGTTGAACTGAATAGAAACTAAGCTATGAGAGAGTTTGATTTTAAATTAGGTTTGAAAGCATATGTTTCCACCCTGTTACCAGCTTTTTTTTTTCATGTCACTATCGTGAATTTACCACCATCTTTTGCCTTTCAGAGGTAACCACCATCTTGAATATTGTGTTTTTATATTACTTGCTTTTCTTTATGGTTGTATCACATATATATGAATTCTTTTATATTTTAATTTAATTTTTTCCATCACCATTTATTCTCTCTTTCACCAATACCTCCCTCCCCTGCAAGCACAACACTGTTGTCCATGTCCATGAGTTTCATCTTTTTTTTCTTCCTTTTTGCTCAACCCCTCCCTCACCACCAACACTCCCTACCCCAACACACCCCACCCCAACAGAGCTGTCTGCCTGCTCTCTGTCTGTGGGTTAGTCTCTACTTTGCTTGGTAATTCAGTTTGCTCATTAAAGTCCACATTATGTATTTTTAAATAAGTCACTGAATTTCATGAGCTTTTATGATTCAGTTCATATGATCCTGTATAAACTGAATCATATCTACATTATGCTTTTGTGATTTGCCTTCTTTTGCTCAACATTATGGTTTTCAAATTAATCTGTGTTGTGTATAGCTGCGTTCTGTTTATTTTTATTGTTGTATAGTAGCCTATTATTTAACCTCAATTTTTATATCCACACTCATGTTGATGAATCTGAGGGTTATTAAATTTTATGTTAATATTACATTAAGATATTAAATAGGAATTTTCTTAAAAAGCTATTTTTGAATTATTTAATAAGATTCTCATTTTGTTTAAAATGGCTATATGCAATTCCTAATAAAGGCTTTGAAATTTAATGTCTTAAAATTCTGTATAGTCATCATCACAAGAAATTGTCATAAATTTTCTGATAAAACTTTTCAACTTTTTTTGCAACAATATTATTTTAAGAATCTAGTATTTATCATTTTCTTTCATGAATAAATGTAATACTGGAGTTCTTATTTTGTGGCAGTACAAAAGGATTTCTAATTCAACTGAAATTTTCTCACCTGTCAGAATGGCTATTATCAAAAAGTCAACAAATG
The DNA here is from genome assembly GCA_963924515.1 of Vespertilio murinus. Taxonomy (NCBI): domain Eukaryota; kingdom Metazoa; phylum Chordata; class Mammalia; order Chiroptera; family Vespertilionidae; genus Vespertilio; species Vespertilio murinus. The sequence continues at coordinate 21,679,436 of OZ004712.1, forward strand.
ACAAGTGTTGGTGATGTTGTGGAGGAAAGTGAACCCTTAGTCACTGTTGATGGGACTGTAAATTGGTGCAGCCCTTATGGAAAACAGTATGGAGATTCCTCAAAAAACTAAAACAGAACAACCATACAATTCAGGAGTTACACTTCTTAGCATTTATCCCAAGAAGATAAAAACACTAATTTGAAGAGATATATAAGAGTTTTGTGAAGAGATATATAAGAGTAATTTGAAGAGATATATAACAGTTACACTTAGCATTTATCCCAAGAAGATAAAAACACTAATTTGAAAAGATATATGCATCCTTATGTTTATTGTAGTATACATAGCCAAGATATAAAAGCAACCTAGATATCCACTGACAGATCAATTGACATAGAAGATGAATTATATAATGTTGCTCAGCAAAAAAGAGTAAAATACTGCCATTTTCAACAACATGGACAGGCCTAGAGAATATCAGGCGAAGTGATATGTCAGACAGAGAAAGTCTAATACCATACGATCTAACTTTTATATAGGAAAACCAAACAAAAACAAAAAGTACTCATAAAAACGGATCAAACTGATGGCTGCCAAAGGGGAGCGAAGAGGAATAGATGAAAAGGTGAAGGAAAATATAGTCAATAATATTTAGGTAACTTTGCTGGGTGACAGATGGTTACTAGACTTAGTGTGGCAATCACATTATAAGGTACGTATGTAAATGTTGAATCACTATGTTGTACATTTGAACCTAACAATATTGTATACCAATTAAACTTAAATAAATAAATAATAAAAACAACAAAATAATATGACAGTTATAAGGATACAATAAGACCTCTGTACTAAGAATATTTAGACAGGAAAATGTAGTATCATGGGGATATAATCCACATGATACTAAGAAGGTGAACAAAGATTAGAGTATGAAAAGGTGAATGTATACTATTAGCATTCCCATTTTATGGAGGAGAAAACGGATGCTTAAAGGTACATGTATAGTTTGTCATAGGTCACACAGATAATCAATAGAATGAATATGCATCAGCTCCTTTTAAATAGAAAACCTTCACACAAAGCTAGTGAGCATAAATTAGTGAGTAAGGGTGCATGGGAATTAGGAAATAAAAGGGTAATAGCAACAAAGTCAGAAAGCCTAGAATAATATAAAATGAACTTATATGAATTTAGAAGATGTTTATTAATATGTTATTAGCAAATAATGTCTTACTATGTAAAGCCAATTGTGAAACTCAAGAGTGATATAAAAGGAGCTCAGTGTCACCACTGAGACCTTGAGCCCCCACAGGCAGCATTAGTGGTTAATGAATAATCACACTTCTAATGAAGGAATGCATGTATTGTACACTATTAGCTGTGTGTGTTAATTCTTTAATTCAGTGGTCACCTTTGTAGGTAAGCCAGCATACTACATCATGTTAGGAATCCAAAGACAATAGAATTGACTTAAGTCTAGCAGACTACATATATGAAGAATGTGTACATCCACATTAAGTATAAAAGAAGTATTTATTCAACTACATTTCATTTTCAAAATTGAGCTATCAGCTGTTAAATCATGTTTACGTTTTTGGGGACACCTTATATATAAACCAGAGAAGTATCTGCTAAGTTTATTTGTAGTTTACGGATGGCATCATTTTTTGTTAAATTGATCGTGCATTTTTAAAGAAAGAATTCGTTTCCATTGTTGTTAAAGAGAAACATCTTAGATCTGGTTGTAGAATTGGTAAGGTTGGAGTTTTCCATGAATTAATCTGCCACTTACAAAGATGTCTATAACAGGGAACGCCCCTGCTTGAAGTATAGTCAGGCAACCTAATTTCATGCAGGCAGCTTCCTTTTCTGCTTTGGGAAATGCAGGTGTTGGTTCTTGCATTCTTCTTGAATGTTATTTCAAAAGCTATTTGTGTGCACCATTGGGTGCACCATTATTCAGTTGCTTTAACAATAAATAGCAAAGTTGTTGCTAACCTTATAAGAATGAGGGCTATTGCAACTTTGCTTTTCTAAACTAGAGGAACCAACTTGATTAAAGAAGAGAAACTAAAGGTCTCCACTTCTCTCCTTCTTATCCCTCATCACTACTGAACAAAGTCCTTTCTCCTATACCCGTGGTCGGCAAACTGCAGCTCATGAGCCACATGGGGCTCTTTGGCCCCTTGAGTGTGGCTCTTCCACAAAATACCATGGCCTGGGCGAGTCTATTTTAAAGAAGTGGCGTTAAAAGAAGTTTAAGTTTAAAAAATTTGGCTTTCAAAAGGAATTTCAATCGTTGTACTGTTAATATTTGGCTCTGTTGACTAATGAGTTTGCCAACCACTGTCCTATACAACCTACCAACAGAAACTGGTTTGCATGAAATTGTATAGTGACTGACAGGTCATTCCCTGCAACTCAAGCCCTGGCTTTGAAACTTACTAGCTGTGCTACTGTGGCAGGTTATTTCACTTTCCTCGTGTGTAAGAGTGGGCTCAGTAGCATGTCTTATAGGAACAGAGTAAATATTAAATAGGATAATGCATGAAAAGTGATGAATGTGTTATCTGGCATTAGTTTCATGTTAAACATTGAGATGAAGCTGTGATCCATCTGCTCCAATCTTATAGCAGCAGAGCAAAGCCAGGAAATTTGGAAAAAAACACACACAATATATTGGGTTCTTTACTTTTATTTAATGAGCCCCTTGAAGAGGACACATAGCTGTGAGCAGCACTTGTGAATCCCCTTTTCTCTCCCATCCACTCCGTTACTTGACTCCCTCTCTTCGCAAACCCTCCGTAAACTCCCTCTGCAGTCCCAGGCAAAGAGCCTCTCCTTCTTTCAGTCTCCCCTCTGCTCTCAATCCCGAATCCCAGAATCCCAAGGAAAGACGCTCTCAATCCTGAATCCCAGAATCCCAAGGAAAGATGCATCCCCGGGGAGACCTGGGGAGGTAATGGATGGGCAAAGTAAAAATCCCCTTAGTGGTTAACTACTGTTTGATGGTGGTAAAATGGCCAGAATACTGTTATACAAAAAACCACTTTCCCCAATTACATTTTATCCTGATGCCCTTTTTAAAATTATCATCCATTCAAACATTATATAAGGTTCTGCAGCCAGATAACGGAATCACTAACCCGTCAAAGGAATGGCAGTTTGAATGGTCATAGAGGCAGGTAGTTTTGGAGCGGGATGCTCCAAATGCTAAGTAATAATGATGAAAACAGTAATACTATCTAAAGCATGCTGTGCTTTCTCCCTGCACTTTACAACTTGTTTTCACCTAAGTTATCTCATCTTATTTCCCCCTTCCCTCCTTCCCAAATCTTATGAGGTCGGTGAGGCGAGATAATAAATGAGGACACGGAACCAAAGGAGACTAGTACAATGTGAGGTGCTGCAGTGAGAGGCGTTAGACGTAGACCCAGAGAAGAGCCCTGGACATTGAGGAGGGAGATGGACAAAGGAGAGGTGGCAGAGAGGTCCCTCCTAGTCTACCCTGCCATGGACCGGGGGGAGGAGAACAACTCATTTGGTTCTGATGCCTTAGCTTGCTGATTTTGCCAGGTATTCTAACAGGCACTTTGTGTGCACCAGAATGGAAATTTATCTGCAAAACTCATTAGTGTAAGAGAGAAAATTCTATTAACACTTGCCTTTCTTGTACTACGGTATAAAAATGCAAATGAGTTCACCAAAGAAAAACTACATCTCAAAAAAAAACAACACAGGAAAGATTTTCTTGGGTTGATTATTAATAACAAAGAATTGTTACACATGTCTGTTGTGGTTTTAGAGCACAAGGACACCACAGTGAAGTAAGACCTTTTATCCCCCGGTAAAGAGCAATGGTACATTTTATTCAATACGTTAAATTACATAGACATTAGCCACAACATGTTGATTCAGCTTCACAGGAAATGAAAATCAATACCATCTGTGTGGACAGCCACTCCACATTACCCCAGCACACACTGCAGTGTGTTCACTGCGTCTCAGCTCCAAGACCTCACTTCACTAGAATACCATTATTGTAAGTTTAAAAAAAAAAGTCACTGTAACATGCATATAAAAATCGAAATCAAGAAGAGATTTTTGAATCAAGATTTCAGCAGCAACTTTTTCAGCTGCTTTGAACTTGCCTCGTGTGTGATAATTTCTGAAATCATCAATGGATACAGACCTTAAAAGACTATGAGGCATGGCCCACGTGCCTAGCATAGAGCCTGGATGCTCCATGCAAATGTGTATTTGTCCTTTGTGGGCTTTGGAATTGTGGTGGTGTTATTAATATGTCAAATCTTTCAAAGCCAGACATGGGATTTTTTTTTTAATTTTTAAATTTGCCTTTATTGTTGAAAGTATTATAGATGCCACCATTCTTTTCCTCCACTGACCCCCTCAAACCTGGTCCTGCCCACTCCCCTGGCCTTCATGTGGGGGTTGGGGTGTGGGAAGATATATTAACCAAAAAATTATATGTATATATGCAGACTTGGGATTTAAATTGATTTTTTGGGGGTAGGTTTTGATCTTTCTTTGAGTTACTAACACTCAGCTTGTGATTATTGTCACATGCCTGTGCAGGATGGCTGATAGGAAAGGAGGAGCACTTGCCTCCAGGTAATTACATGGAGCCTCATTCCTGGTTCTTTAATCCAAATTTCTTAACCTACTCCTTTTGAATTGGATCATTGGTATAGCTATGACAATTCTACAGCTTAAAAACAAAGTCATTTTTAAGCTATTTGAACATGGCAAAAAAAGAGAAATCTGAACAATTTCTGAAAGCACAAAGCAGTTATTTTCTTCCCAATAAAGTAACAAAAATAACTGAAGAGATTTAGTTCAAATTGCAAATAAGTTTGCCTTTGAATTGAGATGAGGCAAGAGAAATATCACACTCAAAGGTCAAAAGGAACAGTTTAGAGTAAGTTATAAATATAAAAAAAAGGGATTTTGAATGGAAAAGCTGAACTCAACAATAAGATGGGGTCGTGACACCCTGGAAAGTATTTTTATTATTATTTTTTAAAGCTCACTATGTTAACCCAGGACTTTGTTTTCACTGACCCTCATTGAGAGTATTTTAGTGATTCTTATTCTCTTTCCCTCCCTTCTTCCCTCTCTCCCTGTGTGTGTGTGCTTAAAGGACCAGGGAATGATACTTTGTAGTTTGTTATGTCTTGGTTCAGAGAAATTTAAAGCATATAAAAATCGTGGGTCAGATAGTAGTATCACTTTATTCCATACCTCTCCACTCAATTTATCACTTTTATTCTAAAAATTAATATTTTTTAGTAGAATTTGTTTGTGGCTGGTATGATCTCAAATTCACAGAACTTTAGAGGAAGATAGCTTATATCATATTTTAATTTTTTATTTAGAGCTTTCCCTGGTTTTTGCAGTAGATTCCTCCTTTTCATGAGCCAGAGAGCTCCCTATGTCCATTTATGTGTCATTAAATGCAGAGGTTGCAATTGTGAGTCTAGAAAGCAAGTCATCTCTTCCTGCTTTTATCATGTCCATGCCCATATTATTCAGCATGAGTAGAGGGATCTGGGACCAGGGCATGGCTCTCGTACATCAGAGGAAAGAACCAAGAAGTCCCTTCATTTACTTGTTCTCTAATACTCTTCCGTTCTTTATATAAATGTGAGTTTCTGACCTCTATCATTTTTCTTCTCTCTGAAGAATATCTTGTAATGTTTTGTGTGAGACAGACCTACTAGTGACAAATTCCTCCAATTTTCGTTTGTCCGTGAAAGTATTTTTCTTTCACTCTTGAAGGATAATTTCACTGGGCACAGAATTCTAGGTTGGTATTTGTGTTCTTTCCAGCTTGCTTGGTTTCTGAAGGGAAGGCCAATGTAATTTTTATCCTTGTTCCTCTATAGATAAGATAAGGTGTTTTTTTCCTTTTTTGGCTTACTTCCAGATTTTCTTTTTTGTCTCAGATTTTATGCAATTAGAATATGATATACCTAAGTATAAAGTTTTGAGTATTTGTTTACATAGTGTTCTCTGAACTTCCTGGATCTACAATTTCATTTCTGTCATTGTTCTGATTTTTATTAAAACTCTTTTAATCAGATTTAAGTTTTAAAAATACAACATGTACAATTCATGGTTTTAAAAAACTATGATGGCACCTTATAACTCAATAATATTCTAAAACATTTCATATTTAGCATTCTTTTGCAATGTTTTGAAGATCCCCTTCACATAAATATTTGTAAAAACAGCAAATCTATCTTTTTTATTTCTCAAAAAAGAGTTCAAACTCTAACAGTAGTTAATTCTGAGTCACTCTTTCTATTACAAAACACGCACTATTTTGCAATAGCCACAAAAGAAAGAAAGAAAGGAAAGGAAAGAAGAAAAAAAAAAGGCTTCCAGGCTCAAATGTGACTTTTTTTTTCAAAAGAGCAAAAGAAAAGTTGCTATTTTTGTGCTGGCAAAATTAAAAAAAAAAAACCACATTAAAGTCAAGTTATTCTTATGGTTTTAAAACAATGTTTGCTTTTAATGTGCCAATAGCTGAATGGTGGGAAGACCATGGGAGCAGGTATCAGAGTGGAGAGAGGTGGGCTCTTGTTAAGGTCTGTCCAAAGGGAAGTCTCCTCTCTGAGCCCTGGTTTTCTATCTGTAAAATATGCATAATGCCTGTTCTGACTGCTTCACAGAAAAAGAAAAGGGAAATTACAGATTTTTTAAGCTGGAACAATCCTCAGAGATAATTTTGGTTTTTTGACAAGAAGACAGAGGCCAGATTAGGTTGAAAATTTTGCTCAAGGTCAAATATCAAGGGGATACATAAAATCACTGTATTTACATTTGGCATTTACATTTACAGTGCAAAGCTAATATTTTTATTTTTATAACCCCAGTGAATTCTGTGTAAACTCGTTATAACTGTATGAGCCTTGTGGGCCACTTACTAGTACATTACAATAACATATTTCTGGGACAGTAATCTCTTGCTGGTATAGGAAATGACTGGTTTTTTAAAGTGGGATCAATCTCTATCCCCATAAACTGTCCAATAACTGCATTAACAGTTACTACATTTTGCCTTTCCTGGTAAGTTACCAAGTTATTTGAATGTAAAATCTATAAACCGAGTCAGGATCTAGTCTATGACCTGAAACTTAAAGATGTGAGAGTTAGCAAAATGAGTAGCAAGGATATTCTGGGCATAACAATCCCAATGGATAAAGGAACTGAGAAGTGGAAAAGTGATGTGTTCATGACATTACAAGTAATTTGCTAATGGGCTCATCCTCTTCCAATAAGCCATTTATCTATGCTCTCCTTCTCAAAAGTAAAAGGAAGTATATGGAGGGTGGGCAGAGTGTAGGGGGGCATATTTAATTTCTTACTCTTCTCACAGTTAATAGAAGTACTACTGAGTCTGCTAAGTGTTTTTGTGTGCACGTGTGTGTGTATGTGTGTGTGTGTGTGTGTGTTTTAATTGATAGTATAGTATGTTAGCAGATGTAAGTGCTTTGAGAAATATTAAGCTGTAAATGGAAGAGGGGAATTTAGGGAGAGATGTTTTAAATACAGTGGTCAGAGTAGGTCCCACCCAGAAGATGACATTTCAGCAAAGAGTTGGATGAGACGATGAAGGAAGCCATTCGGTTATTCGGAGGAAGGATTTTCTAGGCAAAGGGAACAGCCAGTGCCAAAGCCTGGCATATTCAAGGAGCAGCAAGAAAGTTAGTGCAGTTGGAGCACAGTGAGTGAGGAGGACTCATAGAAGAAGAGGACAGAGAAGTTCCTGGGGGACCCAATAACTGTCTAGGCCATGGTAAAGCCTTCATTTTTTATGCTGAGAGAAAAGGGGAGCCTGTGAAGATTTTTGACCAAAGGAGTGGCCTTATTTGACTAATGTCTGAGAAGTATCACTTTTTGTTGAGAATAGAATATGTGGTGGAAAGAGAGGGAGCTGGGAGAGCAGCTATCAGGTTACTGTGATGATGCAGATGAGATGGATGGTGATCGCCTAGACCAGGGTGGCATGTAGGGGCTGATGAGGATTGGACAGATTCTGGGAGTGTACACAGTAACTTTTTTGCAGTTAAACATTTTAAACAAATTATTATAGAATAAAGTTTAGTTTTTGGTATACAGGTCTAAGAATATCAACACCTGGATAGACTTATGTAGCCACCACCAGAATCAGAATACAGACCAGTTCTTCAAACTCCCCAAACTCTCTCAACCTGTCAAACATTTCACTCTCTGTCACTGTAGTCTGGTATTTTCAAGAGTGTCATATAAATGGAATCATGCAGGGTGTAACATTTTGAGACTGGTTTCTTTCACTTGGTACAATGTTTTTGAGAGTTATCCAAGTGGTTGTTTGTGTCAATAGTTTGTTCCTTTTTATAAATGAGTAGTATTTCATTATATGGTTGCATCACAAATTGTTTATATATTCACTTGGTAAATGACAGTGGGTTTTTCTAGTTTGGGGTGATTCTGAATACGGCTGCCAAAAAATTATTGCCAAAAATTATTTTCAAGTGAACATGAACTTTCATTTCTGGTGTAAATGCTAGGACTTATGGTGGTTGCATGTTTAATTTTATGAGAAACTGCCAGATTATTTTTCAGAGGTGCTGTACCATGTATTTCCACGAGCAATGCATGAAAGTTCCAGTTGCTTTGAATCCTTTTCAGCATTTGTTGTTGTCAGTACTTTTTAATTTAACCATTCGGATATGTGCACCGTAGTATTTCATCATGGTTTACATTTGCATCTATTGCTTTGCATTTCCCTATGCACCTAGGAAAATGGCTAATTAATGGTTGAACATCTTTTCATGGGCTTACCATCATGGAAACCATTGTGATATTGACTATTCCCTTATAGAGATGTTTATTCACATAGAGAAGAGAAATCTTGTAAATTCATCAAGACAGTTAAAAGTTACAGATACAAAAATCTTAGCCCTTTGCAAGAGTTCCCACGCCCTGTAATGGCTGTGAAAACCACAATGAGGAAGCGACACTAATCATCCACAGTGGTCTAGATTGTAGGGGAAAGTCAGTCAAGAAAGATGAATAAACCACAGTGTACTTCCAGGACGAATCCTAGAAGCTGAGCAAAAAGTGGGTCAAAAAATTGATCTTGACAGATGTGTCAATCAGATTGGAAGTACCTAAACAAGGGCAAAATAGAACCATAAGAAAATCATAAAAGAAAAGCTAAAAATCAAAAGGTTTCTTAAAACCATACAGGATGCTGTAGAACGGAAAGGATATTATATACAAAGGATGAGGCTGTTGAGCTGACCAAGATTACAAAGAAAATCTCTCTGGAGTGATAATAGTGAAAAGGGACAAAAAGACTCGAGGAGATGAGCTCAGGGTACATAGTCAGGGGATTTCCAGTAAGCTCACCACATGCCGGGAATTAAAGGAGTGTGGTTGACAGAGAAGAATAAAAAGTTATTAGGGAATGTGTCTCTTTGTGCCAAGTGCTATCTTCTGAAACCAAACAAGTGGATGAGTGAAGGGAAGATTTGCAGTTGGATGAAGAGCCTTTAAAAGGTACCTGCCTGAATCACAGAAATCAGACCCTGGCAAAAATGCCTGTTGGGGGATGGAGTTCACTTTCTATCTCAGTGCGCTATCGCTCCCGGCAGGTGGTTGGTAAATGCCATGTCCAGTCGGGTTCCAGGCTAGCAGAACAGTGTCTTGGGCACAGCAGGCAACCTTTCAATTACTATATAAAAAACCCAGACATTAATACTCATGTATTAACCATTTTTTTTTGGACAGACAGAAAAGGAACGGAGGCCCTTTGGAATAATGGTAGAGAGTCTCTGAGGAAAGTGCTCAGGAAGACAGTGTACACTTATTATAACTGCCAGTGAAAACAAATACAAGACCAGCAACAGAGGAGGATGCCTGAGGGCATGGTTAAGAACTAAGGGACTGTCCAATGCAGAGGTGCATTGGGGGAACTATAAGTGGGTAGATGTTTGGTTCAGCAGAAACCATTGTATCAACAGAGATAAGTACCATGAATGAATGACTCACCCTCCAGTAAAATAAAATCTAATCTGGAATGCGGATGAGTTCTATATTAGCTGGTCCAATCATATTTTGTATCATTAAAGGGGATTATTATGCTGTAGCATTTATTTAAAATGATGGTGGGATGGGATCATTTGTAGAATTTAAGTTTTGTTCTAGAAACCACTCCCCTGCCCACCTCATGCCAAGGTACAAAATAGAGCCTCTTGTGTTTGTATAGGGAGAACACAGAAGGAAGTGGTTACAGCAGAACTCTGAACAAACCTAGGGCAACAAATAGAGAGCAGGCATTCTGGCTACTTTTTCTGAGGAAGCTGGGAAGAAGCAAACATCCTTAAGAGCCCTGCTTCAAGGGAACTTGTAGCAATTTCAACTCCAATGACTGTGCAAACCCACCTTTTGCCTTAAGAGCCCAATCAACAGAACCCAGAGAAAAAGAGAACTCAGATCCCAAAGTATCTGTTTAAGAGTTCCACCATTTCCTCAGTGGAGAGCAGCATCTCATTTGAAGTAAAGCATCTGAAAATAATTATTCATAAGTAGTATTATGTGGGTATGTTATATATATATATATATATATATATATATATATATATATATATATATATATATAACAATATGCATAGTTCTCATTCCTTATGATGAACATTTTTGTTGTCTTCATAACAAAGTCATCTATTTCAGAAAATAAATATCTGAACTGGAAAAATTCTCATTTTAGCAGTCAAAATTTTTATACATAAAGATGGAAAAGCTTAGTACCCTATGGTTAGATCTACCAGTTATACTGTGAAAAACTGACTAAATTCACAATCTTGCCAGTGGGAGGATTTTTTTAAAGCAAAATTCAGCCTATAGGTTTCTTGGAATTTTATCTGTATTAAAAATCAGTGGCAGTTGAAACTCTTCCAGTCAGACAGACTAGAGCTTGTAGCAGAATTCTGTTGGTCATATCCCTACTTTGCTGGGTCCAATAGACTATTATTGGACACATCCTTCATGAAGACATGAGCCTGTGCTCACAGCCGATTGTCTTGAGTCATGTGATCACACACTTTCTTCTTAGCTATCCTTCATAGTTGCTATGCAATAGGTTTAAAAGAATCTAAATGTGTGATTACTTTATGTATTTAACTAGATATAAGAAACCAGAGATCTTCCAGCCTTGGAAAGCTACCATAAAGGCCAATGGGTAAACATAAAGCACCTTTAAATAGAATGAAAACAACCAGAATGATAAAAGAAATAGCAATGTGTCAAAGATGAAAACCAAACCAGAGAGTATTGTAACATTATATTCTTCAACTACAACAAAGGAAAATTTCACTTTTGTTCCTTTAATGAGGAGGAGCATTTCATCCTGAAAACTATGGATGCTTCCCCTGAAAGAAAGTCCCATAACTTGCAGGTTTAAAGGTTTCCTATATTATTATTATTTTAGCAGTAGTAACTAAAACACATCAGTCTGATCTTGGCAAGGTAGGTGATTCTACATGTATCTGCAAATATTTTTTTCAGAACTGGGCAGCTTAGCAGCACTTTCAAATCTGTGCCTTTCAAAATATGTCACATCACCAAGTTGATTTCTGATCTACACTAATAAAAGAGAAGCATGCAAATTACTGTCACTCTGCTATGCCCAATAGCCAATCAGAGTGGGTATGCAAATTAACCTGAAAAGATGGCAGCAGCCCTGCCCACCAGCCTCTCCTGGCCTGTGGGAGTGGAAGAAGTCTGGCGCCAGTACCTAAGGCTGGCTGCAGCCAGGGAGACCAAGAAGCCACCTGCCCCATAATCCCAAGCCACAGCCAGCCACAGAAGCCACCCACCCCATGTCCTAGAGGAGACGGAGAAACTGGGCCCCAGCGTCTAAAGCTGGCTGCAACCAGGAGTCAAAGAAGCTGCCTGCCCCATGATCCCAGGCTGCAGCCAGCAGCAGAAACCTCACATCTGCCTGCCCCAAGTCCTGGGGGAGACAGAGAAACCGGGCCCCAGCACCTGAAGCTGGCTGAAGCCACCCACCTCATGGTCCCAGGTGCCAGCACTTGTGGCTGCAGCCCAGGTGAAGCTACCTGCCTACCATCCCCTGAAGCTGTAGCCAGCCTGGATGCTTATGGCTGACCAGAGGGAGAAAAGCCCAATTCCAGGTGCTTGTGGTCAGCTGGAGGGGGGAATCCTAGGTCCTGGATGTGGGGCTGAGGCAGAGGTAGTTAGGGGCAATCAGGGCAGCAGGGGAGCAGTTAGGGACAATCAGGCAGGCAGGCAAGTGGTTAGGAGCCAGCAGTTCTGGATTGTGAAAGGGATGTCCAACTGCCGGTTTCCCCTGAGGGGGTCCCCAATTAGAGAGGGTACAGGCTGGGCTGAGGGATACCCTTCTCCCATCATGCACAAATTTCATGCACTGGGCCACTAGTTTCATAATAAATGAGTGCAATTTACCTGGTCCTTTACCATTTTTGCTAATGTATGGCAGGTATTGTTGATATGAATCATAAAAAAGTAACGATAACATCATGACTTGATTTTCTACACTTGTGTATATTATTTATTAACTTTAGATTTCTAAATATAGACATACCCACTTATAATACTTTAAATATAAATATTATGTAACATAGAATCTAACTGACTGGAAAACCCATCCTCAATTGGGAAATAGAGATTTAACACTGATCATAATAAATGTAACTCTCATATGATCTGATTAGTTGACAATTCTGATCTTAAATATTCTGTCACATTAAGCCATAGTACTATTCATGTTCCTTCAATAGACCTTGCTTTTTGTTAGTTTTTCCATTTCAAAGATCCTCTAGAATTTGTGAAAGAAGATGGGAAAAAGCATGTTTTCATAAGGAATCAGAACAGCCTATCTTATAAAAGAGTAATATGCAAATTAACAATCACTCTGCTATACCCACAAGCCATGCCCACCATCCAATCAGGACCAAATATGCAAATTAACCCAACCAAGATGGCTATGGCCACAGAGAGAGCAAGAGGCTTGGGTTTCCCTGGCAGAGGAGGAAGCCAAGCTTTCTGAACACCCTGGTGGGCCCAGGCCTCCACTCAAGGCTACAAAGTTTCAATTATAGAAGATAAATAAATCCCAACAAAAATGGTGGAAGCCATGGAGCCAGGAGGCTTGGGTTGCCCCCGGCAATGGAGGAAGTCAAGCTTCCTGGCCTGCCCTGGCTACAAAGTTTCAATTATAGAAGATAAATAAATCCCAGATACCAGGGCCAGGCCACCCCACACCCCAAGGGAACCCCCATGTGGACACAAGATGGTAAGCAGGGGAGGGCAGTTGGGGGGACCAGGTCTGCAAGGGAGGGCAGTTGTGGTTGATCAGGCCAGCAGGGGAGAGCAGTTGGGAGGGACCAGGCCTGCAGGGGAGGAGGGTTAGGGGCAAATAGGCTGGCAAGGGATTGGTTAGGGGTGATCAGGCTAGCAGGCAGAAGTGGTTAGGGGCAATCAGGAAGGCAGGTAGGTGAGCAGTTGGGAGCCAGCAGTCCTGGATTGTGAGAGGGAAGTTGGACATCCCTCGAGGGGTCCCAGATTGGAGAGGGTGCAGGCTGGTCTGAGGGACCCCCTAACCACATGCATGAGTTTCATGCACCGGGCCTCTAGTGAATTAACAGTCTTCTTTTGTTCCCAGAAAACTTCAGGAAAATCACAACGATAGATATAGCAAGATAACACAATTTAGCGAGAAAGCCACAATGAAAAGACAGAAACAGTTAACAAAATGAACTAGGAACCAAAACATTCACTGTTAAGCCCTATTTCATTGTGAAAGATGGTGCCAAGTTAGGTTCCATGCTTTTGAATGAATGACCAATGCAAAGAAGAAAATGCCCTCAGCTGTGTGCACTGCAAGGTCTTTATGGTAAATGGAAATAGAGTGTCTCAGAAAAGCATGACTATTACACATTCTAGGACTAGAAAGAAGTTTCTCAAAGAGTCTGCACAGAAACTGTCCTGAACAACATGCTCACATCAACCCCAGGAACAAGTTTCCCAGGACTGTTCCTTAAAACACCCAATGAAATCAATTTAGTAAAAGCAATTTTATAGAGGAGATGAGGAATGGGGGGTTAGTTTACCAGGATCCACTTCCTCAGACCTGGGAAGGCTTACAAAAATAATTGCTATATAAACATAAGGATATGAATTCTTACTAATGAAAGTTTCATAAAATAACAGCAAAACAGCTTCTTAGCATATGAGTTACATTTAATATTCACTTTAAAATAGTAAGTGCCTCCATTATCCTTCTTGAAAAGCTCAAAACACAGCCGAAACCGGTTTGGATCAGTGGATAGAGCGTCGGCCTGCGGACTGAAAGGTCCTGGGTTCAATTCTGGTCAAGGGTATGTACCTTGGTTGCGGGCACATCGCCAGTTGGGGGTGTGCAAGAGGCAGCTGGTTGATGTTTCTCTCTCATTGACATTTCTAACTCTCAATTCCTCTCTGTGTGAAATCATATATATATATATACTCAAAATATAAATTTTGGCTTTTTCATATATTATCTAATTATAAGAAATTATTTATAAATTCCTTAAAAATAAACAACCGAGTTCTTGTAACTCTCCTGGATTTTAAAATGTTCCCATTTTCCTAAACATATAGAGAGTTAGGGTTAGGTTAAATAATCTTTAAGGTATTTTTAATTTCAAACATTTAATGGCTTCAATATATATCATGATGTCACTTTCTTCTTCTTCTTCTTCTTTTTTTTTTTTTAAGCAAAGAACCATTCTTATTTTTTCAGAAAGGCAAAGGGAAAAATCAGTATATTGATCCCTGCAATGGACTCCAATGTTATCCTAGCTTCAGAAGGTGTCCAGTTACAGAGAAACATTTTAGTAATCGTAAGGTTCAGACAGACCCTATGTGACCCTATTCATTCCTGACCAGCAAACAGTTTTTGTTTAACTTCGAAAGAAACCAGACAAACTCTGCAAGGTTACTTGTAATCATGACACCATTCTTAGAATTGCCATGTGCTGGGAACATGCCTTCTCGCTTCCTCGTTCTATCTACAGTATAAATCTGAAGGACTTTGTTATGGCTCTTACGCTTGGCACATCTTAGGCCTATTTAGAACATCAACACCATCAATCACAAAATATGGGGCCGACCAGCTGGATGAACCCTGGCTATCACGCAGGGGTTATTTGTCATCTGGGCATGTCTGTTTGGTATATAACACTCCTTCAGTCCCAGAACAATTTTCCCCCTCCAAAAATATTCTCTTTGATTCAGGAAACACGTGATTAATAAAGGACAAGGGTTTAAAGCCAGAGGTCAAGGCTAAAAGTCTTAACCAAACAAGTGCATTGCTTACTAACGTTTGCATCAGCAGTCAAAAATTTCCTTGAAGGGCTCCCGCTCTGAAGAAACACACGTCTATTCTTAAAGGCTGTGAATTTCAAGGGACGCCAGCAGCCATGTTCATCTTGGGGGATTTATTTTAAAATAATGTTGCACATTTGAGAAATGTTTTTGCTGCAGAATAATAACACTGCGTCAAGCATTTAAAAGACCCATTACAAACATTTACAATTTAATATAAGAAATTAAGGTTGAACACACATAGTTAAAACAATAAGATGTATAAAGAAAATTTGTACTATAACATCAGGACAATTTGCATTAAAATAGTTTTCAACGATGTCTATTTATACTAAAATGGATTTAAAAGCAAAACTCCTTCATACTTTTTTTGTCTTATTTATATGCCATCTACAATACTTTTCCATTAGACAGTTGTTTTTTATCCATGTTTCCCCTCCTTCCACCACTAAAGAACCTTGTTTCATGTTTATAGAATATCAGGCTTTCTTCTTTCTGGGCAATTGTTAAGAGTTCTATTCTGTAATAATATTTATTTGATATTTATGAATTGTTTTTATGTCTGTGATGACAGGAAAAAAGAGCAAATTTTCACAACATAAATATAATTATCGGTCAAGCTTTACAATTATCATAACATTGGCTTACGATAATTGTAAAGTGACTCCATTTCTCAATATGGAAGGATGGATTGAATGTTTATTTTACAGGAATTCTAAAAGGAGTCACAAATCCCTACTGGAAATAAACAGTTTCACAGAAGAAAACTGATAAGTAGATTGTATGATAGTGTTGATGATGTTACAAGGCCCAAGGAGCACATGTCAGTCATCACTTTATTTAACTTGGAAAAACATCTAACTTCTCGCACACACATTCCCTGAGGTAACCAAACTCGCTAGAACTCAGCTTTCTTTACCTCTCTGCCAAATGCCAAAGGAACACAAGTAGAAACTCAGTACAAAACATACTGTATTAAAACTATGAAATCCACACTGGCAATCCATTTATCCTGTAGGCTTCCTTATAACCATGGCCTGGGGCATGAAGGGGCTTTTGATGCCATTCAGGTCTGACTTCGCAGCCTATTGCTGTAGAAACTGAGTCTTCAGAGGGGAAGTGGCAGAGGTCAGGGTAGAACATTTCCCTGTACAGTGTGTCCCATGTGCCATGGCATGAATCCTTCTTACGGCTCAACTATTGGTGCAGCGTATTTGGATAAATCTAACTTGGTCACAGCTGGGCCATCTGTTGCTCCACTACTTATGCTAATATGATAACATTGTGCATTTGACTGCTGATAGGGTCTTCTTGGCACCGCACATGCATAATGTTCTCAGTTAACTCGGTTGACCCCGTTAAACAATGACAATGTGTGTGAGGCCCGACTTTGTTAGCATTCATTGTTACAAAAACAGGGTTACTGACCTTGTCATATTTAACAGCGTTGAGCAGACACAGCCCTGCGGATCCTGAGGGCAAATAAAGAATTTCCAGTGGTGATGTAAGACCCATGCTAATTAGTTTCTCCCTTCATTCTGCTTCTAGGCACCGGAAAACTGTACAGTTTGGCTAGAAGACGCACTAAGCCCTGAAGTAATAAAACCCAAGAATTTTTATAAATAATAATAAAAAGTGTGTTTCAACATGCCATTTCCTTTCTGTGTAAGACTGGCTTTTGCAGAACAGTGTGCCCGGGGTGATCACTCTATTTTTGCTCTTACATTCTGCTCCCAATAGAACTGAAACAACAATGTAGTTTGATAACCACCCCCACCCCTGCCACCATCAAAAAAAAGCTTAAAAATAATCATCTATCTACATCCCCTTAAAATTATTTTCCTAGAAAGGAGTTCTTAAAAAGTGCTACCACACTGTGACTAAAATGAGAACTGTATATGAGGCCTAGTTTATATAGCTAAGCATTTGGATATGGGGATTCTTTCCTCAGTAGAAAAGCTAAGTTAATTTTTAACAATGCAATACTGCCTTGGTACATCTTGTTCTCTCTTTCCCTCGGGCTCTTACACGAATGAATCAGAAAATTGCTCCCTTATGTTAGGCTTGAAGTCTGCACCTGTGATAAATTCACATGGAACTGGAATTGGGGGTGTGGGGGTGGGGATAAATGTCAGCAAAACTAATAGGATGATATATCTGAGTTTGAATTCTCAAATGGACTAGCTAATGCAGAGACCATCAACGGGAACATTTTTGTAGGCATATTGTTTCACATCTAAAACTGAAATTAGGATATATAATCATGTTGATCAGCTGTCCTCAACTTCTGAGTTTTTGATTAGAAGCATCTGGCTCCAGATTTTAGGAAACTCAGATTATCAGACATTCTGGAAATTTTGGCATGCCAAATTTTTTACTCTACCTTCTTTGGGTATCCTGGGTCATTTTCCAAGTATTAAAACAATCTCCATGTTTTAGACACGTTAAGAGAGATCATGAAAAGTAAGCAAGTCATTGAAGCAAAATATAGAAAGCAATAAAGAGTTGAAAGAAAGGGAGAGATTAATGACTTCTGGATTTGCAAAAACAAGCAGAGTTTTTTTTGATATTCTAGACAAGTGGGCGAGTGTGAGGTGGAGAGAGCACAGGTCCGTATAAAAGTGGGAGGAATATAGTGAGGAAAACAGCTACGTAGAGTTGTGTTCGGGTTCTGAGATGGCTTTTTCATTCATGAATGGAGTGGTTGGAACAAGTTAGGCTGCCTCACAATGAAGCAAACTTGTTTATGAATGTTCACATCTGCTTGATTTATATTGTGCAGTATGGATTGATGTTTTACGGCAATATTGGCAGACATGTGAGCTGCATTCTAGATGAAGACATCTGTCTATTTCAAAGATTTTGCTATCAGAGGAAGAAAAAAAATGAGAAAGAAGTTTGGGGCTCAGAGAATAAGACACCTCGGTTTTATCAGCCATGAAGTACACACCAAAGGAGGGCAATTATTTGCATATTGCAATGGAGACTGGTTAAAATCCAATCAATTGAATCCAGATGTGGGTTTCTTCTGAGATTTTTTTTTTTAAAGTGAGGGTTGCCAAAACTTCATGGGAGCAGAGACCACAAGCTAACATAAGCCAAAGGACTCTCAAAGTACAAGGAACATTTTTGGCTTATGAGAAATCTTACTTCTTTAAGCTTGGTGGCTGAAATAATAGAATAAACTGGTCTATGATAAATTAGAGGATATTTAGAAATGGCTAGTCCTTGCCTAAACAAAATCTTCCAAAAATAACTCTACAAAAAGTGTTCCTGATATGATGTTCAATCATATATTGAAAGAACACCACAACTGGTAGTTTATGCTCTTTTGAAAGGAAGTAAACTCCAGGAAGGGAATCCATGAAAATCCATCTCCTAGCACATGGGGATAATAAATGGAATTTGAATCAAATGCCAAAGGTGTTTTGTTTTTTAAATTTTTAATTGCTCATAGAAATGTCACACCTCTTAAGAACCTAACAGGAAAGTTCTTTAACTTTAGAAATTGGTTAGTTAAAAAATATTAGAAAATAATTTTAGGGGAATTCTATTGTTCTTGTGTTTTCTTTTCAAATGTGTCTAATTTTGTTGAGTCAAAAATCTTACCTTTTCCTTATGACCAGTATTCTTGAAATAATTACTTGAGAACTAATGTAAATAGAAGTATGAGTAAAAACATTCTCTTAGTCAATTTTCTAAATGTACTAAACACTTAAGAGTAAATAAAAGGAATATTTTTTCCTCATTTTGGCAAAACAATGTGTTTTCATATTTCTACATTCTCTTATATTACATATACATATATTTTAAAGGATATTATAGGTATGCTAGAATATACTTTCACCCCTAAATAATAACTTAATGAAAGTCTTTTTGTGTGACTGTTTAAGTATCCTTGAGTGTCCTGGATTTATGGAGTTTAATTTATGTATTTATTAATCTGGCTAATTATTTGATAAGAACATTTTTTTGTTTGTGTTGAACTAGAACTTTCCCCCCTGAAACCTCAACTAAAACACAGAACTTGTTTAAACTCCTTTTAGAGCTCTGACTTTTTTCCTCTACTTGTTTTAGATCACTTAGTGTTACTTAAAACAATGTACAACCAAATTTGAGAATGAGAAACTCAGAAATTAGAAAAGTGCTTCCTTAGAATGAATCCAATCCACTTCAATTTCACTGAATTCAAGTCAACCCTAAGCTTGTTTTCATTGTGGTAGGTATTATAAAGGCACGATTTACTTTTGTTTGACTCCTTTGATAAATGAATCTTGATAAATGACTTTAGTCCTCTAAAGGCAGTGGATTAGGCAAGAGTGAGTTTAAGCTTCCTTCAATGAGTGGAAATAGAGAGAGAACTCTTTCTGGACTCATACCATATATCACAGGCTCTGTGCCACATTAAGGGTTTCCTGGGCATCTGATCAGTGCATTTGCACAGGACACTGCACTCAGGGGGTTTAATGGTCTGCAGTTGCTGTCTGAAAATTCTTAATAATTGCAGCTTTGATTTTGTGTTTTGAAGGTGCAGTCCAATAGGACAATGGAGCATGCCTTGGGGCTTGAAGCCTTGGGCTTACATGCTGACCCATGTCTTGCCACCTCCACATCTCCCTGGACAGGCTCTCAGTCCCCCCCACATTCCCTACCACCAGGAGCTGCATGCTCTGCCTGACCATCCTCCCCTCGTCTCCACCCTGCACATAGAAAACAAGCCATCCTCCTCCTGATGTGCAACCAACACAGGAGAGAGGCTTGTGTTCCACCATTGCCGTCCAAACCCGATGGGGACCTGGACATGAGCATGGGAAGGGGGAGGGTCAGGTGTGTATTTTTCGGGGACATCCTAGTTCAGGGCAAGATGGTAGCTGGCAGCACTATAGCACAATTGGGATGACTGGCCCAATTCCTTTCCCCACTTCTAATCCAGATACTATCTATATTCCAGCACAGAGCTTACAATCTCTTGGGGGTTGTCTAGATATTGGGAGATCTAGATATTCACCCCATCCAGGGCCCCACAGTTCCATTTTTCACTGAGGCTGAAAATCATGCAACTGCCTCTGACCCTGAGGCAGGTATTACTGCCCTTCTCTTACTGATGGGAAACTGGACACTAGAGAAGGGCTGGTAAGTGGCATGGCAGGTGGTCTCATTCTAAAGCCATTCTCTCTCCACCATGGTGTGCTGTACCATCTCCCTTGAAGAGCAGCTGGGTGAGTGAGAGGGGCCTCAGAGTGCTGACTTCCCCAGGCATGCCCTTTCCTCTGGGGTGGCCTGGATGTATCCAGGAGCCCTCTCTTAAGAACACAGACCTGTACTTTAAAGGGCAACTTCTCTATGGTTTCTCTTAGTGGACAACTGTCAGCACTTCAAGGAAACTCTGAGCTCCAGGCTCACTGTTATGATTGAATTGTGACCTTCTCCCCAAATTGATATCTTAAAACCCTAACTCCTAGTTCCTCGGAATGTGACTGTATTTGAAGATATGGCTTTTAAAGAGATGATTATGCTCTTAGCATACAATGGAATCAAGACAGTCTCTTCAATAAATGGTGCTGGGAAAATTGGACAGATACATGCAAAAAAATTAAATTAGACCAACTTAGACCATACACAAAAATAAATTCAAAATGGATAAAGAACTTAAAAGTTAGGCAGGAAACCATAGAAATCTTAGAGGAATCCATAGGCATCAAAATCTAGGACATAACTTCACCAATACAGCTTCTAGGGCAATGGAAACTAAAGAGAAAATAAACAAATGTGACTACATCAAAATAAAAAGCTTCGGTTCAGCAAAATAAACTATCAACAAAACAACAAGAAAGCCCACTGTATGGAGAATATATTTGCCAATGTTATCTCTGATAGGATTTAATCTCCAACATTTACAGGGAACTCATACAACTTAACAAAAGGAAGATAAACAATCCAATCAAAAAATGGGCAATGGACCTAAATAGATACTTTTCAAAAGAGGACATACAGAAGGCCGAGAGATGTATGAAAACATGCTCAAAGTCACTAATTATCCAAGAGATGCAAATCAAAATGGGGAAAATGAGGTACCAGTCAGAATGGCTATCATTAACAAATCAACGAAGGACAAGTGATTGTGAGGATATGGAGAAAAAGGAACCCTCGTGCACTGCTGGTGAGAATACAGTCTGGTGCAGCCACTGTGGAGAACAGTATGGAATTTCCTCAAAAAACTAAAAATGGAAGTTCCTATTTGACCCAGTGATCTCACTTCTAGGGATATATCCCAAGAAACTGAAAATACCAATTAGAAAGGATAAATGTACCCCTATGTTCATAGCAGCACAATTCACCATAGCTAAGGTTTGGAAACAGCCTAAGTGCCCATCAGCAGATGAGTGGATTAAAAAACTGTGGTATATCTACACAATGGAATACTACACTATGGTAAAAAAAAAGGAGTTCTTACCACTTGCAACAGCATGGATGGAACTACAGAGCATTATGCTAAGTGAAATAAGACAGTCAGAGAAAGATAAATATCACATGACCTCATTCAATTGTGGAATACAATGAATAACATAAACTGATGAACAAAAACACAGATCCAGAGATAGAGAAGCATCAGTAAGACCATCAAACCTCAGAGGGGAAGGCAGGGGAGGGTGGAAGGAAGGAAGAGAGATTAACTAAAGGACTTGTATATAAACATATACCATAACCATATAAACATAACCAATGGACACAGACACTAGGGAGGTGAGGGCATGAGTGGGGAGGTGGCAATGGGAGGATGAGGACACATATGTAATATCTTAATCATAAAAGTAAAATTAAAAATGAGGAATGGTTGTAATAATCTGAACAATAAAGGTTTATTAAAATAAAATAAAAATTAAATTAAATTAAAAACAAAGAGATGATTATATTAAACTGAGGCCGTCAGGGTGGCCTCTAATTGAACCTGACTCTATAAGTAGAGGAGATTTGGACACACAAATTGACACCAGGGATGGGCTTACACAGAGATAGACCATGTAAGAACAAAGTGAGAAGCTGTTTACCTACAAGCCAAGGAGGGAGGCCTCAGAAGAAACCAAACCTACCAACCCCTGAACTTGGACTTTTTGGACTCCATAACTGTGAGAAAGTAAATTCCAGTTAAGTCACCCACTCAGTGTTATTTTGTTATGGCAACCCTAGCAAACTTTAGACCCACTAGAACCCTGATATATTAATACATCAACATTCAGATGGCCTAAGCAGTATAACGTGATTCTACTAAGTGTTATAAAAATGAAGAGCTATCTATAAAAACCATGGGATAGGACTTGAAAATTCTGTAGGGCAGAATTTTACAATACCAGGATAGGGGAATGAGAGAGAAAATGGAATGAAGAAAAATGAAAAAAATTTAGGACACTGTATGTAAGGAACCATTTAGCTGTTGTCTTACCTTTTTTAAAAAAAACATGAACAAATAATATATGAATAGTACATGTTCATTGTAAAAACATTTTTTTAAATATATTTTTTATTGATATTTTACAGAGAGGAAGGGAGAGAGATATAAAGCTAAAAATGTCGATGAGAGAGAAACATCGACCAGCTGCCTCTTGCACACCCCCTACGAGGATGTGCCCGCAACCAATGTACATGCCCTTGACCGGAATCGAACCTGGGACCTTTCAGTCCGCAGACCGACGCTCTACCACTGAGCCAAACTGGTTTCGGCTGTAAAAACATTTTTTTTAAGTCTAAATCAGTGGCATAAAAATCTGTGTCTCTCTTTACCTCTTTATTCCCCATCTCAATTCCCACCTCCCTAGTAACTACTGATTGGTATACTATCTCAGACTATTTTAAAAATGCACTGAAGGTTATATGTACAATATTTCTATATATGCTTAACTTTGATTGTAAGATAAATGTGGTTATATAATATGTATTGCTTTGTGATTTGCTTTTCTAGTTAGCAATATGTATTAGGAATTTTTCTTCTTTTTTAAAAAAAATAATAAATCTTTATTGTCCAGATTATTACAGGTGTTCCTCTTTCCCCCCTCCTCCCCCATATCTCCCCTCCACCTGATTCCCAACTCCACCCCATGCCCTTACCCCAGACCCTGTCTTCATCCATAGGTGTAAGATTTTTTTCCAATCTTCCCGCACCCCTCAGACCCCCTTCCCCCTGAGAACTGTTAGTCCAATCCCTTTCTATGTCCCTGATTCTATTATATTCATCACTCCATTTTGTTCTTCAGATTTTTTATTCACTTGATTTTTAGATTCATTTGTTGGTAGGTATGTATTTGATGTCTTTTTTTGTTCATAATTTTTACCTTTACCTTTTTCTTCTTCCTCTTCTTAAAGAATACCCTTCAACATTTCATGTAATCCTGGTTTGGTGTTGATGAACTCCTTTAACTTTTTCTTGTCTGTGAAGCTCTTTATCTGACCTTCAATTCTGAATGATAGCTTTGCTGGGTAGAGTAATCTTGGTTGTAGGTTCTTATTGTTCATAATTTTGAATATTTCTTGCCACATCCTTCTGGCCTGCATAGTTTCTGTTGAGAAATCAGTCAGTCATATGGGTACTCCCTTGTAGGTAACTAGCTGTTTTTCTCTTGCTGCTTATAAGATTCTCTCTTTGTCTTTTGCCCTTGGCATTTTAATTATTATGTGTCTTGGTGTGTTCCTCTTTGGATTCCTCTTGTTTGGGGTTCTGTGCACTTCCTGAACTTGTAAGTCTATTTCTTTCACCAGGTAGGGAAAGTTTCTGTCATTATTTCTTCAAATAGGTTTTCAGTATCTTTCTCTCATTCTTCTTCTGGCACCCCCAAAATCCAGATGTTGGTATGCTTTAAGCTGTCCCGGAGGCTCCTTACACTATCCTCACACTTTCAAACTCTTCTTTCTTTCTACCTCTCTGGTTGGGTGATTTTTTCTTCCTTATATTCCATATCTTTGGTTTTATTCTTGGGGTACGTTGACCTATAGTTGAGTTTCTGTATATTCTTTATTTCAGACATTGTATGTTTAATTTGACTGGTCCTTTTCCATTTTTTTGGTATTCTCATTAAGGTCCTTGAAGGTCTCACCAAGTTTCTTGGAGGTCTCATCAAGTTTCTCAAAGATTTTTAGAAGATTCTTGAGTAATCTTATAAATGTGATTCTGAACTCTGTGTCGTTTACTTTCCTCTATCTCTCCCATTCATGGCATTCTTCTGTGTTTCCTCATTTTGGCTTCCTCCCTGTATTGATGTTGTGGCTTTGTGTGGTAGGCGACCTACAGGAGCCAGTAGCTCAGCTTCCCCAATCATCTGAGGTGGTTGCTTTTGGTACATCCCTTTGTAGGCTGAGTGCCAAGTCTTGGTGTAATTAAGCCTTTATTGCTATTGGTACACTGGGAGGAATTGACCTCCAGGCCAATTGTCTGTAAGGACCCCCTGTGTCTATAAAGGAAGAACTGCGCTGGAGAAACGCTTTGTTTTAGTGTGGTTTTGGTGCTCACTGAGTTCGTCTCCCCAGTGTGTCACTTATGGGTGTGAGGGGTTGAAACTGACCCCTAGAGAAACTGACTTCTGGATCTCCAATGGGGTACTGTTCATTTACTTGGGACTTGGTGGTTTTGTTGCTGGAGCTGCAGTTTATTTCATTAACCTGTCACAATATAGGCCATTTATATGCAAAAGCAGCTGTGTGATGCTTGGGCGGGTCTGTAGAATGTGCTGGCGGGGCCTCAGGGCAGGGCCTCAGGGTGAAGCGGGATCTCTCCTTCACTGCAACTGGGTCCCCCACGTGACCCCAGAAACTGGATTTCAAAGTGATCAGAAGCTTGTTTCCCTTTGGGTTGAAAAAAAAAGCCACATGCCCAGTTGCCTGCCACCAACCCGATTTGCATGCCTCGGTACCTAGGCTCCTCAGCTTTTCAGCGCTTGCGCTCCTTTCTCTTTCAGCCAGCCTTCCCGTGGTTTTCGGTGATAGAAGTCCTTTATATTAGTTTTAATTTTGAAACTCCACAGTATGGATGCTATATAATTAATTTAACTATTTCCTTACTGATATATATTCAAGATGTTTTCAATTTTTTATGATTACAAAAAATAGTGGAATGACCATTTTTGTACATATATATTTATGACATTTTAATTTCTTCCCGCTATATTTCTTAATCATTCCTCTTACTCCACTTCTACTTTTGGATTCCTTTTTGGGATGTATGGTTAAGACTGTCTTTTCCTATCTGGACTGGTTATATAAAAATAGGCTAAGGTGCTTTGTCTTAAATGCCTGTATAACCAAGGTTATGTATGATTTCCTGTTTCCATGATAGAACACAAAGAAAGTGCTTTAACTGTGGAAGCCATGTAGCGTGCCACCCCTGGAGCCAGGGGGGATGCAGGCCACAGAGGAAAGCTTAAGCTATTGAGCTTAACACTTTAAACTCACTGTGGTTTCAGCGGGAAAGCCCATACAGCTGTGGGCTGAGGCATGCCTCAGTGTCCTCCCTGCACCCAAGGGGACAGTGCCAACTAAGGGGACAGTGCCAGCTCAGGGTGCCCATCTCCTCTGGGATGGACATGCATGGATGGTTTTGACCACTGAGGTGGGGTAGGAATACTCTGATAAAGGCTGGGCAGCGCTTCCCTATTTGGATGCTCCAGTTTAAGCAACTTCATCTGGTGAATAATGGTGCCTTATGTTATGGCTGCATAAAGCATCTAGTGAGACTTTCCTAAGAATAGCCAAGTTAGTTTTACTGTGGTTCCGTAAATACAGTCTTTTGCTTAAAGAAATAAATACCTGGAATGATTTATTCTAATAGCCTAATGGGTAAAGAGGCACACATGTTA
The DNA here is from genome assembly GCA_963924515.1 of Vespertilio murinus. Taxonomy (NCBI): domain Eukaryota; kingdom Metazoa; phylum Chordata; class Mammalia; order Chiroptera; family Vespertilionidae; genus Vespertilio; species Vespertilio murinus. Next base: position 21,705,679 of record OZ004712.1, read on the forward strand.
AAGAACGGTATTTAAAAATTTAAGCATTTCAAGATGGGTTAAATATATTATATCACTAGAATTTGGGCCTTCCTAACTCTGAAAGCATTCTGAATCCCTTCTAGTGTCTGAAACCTTCCAGTCTCTGTTCTGTTTGGCAGAACTTCATGCCTCTTGGCTTTAGGCAGCAATTTGTCAAGAAAGCTTGCCATCTTGGCTTACTTCACCTTTATTTCTTGTTTCCTCCATCCACTCAGGCTTCAAAAGCTTCTAATGAGCTGTTTACCTTAATTATTCCAGCAAGGACTTCATCTGGTCTCAGGTTCTCCCACTTCTGAGGATTCAAAGTGCCTACATCTTTCCTATTAGGAGAATCTTACTATTTTTTCAGAAAAAAAATTCATTTCCTCACCTCCAGTCTGTGGCTTCCATAGTTGGGGTTGGGGCAGGGGGTGAAAAGAAAACTGGCAGTAGTCTTGGGCATCTGATTCTGAGCCACATCTATTACATTTAAAGAAAAATAAAGTTTCTAGCCCAGGCAGAGTGGCTCAGTTGGTTGGAGCATCATCCCATACACCAAAAGAAAATGTGGGTTTGATTCCTGGTCAGGGCACATAGCTAGGTAGTGGGTTTGGTCCCTGGTTGGGGTGCATATAGGAGGCAATTAATCAATGTTTCTCTCTCACATTGATGTCCCTCTCTCTCTTAAAAAAAATCAATAGAAAAACATATCCTTGGTTGAGGATTAAAATAAATAAAATAAAGAAAACTAAAATTTCTTACATAGCATCCAGCAGAGCAAAGAGAATTCTTAGGCCAGAATTTACAGACAAGCTACGGAGGCAAACACAAGATTTCAACAGTCTGGGCTTAGCTTAATTCTACGATTCTTAAGACTTCAGAGGGATAGTGAGTTGGCATCCTTTTTCTTTGCCCTTTTTCATTTTCTATCACCTCTTTTAGCTCATGAGCTTATGCAGGCAAATTAAGCTGCCAGGTAACTTGAGGGCAAAGTCTAGTCGTTATGAACATGATTTAGGTTAAGAGATGATAATGAATAGATAGGTTCCTTGTGGGGCCCGGCTTCTTACTTGCCAATAATTAAACAAGTGATTCCGAGTTTCCCTATGCTATCCATGGAATCAAGACTCATTATTTTATATAGATACATTGTTTACTAATGAATTAAATGCTAGCACCTGGATGAATAATAGCATTCTTTGTATTTAAATTTTTTACTTATTGGCAATGTTTCAGTAAAAGCTACTGTCCACTCTCTTGTGCCCTGCTGAACCTAAGAACTACCTTTCTCAGTAGGTGTCATTATGAGTGACACAGCCTGGCCACTTACAGAAGTTTCTACCATCAAGATTTTGAGCGCCTTGTTATTAAATTTGAATTTGGAATTGGCTAAGCCCTAGGCTTTCCGAGCCTCACAAGATACAGGATGAAATGCGTCACTTAGACCTCCTTAGTCGTCATGGAGCATGACGACTTTCAAACAGAGGTACCTTTAAAGGAGACCAGCTACTTAGTCCACTGTGAGACTGTCCACCCTGAGCATTCTGAAGGGTGGTCTGCCAATTACACAAAAAGGAAAGACTCTGAGGATTATTTTAAGCACGATGGTTTGTTTTACTTGGAAGTTTTCTACCACTAGGCTCTTTAAAAATCCTCATGCATTTTTAAACTTACTTAAATTCTGCTTTTCTGTTTCTCATTTCTATCACTGCTTTAATTAGCCATAACAGATTGAAATGAGGTATCATAGAAAAACTTTGCCTGTTGAGACTAACAATACTGCAATTTATTCCATGTGATGATTCCTACCTTCCCCCTTCTCTCCCTCCCCCCTCCCACCCCACAAACTGTCTGAGTCACCAGGCATAAATAAATGTGCAAAGAACAAGCTTTTATATTTCTGGATTCTTAGATTCTGAAATAAGAATATTAGTCATTTAGTTCCAATATTTGTGAATTGACCCGAGTGTAGTGGTTTTTATTTTGCATTACTGACTGAAAAGCAAGTTCTGATGTGCTGCTGAAAAAGCACTCCATAAAAGTATTGGTGTGGATAAAAACACAAATCAATAAAATGAAACTATATGCCACCAACTATTTGCATATGATAATCTCACAAAACGTTCCCCTTGAGAAATACCTGAGTGAAATTAATTCACAATCAGCAGGAACCCAGTGGGAATGTGTTCATCAAAATAAATAACCCTAAATTATTCTTGGATTGTGAAGTTTGTTTACTGCCTTAACTGAAGTGTGTATCAAACATAAGTGCATTAGCATTGGCTGTGGGTTAGGGGAATCAGGCAAAGCCTTCCCTTCCAGTGTTTTTCATCCATTCTGCTGTTTATATTTCTTGGCAAAAGGTCCAAGCCACAAAGGTGTTAGTTCCAATGTTGTGAATGTGTGTGAGTGTGTGTGTGTGTGTGTGTGTGTGTGTGTGTGTGCATGTGCATGCATTTTTGGGCATTGCTCCTTTTTAAGAGGAGCATGAAATGTACAGTTGAAATATTGAAAACTGGGTAAGAATTTTTTTAATTCATTACCCCTATAGGTGAAGAGCAATGAGTATTCTTAGTCACAGAAATAATCAAAGAGCAATGAATATTCTTAATCACAGAAATAGAGAACATTTCTTCTAAGAAATTCCCAGGGATGGTGACCAATCTTCATATTATCCATACCTGTACATAGCTATATGTATGAAAGTCTTATTTATTGAAAACCTTTTGCTTGGCATTGGGCTAGAAAGAACTGGACAGACATTGTTTCATGGAATTCTCACAATAACCCTGCAAGGGATATATCATTGTTTCCATTTGAGAACAGGCTCAGAAGAGTTAAGTTCCTTGCCTATGGTCTTGCAGCTATAAAGTGTCAAAAGCTGGATTTAAGCCCAAGTGTGTCTGGATTCCAGAGCCAGTGTTCTTAGCCACGATACCCTCCTTCCTTGCACTCCTCTTAGACTGCATAATTCTCTCTCAGAACGCTTTCCCTCTTAGTTGTCTTTCCCCTTCAAGGCTACTTCAATGTGCATCCTAACCGGATTTGGCCTGTATAAAAATGTTGCTGGGCAGCCCTGGCCAGTGTAGCTCAGTTGGATGGAGCATTGTCCAGTGCACAGAAGAGAAGGAAGGAAGGAAGGAAGGAAGGAAGGAAGGAAGGAAGGAAGGAAGGAAGCCCTAATCCTTTTGGCTCAGTTGTTAGAGCATTGAACTGTGGACCAAATGGTCCCAGGTTCAATTCCAGTCAAGGGCATGTATCTTGACTACAAGCTCCTCCCTGGCCTGCGCCCTGGTAGGGGTTCGTGCAGGAGGCAAGCAATTAATGTGCTTTTCTCACATGATATTTCTCTGTCTTTCCCTCTCTCTAAAAAGGCAGGGGAAGGTTGAATGGAGGGGGGTAAGAGATCAACCAAAGGACTTGTATGCATGCATATAAGCATAACCAAAGGACACAGACAGTAGGGGGGAGAGAACATGTGCTGGGAAAGGGGGAGTGAAACTGGGGAGAGGTCAATGGGGGAAAAAGAAGACATATGTAATACTTTCAACAATAAATAATTTAAATTAAAAGTAATAAATAAATACAACGATAGAAAAAAAACAATGGAAAAATATCCTTGGGTGAGGATAAATAAATAAATAAATAAATAAATAAATAAATAAATAAATGGATTCTTTAAAAAAAGAAGTGGGGGGAGAGAAAGAATAAAAGAAAAATGCTAGAGGGCAACTTAGCAGAGAGCTTAAAAAGAGAGAGGAGAGTCTAAAGCATCCTTAAGTTTCTGTTTAACCTTTAATGTAAATTGCTCAGAAACACACAGTATTTGTAAGTGATATTACCTATGTGTTTCCACAATGACACCCTCCTAGTTATGGGAGACTCTAAAAGGGAAACCAACAGCCACTGATACAAGCCATTAATCTTTCTTCCTTGTTATTCCTAGCAGGTATTTCTCCAAATCATAAACTTCCATTCAATTTAATAAAAGAACTAGATACTGCTACTTACACCCAACATCTCAAATATAAAAAGCTATCTAAATTTGTCATTTGGAAGCCAGGGATGCATTAGAAAATACCCTTTGGGTGCTTTACTCTTACTGTAATTTAGTTAAACTGAACACTGTGAAAAGGATAAGGGAATCACATTAACATATTTTTGTAAATATGACTGTCCACAAATCAATGGAAAACTACATTTAGATCAACTTCACTAAGTGGTTCTCTTTTCTGCTAGTGTCTATTACAAATCTAAGTGGCGAAAATGGGGGGGGAAGAAAGATGTAAAAAGAGTTTCTTTTAAGACAATTTCATGATTAGGATTTTTCTATAACACTGCACAAAGAAGCTTCTTCAGTTAATTCATGTCTCTAGTATAGCTTTACTCAATCATGTGAAAAAGCAACATCATTAATTATACAAGTGAAAGGAGGCATAGAAAAAAGACTGCATCCTTTAATTAACTTACAAAAATACAATTAGTAATTATTAGTGATTTCCTGGAGACAGTCCAGAGCTAAATTAAAAATATCACTAACCACAGAGGTCATCATTGGCCCCGTAGAGAAAAAAAATGCACTGCTAAAAAGCTAATCTGCTGTACTTGATTTTAAGACATTAAAGGAAATTCATAAAACAGCTACATAACATTTGTCAAGCTTTTAATTTTCTTTTGTGATCTCTGGGAAAATTCCTCTTTCTAATTAAATGGCCTGTACCATTTAGTCTAGAATAACAATGGTTATTTCTTCATTCAGAAGTCATGGATGTCCTACCTTCAAAATGAGATAGGTTGTTTATTGTTTATTTTTAAAGACTTATTCTCTATGTCAATTTTGACACAGCTTATTTTAATGGACATGTTTATGCTGATTCCAGAAAGATGAGAACAAATTTTCTAAAACTATCTAGAATCTCTAGGTCAATTTTACTACCGTGTCAAATATTATTCAGCATCTTGGTATCCAAATATATTTAAATTATTAAAATGGGTTGTTAAGTTCAACTTGCTGGGGTTGTGGAGACAGGCTCCTGGGTATCCAGGAGGTCCTTTCATGTTGATGCTTTGGAACTGTCCCTCCTTGTGTCCCCGTTTGAAGAGACATGTAGTGCCGACCTTCCTCCAGGTGTGGGAATGGTGAGGGAGGAACTCTTCCTGTCAAACATATGGCTCTTTGAAGGCAGGTGTGTTTTGACTGGGAAGAAGCAGGGTCAGCAGAGCTCTCCGCTGGCATCAGGGAGAAGGGGAAGGAAGCCCAGTGTGGGGAACATGTGGAGCAGGACCCAGGGGATTCTCTTATTCATATTCATCTGCTTGCTATTTATACACAACTTCAATTTGTTTGATGACTGTTCTTTTTCTCTATTGTTTTTAATTTTTAAAATAAAAAAATAAAAGTGTTGGGAAACTGCTGACTGTGAAATTTGTTCAATTATTGATTATTTCAGAATGAAGGTGATCTGATTGGCTCTTTTTCTGACATCAGGTTTTAGTCCCAGTTTATTTGCTATTGTCTGTCCGCTTCCCTGATCCATCCCTTCTGTTGGGGTTTGAACACTTAATTTAAGGTGACACCAATAATTGTTAGGAAGTTAGTCTGCTACAAAAAAAAAAAAAAAAAAAAAAAAAAAAGGCCTGTGACAGGATGCCCTTCACCCATTTCCTCCCCTCCCCTCTGTGTGGAGGAGTAATTTAGTCAGCCCTGCGGAACATGCATCTTCCCAATAAGACACTCCTGCCTCAAAGAGCCATATGTGTGATAGAGAGAGCTCATCCCTCACCACACCTGGAGGAAGAATGGTACTGTATAACTCTTCAAACAGGAGTGCAAGGGAGGACAATCCCAAAACATCAGCATGAATGGGTCTACTGGAGACCCAGGGACCTGTCTACACAACCTCGGATAGTTGAAATTAAAAATCAATTTACTAATTTAAACATATTTGGATACCAAGATGCTGAAAAATATTTGACACAGCAGTAAAATTATCCATATAATACATGGATGTGGTCCCTATGGGAGCCCATCAGTTTTAGTAGAATGGTTCATTTTGTAAATCATTCACGCTGAGTCATTTTAAGTTTCCAGAACCTCTCCAGGAAGGAATCAGAAGCTCTGACCACCATGGTGTTGAGGATGCAGGAAGGAATCAAAATGATGGAGCAATTATGGGCCATGGTGGAGAGATAGGAAAGGGAAGAGGGGAGAAGACCAGGAAGATGGGGCACCTAGGAACCAGTCTGAGGCCAACTTGGTATGAGCCCAACGGTAAACCTATGGGAGTGTTTACACTACCTTGTAGGCGATTTGTGCACTGGGACTGCACCTTCATGTACCTACAGACACTGAAGGCATTGATGCAGGTATAGATATATCTTCAACCTAGGATCCAGGTGAAAATATTTGGAATTATTTGTTTTCCACTTGACTATGCTGGCAGGGAATTTAATAGTTAAAAGTTAAATCTGTGCTGAGCTATGTTACAAATACCCTGAACAAAATGAGATGCAACATCAAATGGTCAGGGTTGGGATTCTCCAGTCAGGTCTGAAAGCAACAGTATCACCCACTGCCCCAGAGTGCCTGCCTCACAGGTCTAGACACAGTGCTGGCAGGCTAGCAAGAGTGGAGAGGTGCAGAGTGCATTCAGAACAAAGGCTTGTTTGAAACCACGGGGTTGTGTTGTTTTTTTAAATTTAATTCTAGGGACCAAAATTAAAGCTTCCTTAGAGTAGTTTTACAATTCTGAAAAGAACTGGTTGTTCTAAAGCCACACCTTGGTTACTTCCTTAGCAATTATTACAATGAAAGATCATTGTCAGATGCATGTTTAGTAGAAGGAAAGATACCCACACTGTGGTGTGCCTGATCTCACAGGGACTGGGGCTTGGGGCAGCTGGTTCACACAGACCTGGCACAGTCCTGTGGGCACACCTCACAGTGAGGGTCTGTGTCCTGCAGCCTATAGATCCATTTCAGTTTCAGAAATGGGGAGGAAGGTATGGAAGGAGCTTAGCCATTTTTTGTGATACTCTCACACACACAAATACACACACACACACACAAACACGCACACATACACACAAGTGCACATGCATAGACACTCTTCCCAAGTGCTCTTAATGGGGAAAACATTTAAATTTATCATTTAGACATGGCCAAAATTGTCTGAACCCCATACAAAACATATAAGGAGATGTAGCATTAAGAAGCATCTGTTATTTGTTATTTTAAATATATTTTATTTATTTTTTCACAGAGAGCAAGGGAGAGGGATAGAGAGTTAGAAACATCGATGAGAGAGAAACATTGGTCAGCAGCCTCCTGCACACCTCCCACTGGGAATGTGCCCGCAACCGATGTACATGCCCTTGACCGGAATCAAACCTGGGAACTTTCAGTTTGCAGGCCAACGATCTATCCACTGAGCCAAACCAGTTTCGGCCATCTGGTTTTTGGTGTTTTTTTTTAATTGTCTAATGGAAATAAATACATACAAAGGTGCTGAAAATGGTATGACTTGGATACAAGTCCCTGCTTGGAATAACTACTGGTTTTCAGGAAATGGAAGAAATACCACAAAAGGGAAGTAAATTTAAACTTTCTATGTGGGTCTTGATGAAAAAAAGTGCCTGAAATGGACACACTTACTCTAGACTTCAGTTTAAGTATCAGTTTTACAATGAACTGGTTGTAAATGTCTTTTTTTTTTTAAATCTTCCTTTGATATTTATCTGTAAAATGGGCACATCAAAAACCATTTAGCTACTGCCTAAAGTTTTCATGAGGGTCAAGTGCAGACCCTGAATTAGTCAGGGTTCTTCAGAGAAACAGAACCAATAGGATATATATATATATATATATATATATATATATATATATATAGAGAGAGAGAGAGAGAGAGAGAGAGAGAGAGAAAGAGAGAGAGAGAGGCTTGATGCACAAAAATTTGAGTAGGCCTTCCTTCCTTCCTTCCTTCCCTCCCCTGGCTGCCGGTACTGGCTTCTCTTGGTCCCCACCACCAAGCACCCTGTACCCGGACTTTGCTCCAGCCCTGGTTTCATCAGGAAGGACATCCAGAATGATGCCCAGAAGGATGTTTGGTCTAATTAGCATATTACCCTTTTATTATTATAGATGATAAATTGGTTCCGGAAACTGAGGAAAGTCAGTGCTGTAATCCAGTCATAATCCAAAGACCTAAACCCAGGTATCCTATAGTGTAAATTCCCTCAAAGGACAGGAGAGGATCAGTGTCCCTCCTTAAGTAGGCAGGCAGCAAGGAAAAAGGGACACATTTATCCTTCCTCTGCCTCTTGTTCTGTTCAGGCCCTTTACAGATTAGATATTGCCTGGGGAGGGTAATTTAATTTACTGAGTCCACAGATTTAAATGCTAATTTCATCCAGAAATACCTTCATAGACATACTTGAAAATAATGTTTAATCTGGCCATCCCATGGTGCAGTCAAGATAAAATTAACCACCACAACTACTATAGAAGGTACATGAAAGTAAAATATTGGTGTATAAACTATTCAGGTGAACAAGAAATAAACATTATATTCAAGCTACAATACATTTTTGGGATGTACAATTTGTTTTAGCATGTCTGCCCACACCAATGTGGTGTACTGACTATTTTCTTCCCAGTCTATCATTTGTAGCTGACCACATATCCACTGTATGTTTTGAAAGGCTGCTCAGAGAAAGATGTCCATGCAAAGAAGTCTCTGAAGAGAGGCCAGAAAACTTGGAGTAAAACTAAGGCCCTGTGGCATCAAGGAAGCTGAGGGAAGACAGTGCTTCCAGAAACTTCTCTCTGACAAATTGAAAGAGGCTGAGTGAGACCAGTGCTGAATTTGCAGAGAGAATGGATACAAAACTGGAAAATTGAATTGATGACCTGGAAGAAAATCTTGACCAGGCCAAGAAGAGAATGTTGCTTATGAGAGACACTAAATGAACTTAAATGTACACAACCAAAACAGAAGAATCTTGTTCCAACAGAAGTTCCTGACTGCTGTGTCTTTCTCTTCTCTTGTAAGAAGTTTCTTTAAAAAGAAAAAAAAAAGAAGTTTCTTTTGTTACTGTATATGCAAAAATTATAAATATGTGACCAGTCCTGGCTGGGTGGCTCAGTTGGGTGGAACATCATTCTGTACACCAAGATGATTGTGGGTTCGATTCTTAGCCAAGGCACATATCTAGGTTGAGGGTTCGATCCCTGGTTGGGTTGTGTACTGGAGGCAACGGGTCAATGTTTTCCTCTCATATCAATGCTTTCTTCTCTCTCTTCCTTTCGCCCCCTTCCTCTCTCTCTAAAATCAACAAAAAGCATATTTTGTATCAGAAAAGCTTTGAGCACTTGTTAGATCTAATTCCTTCTTTTTTTCCCAAATGGCAAATATGTGAAAAAAAGAAACAAGGTGCAGTCAGTCATATTTCATACTATTGAGAGGTCTAATTGAAAGAGGCCTGAAAAATAACAGGTGCTTGATGATTTGTTGGTGCAAAGATGTCTCTGGAGTCAGGATTCCACAAAAGAAGTATTAGGAAATTTTTGTCTGATGAAGACAACTTATCTGGAAAGTGCTGTCCTAAATGTCCCTCTTCTGCTAATTTGACAAGTGTGTCAAATCTGTCACAAATTTGGAAGATGCCCACCTATAACCTTGAACAACAGCAAAGCACAGTTCAGTCCTGAAATGTTGATCCATACATGTATGTAGGCCTAGACATCTGGGTGATTCCAGCTCAGCCCACTAGGATTCATCAGCAGGCAGGTCCTATAAACCTCTGTTGGTACGTGTAGAGAGCCTATATGGCCATTTAAACCTGAACTAACTGCCAAAACCGGTTTGGCTCAGTGGTAGAGCATCGGTCTGCGGACTGAAGGGTCCCGGGTTCGATTCCGGTCAAGTGTATGTACCTTGGCTGCGGGCACATCCCCTGTAGGGGGTGTGCAAGAGGCAGCTGGTCGATGTTTCTCTCTCATCGACGTTTCTAGCTCTCTATCTCTCTCCCTTTCTTTCTGTAAAATATCAATAAAATATATTTTAAACCTGAACTAACTGCCCTTCCTAAAAGGCACAACATTTCCAAGCCTACTAGTCCTTGCTGTCTGAACATGACATATCAGCTTACCATTTCTCACCTTTACCTTATTCAACTCTCCTGTTTTCTCAGGTAAGCCTCTAAAAATTACTTCTAGGAACAGAACATTCTGTGTTACTTAAGGTCAGGGCAAATAAATTCTCTTGCTTACAAGAAAAATATAGCAGAATTCTATTGCACAATCTTTGCTACAGGATTAAAATAAAGAAAAAAAACATATTAACTCTTTAAATTAAATGGACATGGAGATAATTTACCCACAATAAAAGTGAGAGATGGAAAGATATTCAAACATGTTGAAGGACATCAGTACATGTACTCATTAAATATATATGTGCTGTACTTTAAAGACCTGAACTAATGGTGACTTTTCTAATTATCCATGACATGTGAAGTCAATTGTCCTTAATACATTGGAATGACACATTACGAATGAATAGATATTAGAGTTTTATGCTCTGCTGCTCATAGGAACATCTACTGAAGAAAGAACAAGCTCTTGGATATGTCACCTTATGTATTATAGGAAAAAGAAGAAAAAGATAACAATAGGAAAAGTCAGAGTCATTCTGTGCTACTTGCTTTGGATAGCATGAAGTTATTCTCTGAAGAAAAATTTTGTTCCTTAAATTACAATATATATTAAGTTCAAACTACAGAGTTAAAAAATTCTGTATTACTTGATTCAAAATGCTTATTAGTTCCTGGTAATTAAACATCATACATGCTAGCCATTTTAAGGTAATTTATCTCTAGTTTATTTTTATGAACATATTTAGAAAACCATCTAGAATAAAAGTAGGGTCTACTCACTTATTCCTGCCTGTTATATACTATCAAAACTATAAAGTATGCTTTCTTCCATAATAATTCTATATTTTTTCCTATTATTAACAAACACATTAAAGGAACATTCTCATTTTAAATAGTGGGAATTATCCAGAATTCTAAGACTTGCTTCTTTTATATAATTTTGAATTGATCACACAAAAGTTGATTTGCTTTTGCATCTACAGGATGTGCATACAATATGACTGGCAAACAATCCTGATGTCATTGATATTTTCAATTTGCAAAAAAATAAAAAATACTATTACCTATGTTTCTACACTTTATGGACATCCCACACATTTTGTCAGACCTGTATAAAAAAGAAAGTCATGGAAGCTGAAACCATGACAATCTGTTGAGTTTAGATCTGACACATGTACTATGTTGGTACATAAATGCTGTCTTCTGAAATCTACCACATTCCTCTCTTCTCTTGCAGTGATTTTTACTATCCACTTGGTAGTCTTGTTATTGCTAAATATTCTCTTTCTGGAGAGTGAGTTCTTCTAAATAGACCTCTGTTCTATTTTTTACTGGGTCCTCCAAGTACATTGTGTATAGTTGGCTTTCAGCACATTTTTGCTAAATAAATGACTTCCAAGTGATTTAAAGCATATTCCATTTTCTTTAAAAAATTAACACATTTTTATATGAACATTTTCCAATAATTTCCCTAGCTGATGTAATAAAACACTGTATGTAGACCCAGTTAATTGGATTAGGAACAAGGGGGGATCTTAGTAAATAATTAGATATTATTAGCTTTGACACCAGAGTGGAGAACATTTTACATAGTATTTTATAGGAACATGATTTTATAGGAAATGATTTTGTCAATAGTTTTTACGTTTCCACATTAGCCTTTAAAAAAAATCATGAACCAGTATGCACAGTACACATGGCTACTTTTTTTGGTCTGTGGTAGTTTTCTCAAATTCTTCACTTAACATATTACTGGTGTTTGCACACATGTACTCATAACAGCAATATAATGTGTTCTTATTTAATATGATTCCTACATGTTTTCCTACTCTCTTCTGGGTCAGACTATATATCTGTCTCTATCTCTATATGTTTAACTTTCCTAGCACTCCTCCTCACCAAAATCCATTACAGTCCCCTGTAACTTATGGAGGTTTTCTATAAAGATTGCAACCAATTGATTTATGTAATTGAATGCTATTCCTTATGTTACTCTTCTAAAATTTTAGTTATTCCTCTTACACCTTAGTAAGTTCTTTGTTGTACCCCTTTTGTAGGGATACATACTATCTAGATATATAAAAGCGTAAGCAACCGAACGACCAGTCAACTGGTCACTATGCCATGCACTGGCCACCAGGGGACAGACGCTCAATGTAGGAGCTGCCCCCTGTGGTTAGTGCGCTCCCACAGCCAACCTTTTGTGGCTAGCCAACCTCCTGCGGTCTCTCACCCTGACTGGCCAGCACAGTGGGCCCTGATCAGAACCTCCCGCAACCCTTCACCCTGGCTGGCCCCGGTGGCCCTGATTGGCTGGTTGGCCAACCTCCCCTGGTCCCTTCCCCAACCAGCCAACATCCCACAGCCCCAACCCCCGCTGGCCAACCTCCTATGGCCCCTATCAGCCCTGATCACTGCAGGCCGAGAGATCCCACCTGTGCACGAATTCATGTACCAGGCATCTAGTATATAATAAACTTCTTTCCAGCATTTCTAAACAAAGCCCATTGGATGGTTCCTGATAAAGATGTCATATTGTGCCAAATTTCATTCTATGACAAATTATGATGCAGTAAAGCTTTGGTTGTTTGGTTTTTTTTTTAAACATATAACCATTAGTACTCTTTTTGTATGACTGAAACCTCATGTTGGTGGCCTTGAAACTATTTTCCTCAGCAACATTAATAAGTTGTAAGGACATCCTATGAAATTGTGATGATACATTTCGTTTCAGCTTGATTGGATTAAGGGATGCCCAGATAGTTGGCAAAACATTACTTCTAGGTGTGTCTGTCTGTGAGGGTGCTTCCAGAAGAGATTAGCTTTGGACTCCATAGACTGAATAAAGAAGATTCACCTTCACCAATGTAGGCTGGCATTATCTAAACTGTTGAGAACCCAAATAGAACAAGAAGATAGAGGAAGAGAAAATTCTCTTGTTCTCTTCTTAAACTAGGATGTCTATCTTTTCCCGCCCTTGGACATCAGAGTTCTAGGTTCTTGGGCCTTTGGACTCTAGAACTTGCACCAGCACCACCCCTACCTCCACAGGTCTCTGTAATTGGTCTGGGAATTACACAACCAGCTCTGCTGGCTCTCAGGCCTTCATACAAAGACTGAATTACACCATTAGCTTATAGTTGACATATCATAGCATATCTCATCACCACAAACCTGTGAGCCATTCCCAGAACAAATCTCCTCTTATATATCTCTATATATCCTCTGGAGAATCTTGACTAATATAGGAATTCCAAGCTATTGATTTTACAGTTGAGCCTCTGGAAAGTAAATCGATCACAAGTAGCTTGAATTATGCCATTCTTTTGTGCATCTTTAACAGACTCAAAGCTCATACATTAACTGGCCTGAATGGATTCTTGAAAGTCATAGATTCACTCCACCTAATGTTTGAATAATCCAATTTTCACATGCCAGTCCCATTTTCCAAGTGTTCAAAGATATCATATTATGCCATCCTCCCCAAAGACTATGCCAATTCAGATTAAGGTGTTAAACTTTTTGACTTTTCCTCAAGTGATATAGTTCTAAATCTCCTTAAACATTTGGGATACCTTCATGGAAAGTTCACTAGTTCATGTTAGAATAGCATAGTTTAGACAACTTATAGTGCCTTCACTTGTTCTTGATACCACATTCATTTGTCCAATCAACAGCTACTGAGTTTACTGTGTTCCAGGCACTGTGCTGAACATTGTAGAGAAGCAGGTAAACACAACAGATACAGCCCCTACCCTCCCAGAGTCAAATTTTGACCATCATGTGTGTGTACACACACACACTCACACACACACACAAAAGAACCTTGGGTATTAAATAATAAGTATAATAGAGTAGAAAGAACAAAGGCCTTAAAGTCAGACAGATAGACCTGGATTTGAATGCTAGCTCTATCATTTATTATATATTTATTATAAATTATATATGTAAAACAGGATATGCTTTAAAAATACTGTGAACCTCCAAGTATTTATTAACCTGTTAAATGGGTATAGTAATACCTCATAGGGTTGTTAGGACTAATTCAAATAATCAATGCATATCATTGGTGCATAGTAAGTATTCATTTTCGTCCTGTTTTTTTCAGTGTTTCATGAAGAAGGATGTTGTGGTCAAAGAAACAGAATTAAGCAAAGCTACATAGGTTTTTTTTAATTGATCTTAGAGAAAAGTGAAAGTGAGTGAGAAAGAGAGAGAGGGAGAGGGAAAGAGGGGAAGAGGGAGAGAGAAGGAGAGAGAAGAGGGAGAGGGAGAGGGAGAGGGAGAGAGAGGCAGGCCTTGTTCTTTGGGAAAAGCCTTGTCCAAAATACTCTTCTCATATCTTTGTTTGCATGGGTAACAGAAGGGTGAGCAGTTTCAACAGGGCAGGAGAGGAGCTGCCAGTTTATTTCTAGAACACAACAGGGTGAGAGAGAGGGAGAGAGAGAAACATTGTTGTGAGAGACACATTGAACAGTTGCCTCCCCCATGCTTCCAAACAAGGGATTGAACCTGAAACCTGGGCATATGCCCTGACCAGGAATCAAAACCACCGCCTTTTGGAGTATGGGACAACACCCCAACCAAATGAGTCACACCGGCCAGGGCACTCAGGTCACATGTTAACATGCTGTGTGAATCTCTAAGAGGATATGATTTGCTACAGTTCCCAAACTCATTTGACCACAGAACCCTTCTTGGGTAGTACACAGAATAACATCTTGTGCTTTTTTTTCCTGAACATGGTTTGGGAAATGTTTTCCTAGTGGGATCTCTGGATATGTCTCTCTGTCCCCTGGGCCGAATTGTCTGGAAGCACGATCATCCCTCTGGACCCTGGGAGTGGCCCATGCAGGGCAGTTTATTCTGAGCAAGCACAAAGAGGGCAAATACACATTCTCCCTCTGCTTCAAGTAAGAAAATGGAGTCAGCAATGAGGCAAGGGCTTAAGTCTTTTTGTCTCATCTACGATGTTAAGGTATAGGCCTCAGGTGTGGGAAACCCCGAGGAATTACTCTAATGAAAATACTATAAGAAATAAATTACCAGGAAGAAGGAAAGCTGAAGACATTATGTGGTGGGCTGGGCACAGTCAAGCATGCTGTCCCCTTTCATGAAATTAAATATTGCTGTTTATACGATGGAAAATCTGTGTTGATTCATTCTCATTAAGGCTCCAGCAAGTTCATCAGAAAAACTTTATAGAGACCTTGGGGAAAACTCAACAGGGGGAATTTCCTGTCGGGGGCTGGAAGTGGGGACAGAGTATTTTCCCTTTATTGAGGTTTGCTTTGTTAATTGGTGTTTGAAGAAACCCCATTTATTTCATAGCTGAAGCTAAGCAGAATTAATGTTAATTAAAAAATCATGTTAGTGTTCCCAGAGCACATTCAAGCTGTTATTTGGGAAAGGCCTTGTCCAAAATACTCTTCTCATACCTTTGTTTGCATGGGGAACGGAAGGGTGAGCGGTTTCAACAGGGCAGGAGAAGGAGCTGCCGGTTTATTTCTAGAACACAGCAGGGTGTGCTTCAAGTGACACACAAAATAAAGAACACGCTAAAAAAGTACCAAAAATGATCTTTTTTTTTTTTCCTCCTCTAGGGATAGAGTCAACTTTGAGACTTGTAAAACAGAACGGTGTAGACTGTAGAGTGTGTGTTGCAATTGGTGGCAATGGGTGGGGAAAGGTGTATGGTATTCTTGATGCGTGATGTATACAGCCTTATCAGTTAGTTGAAGTAGACTATATTTTCGTTTGGGCTTGCATAAATCTGTACAGGGGTCTTTGCACTGAATATTCTTTAAAGGACTATATTGCTTCACCCACAGAGGACTTCAATAAATAGGTACATTGCCATCAAATCTCTAAGGCCTATAAACTTCCTTTGGGTATAATTAAGTTGGATGGCTCACTAGATCTAAACAATTACCTCAGACAGTACAAGGGGGAAAAGCGAAATACTGTATATATTTTTCTGCAAATTCTGGAACCCTCTGATTATTTTTTTAAGGTGTGAGTTACATGCTATAGAATAAGAATGTCAAAAATTGAGTTACACTTGGGTACAAGTAAACTATCACTAACAGAAATTCTGAAACATGAAATGACTTTCAAATTCAATGAAAATAATTATTAGGCTGTTTATTTATGTATTTCTCATTTCTTTCTTAAAACAAATGAAGTGGTTTATAGCCAACATCACATATAAGTTTGATAAAATAAACCCAGGAATTAGAAATGGGATCCACGAAAAGGGGCACAGGCTAAATATGCTAACTTCACAGGCTCAGAGAGCTCTTTTGACTGAGAATCTGTCAGATTCTGAGTTTCCTGAAAGGCAGAATTCAAAGGGTAGCATCAAGAATTATTATCATTAGAAATGAAGAAGCATATAAACAAATTCCTTTTTGAAGGCAAAGTTTTTCTGGCACTAAATTTTAAAGGAATTACTCTCCATGTGCTTTTCTTTCAGCACATAATTTCTTTTTTCAAAATTATTTTTTAGGCAGACAAATGGTTCACGAGTACATTTAAGCAATACAGAAGCATGCATATTAAAAGTTTTCCTTTACTCTTTCAAACTTACTCTCCCACCTGGAGGAGACTTCTACTAAAAGTCTGGTGTGTACCATTCCTGACCTTTTTCTAAGACTTTGTTTCTCCCTCTCCTCCTCCATGTATAAGATCAGATAATATATATAAATATATTTGTTTGCTTTTTTATCCTTATATTCATATCAATATAAATAGTTCTATTTTGTTTTGTAAAAATACTGTATGGATGTTCTAAAATTTATCAAAACCTTCTCCTATGTTTGAGTTGCTTCTAGTTTTTTAATATTACAAAAAACAGTATGATAAGTACGCATATGCCCATATTTAAATGTTTTTGTGCAGTGGATATGACCTATACTTCGAAGTAAAACAAAACAAAACTGTGTCTAAGGGCACATGGGTAACAAAATCCGTAATTCTGAAACTTTGGTGTGGGTGATGTTATTATAGGCGTTGGTGCTCTTTGGGAAACCTTCTTACATATTGTTGAAGATGATTCTATCATATGAACATTTTTCCTATCATATGATATGACAATACTCTATGTAGATGATCTGATAACACACTAGGATCTCACACGTCAAAAAGTCAAGTGGCATTCAAGGACCAGCTGTTTATGAGGATTTTTATTTCTAATGTTTTGAAACTTGTTCATTTATTTCTTTCCCCCCACTTTTATTAAGATACTAGAATTTTCATGCACTGGAGGGTGGGTCCTTCAGCCCTGCCTGCTCCCTCTCACAGTCCAGGAGCCCTCAGGGGCGGGAGGTGCCGCAGCGATCAGGGGAAGGCAATGCCTCATCACACCTCTGCTGCTGCCACTGCAGGCAGCACAAGCCTCAGCCGGTCCTGGTTACCTGAGCCTTAGGTGGCCCTGGGGGGCTGGACAGCTGCCATCTGAGGCTGGCCTGCACCTTGGGCTGGCCCTGTGTGGTTGTGGGACTGAGGGGACTGGGGGACTCTGGAGGCAGGCATGTGGAACAGCCGGACCCAACTGGGGGCGGGCCTGGCTGTGCTGTGAGCCTGCCGTCCTGGAGGGGCTGAAGGGACTGGGTGCTGCCATCTTGTGGCTTTGGGCGCCACCATCTTTGAGGGTGTGACAGTCAATTAGCATATTCTCTCTTTATTAGATAGGACTAGAGGCCCAGTGCACGAAATTGCGGCCGCTTGCAGTCTGGGAGCCCTCAGGGAATGTCCTACTGCTGCAGAGGCAGGAGAGGCTCCCGCCACCACCGCTGCATTCGCCAGACCTGAACCCGGCTTCTGGCTGAGTGGTGCTCCCCCTGTGGGAGCGCACTGACCACTCGGGGGTAGCTCCTGTGTTGAGTGTCTGCTCCCTGGTGGTCAGTGTGCATCATAGTGACCAGTCATTCCACTGTTCAATTTGCATATTAGCCTTTTATTATATAGGATAATTGATTTATAGCATTGTGTATGTTTAAAGTACCCAAACATACACAATGCTATAAATCAATTATCCTATATAATAGGATAATTTAATACACATATTTGTTGTAAAGTAATTATGACAATAAGGTTGGTTAACACCTCCATTATCTCACATGCTGTGTGTGTGTGTGTGTGTGTGTTAAGAACATTTAAGAATTACTCTCAGCAACTTTCAAGTATACAATACAGTATTGTTAACTACAGTCACCATGGTGTACATTAGCTACCCAGAACTTATTAATCCTACAACGGAAAGTTTGCATCCTTTGATAAATATCTTCCTCGTTCTCTCACTCCCTCCTCAACCAACCCCAGCAACCAATTCTACTCTCTGTTCTATGAGTTTCGCATTTTCATATTCCATATATAAGCATATCATACAGTATTTGTATTTGTTTTTCTCTGTCTGACTTATTGCATTTACCATAAGGCTCTCAAAGTCCATTGATTTTGTCACAAATGAGAGAATTTCCTTCTTTCTCATGGCTGAATAATATTACATTCTATATAAATAAACTAGATTTTCCTTACCTATTTCATCTATTAAATGTGTTCATCTATTTTTTGACATAAACAATATTAGTAAATAAATAAGGAATAATTTGAGTAATTTTTTCATTCAGAGTGAAAAGTCTAAGTAGAAACATCTAAGGAGAAATAGTTTGAGAATCAGTGCTCTCAGTCACAAAAATAAGAAACAGAAAACAGTATAAATATATTTTTAAAAGAAACAATATCCTATATAATAAAAACATAATATGCAAATAAACCAAACGACAGAGCCACCAGCCAGCAGGGGATGGGGCTGAACAGGCAGTGCCAGGTCAGCCGAGGTGCGTGCCATTAGGCAAAGGGAGGGATCAGTGATGAGGGGGCAGGGACCAGCAGCAGCAGAGGGGCAATTGGGGGGGGAGGGCTGGGACCATCCCCTGATCCTCTGTCTAGTCGCCTCCTGCAGAGAGAGGCTGGGCAGTGGCAACAGAGAGGTGATGGGGGTGGCGCTGTCCCCCGATCACTTGTCCTCACCTCTCACAGAGTCCCACAGAGGGAGGCTGGGCAACAGCAGCTGCCAGCTGGTGATGGTGGCGACACTATACTCTGATCCCCTGTCCTCACCTTCTGCAGAGGGATGCCGGGGGGTGGCAGCGGTGCCATCCCCTGATCATCCATCCGGTTGCCTCTCACAGAGGGAGGCCAGTTGGCAGCAGTGGTGGGGTGATTGGTTGGTGCCATCCCCTTATAGGCCTGGAGGCAGCAGGATAGTGGCCGGGTGATGGGGGAAGTGCTGTCCTCTGATCACATGTCCAGTCTGTAGGACATCCCCTGAGGATTCCTGGACTGTGAGAGGGCACAGGCCATGTTGAAAGACCCCTCCCAGTGCACAAATTTTTGTGTACCAGGTCTCTAGTATTATATATAATACCATCACTGAAAGACCCACTTTATATTTTTAACCCATGCCATTTTGAAAAGATGTGAAGCCCAAACAGAGTTTATAATAGACTAGAGGCCCGGTGCACAAAATTCATGAACTGGGGGGGGGGGTCCCTCAGCCCAGCCAGTGCCTCTTGCAGTCCAGGAGCCCTTAGGGGGTGTCTGACAGTTAACTTAGGCATGCACCCTGGGGGGTGCGCCTAAGCCAGCAGTTGGACATCCTTAGTGCTGCTACGGAGGTGGGAGAGGCTCCCCCCGCCCTGCCTCCACTGTGCTCACCAGCCATGAGCTTGTCCATGGGAGTGCATGGACCACCAGGAGGCAGCTGCTACGTTAACCATCTGCCCCCTGGTAGTCAGTGTGCATCATAGCAATCAGTCATCCCACCATCAGGCCAAAACTGGCTCTCTGACATCCCCCGAGGGGCCACAGATTGCGAGAGGGTGCAGGCCAAGCCGGGAACCCCACTGGTGCATGATCGGGACTGGGGAGGGATGCAGGAAGTTGGCCAGCTGGGGAGGAACTGCAAGAGGGCTCCAGGGAGTGTCTGGCCCATCTTGCTCAGTCCCAATCTGCTGGATCCCAGCAGCAACTAACCTACCAGTCAGAGCGTCTGTCCCCAGTGGTCAGTGGATGTCAACTGTCTGCCCCCAGATGGTCAGTGCATGTCATAGTGACTGGTTGACTGTCTGCCCCCCTGGTGGTCAGTGTATGTCAACACAAGTGGTTGAGCGGCTTTAGGATATCATTAGCATGATTGGTTGAACAGAGGAGCAGACGACTGGACACTTAGCATATTAGGCTTTATTATATAGTATGCTGGATGATTCCCAGACTGATAATATTGTAGATATTTTCTTAGTTGTTTATATAGTACCTAAAAACAGCAAAACATCCAACAAGGATTAACCAGAAGAAGAAAAAAAATAGATTCAAAGCATCTGCTAAAGTTCTCTGAGGCAGATTTACAGTGCTGGCTCATTTCCTATTCTCTCTTCCACCCTTGGATTCTGATTCTTCTTAAGTAAGACTACTGACTCTCAACCCCATCACAATCTAATTAATTGTCTACATCAAATTACCTCTGGGGGAACACAAACTAGTTTGAATCCATAGAGTGAAAGCGAAGCTAACTTTGGACTAGGTACAATTGTTGTGAGTAGTAGGCTGTTAGAAATGATACAGTAGACTGGCCTCCCTCCAACAGTTTTTATAAAAGGTCCCTTTCATATCTCCTTGATATACTCAGAGGACCTGGCCCAGCACATCGGGCATGTCTGAATGGTTTGGGCCAGCCTCCAGCAGTACAACTTACAAGGTAGACTAGGGAAGTGTTTACTTGGTCAGACAAAAGTCCAGTTTCTGAGATACAACCTCAGCCTGCTGGGCATCCAGTTCAATCCCATAAAATCCTTATCCTCCTCAGTTTTAAGGTCTAACGTGCTCCAGCAAGTTCTGGATTTCATTGACTAATGTGAATAGTTCCTATCTCACTTCTTCATGATTACATTCCTCAGGATAAAAATTCTGCTTTTTCTGGGCAGTCCATGCCTGGCTGCATCTGAAGACCTAAAGAATCTGTGCCTCAAACTCATTCTTTTTCTATGACCATCTGCAATACTTCTTGGTAAAAGTCTATAGTTCTAACTTTGTAGCATGAGGAGTATATATACCTCACTTTCAATCTTCTTATGAATTATTTTTCTATCACTTTATCCTTAAAAAATGTGACCTTATTTGAAAACAGGGTTATTGCAAATGTAATCAAGTTACGATTTAAGGTGGGCACTAAACTTACCTTTTGGCCACCTGGAATACTAGCATTCCTTCTCCAGAAAATCTTCCTGACACCTACTCCCACTTACCGTACTTTTCTGATGTATCACCTCTATGCTTTATTCTTGTTTTAACTTCCGACCTCAGCATACTACAGATACCTGTCTTATTGTCTGCCCCATTTAGCCACTGCTTCTTTTTCACTTTGTTACTTCCCATTCCTCCCTCATATCCCAATTAGCCTCTGGTTTAAACTCTGCTTTTCCCACAATCCATCAAAGGGAAAGTCCCAAAGATCAAAATTAAACCAGGTCTCCTTCCTATTTGGTGACCCTTTATGCTATCAGCTTATTTTCCAGCACAGTCATAGAAAAGAACCTCAAAGATATGTCCCCATTTCATAGTTTGCATTACCCATTGCCTTGAACCTAGAAAGGCTCTCTCTGAGCCAAACACACTTATCTTTGACCCGAGGCTCTATACTCTAGTTGCTGCTTGGAATATGATTAGAGAAGTTGGGACTAACTACATGAAAGGCAGTCTTCTATTTTTATGTTTGTTCTTTTGCATTACAAATCCTAAGGGATGGTCTGTTCATGCCTCACTGGGCCCATAATTGAAATACCACTGGGAGATTTCCCCATATTTACTGACAGTTAGATTAACTGCTGTCTATTTCTGGCTCTGAAATGACTTGTTCTTTCTGTGAACTTGAACAAATAAGTGTTATAACTCTTTTCCTTTCCTTATAAAATGATATGCTTATTGCCTATGGATGCTGTTAGGCTTAACAAGTTTGTTACCATTATATTTTAATCTAAATTCTAAAGCATTTCATGCTTATTTTTTTTTTAGTTGTGCTGCAATACACTTCAATTCAGAAGGCATTTATTTATTTAGTTATTGGACACCTGCTATTTATTAGCATAGTGCTACATGGTATTAGTAATCTATAGCTCCTTAATCAAATAGTAACAGTTCAATATATATTAGATTGATGAAAGTATAAGATAGGCCTCCTGTTTTTAAGGAATCCAGAGTTTCCATGGTCAGGAATACTTTGCTTAATTTGGACAAAAAGCAATTTACATAAAAATGTTTTCAGGCAAGTATAGGGATTAGTGAGGATAGGAGCAAAGAAAAGGACAAGGAACTAATATTTATTAAGTACTTAATATATACTAAACACTTGACTATCAGTATTTTTTGTTTTATTATGGTAAGAATACTTAACATAAGCACTAGCCTCTTACATATTTAAGTAATTTTAAAGTTTTCAGTACCCTTGACTAGAGGTACAATGTTGTAAAGCAGATCTCTAGAAGATAATAATTTTTCTTAATTGAAACCAGGGAAACTCAAGCTTCCCTCCTGCTCTCTGTGGCTGCAGCCATCTTGGTTGGGTTTATTTTCATATTTGCTCCTGGTTGGCTGGTGGGCATGACTTGTGGGTGCAGCAAAGGTATGGTCAATTTGCATATTACTCTTTTATTAGATAGGGTATACTAGAGGTCCAGTGCATGAAATTCATGCACAGGTAGGGTCCCTAGGCCTCTATATATACACCCACTTAGATGCCTAGCAGCTAGAAAATCCTTTTAACCTCTGTGTTAAAATGTATTCTGGTTACAAAAATGTTAAAATTTGGAGAAAGGAGTATGCCTACAAATGGAGGAAATACAGTACTTTGAGTACAATTGAGGACTACTGCAGAAGTATTTGTAACAGACAATTTTGGAAAAACACTGGCCAGGCTTGAGTGTTTCTTAACAGCAAGGCCATTTCTTAGCATCTGTTTTACTCTAAAATATTTTAAATATTCACAAAAGCATAGTTAATAATATAATAAACACCTACTGACCCACATTTTGGCTTTGTCATGTTTGCTTCAGATATTTTTTAATAAATAGGATATTGAAGACCTAGGTGTATTTTCTCTCATTCCATTCGCTATCTTGCTATAAGTATCTACCACTCTGAATGTGCTATCTCTCATGCCCACACATGTTTTTATGTTTGCTACATATATATGAATCTATAAACAATAAATCTGCAAGCTTTTTTTAAAAAAAAAAAACCTTTTTAAAAAAATGCTATCATCCTATGTGTATCCTTCCACAATTGAATTTTTCTTTTTACTCATTATTGTGTTTGGGAGATTTAGCCACATAGGTAGATGTGGTATTCCTTCATTAATTTTAACTAGTACATAGTACTGTTTTATGAGCATAGCCTGATTTATCTGTTTTTCATTGATCTTTAGGCCTTTGTAATTTTTAATATCTGTCTCCTTGAGGACATACAATGGTTTCTCTAGAGTACAGAAGTGTTAGGTCGCAGAATATGAACATCTTTCACCTCAGGACATATGGCCACATTGCTGGTCACAGTAATTACACTTATTTAAGCTCCTCAGCATAGAGAATTCCTCTTGCTCCATTTTTTCTCCATTGCCTAACAAGAGTCTGGCACACAGCAGAGGCACTACATCTGCTAATAGTCACTGAACAAAAAGTAAATGATGCTTGAATTTATAGAAAGTGAGCTAGAAGCAACAGAAATACAAGTATAGTACTTATAAGTGAACCACCAACAATAGAAGGTCTAGATGTGTGCTATTTAAATATAAATTAATTAAAATTAAATTAAATTAAAATTCAGTTCCTCGGTTATACTAGCCACATTCAAATGCATGATTGCCACATGTGGCTGTTGGCTACCACGCTTGGCAGCATATATAGAGGACCTTTCCACCAGGACAGAAAGTACTTTTGGACAGTGCCGACAGAACAATAGGTCTTTCTCCTTTCTTCTCTTTTCCTATCTCCCACTCTCCACCCTCCTCAAGCACAGTACCTTCTGAATACCCAGAATTCTCACCAAGCACGCCTTCTAGGGTTGGAATCCTGTAAATCATAATTTGTCATCTGATTTTTTCATTTTGAAAAATTATGATAAATATACAGAAATCAAATTTACCACTTAAACTATTTTCAAGTGTACAGTTCAATAGTATTAAGAACATTCACAATGTTGCACAACAATTACCACCGCCAATCTCCAGAACTTTTTCATCTTCCTCACTGAAAGTCTATAATCATTAAACAATAGCCCATGTCTCCTTTCTCCCAGCTCCTGACAACTACCATTTTACTTTCTATCTCTATGAATTTGACTACTCTAGACACCTCATATAAGTGGAATCATACAATATTTTTTCTTTTGTATCTGGCTTATCCCAGTTGGCATAATTTCTTTAAGGTTCACCCATGTTGTATCACGTGTCAGAATTTCATTCATTTTAAAGGCAGAATAATATTCCATTTATGTATATACAACTTAACATGATCAAAGCCATGATTAGTGACTTGTGGTACCAGCATTATATGGATCCTGCTGGGTAACTAGTATGCACCATTAGATCCTCAGTCCTGACCCCTTTCTCAGCTTGGAAAGCATACTTGACAATACAATCATGACTCTGGAAGAACCAACCTTCACTTCCCCTATTAGTTAGCAGTGTGTTTCTCTTTTTCATGCTTTCGGTAGCCATTTCATTTCTAAGACAAGGGGGAGAAAAGAATTCTGAGACTCAGTTTGCAGCTGGGGGAAATGCTCTACAAGCAGAGTGGGGGTGGGGAAGAACTTTTCTGGAAAACAATGATTCTATTTGGCTTTTTCAAAAGTATGTATTACCATAATAAGAATGACTCAGCTGCTAACAAAAATACAGTCACAGAGAAGAACCTGATTGAAGCATAATTGATTATATTGGACAATTACAAATGCCCTTATTAAATAATTGCATTTAAACCACATGATAGTTTTATAACTGATTTATAAAAACAGAATTGTGAAAGTTTAAGTGACATAATTGTTCTCAGTATCACTACAATTTTCAAATGAAGCAATTTAGCCTTAGGAGCAATTTCACTTTTCATTGTGATGTTATTTTGGTGTCAGGCTGCAAGCTTTTGTTCCACTTGAGTTCTAGGAATGAGGATTAACCCTTCCCTCTCTTTGGCTGAGGCAAGATTGCATTTTCCTAATGTACCAGTTCTTCACATTTTGCTGCAGACCCAGTAGATTAAAAGAATGATTTGCAGGCCTCCAGCTATTTGTATGATTTTCATTTAATGAGAATGTGGTAGCTTCTGTATGGATGTAGGAAATAGGATTCTTTCTTAGATTAGGGGTATCTGTGAACTCAGAACAAAAAAATGGCAAAAACAAAGTATCTTCTATTTTAAGGTATCAAATAATGATAAGACTACAAAGGTTTCTCTAAAAATTACATCCCCACTGGAAATAGTAGGGGAAATGGTCCAGTATCTCTGGTACATCTCCTAGAATGTTAATCAAAGGTCTATATTTTCAGATGCATGAATAAAGGGCCTCAGAACATTCAACAGATAAAAGTCAATACCATTAACATTCCTTTATTTAATTTCTGTGAATTAAATGGTTTTATATAGCTACCGTCTCCATATCACACACAACTCCCAAGGCATGTTCTACACAGGTAATAAGAGCTAAACCTGCTGTATTTCATTTCAGTCTTGTTGATAGCATTTATCAGCAAAATCTGGCTAAAAACAGAATATGCAACTTAAGCCTGATCATAACTGGGCTGCAGAGGAGGAGAGTGGGGGATTATCCAGAGACTGGAGCACAAATATAAGATTGTATTGTCATTGTGTGCTATAGGCCTTTGGCAAACAGTAGTGTAAGCCCCAGCTGACAGGCCTTTTCACAACTGACAGAGGGAAATATGAAATTTAAATTCTTCATGACAGATAAATCTGCTGAATGAAAGGAAGACCAATAGGATAACAGTGGGACAAAAAAACATATTGCTTTTGGGTAACTCCCTTAAATCTACCTCTTTTGTAAACATACAAAATAGGCATTCAATGAATATCTTCTAAACTCCTACCTATCAGCTTTGCTAAGCAAGCTGCTAAGTTGGAATGATAAAATAAGCATCTTTTCTTCAGCAGATGAATGAACACAAAGTCCTATAAAACAGGGGTGGCAGATTAAATTTAATATGTGGGCATGAAAGACATTTCCTGAATGACTATCAACTGGAGTGGGTTTCTTGAACCAAAGTTGACATGTTACTATTGTGGAAGGCTTATTAATTGAGATATTAAATTTACCTAATCTACCATGATTGGGATCTTTGTCAAATTAAAAAAAAATATGACTATAAGTAATTGGTCTTTTCTGTCAGTGGGTTGGTCCCAAGTCCATGAAATGTAACCAGAGACCATTGCTTAGGATTAATATCACTGGTATTTCTATTGGTGATACATACCTTCTACCCTTGTCAAGGGCCCTGGGGCCTCCAGGAGTCTAGTGCTCTTTGCCTTTCCCATGCTCATTAGCATTGGCATTTTTCCTTAGGAAAATTCATTCTGATTGGCTATACTAGTTCTGTCCAAGTCCAGTGGCAGCCTCAAATCATGAGACACCATATGAAACTAAGGAAGGTTTCTTGAATAGCTTTTTAAAAATTCTTGCAGCTCTTTGGCTATTTATTATGTACCCGCACAGCTCTTTGGTATCTCCTGGAGGGAGCCTTCTGAGCAGCACTACTTCTAGGGGGGAAGAGAGGGATTAATACAGGCTTCTTATTGCAGCCTGCCTCCTTTATTAATGAATGGCTGGTCTGCTTTGGCAAATCCCAGGGAAAGTTGATAAATAATGTCTGGTTAAGATAGCCCAAAGCAAGTTTCAGGGCCTAAGAGCAGGTCTGCCTTGAACTGTCAGTTTCCTTGGTTGCCATGTAATTCATAGCTAATCTCCAGCACAAAAATCAAGGTGAGAATGAAAGACAGTGAGGGCGTGGAGTGGGAGTAAGAACAAGAAGGAGAGGTGGAGGAGGAGGAGGAAAGGACAGGGGTAAGGGAGGGAGGGAAAGTGGGAAGGAGGAACACAGGAAGAATGAATGGATGAAAGGCAAAAATGAAACAGATAAGCTGCTGAGGGTCCTTTTTTTTCTCTGAGACTTCAAGCTCTAACCAGTGTGGGTTCTTCCTCCAGCCAGACACTCTCAGAATGACTGGCAGCAGGACTAGGGCACAGTTTCAGGCCATGGGAGTCTCTCAGCAGTCACAGAAAGAAGAAAGACAATGAGATCCAGAGTTAGAGACTTTGAAAAGGAGGAAAAGGAGGAGGTGGTGTGTGGGGGGGAGGGGGCGGTGGGGTGAAGGGGAGGAGAAGGGGAGCCAGCCTGGAGTCTGAGAGAAGAATCCAGGCGCCACAATGCGTGTAACAGCTGCCTCAGGTATGCTAGCCAGTCTCAGCTCGTTCCCAGCTCTTTCTGGCAAGCCCGAGGCTCAGGCGTGCACACACACACACACACACACACACACACACACACACACTCACTCACTCACTCACCACATACACAAACACAGAACTGTGTCGCTTGTAAGAAAGTTTTTGGCCTGTCCGCAACAGTGCCTTTCAGATTCTCACTGAGAGACCTGGGCTTGCTGGGCACTGCTTTGCATGATTGTGGTAAAATTGTAAGACCTTGGTAAATAACAAAATCTACTCAAATACAAAGGGATTTAACTTGCTCTAAAGATTATTATGTTTTGTCTGCTGGATTAAAATTGCTTCCAAAGTTATTAGAGAAACTCAACATTAGCACTTACCTTTCTATAAAGAAACAAACCACACACACAACACAAAGGTCCAGCATTATACGGTAATTATCCAAAATGCTACCCCTTCGAATAATAAGGATGCTGTGTGTTTACACTGCATCTTTCTTTTCCAAAGAATTCAAAGCGCTTCACCACCCATATCCCATTATTCCTATCAACAATCTTCAATGAGCTATGTGGGTGGCAAGGATAACTATCTCCATTACCTGGGAGTAACTGAGGCACAGAGGGACATTCAGGATCACACAGTAAAGATATAGCAATTTTGGACTTAGCATATAAAATATTAATTATCAAGTGTTTTGCTATTTAAATATAGGCTCCTCTTTTCCATCATGATTTTCTAAAAAAACAATTTGTGGAGCCGAAACCGGTTTGACTCAGTGGATAGAGTGTCGGCCTGCAGACTGAAAGAAAGGTCCCAGGTTGGATTCTGGTCAAGGGCATGTACCTTAGTTGCGGGCACATCCCCAGTGGGGGGTGTGCAAGAGGCAGCTGATTGATGATTTTCTCTCATCGATGTTTCTAACTCTCTATCCCTCTCTCTTCCTCTCTGTAAAAAATCAATAAAATATATTTTTTAAAAACCCAATTTGCAGGGTTTCCTTTTCTAGGGACTTGTCTCTGACCTCGATTTGGTATAATCTCTACCTTAGCATTTTTCAGTGTGTTGTAATACTTCATTTCTTTACCTGCCTCTTTCCTGAAGTT
The DNA here is from genome assembly GCA_963924515.1 of Vespertilio murinus. Lineage (NCBI taxonomy): Eukaryota > Metazoa > Chordata > Mammalia > Chiroptera > Vespertilionidae > Vespertilio > Vespertilio murinus. Next base: position 21,734,439 of record OZ004712.1, read on the forward strand.
ATATTCTTCTTGAGGTCTGGGACTTGCTCTTCTGTGTATTTCCAGTGCTTGGAACATGACTGATGCTGCTTAAATGCCTGTTGGTTGAATGAATGAAAGAAAAAGAATAAATGAGTGAATGGACAATCTTCTAAGAAGAACTCTTGACAAGGTAACAATAAATGAGAATGTAAGCTTAAACTAAATATCGTCCATCTGATTTTATCTTTGCTGTGACAAATATGTCCACCTCACAGGCCTGCCTTTCAAAAATCCATTGAATACATGTAGAGCTAATTCCTTCCCTGCCTGGGCTGTTTGGTTTATTGTTTGGAACAATAAACTAAGACTCGTGGAAATACTAGGGCTCCAGATGGTCTATTGTAATTATTTCCCCCATAGCCTTCTTTTTTGATGTCTAAAGGAAAGCATTTAGGTGTAAAGGTTTGGGGAAGTATTAATATATAGTTATTATGCTGTCCCCCAAACCCTTTCCTCTGGGTATTGAATTTTAAAGCCAGGTTGTTATTTGGAGTGAGGAGGGGGTGTGGACCCCAAAATAACAATGGAAACAATGATTACTCTTCAAGGAGACTACAAATTTAACTCTCTTTTATACATTTTTTTTCAGTGATCAATACAAAAAAGGCAGGGTAATGTATGTTAATCTTTACCAGATGTACTTTATGTATCCCCTTACATTGGAAGCCTAGCAGGAGTAGAATGTCACAACAGACATTTACTGAAATACCTGGGGAAATGTAACAAAAAGTGTTAGAGGAAAATGGTCTTTCAGCTAAATTACCTAATATATTTGCTAATGGTATCTGATTTAAAAGCCATAAAAATAACAAGTTAAAAGCACATTAGAAGATGTGTTATATTTATAAGTGTTTGTCACCTTGGCAACAAAAGCTATATTCCAAATCTAACACTAGCTATGATGGGCCAAGACCTTTTAAAATTGGTAAATACTTCTTTATGGCAATGATCTGCATTCAGCTACTGAATGTGAGAGCTAGAAAAAGGCAAGTTCTTCATGGCATAGTAAGTTGTTTGCTAGCTTTCTACTATAGGTAAGTTTTTTCTTTCTATTAGTAACTGGTTTATTCTTAACAAGAAACACAATGTATTTTTAAATAGAGCATAAATCTTAATTATTCCTTTCTTGCATTCAGAAATGCAGATATAATAGCTTGGAGATTCCTAAAGGTAGAGTTTATTTATCAACCTTACACTTCAATTTATCAACCATCGCCTGATCTTTGTTCATGGATGAAATACCACATGTGCATAATTGACCTTGTGGTACAAAAATTCATTCTCCTAAGTATCTAGATGGGATATGTCTAGTTAAATAGGGATCATGCACTAAGTAAGTTTTCACATACATTCATCTCCCAAGTGAGATGCATAGGTCTGAAAAATTATCTTTACTATGTCTCACTAAAATTCTGCTTCCTATTGTTGCATTTAGTGAACATGATGATTAGGTGATGAGACCTATGATTTAGAAGGTGGATTATGGATACACTTGAAATAGCTTTAGGGTTGGACTCTGACTATTTCCCCTAATTTTTAAAGCTCCCATCTGATTTCCAAATCCTATAAAAATAGTTTGAGTTATGTGCCAGTCAAAGATTATAATTCTAAGAGTCTAACTAGATTCCCATGCGGTTGAACCAATTTTTAGAAGTAAACCATGGAAAAGGTCTGGGTAAACACATATTCTCTGTGGGCAGTCTCTGTTCACTTGGAGCCCAGACAAGTTGTCTCTGCAGCCAGCTTGGGAAAACTCAAGCCCACACTTGTGATCTGTGATCATGCTCAGCAGGTTCTCAGCTAGATGGGCAACTGGAAGGACCTAAGACCATCACCCACAAGCCACTTTCTCTAATACAAGGCGAGTATTAGAAGAAATTAATAAAAATTCCCTACCACATCTGTCCACACTAAGTATTTCCAGGTAGTATGTCATTCTAAGAAAATAAAATAGTGCACTAGGAGAATGTTCTGTTAGAGGACAGAATTAGCTTTCAGCTTAGAATTAATAAACAAAAGTACTAGCTTTGAGTTCAGTTATAAACCATTTGAACAGAATTGGCAAAATACATTTAAATATAAGTTAACCAGATTTACCTTCCATTGACTGAAGGTTAAGAATTACATGGATTGACATGTATTCTAGTACTTAAACATAATTTTCATTTGATTGATAAATGTAACTAATATTTTGAGACTGTGTTTCAGTTAAATCCCCTTACCAGTAAGCCCTTTGCTTAACTCCTAATGAATCAAACTATCAAGCCATAATTTGTTGACAAACAAAAAACAAGTTTTGCCTTAAGATGAATTTTAAATAAGCCTAGATGAAAATTATTGCATCTGGTTTAAAATTCATCACATACCATATCATTTAAAGCAGTGACCACATGGTTTTATCTTACCATCCAGAAAATACAAGCACAAGACTATCTATAACCTGAATTTCACCCAATATAGAGAAGCTGGATACTTCATAATAACTAGCTTAGCTGACTAAAAAATACAACATGCATCATCACTCAAATTTCTTCCTTAGGGAATAATAAGCCCATGAGGGAAAAGATTGATTTTTCTCAACTTTATATCCTGTGCATAGTAAGTAAACAGTAAATATTTGTAGAATTGAAAATGAATGTTACATAGACTATTTTATGCATTAGCCATGATACCTACAAGTTAATAATGACTATCTACATAAATATGTAGCTAAGAAGAGATATAAGAAGTAGGAATAAAACAAAATAACATGATCCATTTCCATTTTGTTGATGCTTATATGTAGATACATTTGCCTTTTCTTTTTAAACATATTTTATTGATTTTAGAGAGAAGGGAGAGGGAGAAAGAGATAGAAACATCAATGATGGAGAGAATCATTGATCAGCTGCCTCCTGCACACCCCATACTGGGGATTGAGCCTGCAACCCAGGCATGTGTCCTGACCAGGAATAAAATTGTGACCTCCTGGTTCATAGGTCTATGTTCAAAGGTAAATATGTTGCTATGACAGCTGGGTGCTATATTTACCTTTTAGACTTAGAAGATGAATAAAAATTAGGTAAGGTGCATGGGGACATTGGAGTGAAAGTTGTAGGTTTAAGTGAGTAGGGTACATAGTTAAGTAGGTAGGGTGGGGCCAATTGTAGACAAAGGAAACTAACATTTGAAGAGTATCAGGCCTTGCATTCTGTTTCCCTCTGGTTATTCCTCAAGACAAGACTGGTCATACCAGGAAGTGGCCATGGGCACGATCATATTTACTTACAAAAGGGAAAGAGTCTCAGAAAGTTCAGAAGCCTGACTCAGTGGTTCTCAGCAAGTATGAGATACAATCCAACATTCTTTCCCCTCCACTATACTGTATTGAAAACCAGGCAGGAGGATATAGAAATTAACTCACATAGTAGCAATGGCATATAAACCAAGTATAGAAAAGTCAAATCTAAATACACAATTTTAAAATACAAATGGCTCAACAGGACCCTTAACTTCCCAGGGATTTTTCTATGTGTGAAATGAGCTACACTATCACATAATCATGTTCTTAGCCTCAACAGGGCGACCTGATTAATTTTCAGTTACAAATCTCAAAGTGGCACTGATTAAGATTTTGCTGCTTCGGGTGTTACTGTTCATCATTCCAGAAAACCCCAGGTCTGATTTCGAAAACATAAAATATTCCAACGGCTGATCTCATTATGGGAATTTAGACATTGTCTTTTATTGGCCATCTGACAAATATGCCGCTACCCGCCTCCCTTTGTGGTTTACATGCTGCTTCCGTGTACACGGCACTGGCATCCCATTCGGAAGTCGATTGTTGTGCTTTGGTTTAGGTTTCATACAACAACTGCCCTGAGCCGCTTCTGAGAGAGGATAATAATGACAAATTCGAAATTTTCTCTCCAGGAAAGGAGGCTGTGGTGAAAATGTGAGATGACATTTAAGCAACTACCATTAAAGGCCTTTTAATTTCCTGTTGACAAACACAATTTTCCAAGTGATTTAGAGTGAAGTTTCTGGGCCGACAGCCATGCAGCCTATCTAGGGCTGTGTTTTCTGGTTCTATGAAAGTGCGAAGGAAATCTCTCTTCTTCTGTTGCTTATTTTTCAAAGAGGAGCTTACTGCCGGGAAAACCACAGTGCTATTTGGCTGGGTTCTGATTCCCGAGTTTCTACTCTCACCTTCCTCCAGCGTTCCTTGCCCACATCTCCAAGACCAGGCTTTCCTAATCCCAAACACCACTTTTGGCCTAGAGACAGGAGTGCTGTAAGGAGCACTGACTCCCCACTCAGCAGCCTATGTATCATTTCAGGGAAAGCAGCCTAGTTCTTAGGCCCCTGCTCTGTCACCTGGAGTTTTACCTTGCTCAGGGGATTCACTGTCCACCTCGGTCTCCACTAACTTTAGTAAATGTTTTCCTGTCTTGGATGCTGCCTATCTTTTTAGCTTGCTCGATATCCAGCCTCTCTTAAGAGTGGATCTCTGGCCAAAACTGGTTTGGCTCAGTGGATAGAGCATCGGCCTGTGGACTGGACTGAAGGGTCCCGGGTTCGATTCCGGGCAAGGGCATGTACCTTGGTTGCGGGCACATCCCCAGTAGGGGTGTGCAAGAGGCAGCTGGTCGATGACTCTCTCTAATAGATGTTTCCAACTCTCTATCCCTCTCTCTTCCTCTCTGTAAAAAATCAATGAAATATATATATTACAAAAAAGAGTGGATCTTTGTCGAGCTCTTGTTAACATTTCTTCTCTGGCCTCCTATTATACTCAGAGTCTGGGATTTCCTGGTACTCAATGCCTGCTTTTATTCTTGTCTGGATTTTTAGTTTTGTTTTCAATATAATTTAGTACAATTCCCTAATTTTTCCAGACAAGACAATAAAAATGTAAGAAAGTTTGGAGATTTGTCTCAATACTAATCACTGGAACTGTTGGCTAAGGCTGATGCCTCCTTTCAAGAGATTTTTATTTAATATATCAAGAAATCTTACAGAACGTTCTCCCCCAACTTCTTAAAAATGTTAAATAAGAGTAAAATACCTATTCTTATTCTAAGGTATTAGTCTATGGGAGGTATTGTTCATTGTTTTAAGAAACACATTTAAAAAATGCTAACAGAGAACATCCAAGATGGCGGCCTAGGCAGTCTCCTAAGCTGCCGCCTCATCAACAATTTAATTAAAAAAACAACTAAAATAAAAAAGGACTTCACCAAAAGGTCAGGAAAGCTGGCGGAGTGGAATAGCTACAACTAGAAAGAAAGAGAGAGGCTCACGGATCGGACTGGGAGCCGAAAAGCACTGAGCGGAAGGAGTCAGAAGCTCCAGGTCTGACTGCAGAGGCTGCCGCTGCCTCGCTGTACAAGGTGGCGGCCTCGCTGTAGCGGAAGGAGTCAGAAGCTCCAGACTACAGAGACCAGCCCAAGTCCGGGTGAGCCCCTGGGGCACCCACGCTCTTGCTTGGGGAAACTGGGCCGGTCAGGCGGAAACTCAGGCGAGCGCACAAGGGCAGGGCAGAAGCCAAGACTGTCAGTTCAGCCCTGAGACTCCACCCCATCCAAGCTGAGCAGAGGCTTCTGCAGTTTTTCAAGTCTGATCCTATAAGACTGTCTCCAATACAGAAGTTATCCCAGAGTAGACACAGCTGATACCCACATCCAATTGGCCTGAAGGTCAATTCACAACAATAGAGACTTAGCTACAACAAGGCTGTGCACGCAGTCCACAAAGGGGATCACCAAGAGTGTCTACCTCAGGTAACTGAGGAGGCTGACCCACTGGGCCATATAGGACACCAAACACACAAAGCCATCCTACCAACTCTGAAATAGAGTGATAATGCCGAGACAAGGAAATAGATCTCAAACAAAAGAGATGGAGGATATAGAGTTCAGAACTACGGTTCTAAGGTTATGCAACAATATCCTAGAAAAGCTCGATAAACTTCATGAGACCCAACTAAAAAGTATAGATAAACTGACTAAATTGGAAAATATTATGCAGAGATCCAACAGCAGAATGGAAGAACACAAGAATCAGGTCAAAGAGCCAAAAGACACTCCGCTGGAGAAGGAAGAAGAAAAGAGGATCCAGAAAGTTGAAGATAGTGTAAGGAGCCTCTGGGACAACTGCAAGCGCACCAACATCAGAATTATGGGGGTGCCAGAAGAAGAGGGAGTGCAAAATACTGAAAACATATTTGAAGAAATAATATCAGAAAACTTCCCTCACCTGGTGAAAGAAATAGACTTACAAGTACAGGAAGCCTACAGAACCCCAAACAAGAGGAATCCAAAGAAAAATTCTTCTCGACACATCATCATCAATATGCCAAGGGTAAAAGACAAAAAGAGGATCTTACAAGCAGCAAGAGAAAAGCAGTTGGTTACCTATAAGGGAGCACCCATACGACTATCAGCTGATTTCTCAACAGAAACCATGCAGGCCAGAAGGGAGTGGCAAGAAATATTCAAAGTGATGAATAGGGAGAACCTACAACCAAGATTACTGTATCCAGCAAAGTTATCATTCAGAATTGAAGGGCAGATAAAGAGCTTCACAGATAAGAAAAAGCTAAAGGAGTTCATCACCACCAAACCAGTATTATATGAAATGCTGAAAGGTATTACTTAAGAAGAGGAAGAAGGTCAAGTGAATTAAAAATCTCAGGAATAGAATAAACTGGTGAATATAATAGAATTAGGGGCAAAGAAAGGGAGTGGATAGATAATTATCAGGGTGAAAGGGGTGTGGGGTGCAGAGACTGGATTAAAATTGTATAACCTATGGATGAGGACAATAGTGGGGGGAGGGGGTAAGGGCAGAGGGTGGGGTGGGAATCAGGTGGAAGGGAGCTATGGGGGAGAAAAAGGAGAAACAATTGTAATAATCTGAGCAATAAAGATTTATTTAAAAAAAAATAAAAAAATAAAAAATGCTAACATTGTTTTATCAGTTATCTCCCTTCTAAACTGATTTTATTAAAATGGTCTCTTTCTCTTCAGAAGAATTTTTGCTGTAGTATAAAAATGAGGATTTTTTCCACTTCAAATACTTGGTTTTTGCTGTTCTGGCTTATGAATTCTAGCTGAGAACTTGACCCATTTATTTATCAATTTCTATGTTTCACCTCCATCCCAATTTTAACAGTCCTTTAATTTCTGGGGAAGAATTGTTCACCATTTCCCCCCCAAGGCCTTTACCATATCAATAGCCTTTTGATAAGTCTATTAGACTTGAAAACAACTTATATTAAAATACAAACTCTCAGTGATTTTAAAAAAATCAATAATTGTCTTGTGTTTTAAATGCATATATGGGAACTAGAGATATTATGTTTTCTAAAAAGCTTTTCATTTAATAGAATTTATAGTAAGTAAATCAATAAAGCCCTATCACTATGGATAATCTAATAGAAAATGGAAATAACAAGACATTACAATGAGGTCGGACGTGCTGAGAATCTGCGTTGAATTTTATCTGCCCATCACTTCTGCTTTCTTCTGGAACGCTAAAAGATCTTCCTTATGTGCCACTCACCTGGTCACTCTCACACTTGCTCTACACAACACCTTTTAGTTCATAACTCTGTGTTCCTTTGATGTCCCAATCATTTGGATGTGACTCTGTGGCCATATGCACAGTATCAGGATGGACCAATCTCAGAGTAACTTTGTCTTTCAGGAACTACCTGCAGTCAAAGACAAGGCCAATCTTTAGTTGTTGTTTTGTTTGTTTTCTTGTTTAAGAATGTCTTCCCTATGCAACCCTACCCAAAGCCTTAAAGATGTATTTTCTTCTCGAAGTCTTAAAATTTGGAAGGTTTGCAATTCATAGCTACATCACTAAACCATTTTGAATTGTGTGTGTGTGTGACAATGAAGTACAATAGGCTTTTTTTTCTTCCCATAACTAGTTTTATCAGCATATCAAAGAGACCAACCCACTCTTTCTTCACTGGTCCTCATTGCCAGCCCAATTATACATGAAGTTTCCATTTCTATGTGAATCTCTACCTGGATATCCCATTCTGTTCTGTTTCCCCAAAGTAACACTATTACTTTACCTTCTTTATCATTGCTTTAGAATAAATTGATATATTATTCTACTATTACTTCAGGAGTATCTTAACTTTTCTTGTTTTTATCCTTCCAAATATATTTTAAAATCAACCTTTCAATTAAAACAATTTGCTATATCAATATCAAACAAAATTATAGGAAAATCTCTTCGATTCCTTGTAAAATTTGAATTCTTATGACAAATTTTATTACTCCTGTATTCTTTTTAAAAATATATATTTTATTGATTTTTTAGAGAGCAGAAGAGAGAGGGATAGCGAGTTAGAAACATCAATGAGAGAGAATCATCAATCAACTGCCTCTTGCACACCCTCCACTGGGAATGTGCCCGCAACCAAGGTACATGCCCCTGACCGGAATCGAACCTGGGACCCTTCAGTCCGCAGGCCGACGCTCTGTCCACTGAGCCAAACTGGCTTCAGCACTCCTGTATTCTTGATAACATCAGTACACTACTAAAGATACATATTTACAGGGGAGAGAGTCTCATTGGCCCAGATAAGGTCATATGGCCTCTTCAGCCAAGGTGGTAGTTATGGGAGGGCGTGGTCCTATGATTGATCTTTCCCCAAAAGTCCTAAAGTAGAGAAGTAGTAGATGTTCAAAGGACAGAGTGTTAGGCAAACAAAATATATCAATTGTTTGTTCCAGTGCACTGGTCTGATCCTAACCTTGCCTCGAAGCCCTATCTTTTGGAATGAATACTTATGCCATAGAGCTTTTGTAAACCCTAAAAGTAAAACATATTTGGTTTTGTCAAAATTATAGATCTTTCAGTTATATAGGTAAATTTTGCTACATGTTTTAAATATCTAATTTTAAAGGTATAGAAAATGAGATTCTTTAAGGAATATAAAAGGTTTCCTTTGCATTGTATCACACACACAAACGAATATAGGACCATATATGTAGGCCTGTCTTCTGGAAGTGTTCTTTAATATGCTTTAATAATTAGAGTGTTCTTTAACTAGCTTTCTTATATAGGAAGTAATTTTGGATCCTCATCCATATATAGCACTTATGCAAAGCACATTTCAGAGAGCAGCCTGACTTACACCTACAAGCCTTATCTGATGTTTGCATCTGTAAGGCCCCTGAGCTGTCACAATGACAATGTTATTTAAACTTAATGACAAATGGAAAGTCACAGGCCCCCAGAAAATAAGCTTTCTCCCCTACTGCTCAGGAAAAACTTCAAATCAAGACACTGGAAAGAAAGTTGCTGCCAAGGTGAGATTGTGATCCACACCAGATTGTGTACCCCAAAGTTACTAAGAGCTGAAACCATGACCAATGTGAATTACTCATTTGCTTGGCCAGGATTTGAGGATAATCGAAGGAAATTCTTTATTTCTAGGTCTCTCTCTCTCATTCTCACTTTTCCTTCCCCTTGCACTTCCAGTTATGATGGTGTTACTAATTACAGTTCTTTACTCTCTCCACGGTCTCCTACTCCCATGGCCCACCAATGCCCAGGCCATGTGACCTCCTTTGACCAGCTGGATGCTTACACATGTCATGGACACTTAGGTTTGAAATACGTTGGTGCAGTAGAGCTTGCTCTCTCTTGGGCCTCTGTCTTTGCCATGAGAAAAGCTAATCAAGGAAAATGGGGACTAGAGAGCATCCTGGCTGCATCAGAAAGTGAAGCCCAGGTGATCTCAGCTAGCCTGGGGCATCTGACTTCCCTCCTGATTTGCATATGCATGAGTAAGCCTAGAGAAGAGCAGAGCTGAGCCCCAGATGTGTGATAAATACGTGCTTATTGTTGAATGCCAGAGATTTTGTGATTGTTTATCATTTGGTACTAGAGGCCCGGTGCACAGATTTGTGCACCGGTGGGGTCCCTCAGCCTGGCCTGCGCCCTCTTGCAATCCCCTCTCACAATCCAGGACCCCTCAGGGGATGTAGCAGTGCTGAACTGGCAGGCAGCCAGGGAGGAGCCTGAGCTGGGGCCCCCGCCTCACCACTTCCGCTCGTCCCAGCCCTGCTCCGCCTGCCTCCACAGCAGCTTGGTAGTGCTGCCACAGAGGCTGGAGAGACTCCTGCAGCTGCCGCTGTGCTCGACAGCCATGAGCCCAGTGTCTGGTGCCCAACAGTCAGCTGAGCAGTGCTCCCCCTTTGGGAGCGTACTGACCAACAGGGGGCAGCTCCTGCATTGAGCATCTGCCCCCTGGTGGTCAGTGTGCATCATAGTGACTGGTCGACTGGTCATTGGGTCATTGGGTTGCTTAGGCATATATATATATTGTTACAGTGGTGGCTAATGAATTCACTCCCAATTCCCCACTCCTCTCTCTTGCTCTTTCTCTTCCTCTCACTGTTTTTCCCAGTCCCTTTGGTATACCAGTTGTCCACTAGATAATAACATAAATCTCAGGTGACCTACATTTGAAGTTTATCACAACAAAGAAAAGGAACCCATATAAAAGGATTTGAGTAGGCGATTCTTGCTGGCAATGTCTCTTCTCTAGCAGGCATTTCTGAAATATTTTAATTATTCACTTGTATATGTCACTATCATTATAAGTAATTTTTACTATAATTCCACAGTTGACAAATCAAGGTATATAAAAAATGGTATTTGAAGGTAACTCTGACTTGTAAGCCATTTAACATCCCAAACATATTATGGGATTATCCAGGAGATAATCAATAATGAGAGGAATCTCAAAAAACCTAAACCCCTATATAGTACTTATATATGGTATATATAGCATCTTTTCTTCCCTTGTAACATGGTCTCTTATTTATTATTTTCTTTCTTACTCATTCTCTCCCCAGCCTGCAGCCTGTCTACTAAGGAGCAAATTCCAGATATAATATAATCATAATACTACCACTGTGCTTCTGGATGAATTAATCATAATGAATGAATTTTTTCTTGATTTTTGTATTCCAAGCCTGGAAGCATAATTCAATTTCATCTTTTGACTTCTGTAGCCTGAAGCAACCACTTAAAACTCAGCTGTCATAAAGCTTTTGGAGTGAGATCAAAAAACATTAAATAATAATAAAAAAGATCTAACTTGCACAAAGGCATAAGAGGAAGTAAAAGAACATATCAAACGAAGAGCATGTATATATGTATAAAAGAAGGGCACAATAAAATATTGTTTGTTTTCAAATATGAAAATAAAATGTGATAACACTGCCTTAAAGAAATTTTTTACCTCCCAAACCATCTGGAAATGGTGTTAGACACAGACAAAACACACATTGAAACACTGAATGGGGACATTGAAAGCCTCAGTGAAAACTAAACTAATTTGAAATCTATCAGAACTTGTTTTCACCTTTAGAACTAGTAAGTCATTATGAAAACTTTTGAGTTATGCCTCTTGAAATCATATAACTATAAAATGAACTTTTTCTTCTCTTTGCTTCTAATATAAGCCCTTTCTCCTTGGGGGCCCTCTATATATGAAATCAAATTGCAGTTTAATTTGTAATATGTAATACTTATTGTTTTCATTCATTGTCAAAATAAAGATAACCATAAAGAAAAATATAAGAATCTTCTGTAATCCCAGCATCTAGAGATATCAGCTAATGTTTGGTGTATATCATTTCACTAGAGGCCTGGTGCATGGATTCATCCATGGCTGGGGTCCCTCAGGCTGGCCTGTTCCTTCTCGCAATCCAGGACCCTGGGGGAGATGCTGGCTTGTGGGGACCGGGCTGAAACCGGCAGTCCAACATCCTCCAAGGGATGCAGCAGTGCCAAAATGGCAGGCAGCCAGGGAGGAGCCCAAGTCTGGGCTGACGCAGTGCCACTCACTCCCACTCACCCAGCCCCGCTGTGCCTACCGCCACAGCTGGCTGGCCAGCTATGAGCCTGGCTTCTAACTGAATGGTGCTCCCCCTGTGGGAGCGCCTTGACCACCAGGGGACAGCTTCTGCATTGAGTGTCTGCCCCCTAGTGGTCAGTGTGCATCATAGTGACCGGTCATTCTGGTCAGTCAGTCATAATGATTGCTTAAGCTTATATATATATATATATTCCCTGAGTTGTGTGTGTGCATGTGACAAAATTGGATAATATAATACATACACATTATGTTTATGTTTAAGAAGTTATCAGGAAAATCCTTCTTTGTCATAATGTTCAACTTCCTCTAGTGAATGGCTACATATTTCAAAGGACTGAAAACTGAAATATGCTTAGAAAGAAATAGATACTATTGATGGACATCTAGCAGAGAAGAGGGCACTGGAATAGCCTCAGGGATGAGCTCAGTTTGTGCTTGCACTTTGAGAATATACCTTAGATCTCTAATATTCTTTGAATGACAGCTATGAAATCTTCTGTGTGTGTGTGTGTGTGTGTGTGTGTGTGTGTGTGTGTGTGTGTATGTGTTGTTTTAGAACCATTTTAATATAAGTATATACATATTGGCTAAGTTCAGAAAGAAAAAGTTTATGCATATATAACTTTTCCAGTTAACATTGATCTCAGTTTATAGATTCATTAGGGTGAGAGCAATCGACCAGTGTATCTTTACTGCTAGGCTTATTAACAGTAAATTACAGATGAATTAGTACCCTTTCATTTCTCTTCTATCACTCTTTTTGTTCAGACATTTTGTTGCAAAGTCTCAGTACGGCTCCCCTCTGGCCAAAGGTAATCTTTTTAGATAAGCATTGGTTGCTTTGTATTTTGCTTATAGTTATAACCTATTTAATCACAGAAGAACCCCTGTAAAGGTGGAGTTCCAGGCTGCATACAATAACAGGAGATCACAGTTTTGAAGCCTAGCACAGATTAAAAATCACTGATGTGCCATTTATATAAGACACACACTGTCTCTTAAACTACATATTGCTCCTTATGAATATTATTTTTTAAATAAAGTAGTGCATCTAGGACAGTCACACAATTCACACAGTCCTGAAAAATAATTTCAGTGCTAACTAACAGTTGGTCATAAAATGTGAGTGAATTTGAGACACGGTCCGTTCCTAAGATTCAACCACTGGAATACCTCTGCTCAAGAAGGCTCTGTCCTTCCCTCCTTTACTTCACTACTTAGTTTTGCTTATTTTGCTGGTGTTTGGTTGCACATGGCTAAAATGCTTTTGATCACTTTGAGAACCAAGAAAACCAGTGATCTAAAACTATGACAGGAGCTAAAACCGGTTTTGCTCAGTGGACAGAGCGTCGGCCTGCAGACTGAAAGGTCCCAGGTTCGATTCCAGTCAAGGGACATGTACCTTGGTTGCGGGCACATCCCTAGTAGGGGGTGTGCAGGAGGCAGCTGATCAGTGTTTCTCTCTCATCGATGTTTCTGACTCTCTATCCCTCTCCCTCCTCTCTGTAAAAAAATGAATGAAATATATTTTTAAAAACTATGAAAGGATCTTGGATTGGTTTATCCATTTCAGGTTCCTGGTCAGTGGGCCCCTCTAAAGGACATTCATATTTCCTTCTATGTCTCCTGGAACATTGATCAGAAGATGAGTCTGAGTACCATCTCCTCTAACTCTTTTAACCAATACCTGGCTAACACTGGAATGTTCAGCCCAGTAAAATTAAAAATCACCCACAGAAAGAGGTCCTACAGGTCTTCACAAAACCTGGAATTTCCACACTGATGTCTGATCTTTATAATCCAAGCAGCCAGCATTGAAGTTAAGCTTCTAAGAGGCGGTTTGGTCCTCATAATCGAAGGAATAAGTGTTTGACTTAAAACCTAAGCTTGACACTCCATATCCCTGGGTGGAAAGAGAAGCTTGGAACTGATTGAGATTGCTAGTAATTGCATTGGTACCCATAAGGCTGAGTGTGGCCCCTGGTCTGGGAAGCTGGTGCTACAGAGGGGGTCAAATAAGATCCATAGTCCATGCCCTCAAAGTAGCAAGGTGAGCTAGCATCCCTGACTATAACCTGAGTCTGAGTATAGGTCATGGGATAGAACCTCTGCATGCAGGAAGAGGAGGTGGACAAGGGATCTGACAGTGGGGAGGCTGGGCCCCAGACAGACACAGGAGCACTGCTGCTGGAAACGGCGGCACTGCAGTGCTAGAGCGGGGAGTGAATTGGCCACTTGTTCCACTTTCTGAACTCACTCCCTGAGCTGGAGATAGTTTTGTTTGTAGGCCTCACTTTGTTTTGGCCTCCATTCTATTGTTGCTGCTGCTATCGGTGGCACTTAGCTCTTTGATTCTTAAGCCTCTACCAACACCCTGGACTCAGGCAAGTTGCTTTTCAGTGCCACCTTCTCCCGCATGAAGATACTTGGGTACCAGGTCTTAGCAAACAGTGCTTCCAGCATGTCTAGCTGCACCTGGGTGCACGTTGTCATCTCCCGGCACTGTTTCTGTGGGGTAGCTGCGGGACAAGAAGCTCAGGACCCTGGGTAGCCCACCAAGGGGTGCAGCAAATCCATGTCCAAAGTGGTCAGACTCAGCCCACTGACTGGGTAAAGCGGCTGCTTAAGATAAGACATCATGCTAAGGTTAGGAGGCACAAAGTCAGCCCAAATCAGGGGCGCCCAGCCAGAAGGTCTGGCTTCAACTGGGATGGACAGATTCAGGGTTCTTGATGAGTGGGTTAGGAGTGGTGAAACTTAAAGCCGCATGGGAGGTTAGAAAAAAAAATTAACCTTCAAAATTCCAAATAGCCAGCTATCAAAGTAGACATAATGAGGGCTGCTCTAGCAATTTTTATTTTTAATAACAGTGGAGGTTGAGTTGGAGCTGAGGTCAGTTCTGCTCTCAAGGAGCTTTGCTCTGAAATATTAAACTTTAAGCTCATTCACCATGATTATAAGTCCCTGAACAACTAGAAAATGGTAAGCCTATTTTTTTTTCTGGGAAAATGGTTCCACGCTGAGGAGGCTTTTTCTGTATCCTCTGAGGAGGTATCTCTGAATTCACCACCTTGCTGCTGACACAAGTTAGACATGGCTTTCAATGTTACTCGTAGTATCCACCCAATCATAGGCATCCATTCCATTGGGACATGACAGGAGCCTAGTGATTTAAAAGAACATTTCCATGCTTTTCAGTGGCAAAATATGGAGAAAGACAGAAATAAAGCAGCTGACAATACACGAAAAACACACTGAACAGTCAATACCTTCTATTCACCCATAGAATAATTCCTGGGCGGAATTAGCAGGGAGGAGTCAAGAAGGAGCGGAGCTCATGCAAGTCTAAATCCACAACAAAAGAGATGATGCAAAGAAGCCTGAGCAAGAGGGATGGGAATAATTATTTGATCATAACTATGAAAATACAACACAAAAGCCACAGGAATCTATTGAGGTTGAAGGGGAGAAAGTGTAAAAGAAGCAAATGTGTTACATGACAGCAACAGGCCTCAATCCAGAGATGAAAAGTGCTTTGGTGATAGCTGAGGACCCCCAGAGAAGCAAATCCACTTAATCTTTGATCACCTCTAGCCACAATAGACTAATTGTGGGTTTAATTTTAGGTTGAGTCTACAACTTCAGGAAAATATTTGTTTTAAATGTTCACCCCAAAGAGATTTTTAATAATTATTTTATAAAATGCTATCAGCATTGCTCAAACCCATTCTCTGCTAATGCTAGGTATACAAAGCACTGTATATAGTAGACATTTATTTACTCATCTTTCTTTTAAAAAATGAAAAACTAAATATCATACTAGTTATAGTTACATATGTGTCCAATTTTCCAAGAAAAAAAAAATTGAAAACAACCACAGTGATGACATTTCCCACCCATCCGTCCCAAAGTAGCTGTGAACCAACTCATTGTTCATTTGATGTGGCAATTTGCACAATAGAGAATCCTGTGAAAATCTGGAACTGATTTCCAGTGATACCCACCTTATGACTCCATGAATCTCAAAACAAGTCCCAAAGGACACTGCTAAGAATTGGAAAAGTCTTCCTCTGTCTCAGGATACCACTATTTATTTACACAAGGGTGTCTATTTCCAGTAGAAAACAGCAGCCAACAGGGCTGTTGAGCGACAGTGTTGTCCTATGCAAGGTCTTTCTGCTATAACACTTCTGGAAGCATTTCTGAGAGATTACACTCATAACTGAGCAGGAGACCCATGATGCATGTTTGGTAGCAGCTCTAGCTCTGCGTTCCCATAAGACTCAGCAACAATGTCAGGTGACAGAAATCTAATCTAGTCTCACACTTCCCTTTCCCCAGGAATAAACCTACAGAGTGCTCTCTTTTTGGACTTTCTAGAGAATTGGACTTCTTTTTTAATATATATATATATATATATATATATATATATATATATATATTTGAAATGGAATTTCACCTGTCTAAGTTCTTCAAGGACAGGTGCCACAGCATAAGTTTTCCAGCTACAATGGTTGGCGTGGGCCAACTGACTTACAATGCACTCATTGTGATTACTCAATGATGATAAGACTGACTTCAGCATCCCTTTCTCTGCCCATCATGGGAAAAGCAATGCTTGTTAGATGCTAGATAAGTTGTTCTTACTGTTTCTGTCAGGTATCATTCACTGGGGCACAGTAATGTGCCTTGTGGAGATATGGAGAATCGCCTGTTTCATGGCACTAATCTGAAAGCATCCTTGAATTCAATTCAACAGCCTGACTGCCAGATGGCTCTTGAAACTATGTAAAAAAATAAAGAAAGAAAAAGAAAAAGAATGGGGTTCTTATCTGGGAAGTGCCATACTGTAAAACTATAAGGATGGAATGCTGGCTGACTGATAGATAGATAATGTTAAAACAGGAAAAGCAAAAATAGATTTGCTGGGAGGGAAATAACCCCCACTTAATTTATCAAATTTGCCTACTTGTATGCTTCCTAGATTTTTAAATAGAATTATCCATTTTTGTTAAAAGGATAAATGGTCTTACCCAAACATAATTATAAAGTAGTTCAATCTACGTCTCTCACTCATCCCTTTTCTAACCCCTCTCCCACTCACAGAAGCCACTTGTCCACACCATGTTGCTTGTGGTCCTCCCATTTTACCTATGCAATCCATTTGGATATTTATAATATCATTTGCAGGCCATACAAAATTATCAACTCAAAAATTAGCCTGCTATATTTGATCAAATATTTTATTAACTCGCCCCTAATGCCTTGGCAGGGGCAGACTAAGTGATTTTTTGGGGTCTTATACAGCCCACAAGCTGGACATTCCCCACCCTTGCCTTAGTGCTTATTACAGTGCCTGGCACATAGTAGGTACTCAATAAACATTTGTTAAACAAGTGAATAAATTCAGAGAGAGTCCCATTACTTAAAAAATATGGTGTGATGTTGTTAAGTTCTAGGGAGAAAGCAGAATTAGTTTATTCTTAATTTTTATCTTCCTTAGCAAGAAGAATGATTTCCAAACAAAGTGGTAGATATACATTATAGAGTAGTGGTTCTCAAAATGTGATCACTGAACTAGCACCATCAGCATTACCTGGGAACATGGTAAAAATGCAAATTCTTGGGCCCCAACTCATTCTACTGAATCAGAAATTTGGGGGAGGAGCCTAAAAAAGTGTGCTTTTAAAAGCTCTGCAGATGATTCTTAGGATGCTAATTTGATGACCAGTGGTGTTTAGAAGTAACAGAAGCAGTAAAAGAATATAGCTCTCTCTATTTTGATAAGCAAATATAACTACTCCAAGATATTTTATTTTCCAAGGTAGTGAAAGAACTTGCTGGTATTATCTTCAAGCCAGCATTAATTTTGGGGGAACATAGAAAAAAAGAGAGAGCCCTAAAGGGTATTTTAAAAGAAGGATGGAGGAGATAATTTTCTGAAATTACATACAATCTGAGGTTGATTTTTGGCAAAATTTTGAAGTTGTTTGCTAAACAGATGATGTCTGAGTATTTGGAAAATGACACAAAGATCACTAGAACTCAACTTGGATTAACTAGGAAAGCTGATGCCTCAGTCATTATTTATCCTGCATTAAAATATAATTTTATTGATTTCAGAGAGGAAGTGAGAGAGATAGAAACATCAATGATGAAAGAGAATGATTGATTGGCTGCCTCCTGCACAACCCACACTGGGGATTGAGCCCACAACCCGGTTATGTGCCCTTGGCCGGAATCAAACCTGGGACCCTTCAGTTCGCAGGCCAAGGCTGTAGCCATTGAGCCAAACCAACTAGGGCTATCCTGTATTAATAGAGTAAAACACATTGTTGGTTTACAGGTCAATTTTTTTAGCACTAGGTATGCCAAATAATAAGATGATTATTGTCCCTGTTATCACACTTTATTTTAATCTTTTTTGTTGCACACTCCTCTTCTCTATGACACTCTAGGCTTCTTTGTATCCCCAATGCTAGCACAATTTCCGGTACATAATTTCACATTCAAAATGTCTACATAAATGAATCAGGAGATATCCTTGGATAGAAGGTAAAAAGAATATGGGCTGGATAAAAATAAATGTAACTGGATTTGAAGCTGATTAAATAATAATAACCAAGAGTATTAATAAATATAAGTTTATATTTGGAACCTAGTTAGTATTTGATAAATAATTGTTGAATGAAATATGTCAACATGAAGCCAGTTGAATGCCACAACAATTTTTGGTCAGTTATTACTCAGTATTTATACTATAACCTAGTTATAGATGATCAACTTCTCCTATCGCTTAATGCAAATTATTTGCAGACTGACAGAATAACAATTCAAATTTATCTCAACATCCTTGAATGCTAGTAGAAAACCAAGCAGGTAAAATTGAATAAGGATATATGTAAATAGTTTTTTGGGACAACTTGGCTCAGTAACAAATGTAAAATATCAGGTGGCAGTTATAGACATTTGTCATTTTGCCTTCTCTCGTTGATTCTCCATGGGAACTATCCCTCTCCACTCTCAATATGGTTAGGGTGGGGTTGAGCCCACCCCTCAGTTTCGGGATTCACTAAAACTTGGGCCTTGCCCACCAGAACACGCCAGCCTCCCAGCTTTTATATTTGGATGAGGAATAGGCTCCTGACCTAAGCCAGGCCAATGAGAATTTGGCTGGGATTTTTAATGAAACTGTGTCAACCATCATGGTGGCCTGGGTTGGAAAGGACAAAGGACAAAAGTTTAATTTTTCATAATGATCGCCATGCTCTGCTACTAGTTGTACATTCTTTTCTTTTGGCATGATGTGCTCAGGGATGCTCATCTAACAAGTGGCAGAGGTTCTTATGCTCATTTGTTAACAAAACCATCACTAAGACCTTTTTAGATACAAATGTATGTGACTCTAAAGGTAAAGGAAAAGAAATATTGGGAGGTGTGTGTATGTGTGTGTGGAAAGACAGACAGAGAGAGAGAGAGAGTGGGAGGTGTGTGTATGTGTGTATGGAAAGACGAGAGAGAGAGAGAGAGAGAGAGAGAGAGAGAGAGAGAGAGAGAGAGAGAGAGAGAGAAATTGAGAGATCACTCATGCCATCATATGATCACCTGAAACCAGGCATGTCTGGGATCTTTCTTTCCCTGGACATTTCACAGAGCCTCCATAGAATTGCACAGGTGTACTGCACAGCCGGCACAATTATATGTGGCAATCCAACTTATATAATAAATTGTCCTTTTTTTCTTTGACAATATGTAAAGTTGTAGTGTGTCTAAGAAATGAGGATCATTACAATGTCTTGCTAAGCAGCAACTACCTAAGAACCACCTTACTCTAGGTACACACTGATGTCCATAAGACATTAGTAGATGGGTTCCAGTCCAGATGTCAGAAAAATAATATTGAATGTCAACTGTAATTTTAAAATTAAAAAGAAACAGACAAGGTAGAAGCCATGAAACTTGAGTTTTGCCTTCTTTTAGGAGTTTTGTCTTTGCATTGGATTAGGTCAAGTTCTGGAGCAAACCTTCTATCTCCTTCCCCTAACCTTCATTCCTCCCCATATCTCTAAGAGGAGGGGGATAGTAAAATAAATAGATAATTACCTGTCCAGAGCAAATTTCCAGAGAAAGAGACAAAGAGTGAAGTGTTATCTTGGTTATCCCCTGAAAGATTCGTATTGTGGAAGCTATTCCTAATTATAGGCCTGAAAAAGAAGCTACTGAGAACCATGGTGAAAAGAAGTGAAAAATATATTCATCTGGCATTTACGTCAAATCCAGGTTTAATATCTGAAGAATTAAAATAAGTGACTGCTAAGCTTCAGTACAGAACAGCTTACAGACGATTGTGATTTGGTCTGACATCTGAGTGACTTGTTTACCCGGGGAAAAACAAAGGTGGAGGAGAGAAAATGCAGTACCATCTGCCCGATAAACTCTATCCCCTCCCATTCTTAATCTAATTCCCCGAGGACATTACCCTCACCTCTGAAAATCCCAAAACCCAAATTTCAGTTCTTCTTCTACCAAAATACCATTCAATTGAACTTTTTAGAGCTCTATTTTAATGAATAATGAAAGCAAATTTCTGCGGTTACTCACCTTAACTTGAGGGTAAGGAGGCTCCCAAAATGTTTGCCTTAGCATCTTTACCCCCACCCCAGTGCCATATCCATAACAGAAACTCAGTAAATGTGTAGCCAATGCAGGAAAACACTTTCTGTTTGGCTACACAGCCTCTAGTAGCGCCAATGATTTCTTGAAATGTTTTAACTATCATCACCATTCTTCTATTTTTACAGGCTTAGTACATTTATTTCATCACAGTGCCAGCTAACTTTGGGGAGTCTAGGCCCCAATACGTTACAGAACAGGAATGATCTATTCCTGCCAGATATAGAAACCAGAGGTTTGCAGTTACAAATGAATACAAGTCTCTTGGTGTTGAAATGCATTTACATTTGGCAAATCATTGCTTCTTGTTTTTAGAATAAAAGTTTCTTTAAAAGGCTCAAAAAGCTTCTTTGACATCAGTTAACTTGTAAAAAAAAAAAAACCACACCATTTTGATTATTTAAATTTAAATGAATAAAAAAACACATGGGTTAAATTTCCCTTAAAATACAGACGGTTTTTAAAATCAGAAAGAAAAGGTGCTTGACAAAAAAGCAGGTTAGATTTCATTGAACCTCAAACTTTTAAAAAATAGTGCAAGTTGCTTGATGAGCCCAAACCATGGTTATTAAAAATATGATTTAAAAAAAAGCCAAAAAAGATATTTAACATACTCAAATTCTCACCTATAAAATATTGTTAACTATTTTGACTTTAAGAAAATCCACTTAATGGATTCTACAGACTTATAAAATTCTTTGAAATTATAACCCAAGCATGTGGCCTAATCCTTTCAGACCTGTTCTTTTTATGAGCTACAGATCATCTTTAGCCTTTTTAAAGCTGGGTGACATGCATTATTATTAGAAATGTTCCCAGATAATTCTGACACTTTGTTAAACAATAATGTTAGCCATTATGTTTTGTTGGCATCTTTTTATTTCCCCCCCAAAACACACAATTAATCCATATTTCTTGGCTGGCACCATCCAGTTTTCATTATCCTTCCCCTCCTTTCCCATCCCTTTATGTACCCCCTACCTGAAGAGTCTCCCGGAATATCTTCTCTAGGAAAATATGCATGGTGTTAATTTCATGACTATATCACAATTCAGGGGAAACAATGCCTCTTTTTTTCTATGGCCAGTACCATTATCAGTCACCTATTTGTCCAGGCATAATTAATTAAATATATACCATTTTCAGTATTGGGCTAGGACTCTAAGTGTTACACAGATAGGTACAATCACTCAATTTCTCACAGGGTTTACTAAGTGAAATTTGAAAGAGCCATGGGCTCTCAGAAATGGCAAGAAGTAACCTGGAGGTAAACTCAAAAATATGATCTTTTCCACCTACCGACAGCATCCTCTCTCTTACCTTTCCCTGCCTTTCATCCTCCCATTTGAAATTACTTTGAGAAGACAAGAACTCTAGCGATGGCCAACAAAAGCCCCCTATGTTAGAGAGTATCAATGTGTGTGTGTGTGTGTGTGTGTGTGTGTGTGTGTGTGTGTGATGTATATATACCTGTCTGTACTGGTTTAGCATAAATTATGCTGCAATAAAGAGCAACCTTAAAATCTCAGTGACTGGACCAACCCCTAGAAATCAGGAATTCTGGGGGTTGTTGGTCCAGTCCCCCGAAAAGAAAGGTTTCTTTCTTTCTTAAATTATTCATCTGTCACTGGCCACATGCGGCTCTGAACTTTATTGTCTTCCTTATGGGACCCCAACTTAAGGAACAATTCCTCATCTGGGACATTATATAGTCTGTGGTACAAAAAGAGGAAAAAGGTCTCTTAAAGATATGGCTCATATTATTTTTGCCTGTTTCGTTGACAAAGGAAATCACATGGTCAGGTCTGACATCAAATTCCATAGGGAGGGGGTATTTTGAACAGTGATATACCTTCTATACCACATGGAGACCCTGGTGTCAGAGTTAAAATTTATCTTTTAAAACTAAGTCAAAATATCCTTTAGGGGTTAAGTGTATGAAATACTATTGAGCTGTCCCTGGCCAGTGTTGCTTGGTGTTTGGAGTGTCGGCTGATGCACTGAAGGGTCCTTGGTTTGATCCAGTCAACGGCATGTATCTGGGTTTCAGGTTCACTCCCAGTCCTCAGTCAGACACATGCTGGAGGCAACTAGTAGATGTGTCTCTCTTCCTCCATGTTCTCCCTCTCTCTCTTCTCCCCTGCCCCCTCTTTGTTCCTCCCCTCTTTCTTCTCCCCTGGCCCCTCCTGTAACTCAGTAAGGCATAACAGATTCTATTCATTTGCCTTGGGGAAAAAATCCTCATCTTTTGGCTTAAACCCAGCATGAAAAATTTTAGCCCCAAAGGAATATTTTGGAAGACAGTTGTATAAACAAAAGAAAAAGAGACTTGGATTAGAAATATTTTCACATTTATCTACATTTATTTTGTGGCCCTTGCTAGCGTAGGGCCACAAAATAAATATTTGTTCTTAGTAATAATAATAATAGCAAACAATATATTATATATATATATATATATATATATATATATATATATATATAACAGTATAAATAATGGTAAAGTAGCTAACTTTTATTTCACATTTAGTATGTGCCAATTCTAACTATATTACATCATTTAATCTCACAGCAATCGTATGATGTAGGTACCATTATTGTTATTTATTTAGTTAGTTTTAATATATTTTATTGATTTTTTATAGAGAGGAAAGGAGAGAGATAGAGAGCGAGAAATATTGATGAGAGAGAAACATCGACCAGCTGCCTCCTGCACACCCCCCACCGGGGATGTGCCCGCAACCAACGTACATGCCCTTGACTGGAACTGAACCTGGGGCCTTTCAGTCCCCAGACTGACGCTCTATCCACTGAGCCAAACCGGTTTCAGCTGAGTAGGTTTAAATAACTCTAGAATCTAAAACTAACCACTATCCCAGTGATCCTCCAGTGTGGTCCCTGGAGCAGAAGCACCTGGGACCTTACTAGAAATTCACATTCTCAGTCTCAAAAAATGACCAAGCAATCAGGAATTCTAGGGGTTGGTCCAGCAATCTATGCTTTAATAAATAATACAAGCCTTCCAGATAATCCTGAAAGTTTGATACACAATATATTATCGTATGCTTCCTCCAATAATATTCTTAACCAAAACAATTATCTTTCTGTCTTTTACCACTTTATTGAATTATAACATACATACAATAAAGAGTGCAGAGTACACTATCTCTTGATTTTGGCATGTCTAAGAGTTTTTGTTTGTTTGCTGGTTATTGTATTTAGCATTGGATTTTGTTGTCTTTTTTAGGCAAATGTGGTAATACATTTATTTATTTATTACTTTTTATTGAATTTATTGAGGTAGCACCCTATATAATGAAAGGCTAATATGCAAATAGACCAAACGGTGGAACAACAGAACAACTGGTCATTATGATGTGTGCTGACCACCAGGGGACATGCGTGGAACATGGCAGACATCAGCCATGGCAGGATGGTGGAACAGGTGAGTGGGGGTACCAGACCAAGGCGGGGCACCGGTTGCTGTCATCAGGGCAAGCCTCTGGTGGTTACTGAAAATTCTTTGCTCCCACATACCATGATACTGCCTGGTGCTGGTCCCAATCGCTTCATGCCTTCAGCAGGTGTGAGTGGGGACAGTGCCATCAG
Source organism: Vespertilio murinus (assembly GCA_963924515.1). Lineage (NCBI taxonomy): Eukaryota > Metazoa > Chordata > Mammalia > Chiroptera > Vespertilionidae > Vespertilio > Vespertilio murinus. Next base: position 21,758,641 of record OZ004712.1, read on the forward strand.
CATGTGGGAGTGGGGGATGCTAGCAGACAGATGACAGAAAGCTGTGGCAGGAGGGTCTGGGAGGGGGCGTGAAGGGTGGGCCAAGACCCACCTCTGTTTCCACCCCAGCCTCTCAGCCCACAGTTCCTTTCAAGGAGCATGAATTCATTCACTGGGCCCCTAGTTGGTTAATAAAACCATATAGGTTTCAAGTGTACAATTCTATAATACATTATTTACATAATGTATTGTATGTCCACTATCCATATTCAAGTCTCTTTCCATCACTATTTATCCCTCCTTTACTCTCTAGTTTCCATCCCCTTTTCCTCTCAGAATCATCATACTTTTTTTTTAAATCCTCACCCAAGGATATATGTATATTTCATTGACTTTCAGAAAGAGGTAAAGACAGAGAGAAACACTGATGTGAGAGAAACACATGGATTGGTTTCTTTCTGCATGAGCCTTGACCAGGACCTGGGCCAGGGAGGAGCCTGCAACCTAGATCCATGCCCTTAGCTGGAATCAAACCTGGGTCCCTTCTGTCTGCAGGCCAACACTCTATCCACTGAGCCAAATTGGCTAGGCCAGAATCATCATACTTTTATTAGTGCCTATGAGTTGTTGTTTTTTGCTTAATCCCTTTACCTTTTTCACACAGTCCCCAAACCCCCTCCCCTCTGACAGTTGTCAGTCTGTTTTCTGTATCTATGCATCTGTTTCTATTTTGCTTGTTTATTTAGATTCCACATATAAGTGAAATCATATGGTATTTGTCTTTCTCCGACTGCCTTATTTTACTTAACATGATACTCTCTAGGTCCATCCATGCTCCCATAAAAGGTAGATTTCCTTCTTTTTTATGGCTGAGTAAATTCCATTGTATATATGTACCACGGCTTTTTTATCCACTCATCTGCTGATGGGTACTTGGGCTGCTGCCAAATCTTGGTTATTGTAAATAATGCTGCAATAAACACAGAGGTGCACATGTTCTTTAGAATTAGTGTTTTGGGTTTCTTCAGATATACTAATATTTCCAGAAGTGGAATCACTGGGTCATAAGGCAGTTGGATTTTTAATTTTTGATGTAACTTTATAGTTTTTCACAGTGACTGCACTGATCTGCATTCCTATCAACAGTGCACTGAGGTTCCCTTTTCTCCACGTCCTCGCCAGCCCTTATTAAATAGCCATTCTGACAGGTGTGAGGTGCTATCTCATTGTGGTTTTGATTGATGCTTTTCTTTAAAGACAGTTGGATTAGTTCTGATAGACTGTTAAGTTACTTTAGTTTGATTGTTTTAAAGAATTTGTAGAGTGGTTCTAGAGTAGCTATTAGGGTAGGGATACTTTAGCCCCCACTACAAAAAAGAATGTGACCTTCTGGGATATCTATTGACTGATCTGATTAACCAATGAGGAATCTCCAGTTTGGCTGGTGGGAACTCAAACAATTCCAAGCACTGTGTGAATAATGAGCAGTTGGCTCATGATTCTGGTACTCTCTGCCTGAACTCAGAGAGTTTTGCTCGATATGTGCAGGTCTTAGTGTTCAGCAAAAACCCAAGGGGAACTCTATGCAGTTTTCTGAAGCTCTTTTTCTATTTAACTGCCTCCCTCCTGGAACTTCTAGCCACCTCAGATTCTTTAAACTCTCATCTCTATCTCTTCAACTCAGCAAAGTTGTTGTGTTCTCCTTGACAATCGTCTTCCTGTGCCACAAGTCAGGATGTGCCTCGAAGCAATAAGCTGAGGTGATCCTATGGCTCAGTTTATTTCCCTTCTTTTGGAGGGGAAAAAAAAGTACTGCCAATCCTTTGTGTTTGGTTTGAGTTGTAAGGCTAAGGTTGAGAAAGAAAAAAATAATAATTTTTTGTCTCTTCAAAGTTTTTTCTTCTTCAGTGGAATATATTGTTTGAAGGCTTTTGTCCAAATATCTGGGTCCATAGAAGTAAAGGATTTCTGGATTTCTCATCTCTCACAGATTTTCTGAAAATGCCCCACATATATAGGCTCTTATTTAGACTCTAACAACATTGCCATGCTCTCCCTCCATGCCTGTGTGGTCTTTTCAGGAAAGGGTAATTGCCCTGCGGCTTCCCCACTACCATTCATTCATTCAACAAATATTTATTCAATATGCACCATGTGCCAGGCATTTTAATGCATGTTTCATTTTATTAGACAAAATAAAACTAAAGAGTAAAGTTAAAGCAAAGCAGAATTGTCGTGTGAATTTTAAAACTTGGAATCAAAAAAGGTTTTTTTGTTCTGTTTTCTAGCAATAGGTCAATGGAAGGTTGTGTTATGTGTGTGTGTTAAAAATGGAGAAAAGAATTGGACAATCTGTTGTGCTCTTAACGCTCTGTAGTACAGTGGAAGCATCTATGCCAAGCTGCATCTTAAACCACCTATATGTGCATCCTCAGCCTTTTTCTCTCACACAGTCTCTCACTTTAGTAAATGTCAACTCCATTCTTTCAGTTGCTTAGGTAAAACTCCGTAAAGTCCTTCTTGACTCTTCTCTCTTACATCCCACATCCAGTCTATCAGGAAATCCAACTGACTTAACTTTCAAAAAATATCCAGACTCTAACCACTTACCAACGTCCCAGGCCACTGTAGTCACTATCTCTTTCCCCTGGGTTATTGCCATACCCTTCTGATTTTCCTGCCTTGCCCCTGACACCTACAGTCTACTTGTAGGGGTGCCCTGAGTGATACAGGGTCACCCCTCTACTTAAAACTGAAGATAAAGTCTTCCAATGATGTTCATGATCTGCCCTCATTTTCAATCTAATCTTTCCCCCTACTATCTTCTATTCATTCATTCTGCTCTCTCCTACCCACCCTCTTAGTCACTGAGCATGTACCCATCTCCCGGGCCTTTGCACTTGCTAATCCCTCTGCCTGGACCAATCTTCCCGCAGATTCACAAGGCTTTCTTCCTTAACTTTCAGAGCTTACTCATATTTCACTTTTTCAATTAGGCCTCCTTTAGTCACTCTGACTAAACTTGTACACACCCTCTCCCCTCCCTCCAGTCATATATATCTGATCTCTGTTTCTCTTTCAGTTTTTCCCCTTAGCATTGATATCTATCTAAAAACCTGTATATTTTACTAGTTTATCTCACTTACTGATGAATACAATTGTAAGCTTCATGTTGCATGAGATTTTATCTCTTTGGTTCAGTCCTGTATCCCCAGTACCTAGAACACATTTTAGTACATAGTTGGCACTCAAAATATATTTGTTGAATGAACAAATCTAAGATAATATTAACAAAATTCCAGAGTGAAGCATATTTTGTTTCTGTACTGCAAATTCAAAATCATATTTTTGTTTTTATTTATAAACAAAATAAAAATAATGGTGTATAAAGTTTATATGCATAGCACTTTAATTGACATATATGTATATATATATCTTTATATATATATATATATCTTTATATATATAATTTTTAAAAATATACTTTATTGATTTCAGAGAGGGAAAGGGAGAGAAAGATAGAAACATCAATGATGAGAGAGAATCATAGATTGGCTGCCTCCTTGCAGGAACCACACTGGGGATTGAGTCACAACCCAAGCGTGTGTCCTGACTGGGAATCGAACCATGACTTCCTGGTTCATAGGTCATCTCTCAACCATGGAGCCACACCAGCTGGGCTGTATTTGTATATTTTAAAGGGCCACACTTCAACCATATGCAAAAATTTCTATTTTTAAATATCTCTATAGAAGGAGATTTCACAATTTGCTCAGTAAGTCTAATACTTAATTCTCATAATCAAAACCTCCTTTTTATTCCAGCCCATTTGCTATGGTCTGAATGTTTGTGTCCCCTCAAAATTCATATGATGGAATCCTAATGCCCAATGTGATGGTATTAGGAGGTAGGGCCTTTGGGAAGTGCTCAGGTTTATAACAGTGTATGGTATTTTGTTATAGCAAGTCTGAATGGACTAAAACACTAAGACCTTTAAGCCTTTATTTAGACTTATTTCTTTGTGTCTGTTTTCAGTGAAAATGGATAGAATTGGCAACTTTATGAATTGTTTTCTTCTTCAAATCAAACTCCTCCTCTAAAGTTGGATTCACCAATTCTTTAGTTGGTTCTTCCATCAATCATATTCAAGATTGGTATCCTTTTTAGTGAGGAATTCTCTCTTGGCCACTTTAGTGAGACAAATGGAAAAAACTAACACTCTTTATTTGCCACTGCAATCTAGCCTCATAATTAATACAATGATTGGGAATTTGCTTTTTATCTATTAGGAACACAAGTTTAAATTTGTGCCAAAAGCACATGCATAAATATTATAAAACAGCTCCATCTGTACCATCACTGTCCTTACTCAGTCCCCAGACTCCCCTGAGCTGACTTCTACAGCAGCCCCCCTAATAGTCTTTTCGCACCACAATCCCTTCAAATTCCCCTCCACACTGACCACAATCAGTCAGAAGAAAATCTAGATTCTTAAGGGTGGCAGAGAAGGCCTTTCTTGATCTGGTTTCTGTGTTCCTGTCCAGCCTAACTTGTCACCTAAAACTCCTAGGCCTATACTTTAGATTCTGCTTACTGAATCTAGAGTTTCCTGTATATCCACAGCCTCATAATCCCTTGTTTCTATTTCTGTTGTTTCCTTTGCCTAGACCAGTTGTCAACAAACTCATTAGTCAACAGAGCCAAATATCAACAGTACAACTATTGAAATTTCTTTTGAGAGCCAAATTTTTTAAACTTAAACTATATAGGTAGGTACATTATTATTAACTTAATTATTATTAAATTAATTAAACTGGCCTTTGCTAAAAGCTCAAGGGGCCAAAGAGCTGCATGTAGCTCGAGAGCCACAGTTTGCCAACCATTGGCCTAGGCCCTAGACTGTCCTCTCCCAATTATCTGCCTAATCCCAATCTTCTCTTGGCAGAGGTATCTTTGAAGGGACACAATTCAGAATATCCCTCTTCTCCATCTCAGTTCTGAATAAATTGGAAATTGAAGTAAAAGATGAGGAGTTTGATAGCATTTGGATTACCCTTGGAGCTCAGATTGGAGGTTGTGCAATTACGTCTGTGAACACAGTGGGCATACTGATAAAGAACCCCAGAGTTGGGCAGCCCACCAACCCACTGCAGCAGCACTGGGTGGGACTTAAGTCTTGCATAGTGTCTGAGGGTGAGCCAGTCATTTCCTTTTCACAGAGGGACAGAGCAGGCAAGAGGGAATGAGAGGCCAGTTGTTTGTTGCATTCTAATCCTATACCTCTTACTTTGTTTTCAAATGTTGTTTGGCCAGAACTTCTGGTATTATATTAAATATCATGATATAGCAGCCAACCTTTAATGTTTCTCTGTAAGGTAAAATACAGGCTGTAAATTATTAGTACAATAGGCTTTATCTAGGGAAAATTTTTTAACCTTTAGTAAGTTTATAAAAATAGTCTTTTATAAATTTCTGTTTCCATAGCTTTTTGAGTAACGGACTTTTTTCTTTTAGTCACTTACTGTGTAAATTTTCTTATGTTAAACCCACCTATGTGTTTTCAAGAGAAAAAAATTTCTGGATCATATTGCTGTTTTGTAAAATACATTGATTGATTCCATTAGCTAATAATTTTATTCAGAATTTTCTCATTTATATTTATGAGTCATGTAGATCTACATATTTTTTCTTTCTTATATTGTTTTCATCTGGATTTAAAACTAAGGGTTGACTGGTTTTATAGAGTTACTTAGGCAGCATTCCCTTTTTTCTGTTTTCTTTTTTGGGGGGATAACTCATATAAAGTTCAACGGTTCTTTAATACCAGTAAAATTCAGCTATAAAATTGTAGAAATGCTTTGATTACTATGAACATTTAAATGTACTACTCTATTAAACTTTTCTATTTCTTCTTGGGCCAATTATACATTTTATATATTTTTTTTCTAAAAATTCACATTTTACCTTGGTTTTCTTGTGGTTATTCTCTTTTTCATTGTTTTATATCCTCCCTCCCCTTTTTTTCTTTGAGACTACTCTGTTGTCCTTTTATAATTTTCTTGGTTGAAATCTTGGCTCATTTGTTTTCAGATGTTCTTGTGTTTTGTTTTTGTTTTTAATAAAAATATGTAAATCTTTTGAATTTCTTTACATTCCAATTAGCTGTGTTTTGATTGACTTGGAGTCACCCTCAGTGGTGATGTAGCTGAATACAGGAGGTCTGACATCGGTCAGATGAGATTGACAGCAGAGTATTAGTCACATATACTCATACTCCAGGAGAGGAGAGTACCATACACCATGGAGGACCAATAGAGTTGTGCTTGGTAATAGAGTGAATGAGCAGAGTCGGCCAGAGGCTGGCTTTATAGCAAGCAAGGGGTTCTGGAAGGAGGATATGTGATTGGCTTCCTTGAATAATTGCAGGAGCATTCATCTGGCTGAGGACAAGGTGAGGAGCAGCTATTCCAGCCGATAGGGGGAACAAGCCAGGTGGGGAACCTTTCCCATTGCATCTTATCTGGTGAGTGCAGGGAAACTCATGGTTAGGCCTTTTGAGGCCCTCTGCCTTTCAGAGGTCAAGTTAGCACATAATAGTGAATATTAATTTCAGACCTCACACCATAAGCTAAATCCCAGAAATTCTGATATATAGTACTTTCTATTTATTATATATACTTTCCCATGATTACCTCTTTAACCTAAAGGTTATTTAGTAATCTATATCTATATTATCTATTTAGTTTCCACACATACAGCTTTCATTAAAAAAAAAATGTCCATACTACCTAAAGCAATTTAATGATTCAATGCAATTCTTATCTCCTTTCCCATGGGATAGGCAGTTGCAATTCAGAGAGACAGCTCTTGACAAAGAGTAGTGACATAGGCCAGGATATAGGAGAAGGGGAAGCGGGGGGGGGGGGGGAGGCAGAAATGCTTAAGGGCTAGTGTACTGAACGTGGCTTTTATCACTTTCCACCCAAGCTAGACTGATGATCCAGGGCACAAAATGCCCCTCTTCCCTGGGCTGCCATGCCCCTCACACCTGGACCTAACTGCCTCTGTCCTCCAGGAGTTTCAATGGCAGATTCTAGGATCCCTTGACCTTTTTCTTTTTCTTTTTCTTTTCGCCTCAAAAGAGTGAGTTAGGAGAAAGCCAGCACCTAGAGGTAGTTCACTCTCTTGACAGAACCAGCCAAGCACTTCCTAGGTACTACCAACTGTATCCCAGTCTTCACTTATAAAATGTGTCTAAAAAAAACATGTATGCCCAGCCATTTTTGTTAAGGCTGAGTCTTTCACCCAGAAACTTTGAGCTCTACAATGATAGAAGAGGGAATTTCACAGACTTGGGGTGGCCATTTTGTGCCATGGCGTGTAGCTTTTAGAAAGACTATATCACTGGCTGGTGTGGATCAGTTGGTTGAGCATCACAGAGTGCACTGAAAGGTCACTGGTTTGATTCCCCATCAGAGCATATGCCCAGATTGTGGGCTCAATCCTCAGTAGGGGTACATGCAGGAGGCAACCTGATCGATGTCTCTCTCACATCAATGTTTCTCTGTTTTTCTCTCCCTTCCTTTCTCTCTCTCTAAAAAAGAAAAAAATCAATAAAAATAAAATTTTAAAAGAATAAGATAACCAGGGGAAGATGGTATGATCTTCTTGACAAGTACATATACCTTAGCCACATTTATTGGCTTTCAATAACCCTGTAGAGAACTTTTCATTCATTTTCCTTTTTTTCTTTCCCTCCCCCTACCCTTCTCTCTCTCTCTCTTTCCTGCCTGCCCCTCTCTCTGCATGTTAAATAATCAAAAGCTGCTTACCCATGGGAATGGGAATCCACGCAGTGGGACTCAGGTAAAGCAGATTTGCAGCAGGAAGTTTGATGGAGGGGCAAAGAGAAACACTTTCCTCCTTGGTGGTCAGAGGATTAAATCTAGACTAGGATGACTGACTTGACTCCAACATTCAAATGTTGTAATGAGACTTTTCCAACAACAATGGATGATTCTTATAAGCAAAGAATTACTGGTTCTTCTTTGCTCTTCTATTTGTAACACCCCCTGATTTCTATCACCAACATGTTTCTTGCCAGAAGCAAGCCAGGTAATTGGATAAAGACAGCTGGATTAGTCACTTCAAATTACCTATAGTCTACAAAAGAAAAAATTACCAGAAAGCTGCAGTCAATTTTTATTTTCTCCCAAAGTGAAAATGTGCAAGGGACTATTCAGAAAGTGTTATTTTATTTGCATCCTGCATTTATGTAAATCCACAAGAATAAATGGATCTCAATGACATCATCTTCCCTCCTTTGTAAATAGATAATTAACTGGCTGGTATACTTTCCAAAAGAAGGATTTCACCAATTAAGTGAATGCAAATGCATAAAGCATACACATGTTAAATAGAAAAATAAATCACCTAAAAAAAAAAAAAAGAATATACCTGAGCAACTGCTTCTTAAGAATAATGATGTTGCTGAAACAAGTTTGGCTCAGTAGATAGAGCATGGGCCTGTGGACTGAGGGGTCCCAGGTTCGATTCTGGTCAAGGGCACATGCCTTGGTTGCGGGCACATTCCCAGTGGGAGGTGTGCAGGAGGCAGCTGATAGATGTTTCTCACTCTCTATCCCTCTCAATTCCGCTCTGTAAAAACTCAATAAAATATATTTTTAAACAAGAATAATGATGTTATTCATTTACTTCAGATTTTCTTGTTCAGATATTCTCAAGTTATTGAATTAAAAATAATGTTTAAAGCTATTCTTTTGCATTTCCTTTCTTTTTGTTGTTGTTGTTGTTGTTGTTGTTGTTGTTGTTAATTATCCCCAGAGAATCAGGAGAGGAAGGGGAGGGAAAGAGAGAGAGAAACATTTATGTGTGAGAGAGACATATTGATTGGTTGCCTCCTGCACATGCCCCAACAGGAGTCAGGGATTGAACCTGCAACCCAGGTAAGTGACCTTGACCGGGAATCAAATCAGTGACTGTTCAGTGTATGGAACTATGCTCTAACCACTGAGAAACACCAGCCAGGACTATTTTTTTGCATTTTTAAAAAATTTATATTTTATTGATATTTCACAGAGAGGAAGGGAGAGAGATAGAGAGCTAGAAATGCCGATGAGAGAGAAACATCGACCAGCCGCCTCTTGCACACCCCCTACCGGGGATGTGCCCGCAACCAATGTACATGCCCTTGACCAGAATCGAACCCGGGACCTTTCAGTCCGCAGACCGACGCTCTACCACTGAGCCAAACCGGTTTCGGCTCTTTTGCATTTTTAACATCTAAATTTCATTATGACCAGAACTTATTTCAGCTTGTTAATTTTTCCTTCAAAGTATGTTCTAGTAATTCCTTCCTCTCTATACCACTATCACATCCTTATCTTCTGTATCAGTTGCTATTATTATCAGAAATACCCTAAAATGCAATGGCTTAAAGCAATTATTTTGCATTTATCATGTATTTGTGGGCTGGCTTCTCCTCTCGCTCTGGCTCTCGCTCTCTCTCGGCTACTAGGACATGTTCTTCTCTTGCAGAAGCAAGTCCAATCACATAAGTGCTTCTTAAGTCCCCAAAAACACTCTATCCAGAGCCAAAGGATGGGTGATAAAGAGTGGGAGAGAAAGGGAGTAAATATTTGAAAATGTTTTTTTTAACTTACCACATCTCCTTATTCATATATTATGGCACATCAACCTTTTAGTTGCTTTTGACACCTGCAGAATTCCTGTATATTTTTCCCACATTAGTCTTCCTTAAAATCATGAATGGGTCATAATTTCCAGCTGTACTATGACGAAAGTCTTCCAATCTTTCAACATATTTCATAATTTGGCCATTCTTCATTTTCTGAACACACATCCACCACTCCAATGACTCCAGACTCTTAAATATTTCACAGACTTCCTATGCCTATTCTCATCTAGGTTCCTTTGTTCATACAGCTCCTCTCACCCTAAATGCTACCTTCTCTGTCCAGTCTTAATTACATCTCCTCTACAAAGTTCCCTAGGTAATTTTCCCTAACTAGTCTCCCTTTTATGTTATTGAATCAATGTGTTACTTCTCCCATGGGAAGATTTGCTATTCATCTATTGATTCAACAATGTTTTGCATTGTATTTACTAGGTGCCAAGCATTGTAGAAGGTGTTGAAAATAACACAGTGAAAAAGACCCAGTCCCTGTACATCATGCTGGTTGATAATCTCTTAAGGAATATTAGAGTGTGATAGAGCTGCAGAGAAGTGAACATGGTGGGGGGGGTGGTATCTAATCCTGTCTTGGGACACTATAAAAATATTTGGAGAACAAGTTGTCTATGGTTAAATCTGTATGATGAGAGTTATTCCGGTGAAACAGGGTTATTAGAAAGTATTAAGTATAGAAGGAACTAAGACAAGGAAGAAAGAGCCAGTGTATTTGGAGAGCTGCACATAATCCAGTGGGGCTGGGGTGCTGAATGTGAGACAGAGAGAGGAGGGAGATAAGGCTGGAGAGGTCTCTGTTTAAGGAATCTGAAAATCGTATGAAGGCAACAAGAAAGTAGGTGGTGTATTTAAATAGGGGCATGACATAATCAGACTTGTATCTGGATTTTTCAAAATTGAGATATAATTGAAATATAACATTTATTTGGGGCATGTAACATGATTCAATATTTGTGTACTAGAGGCTCGATGTATGAAATTCGTGCCAGAGTAGGCCTTCCTTCCTCTGGCTGCCGGCATCGGCTTCTCTCTAGCACCTAGGACCCAGGCTTCCCTCACAGCCCTGGCTTTGTTTGGAAGTTCATCCGGTCTAATTAGCATATTATGCTTTTATTATTATAGATGCTCTGAAATGATCACCACAGTCTAGTTAACATCCATCAGCAATCTCACAATTTTTTTTCTTGTGATGAGAATGTTTAAGCTCTAATTTCTTAGTAACTTTCAAGTATACAATAAGGCTTTATGAACTATAGTCACTATGTTGTAAATTACACTCCCAGGATTTATTTTATAACTGAAAGTTTTTATCCTTCACCAGTTTTGCTCACCTCCCCATCCTGCCTGTGGAAATCACTTATCTGTTCTCTGTATCTATAAATTCGTTTTATTGTTGTTGATCTTTAATTAGATTCCACATAAGGGTGAGGTTATATGGGATTTGGCTTTCTCTATCTGACTTATTTCACTTAGCATAATGCCCTCAAGGTCCATCCCTTTTGTTGCAAATGACAACATTTTTATTTTTATTTTTATTTTTTTTTACTGCTGAGTAATATCCCAGTACTCTCTTTCACACACGCACACACACACACACACACGCGCGCGCGCGCACACACACACACACACCATTTTCTTTATTCACTCATCAATTGATGGACACTTAGGTTGTTTGCATATCTTGACTATTGTCATAAATATAGGGGTGCAGATATATTTTCAAGTTTGTGTTTTTGTTTCCTTCAAATGAATATCCAGAAGCAGACTGCTGAATCGTATGGTGGTTCTATTTTTAATATTTTTAGGAAACTCCATAGTGTTTTCCATAGTGGCTGCACCAATTTACATTCTTACCAACAGTGGACAAGGATTCCCTTTTCTTCACTCTCCTTTTTAAATCTTTTAGAACAGATTAGTGCTTGAAGAGATCACCTTAGCTGCTCTGATAACGATGGATTAAAGAGAGGTAAGAAGAGAAACAAATCAGTTGAGGAGACAGTTATAATAATCTGAAAGATAGATGAGTATAGATCAAACCAAGGTAGTGAGAAAAGTAAATTATTTCAGAGATATTTGGAGGCGGATTTGGCTATTAAATGAAATAAGGGTGCAAAGCAAATAATGGAAACTAAAATTACTGTTTAGCTGAAACCGGTTTGGCTCAGTGGATAGAGCGTTGGCCTGCGGACTGAAAGGTCCCGGTTCGATTCCGGTCAAGTGCACATAACTTGGCTGCGGGCACATCCCCAGTGGGGGTGTGCAAGAGTCAGCTGGTAGATGTTTCTCTATCATCGATGTTTCTAACTCTCTATTCCTCTCAATTCCTCTCTGTGTTAAATCAATAAAATATATTTTAAAAAATTACTGTTTATTCTTTATATCTTGAAAAATAAAATGTTCCTTTTTGGAAAAATAATTTGTATTTGCATAACTAGTGTGTGTTATACTAATATATATATATATATATATATATATATATATATATATATATATATAAATGAAGGCATAGTTACAGTTTTTATATTAATATAAGTGATATTGAAAAGTTGCCCCAAAAGAAATAGTATCCATAGAAATGACAGTTACACACTCAAGGGACGGAACTGTGTACTTGATGGTTTGCAACATATTCAATTACTGGGCAGATTAGCGACTCAAGACCCTTAGCAGTGAAAAAAACTCTTAGATCACCTCATCACATCCCATTCCACACCGGGGCAGGATTCTTTTCTCTATAATGTTCATAGGACTCTGTTCAGTCTCATTTAAAAAGTTTTAAGCTTGGAGTTTTTAATCACCTCCTTCAGAAGATTCTTCCCTTCTATCCTAGGAAGTATGTCCTTAAGGGAAATTCACTGATACTTAACCCATATTTTACTTGTTATAATTTCCTATTACACTAATTAATACCTTTCTGAGCCTTTCCTTGTGACTCATCCACAAAATATCACCTCTCCCTCTGTGGTGTTTTCACCATTCAGATCCCTTGCATGTGGACAGTTATCCTGAGTCTCTAGTCAGTCTTAATAGTTAGGAAATGTTTAAGCCTGTAGTACTAATAAATCAGCTCAAGGTATAATTAGAGGCTTAACTCTGTGAAGAGAAGATGTAACCCATTTGTTAATAACATCACTTAGGTCTTTTGAAAACAGTCTTGCCTAAAATAACTGAGTCAAAATAAGAACTAGCCTAAAACAAAAAATCAAAATAATGGCCTTCTAGGATATTATAAGCCCAATTCTTTCACCGAAAGTACAGCTGAGAATGCTCTGTAGCTTTCTGCTAGTTGTCCCAGAGCCACGTTGACCCCCAATTTCTCCAAAGTCAGTTAAAATCAGATGTAATTAGCATTCATTGATGTATTAGATGCTTTTATTTAATCCCCACATTATACTCATTTTATAGTCAACTACAACACGGCTAATGGATCTTAAGTAAGTGCCCAAGGCCGCAGAGTCGCAAGTGACAGACTCAGGATAGACCCAAGTCTTTTGACTCCAAATCTCGAGCTCTTCAAATTTTATTCAGCTGATTGCAAGGTGGTAAAATTATTACTCAATGGGCTTGAGTCTCCACTACACAAAGAGGCCTGAGCAAAATATTTGCTTTTGTTTTCTGTTGTGCCATAAAGCATATGGGCATTAAGAACATATATGTTTATAGATATATATAAGAGCCATGAAATTCATATTCTCTACCTTGTACTAATACATACCTCCTTACCCAACCTGCTTCACACTGCTCCTGTTCTGTTCTTTTTTGCATTTGGCCACTGCCCTTTGTGACTGATGAAGTGATCCGAAACGCTTTTGCAAAATGGCACAGTAGAAAGTGGCTAAGCTCAAAATCAAACACAGTCTCTGGCTCCAAAGTCTTTCCTTTGTTGAAAGCGAACTAAGGAAGCTCTACTTTGCTTCCTCGTAGAGATGTTGGGGGGAAAATAACCGAGTGGTTGCAACATGTTTTGAAGAGTAAAATGTGCTAGTGAAGAACTGATAGTATCGGCCTGCTCCATAGGAATTGTACTTAGGATGAGTTTTAAGGCTCACTAAACCAGTTTTTCTGTTGTGTAACTCCTCCTCCTGACACTCTCCAAAATATGCAATGTCATTTCCTATGTATTGTAATCTGTTCAGTGATAGTACTGCTAATACTACTGCTGCCTGGAAAACTTTAAAATTAAAGTTAATCTTTTTTAATGAAGAGATCATTCTGTATAATTATATAAAATTTCAAAAGAGCTTGTAACCTGACAAACACTACATCAGTTAAGTGATCAAAGTCAACATCAACAGTGGTAAGTTACGTTGATAGCACCCTTGGTATCATAGGATGCAAATGGCATTTTATCTCTGTAATCTTACTCCCAAAAATTGTAACTCCAGACTAATCCTGAGAAAAACATTAGAAAAATGTCAATATAGGAACATTCTACAAAATACCTAATAGAGATAGAGATAGAGGAAGAGATAAAGATAGAGATAGAGATAGAGATAGAGATAGAGCTAAGACCAAAATACACATAAAAAACCAAGAAAGTCTAAGAAATTACCACTGTCAAAAGAAGCCTAAGGAGACACGACGACTAAATATAATATGATATCCTGGATGGGATCCTGGAACAGAAAAAGGACATTAGGTAAAAACTATGGAAATTTGAATAAAGTATAAATTTTAACAATAATGTATTGATATTGGTTCATTAATTTTGACAAACAGGCCATACATACTAACATGGTAATAATAGCTGAAAAGAGGTATAGGGTATATGAGGCTCTTCATGCTAGCTTCATAATTTTTCTACAAACATAAAACTTCTAAAAAAATAAAGTTTATTAATAGAAACAAAAGAGCATATACATAAATTTTTGCTTCGAATAAGTTCTTTAAGATGTATATTTTTCCTTCTGCTCCCACATTTCTCTAAAAATTGCAAGGATGCATAAAGGACAGCAGTTTTAAAGAAATTCACAGGAAATGTGTTTATCATGGAAGTGTACTAAATCACTTTCCCATCCTACCACCACAAATAGAGATTAAAATGTTAGGGTTATTTTTTTCTTTAGCTTTATTATTAATTGTGATCGTAAAAAGTAATTTTTCCATTTGTAAAATAGATGAAATCCTATCTTGGAGGAGGTTTATAAAGCTTAACGAAATGACACAGATAAATAGTACCTAAAAAATTACTTCAGAGCTAACATCCTAATATCAGAGCTCTTTAGAATGATTCATTGTTATCCATTTTCACAGCTGACTAGAAGATTGGACTCTCCTGTCAAGGAAGAGTCCGAGGCCTATAATAATTTTATTCCTTTGTTAGATTTTCTTCGAACAAGTGAAGACGACGTGGACTCTGCTTAAATACCAGGGCATGCTGTCACAAGCCGGGGGCAGAATTGCATAGATGGTCCACACCCTGGCCCCAGCTCAGATTTTAGAATCCAGGACACAGTGTAACCAAGCAAGTCACTGTTTTATGAATCAGCCCCTCCACACGAGGGGAAGATTCCTTGGCAACCTGGCAGTGCTGCTCTAAGGGAAGAGAAGTGATTGCCTAGGGAGAAGACATCAAGACTACCACACGTATAGGCTTGCTCTACCCAGGACGTGGGGAATTTTGTTTCGCTTGGAATCAGCCCCAGAATTCAGAAGTAAGCTAACTACAGCTTGCTTTTTAATATCCTAAAAAATGCAATCTTTTCATAAGACCCTAGGTACTGGCTTTCTTATTTGTGCTGGCTTTGTCTCTGCTTGCTATCCCAGAGCCCTTGGGGTTAACACACCATTGCTTGATCTCATCAGGTAATGTGAGACAGAGTGAGGCAATCAGCTGTTCAATGCAGTCACAAGTGTGTACGTAGCAACAACCCCACATTGTAATCAGAAGTCACAAGACTTTCAGGGCGACTGCAGGTTCTGAAAGAAGACCTGATTAGGTCAATGCCAGGAACTAAGCAGCCTGGGTGGTGTACGGTTATCACCTCTGTGGCGTCTGTGGTTCTCCTGGTTTCTGCTATCAGTGAAGCTCACCTAGTGGGACCACCAGGATATTGGCAAGCTTTTCTCCCATGGAACTGCTGGGCCCAGCCTTTGGCCCAAGGTAATTTTCAAGTGCTTCTTTCTTTCTCTCATCTAGGCTCATGGGACTCCTGGTAATAAAGACTTATGACTCATGGTAGCTACTGACAAGGGTTTTATGGAACATAAATTCACCAGGCTCTGTAGCTTGACTTTTAATACTATATGACTTGAAAATTGTATGGCTGAATCCCATAACCTGTATTCCTTTTCTCTTTAATACTGTTCCTATTGCATCTCTCCCTAGAGATTCCTCTCTTCTCATCTCCAAGACTGCTGTGACTCATATACTTCTTAGGTCTTTCCTGTTAACTGCATAGACATGCACGCCATTTCTGCTTAAGTTTGGACAGAATATGATAGGAATGCTGACACCAAAAAAGAATGTAATAAGCAAGGGGAAAGTTGTTAAAGCTAATAAATTGTTTAAAAATCTTCCAGTCATAGTCCCTAATTTGAAGTTGTATGATGTTACCCTTTGGCTTGTAGTTCTTACTCAGAAGAAATTTTTTTAAAATGTTGATCAGGTTCCTAATGTGTGGCTAATATTTATTTTTCAGGAACTTTCAGATGCATGTAACTAAATTCAGTGGGCATTTTCACAACATAGGAACCATTCCCATGAACATATTATTGGGATATGTATATATCTATCCAGAATTCTCTGAGTGCTAAGGAGCTACTCAGCTAATACACTAAAAAATAAAATAAAATAAAATAAAATAAGGGGGGAGCACATGGATTTGGCTTCTAATTTTATTTCTATCATTTGACTCATGAAAGTAACTATTTGGACAATGTGTTTGACATTCCATTTATCTGGCTTCCTATGGAAAAAAAATACCTATGTATATTAATTGCTGTCAGTCCCACAGTAGGACCTGCATTTTAAAAATATCTTTTTGTTTATTTTCTAGCATTCCTCTTATTTTGCTCTGTTTTCAATTACTATAATAGCATATGGGAATAACCCACCACATTTCAAATTTGTATTTCTCTCATCAATTTAATGGGTACCATGAGCATAAATAAGAGCAAACTAGTACTACAAGATCACAAAGGAGCATTATACAGGATAAACACTGCTTTGTTCCTCATCCTGTATGTGTAATGAGAGAATTAATATACGTATGATAAAATGGTGGGAATCTTGGTACTTTAACATATAATAATAAATGAGGGAGGTTGATTGAATAAACCTATCTTATTGTGGTCAGTCATTACTGACTTGAGGTTTTAACTCAGAGGACTTTTGCTTTGCTTTAAATATAGTGCTGACAAAGCTCTGATAGAATAGCAGGGAAGCACTTCAGGGGTGGGGGGAAGTATTGTAGAAAATAAACATATTGCAATTAATATAGCCTCTGAAATATTTTTACCTAAATTTTAGAAAGATCTTATGATCAACAAATGGTATAGGGATAACTGCAAATCCACATGAAAATGAAGTTGCAACTTTATTTCACATATAAAAATTACTAGAAACACCTAAACCAATTTGGCTCAGTGGATAGAGCGTCGGCCTGTGGACTGAAGAGTCCCGGTTTCAATCTTGGTCAAGGGCATATACCTTGGTTTCGGGCACATCCCCAGTGCGGGGTGTACAGGAGGCAGCGGATCAATGTTTCTCTCTCATTGATGTTTCTAACTCTCTATCCCCCATCTCTTCCTCTCTGTAAAAAAACACAATACAATATATTTTTTTAAAATTACTAGAAATGGATCACATACCTAAATGATCATGACCTTGGGTTAAGCAATGGTTTCTAGATGTGATCCAATAGCATAAATGATAAAGGAAAAACAGATATGGATTTCATCAAGATTAAAAGCTTTTCAATGTTAATTATGTGAGGAGATATGTTAATTACCTTAACTGTAGTAATTCACAATGCATATATATATATATCAAATTGTACACCTTAAACATACACAATTTTTATTTAAAAGATTTATAAATAAAAAAGATTTAAAACTTTTTGCTTCTGTGGACACCAAAGTGAAAAGACAACTCATAGAATAGGAAAGATTGCCAATCATATGTATCTGATAAGGGACTTGTACTCAGAACATGCAAATAACTCATACTCAACAATAAATAAAACAAATAACCCAAGTTACAAATAGGCAAAAGAGGGATAGACATTTCTTTAAAGAAGATATGCAGCGCAGCCAGCATGGCTCAGTGGCTGAACATAGTCCTATGAACCAGAAGGTCACCGTTCAATTCTGGTCAGGACACATGTCCAGATTGCGGGCTCAATCCTGGTAGGGGGGATGTGTAGGAGGCAGCTGATAAATGATTTGCTCTCATCATTGATGTTTCTAGCTCTCTATCCCTCTCCCTTCCTCTCTGAAATCAATATATGTATGTATGTGTGTGTGTATATATATATATATATATATATATATATATATAATATATATGTAAATAGTATATATTTATATATATAAAGAAGATATACAAATAGCCAATAAGCATTATTAGATGAACATCATTATTAGTCACTAGGCATGTACAAATTAAAACCACAATAAAATATTCTGGGGGGAAAAGCCTAACAAAATATACCTAAGCCATAAAAAACAACAACAACAAATGAGATACCACTTCATACCCACTAAGGTGGCTATAATCAAAATGACCAGACAATGGCAAGTGTTGGCAATGTAGAGAAACTGGAACCCTCATATATTGCTAATGTGAATGTAAAATGGTATAGTAACTTGGAAACAGTTTGATAGTTCCTCAAAAAATTAAACATTTAGTTAGCATATGAGCCAGCAATTGCACTCCTATTGGATCTACTCCTAGTTATATTCCAAAAAAAAAAATTAAAACATACATCCACACAAATTCACAACCCAAGAGAAACAATCGAAATATGCATCAACTGATTAATAAAGAAACAAAATGTGGATTGCCCACACAATCTTACTTATTTGACTATAAAATGGAATGAAGTATTGTCATGTTATAACATAGATAAACCTTGAAACCATTATGCTAAGAAATCAGATACAAAGGACCACGTATTATATGACTTTATGTGTATGAAATGTCCAAAATAGGCAAATCTATAAAGTAGATTCATGGTTGCCAGGTTCTGGGGGAAGGGAAAATGGAGAGTGACTGCTAATAGGTATTGGATTTCTTTCTGGAGTGGTAGGAATGTTCCATAATTAGATAGTGATAATAGTTGCAAAATGGTGAGTATACTAAAAAAAGAAAAAGAAAGAAAAAAAGTGAAATGTTAAATGTAATGGTATGTGAGTTAGGTTTATGATATAATCACATTTTAAGGTAAAGAATGTATGGTTCAAAAAGACTGAGGACTTTATTAAGATTGGAGGTAGGTGGTATGAGACCAATAGTTCTCAAATTGGTGTGCAAATCAGCAGGCATCAACATCACCTGGAAACTTGTTAGAGATGCACATTCTCAGGTTACACCCCAGATCAAATGAGTCAGAACCTCTGGAGGTGGAGCTCAGCATTCTGTGTTTTAACAAGCCTTGCAGGTGATAGAACACAGGTTTGAGAGCCTTGGGATTAGTTAGTTTTAAAGCCTCATTGCTCTTCCATTCACTAGATTTGTAGCCTTTGGCAAGTTTCTTGACCTTTTTGTGCCTCAAATTATTCATCTGGAGAAATGGTTCCTTAACAGGGTTATTATGAGGATTAAATGTTTAAACACAAATATCATGGTTGGAAGAGGGAGTTCCATTAATGAGCTGAACACTCAATAAATTAAATTTCCTAGTAGATACGTTAAAAAAGTAAAAAAAAAAAAAAAGATAAATTAACATTAGCATTCCAACACGCAATCAACAGAAAACTTTTTGAAGTAGTTTACATTCTCTGCTTCATACTGAGTCATCAAAATCCAGTACATTTTATACTTAAAGTGCATCTCAATTCGAACAAACTGCATTTGATAGTCACCTGTAACTAGCAGCTGTAGTACTAGACAATGCACCTATAATTCAAATGCTGGGCTCTTTTCCCTCTCTAAAGTTCCTGAGCATTCAGCTTGCAGTCTCGGTCTGAGGATTTTCAGAGTGGATGACAAGATGGGCACAGGTCATCAAGCATCCTTTCCTGACCAGTCCCATCTTAACAGGTGATGATGGGTTTCAGATGGAGCCTCTAACCACATTCTTAACTACATATGGATGACCTGATAAAATGCCTGAGGTGAATCTTAATAAAGTAACATATTAGACTAGAGGCTCAGGACATGAAATTTGTGCCCAGGTAGGTTCCCTGGCGGCTGTTGGCTGCGGGCCAAAGCCTTCCTTCATTCCGTGCTGCCCCCTGGTGGTCAGTGTACATCATAGTGAGTGATTGAACTCCCAGTAGGTCCAACTCCCAAGGGGACCCTTTGAATATTAGGCTTTTATATATACAGATTGCAGCTCTCATATGGTGTTCACTGTTCTAGCTATAGTGTCTAGAAAACATACCTGGCACATAACAGGAGCTCAACAACTTCTTTTTCCCCCCCAAGTAATTAATAAACATTAACAGTACTTTTCTAACTTAACTTCTAATTTTATAACGATTTCTTTTCAAATCATTTAATATTGCCTTTACTTCTCACAAGCAGATCCATTTTGGTCTTCAAATTTGATTTTCAAGCTCCTCATTAACTTTATTTATCAAGCCCCAAGTAAAGATTAAGGGCCAGGTCAAGGGACCCCACTGGTGCCTGAATTCATGCACCAGGCCTCTCTTCTAAGAATAAATACACGCAAATATCCATATTTCTAAAATAGATGGTTCTTCCTCATTCTCGGTAGCAATAACTGTAGGACACATGAACGCATTAAGGGACACACTGACCAGTTTGAAGGAGCACATGGAAACACTGCCGGCATGTGGGTGGAATGGGTTCCCAGGAAGGTTGATATCTACTGTGAATTAGTTTCTTCACTGAGTTCCTAGGATTCTTGGTTTGAGATGTTGTGGGTAGTTTACTCAGATGGAGTAAAAGATGAGGTCCTAGTGGCCCACAAGGCCTTTCTGACCATACTCACAGTAGTCTTCCCCATGCCACAGGGACCTCCTTCCTGTTCCTCAGACACACCAGGTTTGTTTCAACCTTGGAACTGCACTCTATGGTTCCCTCAGCTTGGAATGCTCCTCCTCCAATATCTACTTGGTTACCTCCTTTCACTTCCTTCAAGTCCTGTTTAGATGTATCTCCTCCATGAGTTCTATCCTGATTGCACTACTAAATACAATCAGCTGTCCAGATTCCAACTCCCCTTCACCTTCTTTTTTTTTTTTTTTTTTTTAAATATTTTGTTGATTTTAGAGAGGAAGGGAGAGGGAGAGAGAGAGAGAAACATCAATGATGAGAGAGAATCAGTGATTGGCTGCCTCCTGCATGCTCCCTCCTGGGGATTGAGCCTGCAACCCAGGCATGTGCCCTTGGCTGGAATCAAACCTGGGACCCTTCAGTCCACAGGCTAATGCTCTATCCATTGAACCAAACCAGCTAGGACATCTCCTCCTCCTCCTTCTTCTTCAAATATATTTTATTATTGATTTTTCACAGAGAGAAAGGGAGAGGGATAGAAAGCTAGAAACATCAATGAGAGAGAAATATCGACCAGCTGCCTCCTGCACACACCCCACTGGGGATGTGCCTGCAACTAATGTACATACCCTTGACCGGAATTGAACCAGGACCCTTCAGTCCGCAGGCCAACGCTCTATCCACTGAGCCACACCAGTTTCGACGCTTCACCTTCTTTTTAACTTTTTTTTTCTTTTTAGCACTTAACACTCCTTAACTTATGATATATTATCCTGTCATGCTATGATATATTATATTGTTCTTCACACTAACATGTAAGTGCCACAAGAGCAGATATCTTGTCTGACTTGTTTACCCATTTACCCTACCCTAGAGCACTGCTGGCCTGTAGTAGGTGCTCCATAAATCTGAGTAGAATGAATAAATGAATTAGTTCACTCATAGGCCAGGCTCCTTCAAAGAGTTCTTTTCACTTTCACTCTTAAGCCTAGTATTAAGATCAACTGGGAGGTTTTGTAAGCTTATCTCAGAAGTTGAAATCTCCCAACCTATTGTTTCGCTTGCTCACTGAAGGATCCTATCTTTGGAATTTATTCCTCTGGGCGGGTTGCCAGAGCCCTGAATTTATTTTCTGTGGGGTATGATGCAAGATTTTGGAGGTTTTTTTTTTTTTCTTTTAGAGGGGCGTGTTTTCAATTTTGGCTGACGTTGTTTCGTCTGGGGTTTTAGTCTTGTGCTGAGTTTTGTCTAGATTGATCAAGCAATTTAGCAACTATTCTTCACAGAGCTATGGAATAGTATAAATCAGAGCTGGAAAAGACCTCATGGTGCAGCCAGTCCAACACTTGCCACTGAAGTGTTGTTGCCCTCCACAATATAATGGCCATAGCTTTGTTCAATGAGGTTTTAAATGTCTTCATTGGGCACCTATGTGTCCAATTAAATTAGTATTAGCTAACCCAGTGGTCGGCAAACACATTAGTCAACAGAGAGGCAAATATCAACAGTACAATGATTAAAATTTCTTTTGAGAGCCAAATTTTTTAAACTTAAACTTCTTTTAGCGTCACTTCTTCAAAATAGACTTGCCCAGGCTGAGGTATTTTGTGGAAGAGCCACACTCAAGGGGCCAAAGAGCCACATGTGGCTCACGAGCTGCAGTTTGCCAGCCATGGAGCTAAACGAATGTTTTTGACAATTAATAAAAATTCCCATTGTTTTTCTAAACTTTCCCTCTATTTCTCCTATTTGTAGTCCAAGGTAGCAATCCTTTTCTCTTTTGGGATTTTATGCCTTTTCTGCTCTGTTGGTTTTTTAGACAAACTATAAATGTATTCCTATTTTAATCTTTCTTCATTTTCTTTAATTTTGGTTTATTCAATTCCTTCCAATTCTTCCCCTTGATTTTTTTTTTTTTTTAGCACATGTAGTTTCACTAGTGGTTCATCGAACAACTTAACACGGTGCTTGCCCTTCTGAAACTGTAAGACAAAGCACTGCCATCCTAAATAGCAAATATAGCCAATTCATTGGCATAATCAGACTAGGGTATTTTTATTTTGTGTATCAGAATACTAAAGATCTAGGCAATGCTCTTCATGTAATTGGGCTTTAAAATTTTGCTGGTAATTGTGGAATATCAGATATCTCACTCAAGCACTGTTGTTTTATATCTGCAAAGGAGAGACGATCCGCTTCAGCCTCTTTTGCTGTAACTTTATGGAAATAAGGATGTTTTTCTGAGCTAGAACGAGATCTTTCAGAGACAAAAATCCTTCACTTCCCAGATTTCAGATAGAATCACATGGGATAAATTATTTTCAATACTGCAAAGTTTAAATGGCTTTTCCCCCCCTGGCTAATAGTAATTTTTATTAGATCAATGCACCTCAAACTAATTGTAGCAAAGGACAAACTTTTATAATTCCCAAATGCTGTGGACTGATTTTTGTAAAATATAAAATCACACGGTTAGATGATGTGACAATGTCAAATTAACAATGCTATGTTCACGCTTTGTATTTATCTTGTCTCAGATGGGCACTGGCCCATACACTCTACTTTGAGTAGCCCTAATAGTCCTCACCTTCAGATTCAGATACTTTGCAAGATAAATTTTCTATTCTGAAGATTAATATAGTTGATTTTACTTTTCAGCTTCACTTCAAAATCAACTTTTATACAGCATAGTAAATACTAGTACTAGTATAGTTAATAATATTGAAATAACACTGTATCGTGCCAAGTGTGTACTTGAAATGTCAGGGGAACACTTGTAAAGTATATGATTGTCTAACCACTATGCTGTACACCCGAAATTAATACAAAATAATACTGAAAGTGAACTATAATTAAAAATAAAATTTAAAAATTTTAATTAAAAAGCAAAATGAACTTTTAAAAGTAGAAGAGCCAATCAATCATTTCCCCCAATATATTTGGTTACATGTTTCCCAAAAGTATTTATCTTTCTATTTTTCAAAGTATAATAATCACTAATTTATTTCATAAAGTCAAACCTGAATAAAAAATACTTTTAAGAAAGAAAAGAACATTTTCTTGGGAGTTTATGCCAGGTCTGTGAGTCACAGGATGGTCTCTTGGTCACACACAATGCCAGCAGCTCCACTTCTCAAACTGCCATCATTAATTTCTAGCAAACCTGACCTCAGCCAGGACCACACTGATCCTGGGCAGAAATCCACCAACCCAAGAAAGGTAAAAAAAAATAAAAAATTTTACTTTTTCCACCCTGCTTGGCAGTCTGCCATCAACCTGTACATTTTGGATTTAAGACACAGATTATATGTCAGCAATAACTGGAGTAGCTATTACATAAGCTGGTTATGGGATGCCATGTGCTTTCTACTGGCATCTCTCACAGTTTGAGTATAACAAAATTTTTAGTTTTAGCACTTTTTCCTGAAATAGGCTTCTCTTATTTTTAGTGGGTTTTAATTACTTTGAGAAGGGATTAAATAAAAATATACCAAAAATATCTTTTCTCCAGGGAATTAAAAAAAAATAAAGTTTATGAGAAAACATGCAATGTGGGGAAATATTAAATATAGTAAACTGCACAAATGTAAGATATAAGTTACATGCTGGGCTTTTTATGATCTAAAAATCTATTCCAAGAAAAAGAAAAATTGAAATACGAAGACTTATGAGCTTGTTTCAAAAAATAGTAAAAATAAGTTCCAGCTGGTGAGAACACGGTAAAGGTACAGCACAATACCAGGTAAATAATAGCCCAGGATGGGTGAGGCATTGGTAGGGGGTTACTTTAAATGCAGAACATTTTACACTGCTTTTAAAAGGGGTTTCTATAAAAGTAAGAAAAGAAAAAAATACGTGTGTGTGTGTGTGTGTGTGTGTGTGCATATATATGCAGAAAATGTATTGAAACAATATATCAGATGAAGTTTTCTTTACACAATTTTCCAAGCAAAGCACATGGCCAATATGGATTAATCACTAATGAATTTTTAAAAAGTGAACAGATTACTAGCTCCTAAAGCTGGTTATTTTGTTTTCCAATGTTTCAATGAGCCAGGTGTTTCATAAAAAATAGCTTTTATTATTTCAAATGACTTATGGAGCTAGAATGCCCAACTTTTATTTCCGTATTAAAATTTAAGAGTTAAAAACCATTAACAAACGAATACGCAGTTCAGTTAGCAGTCACTGAATGCGGAAAGAGTTCTTAAAATGCTCTTCTTCAGAGCCATTCTCGTTCCCATAGAAACCAATGCGAGATTCTGGAAAACAAGGTAAGCTCTAAAATAATCACCATTATAAATACCCATTATATAAATGTAAATACAGGCAATTGAAATGATTTAGATGATTTTGAAATTGCATATCATTTCCCAAACCATAATGATTCCTTCTGAGTGGTTCTTGTCTGTCATATAAATATAGCATTTACAAAATTTTTAAAATTCTTATGATTTACTTGTGAGACCATAATCGCCTTTTCAAACAAGTCTTGGGCATGCAAATATAGATTTCTGAACATGAATTCTGGTGCAAGATGGCTAGGCTTTTACTCTGTGGTAGATTAAGTACTTATCATTAGCATTTGGATTTTATATAACTGTTTCTTTATTCATTATAAATTGCTCTGCATGAGACTAGATATTTTAAAGTATTATTTTACAATTATGATTTTTCACATTTCTATTTGCCCAAGGATTTTGTCATGATAAAAGAGCCAAGAAACCTTCTCTTATTGGGTTTGTAATTCCTTTCAAAGTCTAGAATTGATCACTGAGTATAGACTACTCATAATACTAAATGAAGCTGTGAGTTGTTCACAGAGATTATTTCTCTAAGAAGAGCTAAGCCCCTAATGTTTAAAGAAGCAAGAATATATCAGAGGAAAAATTCCAATTGCGAGAAGCAAACATTTGAATTCGGTATAGATGTTGAAGGAGTTCTGGGCATGCCATCCCAAAATATGCTGCTTTAGTATATTGATTACTTTGAGCTGAAGGTACTTGAAAAACAAATGCAGGGGGAGGTCTTCTCACCCTATTTGCCTAGAGACAGATCCTCCAAAAGAACCTCAATTGTCATAAAACTCCTCTCCAGGACTGACTCAACACTGGGAAGGAGACTAGAAGTCGACTCCACATCCAGACACATTTTTCCACAAACGCGGATTGTTACCCTCATAACTAGCTAGCTACCCTGTCTCCCCGAAAATAAGACAGTGTCTTATATTAATTTTTGCTCCCAAAGATGCGCTAGGTCTTATTTTCAGGGGATGTATTATGTTTCCACGAAGTGGGTCTTATTGTCGGAGGATGTCTTATTTTCGGGGAAACACAGTAATATTAATAGGAAAGGAGCAGAGGGGAGGCCATAGCATGTCCATCCGCACAGCTTCACCAGGAAGCCGCCAATTTACACTCCCAGGAGCCACCAGTCCACCCTCTGCAGATCACTGGAAAGAGGGTCCGACAAAAGGGAAGAGGCAGCAGATGCAGTAAAGTCCGGGTGACGTCAGTTCAACGTGGGAACAAAGATCATTGGCCAGAGGGGTGGAGCTAATGCAAGCCTGCAAAAATTGGGGAATACATAATCCCAGACAAAGGAATTCTCTCCTCTGGTTCCTCTTGCTTTGCTCCTGCTTCATAGCACTCTCGGGGAGCTAGCCTGCCATGTGGCCCTAGAAACTGCATGTCCAATGACCATGCAGATCCCCACACGCAACGGACTGCCACTGGGAACACAAGGTGAAGTAGCCAGATGCTGTCCTGGACTGTGCATCTATGGAACAAAAACTCTGGGCAATGGCTTTGATCTTAGCCCTGCCGAAGACAACATGGGACTGTTTCCATGGCAGGATGAAGGGAAATGTGACCTTGGAAACTCAGGGGTTTCATTCCACAGAAATAAAGCTTTCCACAATACCTCATCCTCTCATGGGTGCCTCGGGAAATTCTCATTCCTGCAGCACCCCAAGAATCCCACTTCTACCAGCAACAGGTGGGGGACACAGAGAACACCCCGCTGTTAACAATATCTCCAACTTTTCTAACAGCCCATTCATTTTTTCCTAAAAACTATTTACTCTCCCCTAAATCATTTATGTCCCCCCTTCCCCTTAACATATGTGAGAATAAACAAATCATGTTTTCTGTCAAAGAACAGTTTAGACAGCCACCATTTTGGACTGAGCAACTTGGCAGCCTCTATGTTGGCCGCATGGCTTGCAGCTCCCTGGGGGCCACCATCTTGAACCAGCAAAGGCCAACCTCTCCATTTGAATTAGCCAATTGCAAAAGACTGCATGCCTGAGCTCCAATCAAGAGTGAGGAACAGGTCATGTGCGTCAGGGATTACAAAGGCAAGCAGACCACCTGCTCAGTGTGCTTGTGCTTCCAGGCCACGTGCTGTGCACCCTCCTAGGTAGAAGTAAAGATATTTGCCTTCCTGCCTGGCTCCCGAGTATGTTTCGTGTTCTACCAGGACCCCTGAATTTGGGGGCTAGCCTTATTTCTTACACACAGTAATAAACTCCCAAATCTCACTGCTATGGGGGATATGCACTTTTTTGTTCCTATGATGCACCAATGTGCATATAAAAAAATAATGAATTTGTATATACCTTTTCTCTGATTAATCTTGTTGTTATCAATTTATTTTATAGACCCAGTTATTAAACCTAGGAGAGTAGAGAAAGTCTTTCCTTTCCTACACTGTTAAAGGAGCCACAGCAAGTTATACACTGGTCATGCAGTGCTATTAACTACATCAATTTTGAGAAAGTCAGATATTTTCTCTTACTTCCATTTCATCTAAACCTTTGCTTCTTCAAATGTGGTCTCCAGGCCAGCAGTATTGACATCACCTGGGACCTTATTCAAACCACTCAATTTCAGGCCAGGTAGACCAACTGAATCATCATTTGATTTTATTAAGATCACCAGAGATTTGAATGCACATTAAGGTTTAGAATACAGCGAGTCCCAAATATTTGCTCCAGAAAAAATTTAGAAGCTTTATTCCAGGTAGACTGATGGAAGCTAAAGAACCTACTGGGGTATAAACTCTGAGAGGGGAGGAAACTTGTCTGCACATGGTACCCGAACAGCATGTATTTCAGAGTCAAATCCATAAACAATGTTAAGTCATTATGAGACAAGAGAATGAAATATATCTCCTTATATCAAAGGTGACATATTTTAAAGTGTCATGTTTCTTTTTAAAAAAAAACACCCTATTTTTATATTTTTAGCAATCCCCTATAAGCCAAACTATTAAACATATATCATACATATATTGAACACACACAGACACACACCGCCTTGCCCATATGGCACAGTAAGTTGGAGCATCATCCTATACACCAGAAGGCTGTGGGTTCAATTCTTGGTCAAGGTACATAGTTACGTTGTGACTTCGTTCCCTGGTCAGGCATGTACAGGAGGCAACTGTACATGCCTGACCAGGGAAAAATATAGCCTGGTCAGGTGTGGCTCAGTGGTTGAGTGTTGACCCATGCACCAGGAGGTCACTGGTTCAATTCCCAGTCAGTGCACATGCCCAGTTTGCTGGCTTGACTCGATTCCCAGTAGGGGGCATGCAGTAGGCAGAAGACTGATGTTTCTCTCTCATCAATGTTTCTCTCACTCTTCCTTCCTCTCCCTGAAATCAATAAAATGTTTTAAAATAAAATATAAAATAAACACAAAATACATTAAAAATTTAGATATAGGACCTGAAGCTATAGGACTCATGAAGAAAACATGAGGAAGAGCTTCATAACATTGGTCTAGGGCTCTAGGCATTAATTTCTTGGGTATGTTACCAAAACTACAAGCAACAAAAGCAAAAGAAAGGCAAATGGAACTACATCAAACTAAAGAATTCTGTACAGCAAAATAAACAAACATCAGAGCGAAATGGTAACATATAGAATGGGAGAAAAATAAACTATACATAACTGATAAGGGGCTAATCTCCAAAATATATAAGGAAATTCTATAACTCAATAGCAAAAAACTAATAGCCCAATTAGAAAATGGGCAAAGAACTTGAATAAACATTTCTCCCAAGAAGATACAAATGTCTAACAAGTGGGCAAAAGATACTCGATATCATGAATCACCAAGGAAACGTGAATCAAAACCACAATAAGATATCACCTCATATCTATCAGAAAACAAACAACCAAAAACAAAATGTAATAAAACTGTGAAAGGTAACATGTACTGGTAAAGATGAGGAGAATATGTTAACTCTCATATACTGTTGGTGACGATGTAAAATATTGTAGCCACAATGGAAAATAGCATGAAAGTGTCTCAAAAAATACAACCAGAATGAATATGTCATCCAGCAATCCCTCCTGGGCATTTATCCAAAAGAACTGAAATCAGGATCTTGAAAAGATATCTGCGCCCCCATGTTCATTGCATCATTATTTACAATAACCAAGATAGGAAAACAACCTAAATGTCCATTGACAGGTGAAGGACAAAGAAAATGTGATCTATACATACAATGGATTACTCAGCCTTTTAAAAGAAGGCAATTCTGGTGCTAGTCAACAACATGCACGAACCAGGAGAACATTGTGCTAAATGAAATAAACTGATCACAGAAGGACGCAAGTAGCACAACTGAAGTCACTCAAGTAGATGATTCTACTCTGAGTGACTTTGGAGCCTAAGCTTTTCATGGTCTCTGAAAGGGCATCATAGCATTGCATTCTCAGTTTTTCATGGCTGGCTAATTACCTGTGTCCTCCCGAAGTCAAAACGAAGATGTCTTTGAAATTGGTCCTTCTTCCAGATATAGGCCATTAAACAGCCCCTCACCATTTCTTCCTGGACAGAGATGGATACAGAAAGGTCAGTCTCATGTGATCCATCCTGCCTAGTTATGGAATGGTTACTCCACAGCAAACAAAGATTTGGGTATGTATTTGTGATGTAACTAATACCATGTGGATCCCAAATGCAACTTCTAAAAAGAAAAAGATTTGCCTGAGACAAATGGAATCATCTACTATAAAATCTGCTACTAATTTTATTTCCTTTGAAGTTTAATATAATCAACCAATTACAGACATGATCTGATATGAAGGAAAAGGCATAGTTTTTACTCCAATGCTTCTCACTAGAATTATGGATGGTTCCTAACCATGGAGAACTATGTCAACCCCAAGGTTTGATTTTCTCCTTTATTCTACCTGCTTAACATTTGCACTCCAGTCTACATTTACATGTTTTGCCATTTCCCCATGTGTTTTAATATTTTCCAAATATTACCTTTAGTAATGTTAGAAAGAAATTATTCAGGAGATTTGTCTGTGAACTGTTCACCTTTCCACACAATGAGATGATTTGTTTCCTATCTTTAACAAAGCCCTTAGGATATAATAGCTCCACCACTTACTTTCCTCAAATATAAAACAAATTTAAATGTTAAGGACTGTTGTGAGGAAGATTCAATATGTAAATATACAGAAAGGGTGCGGCCTAGTGCCTGATACAAAGTAAGCACTAAATATATGTTGGCTACTGTTATTTATATTAACTTGTGGATAGACTGACTTCCTCACAAAGTATCACCAAGATATCATCTAAGAAACAAAATCCACATTTAGAGATTTTTAGGATTGGCATGAAAGATCTGAGATAGTTAATAACTAACATGTATTGATCACATTACACTATGTACATCATATAATCTCATTTAATCTTCACTATAACTCTGCAAGTAACCAAAATATACTTTACAGAAATTAAGTAATTTGCCTAAAATCACTGTTTGGTAGGAATTCAACATGGATTTATAGCCTGGTCCATCAAATATGTATTCTTATATGCTCAATGTAATGAAGCAATAATGCCTTCAATGCCTCACACATTAATAGCTAGCATTTCTCAAAGGTTTTCCCTGTGCCATAACCATGAAAATGAGAATTTGCTCATTTTAACCATGTACTACGATGGCTAAAGTGAGAGGTTATCCAGTCAGTGATTCCAGCATTTTGTATTTAATGAACTAATAAAATAAAATAAACAGGGACTAAACATGAGGTTATTTCTCAATTATTCCTTTAAAAGGAATACATTCAGTTTCAAGAAAGAAAATCACTATATTGCTATTGTGGTTTTTTTTCTTCTGCTAAGAATTAATAAATCAAATAATAGGCCCAGGAAGTAGAATTTGGGATTCTTGACTCCTTGGACTAATTTTTTAATAGCATTTTAAATATTAAAATATATTTCACATAACATAAAATTCACCATTTTGAAGTGTACATTTCAGTGGTGTTCATATATCCCTTCTGTTTTGCAACCATCATCACTATCTGCCATTATTATCCTCAATCATCATCATATTAGCAATTAGTTCTATCTCCTTGCAGCCATTAATATTTATGTCTCTATAAACTTGTCCTTGGGCAAATATTTTATCTCTGCATAAGATGACTGCTCAGATATATGATTTGTTTTTTATTCTTTGATGTCAAAATCCAACTGCCTGCCCCATGCTTCAACTTGGTGTGTGGGTCTAGTGGTATATGTAATATGTATGATAGAAGGCATGATAGATTTATAAATCTCTTAAGAGAGCTCATCAAAATTAGCAAATGCTGCCATTAAATGGACTTTAATATGAAGAATATACTACATACTTTCTGTATTTCTACTGTCTACATTCATTACCAACTTTAGATTTTCCTCATAATCTCTCTTCTTTCATTAACTTGGTACTTATGTAGTATACCAAATTATATATACTTGGAACTTAATTTGAAGACTGTCAATGTTTTTAATAAGCAAATCAAATTAGTATTATGAAGAGTCATCTTATTTTCTTAAAAGTTACATCTAATTGTAAGTTCCCAGATTCTGATCCAAATATGTGCTCCACTTAGTTGCTCCATTCTCCATACACTCATGCACTTTTAGGAAATTTTAGTTGAAAATGGAGATCCAAATGTATTCTTATGTCATTGTGACCGCCCATCTGTTTCCATGTCTCTCAGTGGACTATGAGCTGTTTGAGGGCAAGGACCTTGTCTACACCTTGGACTTTCCAGCACAGTCCCTGGTTCATGGAATAAACTAATGTTGTTGGAGAAATGGGATTTCAACACATAAACAAACACATGTAACAAAATTTACAATTATCAATGTACATTTAATTGCATTACACAATATTCGAGTATACTATTACATATAGATGGGACAGTTTTATGTAGATCACTACATTCCAAATATCAGATATCTTAAACATTCAAAGAAATTAGATACCTTAAAAATTCAAATTATTTTGCAATAACCTGTAAAGTAGTTATTACACACACTCCCTATTCATCGGGCGTTCTCTCCAGTGTAACTACAGGTGGAGGAACACAGAATGGGAAAATTCGGAGTTATAGTCAGGTGAACCAATCTGCATTTGGGCTGCCTAAGACTCTCTGAACGCCTTTGGCCATTTCCAAATCTGAATATTCTGGGATGTGCATGTATTTAATACCTAGCGAATTGGTTTAAAGGACGGAGCTAACCTATGCTCAGGGCCCGGCATTTTAGCAGGCCGTTCATGAATTTTGGCGGTCGCCTCACCCCTGAGATTTTATTATTTTATTTTATTTTATTTTTATTTTTATATATTTTTTTTACACATTAAGAGTCTTTTCCAGTCAGGGAAACCTACCCCGACATGTAGTTTGTCATTTCAGAGACTCGCGTTAAGGCCGCAGAGGCACAATGAGCAACCTTTCCAACTGAAGGGCTGCTAAGCCCGCAGGAGGCGCGCGGCGGACCTCCAGTATCCCAGCATCCCCCGCGCCGCCCGTGACGCTCCGCTCCCGCGTCTCTGTGGTAGAGCGCGCTCGGAGGCGGCCGCGGCGGCCGGTGGTGCGGGCGAGTGGGTCCGACTCTCCTTGCTGGCCTGAGAGGGTTGGGGGCGCGGAGGGGCGCGATGACGGAGAAAAAGCAGCCGGTAGACCTGGGTCTCCTGGAGGAGGACGACGAGTTCGAGGAGTTCCCCGCGGAAGGTGAGCGGCGGGGCCCGGGCCTCGCGGGCGGTGACTCAGGCTTCGGGGCTGGAGGATGCGGGGCGGCGAGGGCCGGGCCCCGAGGCGCCCGCGGGAAGTTTGGACCCGGCGGCCGGCTCCGGGGGCTCGGCGAGGGCGGCCCTCCGCGCGCCCGGCTTCGTTCGGGGGCTTCGGGGGCTTGGGGCTCGGCGCGTCCGGGGGGGGGGCTCGCCGGGGAGGCCGAGTGCCTTCTGCTTCCTCATGGGGAGGAGCCGAGGTGAACCTGGTTCCCCCCGGCACCGGAGTCCGGGGTGGTCGGGCCCTTTCCTCTTCGGCCGGCTACCTCGGTCGTGACTCAGTCTCTTTCCCCTTTCCTTCCTTGGGGTCAGCAGCCCTCCTCTGCCTTCACCCCTTCCTCCGGAGTTGTCTCTGGTTAGGCCAGTGCTGCTGACTTGTAGGACATTTCCGATGAAGTGTAATGGAATGTTCAGTGGGATGGGAGGGTCAGGTGCTGGTGCCTCATGCACGTGTTACTGTGTTACTCTGGTTCCTCACTCGTTTTTCATTACTTAACTTTGAACTAATCTAAGTGTAAGGCTTCTTTTTTTTTTGACTTATATTTTTTCTTAATTTATTAAGGTGTTATCTGTGTACATAGCTTACCATTGCTTCCCCTCCCCCCCATACATGCCCTCCCTCCCCAGAGTTTTGTGTCCATTGGTTGTTCTTTATATGCAAGCATACCAGTCCTTGGGTTGATCTCTTATCTCCCCCAGATCTCCCTACAAGGCTTCTTCTTTTTTTTTTTTTTAGGACCCTAAAAGTCTATATTTTGAATAGTTCAGCTATTAGTGTCTCCCAAAGTGTGGTACGCGTATTTATTTTTTCGTTTGTCGTTATTTTGTGTATGTACCCCCCAAAAGAGAAAAAATAAATATAGTTTGATTGTTATTAAAATACATACATTTTTTTTTTTGACGAGGGGTACTCAGCCGTTACGAAGATTATAGAAGGGGTACACGTATGTCAAAAGTTTGGGAAACGTTGTATCTAGCCAGCAGGTACTGATAGTTACAATTTTTCAGCTAGACACTGAAGCGTGGAACAGATGGAGGAACTTCCCAGGGTCACATAACTGCAAGAATTGATGGACAGCTGGCCCGTTTGACACCAGAGTCCTGAAACTCTCTAGCTGTTTATTTAGTAGATTTGGTTAGATTTGGTTCTGTTTGTTTGTTAGATCGTTGTGGCTACTTAGATTTTTCCCCCAAAATGATTTACTTTATCAGCTAAATGTTATAGTTAGAATGGATATTTGTCTCATAAGAAAAGGGGGTTACTGTTGGGTAGTCTTTCTGAAGGTGGTAGGAAGAATTGTGGTTAATGGTGTACACATTTGTTACATTAAGCAATTACTTGCATCACTAAAATTGTCCTAAGTTATACCCATGGTGATTCTATTAAATCACAAAACCACACAGCTTGGACATTTGTTCTTTGTGTATATATAGTGCACTCAGTTGTTTTTTAATGGAAGAAGAAAGACATTAGTGTGCAGACTACACAAATTCATAAACTAGCCCAAGCACATTTCTTTTCAATTCTGGGATTCATTATACATTGTGGGGATTGTTTGTCTTCTGTTTTGATAGTAGCTTTATCGTCAGACAGGTTTTCTTTACCTCACTTTCAAGTTGGTTCATAGTCCTCCAGCTTTGAACTAACTATGCAGTAGAAAACTGGCTTATTTAGAACAGGATCCATTTATTATTTAAATTTAATATTTCAAAATAGCATTTATTCATTGTTTATCATATACAAGGTGCAATATTAGGCACGTTATTTAAATTAGTCTAATTATCACCACAATCCCGAAGCTCAAAGATTTGGAAAGCTTGCCATTAAGTGGTTAGTCCCAACCAAGCTTTATTTTTAACATTTATCAAAGTGCCTAGTACTTTTTAGATGGTCAATAAGTGCTTGTTGAATGAATGAATCTGTATTTAAAATAAGTACCGTATTTGCCGGCGTATAAGACGGCCCTGAAAAATATGCCTCCAAGTGGGGGGTAGTCTTACACGGCAAGTATATAACAAACTCTGTATTTTTAGTGGAAATGTTAGGGGGTCGTCTTATACACCCAGTCGTCTTATACGCCGGCAAATACATATTTTTCAGGGCCAAAAAATCATCTTATACGCTGGAAAATTGCTTAAAAAGGATCTCGAGATAATTATGTACCTGATGATATATATACATGATTTTTCTCAGAAACTTTCATCTTACCAGCTTTTGCAGAATATGTAATTTGTTCCTGTTTTTTGTTTATGTTGTGAGCAGCAATTTGTTTAAAATGTTTGTAGTTACATAGTAAAAAATCTCATTAAAGGTAAAAGGAAAAGCAAAGAATATTTTTTTTGTAAAGAAAAAGGCCTTCACAATAGACTGGTTTATTAGTATTAAGTAATCCACCATTTATTGTTCAACTTACAAAATATTTGTGGTCTTCAGGTTTGAACGTGTAGAACCTACTTTCATTCAGGAAACTTTCCATTTAGAATGACAAAAACATTTGAAATTACTTTGTTTTGTTCAGGTTTCTGGATGTTTCTTTGGTTTATAATTCAGTTTTTCTTACATGTTAATTTGAGTTAATGAGATTTTTCTGGATACAGAATTGGCTTAGGAGGTGAAATCAAATATTTACTAATAAAAACTTCAATAAATAACAAAACTAAGTATCCTTCCAGAAGTTATATATACATATGCATATAATTTTGTGTGTGCTTATATTTTTTATATGCACACAGAGAATTATATTTAACATTTCTAGTACTTGGTTTTTATATTTTGTCTTAGGCACGTGTTTACACATTAATGTAAAACTTTACCTTATGCTTTTAAAAAATATATATTTATTGATTTCTTACAGAGAGGAAGGGAGAAGGATAGAGAGTTAGAAACATTGATCAGCTGCCTCCTGCACACCCCCCACTGGGAATGCGCCCACAACCAAGGTACATGCCCCTGACCGGAATCGAACCTGGGACCCCTCAGTCCGCAGGCTGACGCTCCATCAACTGAGCCAAACTGGTCTCGGCTACCTTATGCTTTTTAATAGTTGTGCACTATTAGTCCCTTGTATGCATGTTAAATAAGCTACTTAGCTTTTGTGTTTATCAGATAAACTTTTAGAGAAAAATTTGCTAGATCAAATTGGCAGGTGCATTTATAGTCTTAATATAATTTTTTACTTTTAAATAATTGCAAACTTACAGAGAAATTGAAAGTACATTTATTTTTCCCCTGCTAAACCAGAGTTCGGCAAACTCATTAGTCAACAGAGCCAAATATTTAAACTTAAACTTCTTCTAATGCCACTTCTTCAAAATAGACTCGCCTAGGCTGTGATATTTTGTGGAAGAGCCACACTCAAGGGGCCAAAGAGCTGCATGTGGCTTGCGAGCCACAGTTTACTGACCATAGCCCTAAACCATTTTAGAGTAAGTTGCCAATCTGATGCCCATCACTCTTGTGTATTTTAATTGGAATTTTCTACAAAGACATTATCAAAGTACAGCCATCGAAATTGGAAATTAATACACTAATACATTGCTATCATCCACAAATCATCTTTAGGTTTCTCTAATTGTCTCAAAAATATCTTGATTTAGAATCCTGGATCACTACATTTAATTGTCATATCCCTTTAGTCTTCTTCAATCTAGAGCGATCTCAGTTTGTCTTCAACTTTTGTGATTTTGACACTTTTGAAGATTGTAGGACAATTATTTTATAGAATGTACCTTAACTTTGACTTGTTTCATGTGTCCACACGATTATCAGGTTCTGCACATTGGCAGGAATATCAAAGTCATGATGCTGTGTATTAAATTGCGCCTTGTTAAGGAGACATGTTTTTCATTTATTCCATTACTGATGATGCTCATTTTTATCACTTTATTAAGGTAGTGTCTGAGTTTTCCATTGTTAGATTACTTAGTAATTTTCCCTTCATAGTTAACTGGTATTTTGTGAAAAGGAATTTTGAAACCATGTAAATACAATATTCCTTTTATCATCAAACTTTCAGTTTGTTCATTTGCTTATTTATATCAGTACAGATTCATGGATTCTCAGTCAGTGGGTTACAGTTTATTACTATCATTTACTTTCATCCTCAAATTGTCCCATATTTGAACATTGGAAAGCCCTTCAAGCTATCTTTGACCTTTTGACATGTCACCATCAATCTTTGTGTAGTACCTTCGATGCCTTCTGGTACAACGAAGTATCCCAAGCTAATCTTGTACTTGCCCTGCTCCATTCCTGGAATCGGCTATTTCTCCAAGGCACATTCCTTTTATTGGAGAACTAGTAGCCCTGCGCCCGCATGCGTGAGTAGCTCGCTGCCCGCTCTCCTGTAGCTCTCCAAGGCTCGGAGAGCTCTCCGAGGCTCGTAGGTTGCTGCCCTGCTCTCCTGCTGTTTGGTTATTTCACTTCATAACGACCATTTGCATATTACCTCTTTATTTTATAGGATGATATTTAGAAGGCAATATCTTAATTCCAGTTATGCTAATTGCTTTTGGGACCATCTCAGTAGAAGGAGCTAGGAAATGTCCAAATGTGTGTTTACATATATACACTTTTACATCTATATTGTATGTGTTTGTATAAAACTATGATTTCACACAGATCTCCAATATCTGTTTGTCACCGGGTTTATTCTATGTTTTTTTTGTGCCCCTCTTCCCATATTCATAGTACCTTTCCCAACAGTGAGATAGATAACTGGCTTCCATTACCATAAGTATATTGTCTATTTGGTCATCCTCCTCCCTAACCAATCTTGGTTGCCGCCCTGCACGCAGAGATGCCCTCCTCATCCCACTTGGGGATCAGTATTCTATGTCAGGTCACCCTCTCCCCTCCTCCCTCCAGTATTGGATGACTTCTTCACCCTGTTCAGCTCTGACATACGAACCATCAGTGCTACTCCTCCATAGGAATGCTACCTCCCCAAGCTCTGCTTGGGCTCTGACACCTCATCAGGACCAGGTACATTTTTAAATTTGATGTATATTTTCAAATTGCCTTTGAGAATGATTATAGTAATTAACAGTCCCATCTACAGTTCACCTTTTTCCTCATTAGGTTGCCTATTTATAATAATAAAAGCATAATATGCTAATTAGACCGGAGAGCTGAATGACCTCCTGATGTCCTTCTGGACAAAGCTGCGGCTGCAAAGGCTGAGTCCTTGCACGAATTTTGTGCATCAAGCCTCTAGTCTTCCATAGTAAACGTTTTAGGCATTGTAGACCTGATGGGTGAAAAATAGTGCATCATTTTGATTTGGATTGATTTCTTTATATGAGAGTGACCATTATGTTTTTCATTGAACTGTACCTTCTTAATTGCCAGTTTGTTTATAACTAGAGGACCAGTTCATGCACTAGTAGGGTCCCTCAGCCTGGCCTGCGGATATCGGGCCGAAACCGGCTCTCTGACATCCCCCAAGAGGTCCCAGATTGCAAGAGGGAAGTTCTTGGGCTCCCTCCTCTCTGATTCCAGGTGTGTCACCCAAGAACTGCTACTGCCAAGTGACCACAGTTCAGCAGCTGCTGCATTAAGCGTCTGCCCACTGGTGGTCAGTGTGAGTCATAGCTACTGGCCCGTCAGCCGGTCAGCCGGTTGTATGCATATATATTTGGATAATAATTAGAGTCATATAAGGATTGCATGGTTGTATTATATTAGTCTGCTCAAGCTGCCATAACAAAATTCTATATTCTGAGTGGCTTAAACAACAGCAATGTATTTTGTCACTTTTCTAGAGCCTGCAACATCTAAGATCAAGATTTTAGCTGATTCATTTCCTCTTTCTGGCTTTCAGACTGTTGCCTTCTCACTATGCCCTTTCAAGGTGAAGACAGCAGGCTTTCTGGTGTTTTAATTTTTTTTTTATATAATGGCACTAATAGTTTCATCATGAGGACTACACTCTCATGACTTCATAGGATCTTAATTAACTTCAAAAGGCCTCATCTTCAAATACCATCAAATTAGGGGTTAGGGCTTCAACATAAGAATCTTGGGGTTTGGGGGACACAGACATTCAGTCCATAACAATGATATGTGTAAGTGCATAGCATAGAGTTTGGCATAAAGTTGATGTTCAGAGAATATTAGAGCCCTTTCTCTTCTCTCCCCAATCTGTTTAGGGCTTTGGATTTTGGATGATGATTGATATTTAATTTACTTAGAATTTGAACTATTTTTGACAAATATTTTATTTGTAATTTTAGGTAAATACGCAATTAAGCTTGTTGAGTTTATGGATTGATAATTTATTTTCTATTATTAAAATTTAAAAGTTAAAAAATTATTGCTTTTCCCCCAAAAAGTACTTTTTAAAACAGTGTGATTATTTATATAAAATATTGTAATACATAGAACAGTAGCATACATAGTTTAAGGATGTATAGGGATGGACAGCAGGTATAAAAAAAATACAGGAGAGTGAAAATCTCCCAAATCAAGATATTGTTGTTTGGGAGGGGATAATTAGCTCTTTCACTCACTGATTCTGTGGAATGAACAAGCAATAAGCAATCCTGATTTACACGACTCATTGAAAGATGTGGACTATGAAAACATTTAGGAGAAAATGAAAGTCTTAAAAGTTATATTTTTCTTCTGAGGTACTAAAAATTCATCAAATAACATTACCTCCCCAGTTTTGTGTTCTGTTGTATGTGTAATGCTTGGTAGAAATTGTGTTGTCTTTGTTCTGGGACATGTTTCTTTTATCTCTATCACCCTTCAAGTTCCCTGGCAGTGATTAGCATATAATAAATTATTTAATCATTGGATATATATATTTGTTGAGTGAGTGCTCCATGTAAATCTGGCACTGAGTAGTAAAGAGAGAGAATGCTACTAATTGACATTTTTCAATACTAAATATTTCAGATACTCAGCAGCCTTATGGTTCTATATTTAGGGCTCAGGAAAAGACAGTTACAGTTAACTAGAGGCTGTACTTAGCCAGATTTGATTCCTTAGGTAGATAGATATCTATCTTTGGACTTAATGATATAAATGTCAGTGGAGGTGATGGATCAATAGTTTTCATACCAAGCTTGAGCCTTTCAGTATTTTGCAGGTGCTAATCTGGAATGTGGGTCTCCAAAGCCTTTCCTCCCTACCTTCAATTAAACCATAGTAGCTTTGCATTTGACTGTCTTTGTCTGTTGTGCTTCTGGTTAGGAGGTCCGTTGGTTTCCTTTCAATTGCTGCTGCTGGGGGAGTGGGCAAGGTGATTAATCAATTGATAAAGTGCAACAGCAGTTGAAAAGAAAGGAGAATTATTTCTAGTTGTGTACTACCTGAGATAGCAGCATTTGAACAGTTTTCAAAATACATAAATGTCAGGATAAAGTCCCAACTGGTCATTTGGCTAAAGCCTTCCATGTTAGGCCCCGAACTATCTGCTTTGCAATCACTATTTCATAGCCACAAATTTACACACTGATCAGTGTGTAAATTGTGGTATAAATTGAATTTCCTCTTTTCTCCAAAATTGTATCCTTCATACTTTTAAGGAATTTTGTATGTTGGAGGCTGGGGAGAATAAATAATCTTAAGAACAGAGAAAGAAAAATCTTTGCCCTCTTTAATGTCCAGGTGATACTTAAAGTATATGGGATCTTTGATAGCTCAGATTTTTGAAATTTAAAGCTAGTCACAGATATAATTCTCACTGACAAATGTGAACAAAGCCATATTTGGAGACAAAGTCCTAAATAATTTAGAATTGCTAGAAACTTATGTATTTAGGCATCTGTTTTTGGTTATTTCTAACTCTGACTTCTTAAAATATAATTTTTTTTTACCAGTACACATCTGGAGGCCTGCACACTGAAGTCAATACAGATGTCGTTATTTAAATGATTAATCACAATCCTGGCAATGCATTTAGTATTGAAGATAACATGTATACTTTATAACTCATCCACATGTTGAAGGAAGGCATTAGCTATGAGTCTGGTATCCTTGTTTGATTTTATTGTTTTGACCTTTTAAAAAAGGAATTTCTGGGTTTAAGGCTTTAAAATGAAGTGATTAAATAAAATTGCATGATTATCAGTGTTATGTTGTAATTGAGAATTAAAACACAATTCAGTCAGAGATATATTGCAAGAGATGTCAGCCAAATCCTAGAGATTACAATAGTCACAGCTTGTTTATGTTACATGTTCACTTAGTAGAGTTTACATATATTTTAACATATATGCATATGGAGAATTTGTAAGTGATGAAAATAACATTTAGCGTTCTTATACCCTGTCACTTAAATTTTTTACTTAATATAGTTTAATACATTCCTAGTTAATAAAGAAAATCTTAAAAGTTTCTACCTTAAATAGATTATAGATTCTGGTTTGTCACTGTGAACACTAAGTTTCTTTTTTCTTTTCTTTTTTTTTAATATATATTTTATTGATATTTTACAGAGAGGAAGGGAGAGAGATAGAGAGCTAGAAACGTCGATGAGAGAGAAACACCGACCAGCTGCCTCCTGCACACCCCCTACCGGGGATGTGCCTGCAACCAAGGTACATGCCCTTGACCGGAATCGAACCCGGGACCTTTCAGTCCGCAGACCGACGCTCTACCACTGAGCCAAACCGGTTTTGGCAACACTAAGTTTCATAATGGTACTCTTGTTAAATAATTTAAAATACTTAAGTGGTAGTTCAAACAGTTAATTATTGTCCTGAATTCTTCATCTATGGTGGTTGGAAGGATAACATGGCATGGGGCTTCTGTGCATCTTACTCCTAGGATAAGACATTAAGGTTAAAAAGTATATTCAAATTTACATGATGGTTAATGAATTAAACTAGCTTTTCCATTTTTTGTATTCTTGTATACTCAAGTGTCATAATTATGAAATACTATATAATAATACCAAAGAAATATAGAACTAGTGTCAAGTCTTTTTTTTTTTTTTAAATGTGTGTGTGTGTGTGTGTGTGTGTGTGTGTGTGTGTGTGTGTGCGTGCGCGCGCGCGCTCCTAGAATTTCCCCCCTCTTTCATAAAGCATTTTCTTTGGGGGGGGACTTTATTTCTACCTTCTTTCTTTTCATTTCTTGCCATTAAAGTAGCATTAGGTGGTTGTTAAAGGAGGAAAGAAATACTTTATCCTTATGCTTTAAGTGACCATCAGAATTCAGATCAATAAGTTAAAAATTATACTACTCTTGAAATTTAAAAAAAATGGAAAACA
Source organism: Vespertilio murinus (assembly GCA_963924515.1). Lineage (NCBI taxonomy): Eukaryota > Metazoa > Chordata > Mammalia > Chiroptera > Vespertilionidae > Vespertilio > Vespertilio murinus. Next base: position 21,800,787 of record OZ004712.1, read on the forward strand.
ACTATTCAAAGTAGTATCTCTGTATTATGTTAAGAATTTTTACTTTTTTTAGCCTTTTTAGAATTAAGGATTGGGGCTTCTACAAAAAAGTTATGAAATACATATGTTTCTGCCATTCTGAAGCAGTTGGGTACAAATTAACGTGTTTTTTTTTTTAGTCTCTCAAAGTTAAAAGAAATAAAGCTAACTTGAAGACATGTGAATTCATCAACTAATAACAATGTTGAAATCAGTGTTTTGAATCAAGTCATAATTAGATTAAAAATTCCTGGAGGACTTGTGTCTTTATTGTTCTATAAAGGGTAGCAGAGATAAATGAAAAAAAAATTATTATTTTATATTTCTAGCTTGAATCTTTTGACACATTACCATTTCATCATTGAATGAAGTGATCACATTTCTCAGAAGCAGTCTTAAGTATAATTGAGAATTTTACATAATTCATTTATAATACATAATATTGTTGATATCTTCTATCTTGAATTATGTACTCCTGGCTTTACTGAAGCCATTATTAACCTCTGTTTTCTTCATATTGACAACTCAGGAAGGAAACTTAAGGATAGTTTCTAAATGGAACTATAGCATTTTATTAAATTTCTACTATGTGCCCAACACCCAACTGTAGGCATTAGAATTACAAATTTTATAAAATGCTATTCCTACCTGAAGGTGTTGAACAGTATCCACATGAATGGCGGTGGTTGTTTTAGGCATCAGTGGTGGATGGGTATATACTGTGTAAGATTGGAGAGGAGGGAACAGAAAGAGGGCCACAGTAATAGTCCATGAAGGGAAAAATTACTCCTCAATTAACATAGTGGCAGTAAGAATAGGGAGGGGGAGACGAAATTTTGGAGATAGTTGGGAGTTGGAAAGGATAATGACTATGATAGTTGAAGGAGAAAGAGTAGCTAAGATGCCTCTCATGATTCTACTTTGGGGGACCAGGTAAATTGGAGGTACTTCTTAAATCATAACGAAGACATACCACATTTAAAAATTTTTGCTGATGCATAATGTAACAAAATACTTGTTATTCAGTATGTGTTATTACTAAATGTGCATTATAAGAAAAGCCTAACTCCTCATATGTTTTGTTATTTAATTATTTTTCTTTTTAGGTTTAAATATTCTTAGCCATGTTTCTGATAGGTATCTACTAAGATGAAGCTAATGGCTAGGACCTATTTAAGAGAGAATCTAATTCATAATTACTGATTTTGAAGGGGAGGGGTTCAAACAAAAATTTATAAGACCTGATTTAGAGTTCTGTTGTGTGTTTCACAACTTTTTGATGTACATATGCTAGGTGCTGTTTGAGTTTAATAAAATATAGTTGTTACTCTTGAGCTCAGACTCATAATATGATTGTACAGTATGTAAGTGCTATGATAGAGATATATACAAAAGAAGGGATCTAATCTCTAAAGGTAAGGAGGAGGAGAAGGGAATATGGAAGGCTTATTACCATTGGTAATTTCCAAACCGATTTAAAAAAAAACAAAAAACTATTTTTCTGACATTTTAATTTTGAAACTTTCAACCCTGAAAAAAGTTTGAAATAGAGGGCAAGTGGGGTGAATATGGTGGTGAATTGAGTGAAGGGGTCAGAAGGTACAGACTTCCAGCTGTAAAATAAGTCATGAGGATATCATATATAGCAATGATGACTCTAATCAATAGCTGTACTACATATTTGAAAGGTGCTAAGATAGGAGAGCAGATTTTAAAAGTCTTCATTACAAGGAAAAAATGTAACTGTATAGTGATGATATTAACTAGTCTTGTGATCATTTTGCAATATACATAAGTATCAAGTCATTGTGTTTACACCTAAAACTAATATAACATTATATGTTAATTATACCTCATTTTACAAAAGAGGTATAATGCTTAGTACTTTATTTCTATCATGTTTAGCATATATAATATATATAAAATATATATTGAGAACCATTTGTAAGTAATTTGTCAACAAAATAACACTTAACTCTTAAATATTGCAGTGTACATGTCTTAAGGAATAAAGACATTCTCTAAAATAATTTACAATAAAATTCAAGAAAATATTTAGTCTACTTTTTAGTATCTGTGAATGAGTTACCTTTTTCATGTTTAGCAGTTTTGCATTTCAGGTTGACACCTTCCTGTTACTCAGCTTACCTAAGCGTTGTTAGTGCTATGTTTTGAAAGATTGTGAAATAGACTTTATACAAGTTAGCCCAAGGAGAAATCAGGAAAATAAACATCCTCCTGAAATTAAAATAAAATTTCATGGCAAATATAATTTGTGTATTAACTTCTGTTTTAGATTATCTGCAAATTCAAGAATTGAGAGAACGTATGTGACAGCATAAATTGAGATTTAAAGCGGAAGATTACCATTTCTCATTTTAGTATAAATGGTATTAGATGTTTTGAATTGTTAAGAGTTTCTGAAGTTCTTGTATCTATGGAAATAATATATGAGAACTATTTAGACAGCGTCTGTTTCTGTTTTCAGACTGGACTGGTTTAGATGAAGATGAAGACGCACATGTCTGGGAGGATAATTGGGATGATGACAATGTAGAGGATGACTTCTCCAATCAGTTAAGGTAAACTTTAAGCCAGATTTTTATATAACTTAGTATTAATTGTAAGCACAGAATATGTCATCTACATATGATAATTGAGTTCTTAAAAGATAATTAATCTTTGAAATATGTTTTTGGCTTCTGAAAAATAAGACATGTTGCCTTAATTTCTTGTGTTTCTAAATATGAGTACTTTGTGTAAGTGCCTAGAACTTTTGTTCTTTCTAGGCTCTTGGCAAAAGTGATTAAATAGAAGCATATTTGCAATTTTTTATCCTTGTGAGTTTAATTCTGTTGAAGTTAATTTTCTGCCAATATTGAATAACTCAGTAGAAATTAGAATCCTAGTGTCCCAATATGTAAATTGCATGCTATCTACCATATTTGTTTTATCCTTTCATCTGCTGATGGATACTTTGGCTGTTTTCATATCTTGGCTATTGTAAATAATGCTGCAAGGAGTATAGAGGTGCATTTATTCTTTTGAAATAGTGTTTTGGGTTTCTTTGGATATATTCGCAAATGTGGGATCACTGGGTCAAAAGGTTCCATTTTTAATTTTGTGAGGAAACTCCATTCTGTTTTCACAATGGCTGCACCAGTCTACATTCCCACCAACACATGCCTGAGCGTTCCCTTTTCTCCACATCCTGGCCAGTAATAGTTGTTTGTTGATTTATTGATGATAGCCATTTTGATAGGCATGAGGTGATATCTCATTGTGGTTTTAATTTGCATCTCTATGATGATTAGTGACCTTCAGAACATCTTTAAGTCAAATTTGTCCCATGTCTCTTCTGTCTTTTATTAGTCAGAAAGTAGCACTCTTCTTTAAAAATTAAATCAGGACATTATTGCATGCTATGAATTTATTGGGAACTTTTAGTAAATGTATTCATAATTAGATTTCTTGTCACTACTACCTCTTGCCTTTTTACTGGTTTGGAATAGAGTATTATCCATATGTTCTTTGTGGCTTGTTGTTTTCATAATACACCTCCACGATGCTCTTATGTTCTCTGTTGTGTTTCTAACTTTAGGTTTGTGGATTTCCATAGTGTATAAATCTTGGTATCTCCATTAGTGAATACTATATCTCTCTTCATTTTCCTGTTTGAGTCATGAGTATTGTTCCCCACAAGATTGTTCATATGTCATCAGCTCTGTCAAATAGAACATATTGTAGTGATGGAAGTATTCTGTAACCCATTATGATTATTGAGCACATGAAATGTGGCTAGTGCAGCTAATGAACTACATTTAATAAACTAATTTTACTAAATTGCCACATGTGAATACTATATTGGACAGCATAACCTCGGATAATATTTATATTTCTGCTTTGAAAAGCTTGTCCTAACAAGTCTCTAGCAAAGATACTCTTCCTAGTCTTTGTAAAACGCATTGATGCCTTTAGCGTGGTATTGTAAACCATGGCAAAACATGCTTTTCTGTCTTCTGATGTTACTTGGTCCTACTCGCGTCTAATTTTGGAGAGGCAGTTTGTACTTTAGAGTCAGTCATATTCCCTGAGTTTTAACTCCAAATCTGTCTTCAGCAACAGCCTAGCATAAACTCTCCATGTTTCTTTCTCTTTTAGTGTAATTACCTTTAGCAAGTAGAAGTAGAAAGAAAAAGGATATCTGTGTCTCCAAGTAACTAAAAGTCCTGTTTTGGCTGTTTCTGATATATTTGTTTCTCTATATCAGAAGTATGTAGGATTATCAGATTTTCCTGACCCTGAATCGCATTTTATATAAAAACTATGTTCTTGATTTACTAATACTGTATCAGATATAGCCACTGGCATATAACAGTAGTTTTTTTGGATAGTAAGAGGTGTTCCCAAACCTACTAGTGGCTATTAGTATTCTTCTGTTGTAAAAGGAATGATTTTTTGTGTGTGTTTGTTTCAAATAGTATGTATTCACTATGTGTGTCTCGTTTCTTCTCTTTGCTGGATTTTTCCATTTAACAGGCTCTTGATATTAGTGTTTTTATGTTGTTTTATGTTTTGTGATTAATGGCCTTGATTTCTTTTCCTTTTGACTTCTTATATATCCTAAATTTTAGCAAAGAAGTTTTTATGTTCTTTAAGAATTTAGCTAATAGGGAAGTATATCATTATTTTGTATTTGTAAACAATTTAGAAATGTTATTGGTTACTAATTCCTGTCAGGAAGTCAGATGGGTGTTTTGTTTTTATCATTGTTGTTAAAATAAGAGAAAGTAAATAATGTACACTAATTGTGTATAAGGCATCAGAAAACTATTAAGAAACTTTTAAAATTAATTTATTTTTAAGTAGGAAACATATGAAGGATAGGCATTATAATTTTAAACTTCCTAGGTGAAAGGGCAAAAGAAGCATTTTAATTAAATTTAGCAAAGGAAGAGGTAGAGTCAGAAACTTGTGCTGATCTTTATATCCCTACTCTAGCATTTTACCACTAGTCCATACTGTCCTCTATACCTGAGCAGAAGAAAGATGATTCATATGAATAATATTTATTAGTCATGGACTTTAGGTTAGTATTTATATTATAAGTAAAATTTTTAGGAAGTTGAAGGAGTTTGAGGAAATGAATAATAAATACTACACATCAATCCCACCATGTGCTTTTTACATTGTTTTTACACTGGACAGTATGATAGTGGCTAAGCTAAATTACACTTGAGGACAAATGTCTTATTGGATGTAATGATGTAGGGCACATTAATAATACTTTACATTTGTATTATGTTTTATCATGGATTGGCCCGCAAATAATTCTGTGGTCAACTGTTATAAAATCAGAATTATAGCAGGTAAGTTGCTAGTGATATTTGGAATGATAGTTTAAATAGCCGAAATTCGTTATAGAACTAAATTTTATTGTGCAAATGTTTTATGTAAGGCTGATCAACTTTTGCAATTGACATTTTCAGAAACTTCAGGTTGAATAAATTATTTAAAATTATAAAAAATGTCTTTTTAAACTGTATATTCCAATATAATTTTTGAGATTTTTTTATTCACATTAAAAATGAGGAAAGTAAAGTCTCATTTAATAGTTTATAACTTACCCTAATACATAAAAAGCCAGGGGCCATCACAACCGAAACAACCAGATGAATGACTGAACAGCAGGTTGTGTGGGACGACCAGGCTGGCAGGGGGGCCAGTGGGGGTGACTAAGCCAGCAGGGAGCGGGGCAGTTGGAGGCAACCAGGCTGGTGAGGTTGGGGGGGGGGGGCAGTTGGTGGCAGCCAGGCTGACAGGGGAGGGAGGAGGAATTGGGGCGACTAGGTTGGCAGGAGGGGTGACCAGGCCAACAGAAGTGGGGGAGGGTGGGGAGGCAGTTAAGAGCAACCAGGTTGGCAGAGGGTGGCAGTTGGGGGTGAACAGGCCCCGGGGGGCGGGGGGCGGGCGGCAGTTAGGGGCAACCAGGCTGGCAAGGGGGGAGGGGTCATTAGAGAGTCCAGTGCATGAATTCATGCGTGGGTGGGGTCTGGCCAGGGGGAGGGAACATGGGCGGTTGGCCGACCTGCCTGCTGGTCGAACTGGTAATTTGCATATTAGCCTTTTATTACCGTATTTGCCTGCGTATAAGATGATTTTTTGGCCCTGAAAAATATGCCTCCAAGTGGGGAGTAGTCTTATACGGCGAGTATATAACAAACTCTGCATTTTGAGTGGAAATGTTAGGGGGTCGTCTTACACCCAGTCGTCTTATACGCCGGCAAATACGGTATTTTTCAGGGCCAAAAAATCGTCTTATATGCCGGCAAATACGGTATATAGGATATACACTGAGTGGCCAGATTATTATGCGTTCAGAGATCATGATTATCTGGCCACTCAGTGTATGTGAATATGGAAAGCAATCTGTTCATCTTTTATGTGTAAGTAACAGTAATACCTATTATGATGCTATGAAATCCCTAAAGATTGATATCAATGTCTTGTGTTCTTAACTATATGGTTAATGATTCTTAAAATTTATTTAAATATTTATTATTAACAACATTTTATGGTATTTGGAAGGTATTTGGAAGATAGTGAATTTCTTATATTTCTTCCATAAATAGTTTATCATAAAATTAAGGAATATGAAATACTAATGAGAAATTGAAATTTTATTAGCATTGTGTTGATTCACATCCAATTTCTTATATAGATTTATTTCTAGGGACTTAAATAATTTGGTAGTATTTTTAATTGGTGCCTAGATTTAGCTCATTTTTAATTTCTTGCATTATTTAAAAAAAAAAACCCTGTTTCTTTCATCTATCATAAAGAATGTCTAGTGAAATTATATTTTTGTGTTTTATTTTAGAGCTGAACTAGAGAAACATGGTTATAAGATGGAGACCTCATAGTATCCAGAAGAAGTGTTGAAGCAACCTAAGGTTGAAATTCTAGGGCACAGAATCCAGGACAAATAAACTTAAGAACTGTTTATTTCAATACTTGCTTGGCTTTATTTTTGCTTTTGTAACACAAAAAATAAATGTTTTGATCTAATTTTGGTTTGGTTTAGAAGTCTTGATTTCTGCCTCTAATAATTAACTTTTTCATAGTATTCATGAAATATAATACAATATATTGGTTATATAGTGAGAGTAAAATTTCCTATTATGATTTTTTGTTTTAATGTTAACTGAGGCTCAGAGAGGTTAAAATGAATTGAGGCTAAAATCCATATCACTAATTCAGTAGTTAAACCATGTCAGTTAAATATTAGTCATAAGGTATTCTTTTAAGTAACTTTTAAACTTAATCTCATCTGTATTTTTAAAGCTTAAACATTGATTCACATTTTTAAAATGATTCTTCAAAACCTGTGTTTTAAGATATAATCATTTTAAATTGTTTTAATATATTTTTCTGAGTGGGAGATTTAATTTGGTTGGTTAATGATTCTTTCTGATAAGACTTAGAATGGGGCTGTTAATGGTTTTTATTAGGAGTATTTTCAGACTTGAATGTGTTACTCTTTAGAAGTAGAATCACTGGTGCTGTTGAATAATTTAAATGTAAAATTTATTTAACATGATGTAGTGTGAACACCAGAAGAAGTTGGGCACCGAAAATATAATTTAAGTTATGCCTCAAAATGATATTGAACATAAGTAAATTTTTTCTTCCCAAAACAAGCCTAACTCTGCCTTACCTACCTGACAGAACTAGTAGATGATCAGATGGAATAAAAGTAGTAAAGAAATTTGGAAAGTGTAAAAATACCTTAGGTTTTTGTAACTATATAGTTATAAAATGTAGCATGTAAAGAAATATTTTGATGGGTATTTTCTCAATATTCTGGTCAGTGGTTATGAGGTCATCTTTAGACCCCATTATCATGGGTTACCTTGAGAGTCTCAAGACAAGTACCCAGGCGAATGGCCACTTCATGTGACTTAAATTGGTGAAGATTTTGAAACCTTGTAGGAATTGAACAGGGACTTTAATGGGTTATCTCTATTTAAAGTCAGTATTTTGTCCTTAAAGAAATTTCAAATTTCAGTTTAGGTGGTTTTCTCTGTTAAGAAATAAGTACCTAAAAAATGGTATTTGGCATCAAGATGATGAAGCACATCAATGGTGGAAAGTTAGATTATGGGATTTTACAGTTAATAGATTTCTTTAACTTTGACCCTATGAAGCAGGCAGGAAAGATATGTCTATTATAAATATTTCATCAAATAGAAAACTGAATCTCAGAGAAAATAAATTAGAAAGTGAAAGCGTCCAAGGTTGCATAGCTAACCGGTGTCAGATACAGATTTGAATCCAGGTGTTTTTTTTTACTTGTAATTTTCCATAATACCATAATATATTTGAAATTGTTTTAAATTCAAATTGTAGATCTAATGGTCAACATTTTTCATTAGGTCTTGGATTGGAATTGTTGCCATTAGATGCCATGTCCTTTCATCCTGTTCCCACTAAAATTTAATTTAGAGGACTGTGAATATAAGCCAGCTCTCTTTTGAAAGATTGTATGGTGTATTAATGCCTTTTTATGGCATATCCTGATCTACCTTGTATTTTTTAAAGATACTCATATCCTTTCTGTCTCGCACAAGTTGAAAGCAAACATCTTCCACCCTTTTGGCTGAGAGTCAACAGTTTTACTACTTAGTGTACCCCCACACATATGATGCTGGGGAGTTGCACTCAAGTGTTCTAGCTATCTTAATGGCTCCTGCTGTATTCTACCATGAGCCAAGCTGGCATGGGTCAGTAGTTGAGTGTCCACTTATGAACCAGGAGGTCAGAGTTCGACTCCCAGTCAGGTCATATGCCCAGGTTGCAGGCACGGTCCCCAGTGGGGGATGTGCAGGAGGCAGTCCATCAATTATTCTCTCATCATTGATGTTTCTCACTCTCCCTCTGAAGTCAATAAAATATATATATTTTTTAATCTTGGCATGAGTCTATACACTGCTTTGGATTCAATTCTTGCTTTATTCATAATTCTACTCTCAGTTGCTTTGTATTAAAAAAAAACTTACTTATATGTATATCAATGTATATTATTTCATTTTCTATTCTCATTCCTGGATTCTCCTTGAAACCTCATACTCCTTTACCTAAAAACTCCTATCACCTGCACCGTTGTTCCCTGAATGCTTACTCTGCTCATCCTCAAAAGGCTTTCCTGATCACTCAGTCTAAGTATCCTCAGTCATTCTACACATGTTGCCTTCTAAAAAATGCTCTGAAATAATATCAGATTTTTTAAAATTAATGTTGCATTGCAAATGATCAACTCCCTGTGTATCAGAAACCAATTGTGAATGATGGCCAGAATATTGATTTGGTTTTGCTGTCTATATAGTTGCTGTGGGGACTGATGGACTGTCAGAAGGTTAATGTAAGAATAAAATTTATTTCATAGGAGCTATAGTTTGAATTAACTTGTCAAGTGAAATCATTATTTTGTTACTTTGGTGTTCTCTTTCTTTTGTTCCATAGCTGTCATGGATTTAGTCAAGTTTATACTCTTACTTTCTTTGTTAGTCTTTGGCTGCAGTCTATTAGTAATAGAACAATATCAGTATTGGCTACAAGGTAGGATTACACCTTAGAGAAAGGAGACTAATATTGCATATTTTTATTTTTGGTATTGATTTTGCCTTTTTTTTATTGGTCTTCTGTTCTAGATTGTGAATTCTTGGAAGATAAAATCCCTATTGTATTCATCATTATACCTCCTCCTCTTAGTCTGGGTTCCCTTTACAGACCTACAGATAAGAATTTAAGTGTGAGTAGTCTATTACAGATGTGATAGGGGAGTGGAGAAGTGAGGCAAATAATACAGGGAAACTAGTAAAGAGTATATATATTAAGCAAATAACCACTGGACAGTTAGATCTTAACTTTAGGAACTCTGGGAGGCCATATACAACATACCTCAGAATTACCTGAACCAAGGTGATGGGGGCTAGAATATCCAGTCCAGGCCTAGGATATCCAGTCCTAGCCCCCAACAACGTTGGTTGAGAGTTAGTCTGAGAGAAGGAAATCTTTAATTCCCAGTAACTTGGTCTGGCCCATGTGCCTGTAGAGTAGGTTCTGGCTGCCAGAAAAAGCCTTCAAGCTGCTGGGAGCGGGGAGTGAGGCAGTCCTGTCTGGAAATGGTAAGTAATGAAGTGATAGAGTCAGGGTACCAACAGTATCTGCACATCCCTACACTATACTTAGTATTTCTTAAATATGGGAATGAAAATTTTAAAAACATTGATCAGGAGATCAGAAGGATTGGAATAATCAGCATAGACTAGGAAGTAGAGACATTTTTAAACAATGAGAGATGATTTGATTTTCTTGGTTATAAGGCACAAACAAATCCATCAAATAAGCCATGCCATGTAATTGTCGTACCTGGACAATTCAAACCTTATATTCTGCCTCAAGAGAGGTCAGCAGGGTAACCAATGACTGTAAAATATACCTTTAATTGTTGCCTGCAGTGAAAATGTATTACAGAAAAATCTTTTATAACTTTTTGCTTTGATCAGAACATGGCTTCGTTATAGTACAGTAACTTCAATAAATTGACCACATAATCCTGTTTATATTTCCTAGACTAGTCCATCATTTTAACATGATGGCATTTATCTACATGGATGTTAGTAAGTAAAGGTCACTTTAATAAGGATGTCTGAATTTTGCAACCCTCATACTCTATGATTTATGGTTAGCATTTTATGGGTAGAAACCTGTGGTCCAAGAAAGAAATTGACTACTTTTATGAGAAGAACAATTGCTTCTCTTTGCTAAGGCTAAGAAGTTTAACATAGTTAACCATAAAGATGGCAGTTTTTATGTCATTTAACTAGAGGCCCAGTGCATGGAATTCATCCACTCAGCCCTGCCTGCACCCTCTCACCCTCTGGGAGCCCTCAGGGCCTAAGCCGTCAGTTAGACATCCTTAGTACTGCGCTCACCAGCCATGAGCCTGGCTCAGTGCTTCTGGCTGAATGGCGCTCCCCCTGTGGGAGCACACTGATCGCACAGCTTCTGGGTTGAGTGTCTGCCCCCTGGTGGTCAGTGCTCATCATAGTGACTGGTTGTTTCCCCTGTCTGGTCAATTTGCATATTATCCTTTTATTATATAGGATATGTTTTCAATAATCTCACTTTTGGTGGTTAAAGAAAAGGGCATTTGCTAAATTACTTTGGCTTTGGTGACATATGTATTTTTCCTCTGAAATGGAATGTAGGAAATAAATTGTATAGGAAATGTCTTCTAAAGTTAGAATTATAAGCAAAGTTTTAAATGGTATTGATTTATATATTGGAGAGTCTTCGTATTTTACAAATTAGCTGTTAAATAACTAGAAACCTGTTTTGGAAGCTAAATTTTCAGTTTGATTCAATAGGCCTAGACTATATATTACTAGTTGTTAGTAGCATAGGGGATTAATTAGTGGCTGTTAGATTTTTTTCAAGTTAAAATTGTTAATAGACTAACAAATTAAGTCTTTTTAATGTCATTGAAAGAGAATATATACTTGCCTGTGAAAAATACTTTTTTCCTACCTGAATAAAATTGCTAATCTCATTTTATTATCACAAGGTACAGAAAAGTCTAGGGATATTCTATCAGGAATTAGATGAGCAATGTCAAATGGTGTTTCAAGGAGTCTGTGGGAGACAGATGTATGGATAGAGATCCATACATCACTCTTGTTTCAGTCAGTTTTTTTACTTTTAGACATTGGATTCAATGTAAGATTTCATTTGAAAAGTTGATTCTGTTGCCTTTCTTTTAAAGTTTGATAACAGTGATCTAGATACTTTACAATATTGGCAACGCTCCTAAATGCTATCAGGTAAGTTAGGTTTTACTTTCTGTCCAGATTCAGGGTAGAGCCACCTCATACTGTGAAAATTATAAACATTTTTTCTAAGTTAGCTGAGTCTCTGTCATCTATGTACTTGTGACCATGATGTTAGACTTACAGAATTGGGCAGGTTCTTAAAGAGCATCTGCCTCTACCACTTCATTTTACAGGTGAAGAAATAAACCCTACGCAATTGGGACCTGTGACCAAGGTCACATTGGGCAGCAGTAAGAAAAGATTCTATTCCACTACTCTTTTTTCTCTTTCACGGGAATATTTGTTAAATGTTAGGACACATAAAAGACAAAAAAGAAAGGATGAGAACAAATAACAATGTAGAAAAGTTCACCCATTAAAGAAAAAATTGAGCAGCTACTGTGCACAGGCACCAGGTTATTTATTGAAACTAGCCTGTTAGCTTTCATACCGAAAATATACATATGCTTTATGTGGTGGTAATGTAAGTCCAGTAGATGGCTCCTGGCCTTTAGGGTTAAAGCTGTTGCTGGACATTAGCTACATCTTGGCTATCCAGGATACATAGCTTCTGAAATTGAGAATAACACTCAGATTTCCTTATGGGCAATTAGCACCAAGACCTCCCCACCTCCACCTCACTTTCCTTTCTTTGCAGTCGTCTTAGAGACAAAAATCAAGGTTCCCAGTCCACCCCTACCTAAAGGGGTGACAAAAGATGGCAAATTAAACTTTTTCCTGGGACTTTTAGAGGAACAAAGATGGGGAAACTGTCAGAATTCATTTAGTCCTGGCCAATGAATAGTTCCTGCTTCAGACCTCACCTGAGCCTCTTGGACTGTACCTTTTTAAGGCCTGGCACTTCAGCCTTATCTTTGGTTCTCATCATTATCACCTATTCCCACTAAATTCCCTTTTGCTTAAGTAAATCAAAGTTGAGGGGTTTTTTTTTGTTTGTTTTTGTTTTGTCTGAACTAGTAATCCCAACTGATATCTATGTCTATGTAAGATTTTGCAAGTCTTCATTGAACGTAACAACACAAACTGCTAGAGAAGGCCAGGACCTATGAAAGGTTAGGCTCTTTTGTCTCTGAGGTTCAAAACCTCAGTCCTTTGTACCACGAAATGTTGACCCTAACCCCCCAATGAATCCTTTAGCTCTTTGTTACATTAACAATCATTGGATTCAGGAGAGCTGATATGCAATAAAAATAATTCCCTTCACTCATCTTTCTCTTCCCTGCTAGAGGTGACTGCCTAAGAAGCCATACTGGGCCTCTCGGGGGTGTGAAGCGCTGTCATCCTTTTTCCAATCTTCATTTTGATCTGCTCAAGTACCATTGCGCTGGCCCTCTGCGGAGTGCTGTTGACCTTGTTCACTGATTGCTTTTAGTGATTCCCTTCAGTGATTGATGGGACACATGGACAGTAATGAAAACAGCTGCTTCACTTTGTTGTAGCAGAAGTAAAGCCTGAGAACAAATCTAATTTTCTTTTATAGGGAGGGGAGGTAAGAACAAAAGATTTTGATCGGCCTCCTAAAGTAACATGAAAGGAGGACTGGGGGACTTAATATGGTAAAAGGAAACTTTGTAAGGGAAAGGAGGCATAACTGCTCAGACTCCTAATGGAAGGAGTGGCGATGCTCTAATTTTCTTTAACAATAAATGCCATTCACATGGTAGGAATGGTATATACACTGGCCCTCAGACCCTTCAAACAAATGTACAGTCTAAGTTGGGAGAAAAAGACATGTGGAAATGTAAAACAATCATGGGAAAATCAGATTAGAACAGAGCTTTGGCTACCAGACTTTGAGATCTTTCCCTTTTCATATGTCTATCAAATTGAGAAAATCTACCTTGTAGGAAACTAAAGATACTTGGAAAGTTCTTGAGTTCTTTGAGTTGTTTTTCTGCCAGTAATGATGAATATAAAGGGTTAAGTATTAAAAGCCACAGTACAGTACAGAATGTTAGATATTTGTAAATACCTTTTAAGTTAAAATTCCAATCCTTTTAATACTTGTAGGCAAATTACAGCTACCTGGGTTGCAAAATGTTTCTTCTCCTTTCACATTTTCCCTGAAGGTATAAATAGATGGTTCAATCTATTTATTAGAAAGGCAACAGAATAGCCCAATGCAATGTCATTGCAATACTTTTATCAATTTAGATGTCAGTGACTAGGCCTCTATTTTACACAGAAAGATGGTATGTTTCAGTCAGGGGCAGGGCCACTGCCCGCCTATAAAATGTCTCATGTGGAAGTGCATAGTGAAATACTAAAAAGTAATGTGAATTCATTATTCCTCTTGGTTCTTTGTAACGTGCCCCACACTGAGTGCAAAGCCGGTTTTCTCCAAGAAAGAAAGAAAGCCTAATTTTTATCTTCCTTTCTTTTACACCTAGAAATTATGTATTTTTTGTCTTTTTCCTTTCCTCCCTTTTTCCCTCCCTCCCTCCTTTCCCTCTCTTTACTTTGGAATGGTTATACAATAAATAGCAAGGAAATGGCCTTTATAATCAATGTAATTGCTGGGGGCGGGGTGAGGCACTGTGTCACATGCTCCTGTAAGACCCAGAACCCTCCACACGATCTTGTCCCCACACCCTTCTGTGAAGGACTACTGATGTTTGTGGACAAGATTATCAGAATGGGAGAAAGTGTAACAGCGATTCTAATTTTTGGTTCTTGCCCAAGACTTTCTTTTGATTTTCCTCATTGAAAATCATGCCCCTGAGTTTCTTCTGTGTACAAAATTATTTTGCTATCAAGTTTTTGTACAAATTTCGGGCCCAGCAAGTAGTCTAGTGGAATTTGTCTCTCTCCTAATGCCATTGTCTATTTTATGAAACAGCAAACATCCTACTACTTTGTGCAGTATATACTTCTGTTGGTGGATTAGTGTTCATTAATTTAAAAAAATACTAATACTATTCTAAAACCTAGTGATGTTCTAAGTCCTAGTTTATCTATTTTTATTGGTAAATGTAACCTACATGATCTTATAGATTCCTTGTGTAGTTACAGTCTAGTGGTAGAGGCAAGGAAAAAACAAGTGAACACATGTAAATATGTAATTACAAATTATGAGGAAAGTAATTTTAAAGCTAATGGCTCAATATAATAGAGAATAGCAAGAAGGGGTTCTCTGAGGATCAGATCCTGCCACCTACTGTAGCTGTGTAGCAGTTGTACATGAAAAGTGACACCATTTTGCCCAAACCGGTTTGGCTTAGTGGATAGAGCGTCAGTATATGGACAGAAAGGTCCAGGTTCGATTCTGGTCAAGGGCATGTACATTGGTTGTGGGCAAATCCCCAGTAGGGGTTGTGCAGGAGGCAGCTGGTCAATGTTTCTTTCATCATCGATGTTTCTAGCTCTCTATCCCTCTCCCTTCCTCTCTGTAAAAAATTAATAAAATATATATATATATATATATATATATTTTAAAAGTGACACCATTTATTGTTCCATTTACCAAAGTTCAGTGGAAAGTCCTGTCTTTTAAAATTATTTAGTTACCATGTCCTTTATATTAAAACATTTTATTGAATTTATTAGAGTGACATACTATCTAATAAAAAAGTAATATGCAAATTGACTGTACCTTTGCTACACCCATAAGCCACACCCACCAGCCACTCAGGAGCGAGTATGCAAATTAATCCAACCAAGCTGGCTGTAGCCACAGAGCGAGGGTTTCCCCAGCAATGGAGGAAGTCAAGCTTCCTGCACAACCTGGCGAGCCCTGAACTCCACTCAAGGCTACAAAGTTTTGATTATAAAGATAAATAAATTCCAACAAAAAGGCTATAGTCATAGAGCTGGAGAGAGCAGGAGGCTTGGGTTTTCCCAGCGACGGAGGAAGCCAAGCTTTCTGCACACCTTGGCCTCTGATCCAGGCTACAGTTTCAATTATAGAAGATAAATAAGCCCCAGATACCAGGGTCTCCGCTTGGGTTGCCGGGAGGCATGACTGGCTGCAAACCACCACAGGTCCCTTCTCAGGCCGCCCCACATCCCAAGGGAATCTCCACCCTGATCTGGGACACCCTTCAGGGCAAACCAGCTGGCCCCCACCTGTGCACCAGGCCTCTATCCTATATAAGAAAATAATATGCAAATTGACCATCACTCCAACACACAAGATGGTGAGCAGGGGAGAACAGTTGGGAGGGACCAGGCCTCCAAGGGAGGGCAGTTGTGGGTGACCAGGCCTGCAGGGAGGGAAGTTTTGGGGGGACCCAGGCCTGCAGGGGAGAGGAGTTGGGAGGGACCAGGCCTGTAGGGGAGGGCAATTAGGAGTGACCAGGCCTGTAGGGGGGGGCAGTTAGGAGCAATCAGGCTGAAACAGGAGCAGGTAGGCATCAATCAGGCTGGCAGTGGAGTGGCTAGGGCGTGATCAGGCTGGCAGGCAGAAGTGGTAGAGGCCATCAGGAAAGCACACAGGTTAGCAGTTAGGAGCCAGCAGTCCTGGATTGTGAGAGGGATGTCCGACAGCCCGTTTAGGCCCAACCTCGGTAGGATTGGGCCTAAACAGGCAGTCAGATATCCCTCAAGGGGTCTCGGATTGGAGAGAGTGCAGGCTGGGCTGAAGGACACACCCCCTGTGCATGAATTTTGTACACCGGGCCTCTAGTTGGTTAATAAAATTATATAAGCTTCAGGTTTACAATTCTATAATAGATCATCTGTATATTGTATTGTGTGTTCACCATCCTTTTGTCACATTTATTCCCCCTTTACCCGTTTCCCTGCCCCACCCCGCTTTTCCCTCTGGTAATCACCATACTATTGTCTGTGTCTATGAGTTTTGGTTTTTTGCTAATCCCTTCACCTGTTTTACACACACCAACTCCTCTCCCCTTTGACAGACTCTATGAGTCTGTTTCTAAAATCATGTCTTTCATTTAAAAAAAAAAATGGTTTCCAAACTTTAGAGTCCTAGATGGGAAAAGATAACTACAAATAATTAGTAATCATATATTATACGTGCTAAATATTGCATATGCATTTTCTTATTTAGTTTTAATTACTGTTATTATTCCCACTCTACAGATGAGGAAACAGCTACAAAGAGACTAAATTATTTATTAGTGTTGCACAGCTAGTAATAGAGCTGGTAGACAAATGCAGGCCGTCTGACTTAGAGCCTGTTTAACAACCAAACTCTAATGCAGATTGAAAATGTTTTCTTGGGCCTGGCCAGTGTGGCTCAATGGTTGAGCATTGACCTGTGAACCAGGAGGTCATGGTGCGATTCTTGGTCAGAGCACATGCCCAGTTGTGGGCTCGATCCCAGTAGGGGGTGTGCAGGAGGCAGCTGATCAATGATTCTCTCTTATCATTGATGTCTCTATTTCTCTCTTCCTCTCTGAAGTTATATATATATATATATATATATATATATATATATATATATATATATATAATTTTTTAAGTGTTTTCTTGGTCTTGGTCAGGAAGGACATTGTCTGACTGTGTAGAAGGAATTGCTACTGCATCACACAGGGCAGGACAGCGAACAGAAGAAAGGAATGAGTATAAGGTACTAATAAAGTTGCACTGCCTTTTCAAGTTAGTGTGTATCCTAAGAATCCATTTTTGGATGGTGAAAAGCCAGTACTTTGTTAGTTTAATTAGAGATTGTCTTTCTAGTATTCTTAAATATATATATATATATATATATATATATATATATATATATATATTTGATTTTTTTACAGAGAGGAAAGGAGAGGGATAGAGAGTTAGAAACAGCAATCAGCTGCCTCCTGTACAACCCCTCCTGGGGATGTGCCAGCAACCCAAGATACATGCCCTTGACCAGAATCGAACCTGGGACCCTTCACTCGGCAGGCTGGTGCTCTATCCACTGAGCCAAACCAGTCAGGGCTTTTCAGTATTCTTGTTCTTTCATACTGTATTTGGAAACTTCAGCCGCACGCAGTTGGAGAACCAAAGGTACCCTGTACAGCCATATGGTCCAAATCATAGAGGCACCATGAGGGGAGGGGGGGCAGGAGGAGGGGTGTGAGGAAGCACAAAAACTCAATGGGAATGAAGCTGGAGGTTCTTGGACAACTGCCTTGCCCCACCCAGAGTGTCTTCCTTCAAGGCTGAAACTTAGGTGTGTCTGAATTTATTTTTATAGTGGAGGTTGCTCTTTCCAAACTTTTGGGTGGCTGTCTGCCAAATTCCACAGTTTGGCACCCAGTAGTGGTCTTGGGTCAGAGAGGGCTCCACTCTTGGTTTCCTGCCCACTGTTGTTCTTTTCTTGTACGAAGCAACTCTGGGGTAGAAATGCAAAGTACTACCTAAGGAGCCCTGAAAAGAAATGATGTGTGTGCAGGATGTTCAGTAAATTATTTTCAGGGAATCGTACTTGAGAGGCCATTGAGTTTCTGTTTGTTTTAGCTGGAGTCACAGCAAGTTTCCCCCAATCATTGCACTGACCAGGAAATAGGCATGAGCCATATCACCAACCACAAGACCAAGGGGGTATTCTGATTTTCTAAAACTAAATCCATATTTATAAAAGACAGTTCTAGGACCAAATTCTCCTTCCTGATTCAGGCATCGTATTGTAAGAAAAGATGTCCCCGTTACAGTTTACACTGAATTTAAAGCTATTAGGAATATTGTCCAGACACTTAATTTTTTTCCATTTCGGAAGACCGTGAATTGAGGATTTCCGGTTAGTAGTTATGCTTTCTCTCCCTGGAGCATGCTTCCTGGCATATTCTGTGATCTCTCCTGCCTTTTGATTTTGCTCATGAAGTTTCTCCAAGCCACGGTCCCCTTTCCTCCTTTCTGCAATTGGATAAAGCCCCATTACCCTTCCAGACTCATTTTAGGCAACATTCTCTCCTGGAATCCTTCTTCGGACTCCCAGGTTGACTCAATACCCTCTTTCAGCTTCCCATTGCATTCAATATTCTTATTCTTTAGCTTCATTTAATTGAAATGAACTTCTTTGAGAGTTTTTTTTTTTTCTTTCCTGCTGTCATTAGAATTTCAAGTCCTCATGGGTGGGTTCTGTCTTTATTTGGCCTTTTCACCTCTAACTCTAGTAAGGTCCTTAATAAATGTCTTTTGAGGTAAATCAAATGGGCAAAAGCTGGTTTCCAATAAGAAATAGTCAGAGTTCTCTAAGACTTTTGGAAGGAGAGCTGATTCTGTATAGCCATCATTGAGATGATGGAACGAAAATGCAGCTCCACAATCCAGCCATCTCAGAGAAGGTAACTAGAAGGTACCGAAGCTGGACTTGAATCTTATTGCTGACTTCTAATTCTATCTTGTTTTGAATCTAATCGCTCTGTCTTAATTTGCACAACTGCAAAATAGCTGTGAATACTGCATTCATAGAAACCTGTGGGGCCTCTCTTTATTGAGCCGCTGGAAGTCAACCCACCAGGAATGCAGTGCCTTATTCCAAAAACAAAGCACGTGCAGCCTAATCGATGCAGAAGCGAGACCAACAGTCATGGAGCAGTTGTGCTGACCTGACATTTTCCTGGAATGGACAACTAGAGTGTATTTCCATGAGGGAAGCTACTGGCTTCCCCCTCCCCTGCCCATATTTCAAGCTATAAACACTCCTCGTTGACATTTATTAGAAAGTAACGCAGAGCAGATTGCTAGATTTGTACTCTGCAGACATTTTATATTGGGCGTATCCTATGCTTTCTGTGTGCCAGGCATGATGGCATCTTTGGGGGTTAAGCCTTCAAATCCTGTTCTACTATTTTAATAATTTCATTGACTTAACCTTTATTTAGAGGAAGTGTACATTTTGCTACTGTATGCTTGCCAAAAGAATGCTTCAGGTTAGAAATTCAGTCTATGGCCTGTCAGATGATGATGCAAAAGGTTTAACTTAAACACAAACACTAGGTCAAGAAGGACTGGATCTAGATAGGTTTGTATTCCTCCATCCTCATGTCTACCCTTTTCTACCTCTGTCAATACACTTGAATGAGAAACATAAATACAAATGCTATCAATAGTAAATGTGTTGTGTTTTTCTTCCACCTTCGCTTTCATTGGGTGGTAAGAAAACAGTCTATATAGTAAAAGCCCAGTGACATTTATGGCAGAACGACTAGAACAACCAGCTGCTATGATACGCTCTGACCACCAGGGGGGAGATGCTCAATGCAGGACCTGCCCCCTGGTGGTCAGTGCGCTCCCACAGCTGGAGTGCTGCTCAGCCAGAAGCAGGCTCACAGTTGGCGAGCACAGTGGTGAGCCAAGCGGTAAGGAGCGAGCAGGCTGACAGGAGTGAGGGGTCCTAGATTGAGAGAGGGCGCAGGCCAGGCCGAGAGACCCCTCCCTCTGCCCCTGCATGAATTGCATGCACCAGGCCTCTAGTTTCCAGATAAAGTCACATTCTGAGGTACTAAGAGTTAGGATATCAATATACCTTTTTATTTTTGAGGGAAGGAGGGAGATAAAATTCAACCGTAACTATGAGGAAACTAGATCCCAAAAACATGAAGGAATTCACCCATTCACAAAGAGAGTTAGTGGCAGAACCAAAACAAGACTTTGAAGTTGTACAAGATATCAATTTCTAGTTGATGACTAATCTAATAGATGACTAATCTTTCTACTAGTAAATTATAATAATAATGTGGGTTTAAAGTGAATTTCTCTCCCCTATATAAATGTATATGCAATACAGAACTTTTTTGGAGTTCTTGTTAGTGTGTGTGTGTGTGTGTGTGTGTGTGTGTGTACACATATACACACATGTCTATATATACATATATATATTAATAATAGAACACTATTTGAAGTTGTGGACTCTAATTAGCTAAAATATCCAGTATTATAATTTTTATTTATTTACAACAGGAGAGAGTGTGAGGAGTTTTATTTTTCTATCTTGGGTGTTAGCTAATCATTCTAGTAAACAGGATAGAATGTATTCATAGTCTACAATATGTGGTGACACTTTAATATTCTGCTAAATTATCAAAGTTTACATTCTTATTCAGAAGTGACATGCATACAAAACAATACTGAAGAGGAACAAATCACTAATATAAATAATACCTTGTTTAAGTTCTTTCGAAAATAACCTATTTGCTAACTATATAATTTTCTTCTTTTTTCAATGGCTATCAACTATAAGAGCTCAAGCTTAAAGTTATTTCGCAAGCCAGTCAGAGAAAAATAAGTATCACGTGATCTCACTCATATGGGGAATCTAATGAACAATATAATCTGATGAACAAAATAGATCCATAGACATAGAAGCATGAAACAGACTGTCAAACCTCAGAGGGAAGGCAGGGGAGAGCACATGTGAATAGGAAGAAATTAAACAACTTGTATGTATACTAGTAGTTGCATAACCCATGGACACAGACAATAGGGTGGTGAAGGCCTAACAGGGGATGGGAGGGGTGGGCTAGAGGATGTTAATGGGGGGGAAAAGGGGGACATATGTAATATTTTTAACAATAAAGATTACATATATATATGTATATATATATTATATATATCTGATTACAGATATAGATATTATATATATATCTGATTACAGATATATATATCTGTAATTTTTATTGTTTTATATATATATATGGTATGCACAATTAAGTCTTTCTGCACAATTACTCTTTCTATAGTATTAAAACATTTTCAAAGTGGGGAAAAAAAGTGATTTCTTTCGTAAAGCTATTCTGAAAGTAGTATTTGTAAGTGGATTCTCACCTCCACAGGTCTGTTAATGGTTGTATGCAATGAGCTAATAGAATTTTATCAGTGTTAAAATATCATTAAAATAGAGTGTGGTAAAGAGGATCCCTTTAGAACTAAAAACAATAATTTCATGGCAAATAATGAAATATATTGGTGTCACACAAGGACAGGAAGCAGAGATGGTGATCTTCACCAGGCCTTAATTACCTATATTCTCCAGAACATTTTTCAAATGGTGTCAGATGCTTTTATTATGGGGAAGCCTGAGCACTTGGGACTAAAGAAAGCCACCAATGTGGTTTAGCAATGCTGTTCTCTTGAGCTGAACCCAGGCTTTTTGGTTTGATGTTTTGGAAGATGCTGCTGCCTCCATTGCCAGAACTAAGGCAATTTGGGTATGTGGCTCAGTAACCCTAGAGAAAAATACCCCTGAATAGACCTCCAGCTACAACATTCAGACATCCAAACCCTAAAGTATCCTAAGATTAAATGATTATACTTTGAAGGGGAAAAAGCTGACAATAACTTTGTTACTGTGTGCAAAGTCCCAGGTTTACTGTGGCTGTTGGGTAATTGTCATGACATAGGCCTTTGAAGTAGCTGGGGGGAAAAAAGGAAAAATTACCCCATTTGATTGATAGAAAAACTGAGACAAGGGCAGCTTACTTGCTTGTGGTTACCCAGAGAATAGTTGGCTGAGACTCCAGGATTCTTGACTCCAAATTCATTGCCGTAACCACCAGACTGAAACCAGCTGCCAAAGGCTGTAATTTGGTCTTGAGGCCGTGGCCATAGTTTAGAACCACAATAGTGAGGGAAACACTTTAAGGAGGACCTTGAAAATCTTTCAAGGGACTTATGCTTCTTTATCTATGTTGATTATGCAACGACTGGTATAAGTGAGGGTTCTGGCCCCAACATGTTTGTGGCTTTGGGTTAGGCTGGGGTCCCTTTAGGAAACGGGGAAGGTTTGCCTCAACCTGGAGCCCAATTTTTTTAAGCCAATTGTATTGAGTTTATGATGAACGAATCAATGTGTTATGATTTTTATTCGGCAGAAGTTATCATATGGTTTGCCATAGATCTAGCAAGATGGGCCGGGAGAAGAGGATTGGGAAGTTGGATACCAAGAAAGCATACTTCTTGGGGGCCATGCAGTGATCTGGAAAGACCCCGAGGTGAGTGGTGTGCAGGGTTCTGAGTAGGTGGGTATAGGCTTGGCTTTGCATTGAGAAAATGCTCAGTGTCTCCAGGAGGCAGAGCATAGTATAGGTTTTTGTCTGTGGGCACTAGTCTGAAGTTCCGGAAGCAAACTTCAGGCATCACGGGGATTGGGCTGTATTTCTTTGGGGTTAAGGCTCAAAGAATGGGTTTCAGTAGAAACATTCAAACTATTTTTGAGAGAGTAAAGCAATACTATTTCATTGAAACCAGTGATACCAGGTAATTAGAATAATCATGTTAATATAAATAATAACTATAGTGCATCTACTCTTTATTTAGTGCCTACTATGGGCTGCAAGTTACATAAGCTTTTTATATTTACCTTGTTCATTCTTTACTATAGCCCTGAAATATAGGTTTTACATTTTATATTTGATAGATGTGGAAATTGAGACTCATACCCAAAGTCACAAGGATACATGGGATGGAGAAGGGATTTGAATCCAATACTCTAATCCCACTGCCCACGCTTTATGGGCAGAGTGATTGTCTCAAGTATTGCAGCTCAACCGTGGTCATTGACTAGTTAATGTAATGGTCAAGGTGGATTTGTCAAAAAAGATATGTATTGTGATCTTTAAATCATTCTTACCAATAATTTTTAAAGGTATCTTTGGGCCTAGAAACAGTTGACTTAACTGATAGAATAGACTGATTATTAAAAGAGCACAGAATTGAATGAAAGAAGGGTGACTGTCCTGATCTGACAGGTATAATTTAATTACAAATAGGTTTCCCTCCCATTCTCAAAGGTATCCTGATTGGGCCAAAAAAATTATATGACACTTTCTGTATAAGAGCCTTGGAGAGTCCCACATTCTTCTAAATTGGAACTGGCCACATTAACTATACCAATAGACTTAATTAGAATTGCAGGGATTAGTGTCTGACTACCTTTAAGAATAAAGGTAAAATTATTCACCAAAAATTATTCAGCATTTCTGAGGGAGCAACTTGTTCCACAAGTTGAAAGCTCTGTGTAGCCAAATAAGTGGTGACAGCAGCAAAGTGACAGCAGAAGTTCAGTTCAGTTCCTTTGATCAAATTTGTTATTTCTGTGCCAGCATCACATCACCCTAATTAATACAGTATAAAATAAGTCTTTATATCTGATGGGTCAAGTTATCTCATTTTTCTTCTCCGGAAATATCTTAGCATTGACCATTTATTCTTTTAATATAAATTTTAGCATCACTCTGTTGAATTCCTAGACGCAACTTGTTCAGATTTGATTGAAATTACATTGAATTTAAGGAAAAATTTGGGGGAAGAATTAATATTTTAATGATTTGGATTCCTTCTAATCAGTAATGTGGCATTTCCATTGATTTATTAGGTCTGAATGCCTTTCAATACAGCTTTATGAATTTCCCCAGAAAAATCTTGCATAACTTTTGAGAAGTAGTTAAGAGTAAGGGCTAAGAGTATGAAATCTGACACTGGAAGGCCTGGGTTTGAATCCTGCCATTTATACGCTTGTGTAAACTTATGTAACCTCTCTGTGCCTCTCAGTTTCTTCATCTTTAAAATTGGGATAATAATTATGCTCACTTCAAAGGGCTATTGTTAATAGTAAATAAATTAATATGTAAAGCAAATAGGAATATATCTGGGAAATGATAAAAATATATAAGTACTTGCTGCTACTATTATTTATTCATAGGTGCATTTGAAATGAAATAGAATAACTCTTTTTATAAGTACATTTTTCTATTTCTGTATATAGACATGCAATTGACTTTTTACTTTTATATATTGGTTTTAAACTTAATTCTATGG
Organism: Vespertilio murinus; assembly: GCA_963924515.1. NCBI lineage: Eukaryota > Metazoa > Chordata > Mammalia > Chiroptera > Vespertilionidae > Vespertilio > Vespertilio murinus. Next base: position 21,825,401 of record OZ004712.1, read on the forward strand.
TGGTCAGATATCATTTGTTAGAAACTTCTTGATAATTACTCTATAGCCTATATTTGACCAGTTTTCATAAATATTTCATGAGTTATTTGGTAGAATATATATCTTTAAGTTATTAGATTTAGATTTCTCTATATGTTCAGTAAATCAAATTTATGAATTACATTATCCAAATCATCTCTGCTAATAAGTATATTGGTTTCCCAAGATCAGTTGATAAAATTGAGTTAGTAATATAAATCTCTAAATAGTTTTAAAGTTTTTAAATGCCTACTGTAAATTATACAACCACTATGAGACTTCTCAGCTAGATAAAGCGTAAGTTCCCTTCCATTTTAAAAGGATTAGATCAAGTCCTTGTGTTCCGAGTGGCAGTTATTCATATTTCTGATTTAAGAAAATAAAATTATTGCACAACAAAATGTAACTATACCTCTACTAGTTCTTTTCTTCTTTTCATCTCTTAGTCCTATCAAAAATTGAGAGAGGTGTGTCTAAATTTTCCACTTAGAGAAAGGATTTGTCCATTTCTCTCTATGGTTCTATCAACTTTAGATTTTTATCATTTGAAACTATTTTATTAGTTACTAGAGGCCCAGTGCACGGATTCATGCACCGGCGCAGTCCCTCAGCCTGGCCTGCAACCTCTCTATGACCCCTCGGGGATGTAGTAGTATGTGAAATGGCAGGCGGCCCAGGATGAGCTCATCCCTGCTCTGCTGTGCTTGCTGCCCCTGCAGTTTGGTAGCATGCTGCCATGGAGGCAGGAGAGGCTTGTAACTCCACAGCAGCGCTCGCTAGCCGTGAGCCTGGCGTCTAGCACCCATCAGTCAGCTGAGTGGCACTCCCATTGTGGGGGTGCACTGACCACCAGGGGGGCAGCTCCTGCATTGAGCACATGCCCCCTGGTGGTCAGTGCGCATCATTGATGGTCAAATGGTCGTTCAGTGGCCTAGACTTTTATATATATAGATATGCAATTTTAGAACTGTTATTATCTTCCTTGGGAGTTGAAACTTTTGTCATTATGTTGGGATGCTCTCTAGGCATAATAATGTGTTATTGTTTTTTTGTCTCAAACTCTGTCTCATTCTCTATTATTATGACTATTCCAACTCTTTTAATTAGTATTTTCATGGTGAAACATAGTTTTCTTTTTCTTATACTTTCATTTTACTTTGTTCCATGTCATTTAGATATGTTTTTATTATACTTCTTTTAAGTAATATAGTTGGATTTTATTTGTTTATCTTTAAATATTTTTTATTGATTTCAGAGAAGGAAGTGGTGGAGAAAGATAGAAACATCAATGATGAGAGAGAATCATTGATTGGCTGCCTCCTGCTCAAGCCCTACTGGGGATTAAGCTACCTGGGCATGTGCCCTGACTGGGAATCCAACCCGAAACCTTTCAGGGCAGGAGACAATGACCAACCAACTCAGGAGATGACGCCCAACCAACTGAGCCACACTGGTGAGGGCCTACCAACCATTTTTTTCTTTATTTATTAAGGTATTACATATGTGTCCTTATCCTCCATTGCCTCCCCCCTTCTCCCACTCATGCTCTCACCCCCCTGGTGTCTGTGTCCACTACCAACCATTTTAAATAAAATAGCTGTATTGTTAGAAGTGGGTCAGAGACAGCTACACTGATGCAACTAGGGCCCAGGGGTGGGCAAACTTTGACTCGAGGGCCACAATGGGTTCTTAAACTGGACTGGAGGGCCGGAACAAAAGCAACCTGACCATGCTGGCACTCTCATCTTGGGCTGCTGGTGAAGGCGTGGAGGGGAGAGCAAGAGAACCTTCCGCTCTTTTGACTCCACAGGCCGGATAGAACAGCCGAACAGGCTGGATCCGGCCCATGGGCCATAATTTGCCCACGGCTGAACTAGGCACAGCTATCAGGCCTCTGTTAGATGGAGTGGTACCTTTGTGCAAATTAGAAAAGAGCGACCCCTTCAGGAGGATTTGGGGTATTTGATTTAGTGAGCAGAGAACATGGCCTGGCAAGCGGGGCTCAGGGTGGCTTTTAGTCAGCTTGTTGCACCCTTAGCTGGGTGCTTTCCACCAGTCACAGCACCCTGGAATGGTCAGACCTGTGGTGGCAGGGCTCAGTGTCAGGACCCGAGGCAGGGGAGGGAGTCCAAAAGGGCTTTAGGACAACAGAGACTCTTCATGTTGTGCGTTAGGGAAAGCCCGAGGTGCTTTAGAAACGCCAGCTTGTTGATAAGCTGGCCTTTCCAACCACACTTGTACACAGAGACTCTGCCCCATATCTGGATCGCTGTCTAATGTACAGATAACGTATGGGTCCTGTCCCCTAGGAAATGCATCTGAACTTAACCTTTATTTCTCTTTACACACTCTCTTTCTCAGAGGCATGTGTTCACAAAAGAACAATTTTTTTACTGTTGAAAAACACCCATGCGGTCTGACCATTTGAATCAATAGAGAAATGAAAGGACTGTCCATTAGAGATATTCAGCATTTTTTATTATGTGAAATGTGTACATCATGCATTCCTGGCCACCCAAGTGGGAGCTTAGATGCCAACCAAGCCCAGAGAAAAGATAGGCATTGAAATTTATACCAAGCCTTTTTTTAAAAAAGTGGGTGTCCACTATGTGCCCAGGATTGGGCTGGCACCAATCATTGTATTTACAAAGGTACACAGGGAGTACTGGCAACATGCTAACACGGCAATCCCTGGGCCCTGAAGCCGGGAGAGTTGCACTCCATTGAATCACAAGTAGCATCCTCTGATTTCACTTGGGATCCGTCAGCCTAAATAACCTAATTGAGTGTCGTAATTGATTTGGGAGACTCATTTCCTTCCCTGGAAATCATTAAAGGTGGCCACGGCTTGCTTGAAGCAGCACTTTCTCTAATGGAATCCCCTGGACTAGCTTGTGAGGAAGAAAGGCCCTGTCAGCAGGTGGCTGCTGAGCCCTGCTGGCCAGAGGCTGGCCCAGACCTGCCCTCTCCACAAAGGCGGCCAGTAGCTCCTCAGGCCTCCCCACGGGGCGCCTTTCAGAGCGCACAGAAAGGGCATATTGCCATTCCTGGTAGAAGCAGCCTCCCTGGGCAAAGGGCTGGCCATTGACAGTCAGTCCTCTTGGCCATCACCCCAATTAGTGAGACACATTGCTTGCCACGAAGGAATTTTCAGCAGGAAACTCTTTTGTGAGTGGCTCGACTTCTCCCTTGTTTGAAATACCTAGATATTGGGACTTCTTTTTGGAAGCCAAAGTTAAATTCCTAATTAAATCCTTACCTTTGAGGTTTTCCAACCAACTGAGAAAACCCACTAGAGGTGTGGCCCTAAAGAATTTGCAGTTCCTTGTTTGACTTCAGCAGTGAGAGGGGAAGCTGCGAGCTGGAACTCACAAGAGATGGTTCTCCTTTCGCTAGATTTGATCCCTCGTGTACTTAGTTTAGGGTAGATATAGCCTGAGCCAAACTATAAAAAGAGTGGCATCAGATCCTGATAAAAATGCTAACATATTGGGTCACAAATGGGAAGATGTCTGAGATTCAGTTTTGTGACATTCATTCATCTCAGTAAGGACCGTTTTCCTAAGATTCATCTCTGTCTGCGGTAGAAATTTCCATTTGAAATAGAGCCCCTACAAGTAGAAGCCAACCCCAATTTAGACTCATCTCCATGGCCCTGAGATAGCTTCAAGTCTATAAGTGACATTTCTAAAGTCATCTAAGAAAAAAATGTCCCTGTCATTGGTGAGATGAAAAGGTTGCCCTAGCCTTCTCTTCGGTTTAACCGTTCTCGCTATTCTTTCATGCATCCGATTTAAATTTTCTTTCTGCCATTTAAATTTCTTGTCTCTGTGGAGATGAATAACAGATGTTTCATATTTTTCAGGGCTTAAAGACAATATTTCTTTAAGGTATACAATCACAACTTTGTACTGTGGACTGCATATTTTTGTAGTCACAGCTACAGCCCAATTTATAAATTCACCCAACTTATAAATAAGCCCAAGTTATATATTTTATATTTTTTAAAATTTATTTTTATATGTAATATATTTATAACATATGCATTCTTCATCTGGGCTACATCAGCCCCAATAGTTGAAGAATGTGCATGTTAAAAGTGCTAAAGTATGGCATTCTGTTCATCCCATTCTCACAGATTTTATGGTACTCAGGTTATTTTTGCCAACTTATCTAACATCACTAACTAAATAAACATAGGTGATTTTTGATATACAAAGATAGATTTCTAAACACCAATCCTGCACTTAGATGAAAGAATCCTGCTTTTATTTTACTAAGTCTAAACTGACTCTTGAAAACTAAAGGGGAAAAAGTGTAATTTTTCATGGAAGCTGCTTAAATGCAAAATTAATTAGGCCAGGGGAGGATGGACATGGGGATTAAACTGTCATGCTAGGATTTGGATGGTTGGTGACAGACCAGGTGGGCTCGGGAAGTCAGGATGGGGTGGGGGTGGACGTGCTCCATATACCAGAAGCAGCAAGAGGGAATTCAGTGGAAGCAGTGATGGTCAGGCAAGGGAGTGAGCTTGGGCAGATGAGCCAAGCTGAGAGAGAAGAATGCTTAGGCAGTAGGAATAGTGTATTTTGGTTAAGAGAATGGGGACGAGGAGGTTTGGGCAACCAAAGGCCAGGAGCTGAGACTCTTGACCCATCTTTTTGCATCGTAAAACCCTTTTGTCATCTTGTTCTTCATCAGCCCTGTGTACGTGTTGAAGCTTCTTTTTTAGTCTTGTTGATCATAAGAGTTATTATTCATGAGCAGAGACTTTGGCTTCCACTATGACCTGGTTCTTGACTATGTCTGTTTTTTTCTCTCAAGTCCACATAACATGAGTTACATTTAACATTACAAGACCTCCTCAGTTATTGTCTTATACTTATTTTAAGTAACAATAGCTTATCTTTGTAAAAATACCATCCATTTTAATAAGACATGGAAAATTGCATATATATATATATAATTTATATATATATAAATTGCATATATATATTTAAAAATGGTTTTATATATATATATATATATATATATATATATATATATATATATATATAATAGTTTTTAAAATAGGATTCTTAAAGGAAGAGCCTAACACCTTTTCCAGTGTGGAATTTTACATTCTCTTGATTCCTAGTTTATTACCACTGTGGCCACAGAGGTGACATTTCCTTCGAGGTTTGGGAAATTTATGGCACTACTAATAAAAACCAATTCTTGACTTGCCACCCACATGCTGCTTGAAGCTGTTCTTCTGGAGGACCTGGAGGCTGTGGCATCTTAGATTCCTGACTTTGCTGTTATTCATCCCACCCACCTCTCATTTTTCTCCATGAGTAACTGCTTTCCTCTCAGTCCTAGTAACCCAGAGGCATTGAAGTCCAAAGGCAACACTCAAATGGAAACATAAATCCCAGAACCTCACACCTGAACACACCAGAGGCAAACTTACTGCCAGACTAACTCTGGGAAGCAATTGTTATCAAATTGCATGGATGAGACTAACTTTGTACCAAAAAATTAAAAACAGGTCACTTCCTAAAAAACAGAGAAAACAAACCAACCAGAAATTTATGTATTTTGAAATGATGATAGCTGTCAGGCCAGTTTTTTACATGGTGAGAATGTCATATCTTATTTGTAGTTTTGAGTGTGTGTGTAGTTCTGAGTGTATGAGTTCTTCCATTTGTTTTGTGTGTGTGTGTGTGTGTGTGTGTGTGTGTGTGTGTGTGTGTGTTTTCCATTTGAAAAACTGGTTCTCATTGGAATTCTAAATAATGCCTTTCAGAACAACCCTACAATGTTGCTATTGTTACTTACAATTGTAGTTCATTTTCTTTAGTATTTGAAATCTGTCTATCCTTTCATGGGAAAACTGTCGGAAAAGTCCTGAACTTAGTCTTCCCAAATGGCTGTGCCTCCTGGCAATGGATTGGTACAACCAAGTCAGATGAAGGACCCGCTGGCAAGGTGTCTGCCCCACTGCCTGCAGAGCTTTCCTAGGAGGTTGGAATCTTTTCATCATCTAGGCAGTAATGTAACACGCCAGGCCAGTGAGGACTTTCTGACAGCTGGTGAATGAGGACTGCATGGAGTCTTGTGTAGCAGAGTTTCCCACCATTTGTTTTGTGGATCCTTATTTTTGCAAGATGACCATAGGAAAAATATTTTTTTTGTGGTCAAGTCAGTTATGGAAACCTCTGCCTTTGAGCTGTTTATAGATTTACAATGCACTTTAGCATGAACATGTTCAAGACTTCCTGTGCTTATAAAAAACTCTAGCTTTGTTTAGTTTAGTGACTTCCAAATTTGTTTGACCACAGAATATTTTTTTGGAAATATTAATATTTCATGGACCTGTCAGGCTACAGAAATCACACAGGATGGACAGTGTTAGGAAGATGGATCAGATGCATAATGGAAAGAAGGATGGATTTGGAGTCACAGATCTATGTTCAAATCAATCTGCTGTTTACAAAAAAAAAAAACCAAACAAAACAAAAAATCAAACCAAAACAAAAAAACAACACTTTTAAATTTAGATCTCTGGACCTTTTTCATCTTTGGTCATCTTTGGTCTCCTCATCTGAAAATTGGAAATAGGAATATTATTTACTACACACAGTGCTGGTAGCATCAATGCAGGCAGTGTGTGAGACGACTCGGGATTAGTACTTGGTACAATTTTAGTTGAATCTAACTCTTCTTAAGGGATGAACACTGGGGCCAAATGATACAATGGAATACATGGCACAGAATGATCTGCAGAGGCACCACTTACATGTGTGCCCTTGGTGATGCCTTCATGCAGGGTAGAGCTGGATGGAGTTACAAAGGATATGGGTAGCCCTAGTGGGATGGCTCAGTTGGTTAAAGCAGTATTCCATATAACAAAAGGTTGTAGGTTTGATTCCCAGTCAGGGCATATACCTAGGATATGGGTTCTGTCCCTGGTCAGGGACCCTACAGGAAGCAACCAATTGATGTTTCTCTCTCTAAAAACATTTTTTTTTTGGTGAAGATTTAAAAAAAGAAAAAGATATGGGCATTTCTATGGCATCAAGTTGACCATCTTCAGAGTTGGTGGAGATTGGCCATCTTACATTACAAAAGATCCAACTAACTGCTCTCACAATACTGGACCAACTGTATGTTTCACTAAAGGCCAGCAAAATGATTGAGGGTGCAGATTTGGTGGCCTCTTTCCTCAGTAGAAAATTCACAGCTTTGTTTATGATATTTTATTGTACAAGAAGCCACCATTGACTAGGAAACTTTTTTTAAAAAAATTATTTTGTGACTTTTCCATAGTTTGGAGAATATTTTCATCCGAATATTTTGTTGTACTTCAAAAAAAGTATCTTAGTTTTCTAACCTCTAATTTAAATAAAAATGTTAGTTAACAAGCCATCTCTACACTACAACATATGTATACATGAGTCCATTGTTAGATCTCTCTGCTAAAAATCCATCCACCTTCATTAAAGGATGCTTTAATTAGAAGTCCTCAAAGAGCCTCACAAATGAATTACGGTAAACGTGAAGCTTCACTGCCCAGAGCCTCCCTTGAGGATGTGCTGCTCTCCAACATTGAGGATGGCCACCAGCAGAGTCTTCAGTTCTTCGCTCCTGAAGAGTCCACCTCAGCTGCTGAGACACATCTTTATGGAGGCTAGACCTCTTTAAGATTTTTCCACATCCAATGACTGATCAAGTCAGGGCTAATGAAACTCACCATTTTGGTGCCTAATGTAGGACCACTCTGAGGGCCAATATGAGTTTTAGTGGCCCCTGTTGGGTAGGCCAAGGCTTTGATCAGGCCTAAATTATAGTTCTACCCACAGTGTTCTGCAACAAATTTGACAGGCAAAAATAATTGCAGTTGACCTCTGCTCAATCCTATTTCCTTCACCTTCTTTCCACTGGCAGAGATTACCAAGATCTCAGCATCTGCTTTTGGAGAAGCCAATCTGTACCAAAAGTTGGCACTTCTCGGTCTCTCCTAAATATCACTTTGGTGTTTCATGAATACTGTATTCACTCTCTAACTTGATTATTATCTCTTTGTAGGCTAGAAATATATAGAAACTTCTACATATATGCCACAGTTTTCATTGCTGTACCATAGACATAGAAGATAGCTGTTAAGTATATTAGGAATGAAACGATATGCATTTTATACAGATGGATAGCATACTTCCGTCGTAGAGAGACTTCTGTACTGATCAAATGGTCACAAATTAAGAGAGCCATGATAGAACTCTGGAAATTCTGTCAGTCCTGTTCAGTCTTTTTAGTGGCTCATTCAATGTCCACTTACTCTGTGGAAATTTCCAGTCTGAGGTTCTCTCTTCCATCTTCCTTTCCTTCCTGTGTCCAGAGTTAACACTGATGTCCAGAATTCTCCCACCTGTATCCTTTCACATTCTTCTATGATAGCTGAAATTATATTTTTCTTTATGAATTGTTATTCACAGCAACCTTCTTGACTAATGCATTCAAAAATTGTGAATGCCATTTCCCCTATAAATAGGCCCATTTAGAAAAATAACGGCTAAGCATTTTTTCCCTGTGAATATGTAAATAGGTTAAAATGAAGATGCAGGCAGTGTTGTGTGAATATTATTCCAACATTACACTTAAGATCCTTTCAGCACCATTTGCTAACATTTTGTACTCCTAGCCAAAGTGCCAAAAATTGCTCTCTCCTCATGCAATTTTCAAAAATTTCGCTGGCACAAAATGAAGTAAAATCTCTATCTGCAGGAGAGAGCAAACTTCATTTAGCATGTTTTACAAAGTGCTAAATAGGTTTTCTATTTTGGGAGCAGAGTGGCAGGATGTGTGCTTCCTGCTATCCTGATCAAACATTGGCAGTGCTGTTCCCCACAAAGTGCACATACCAGGTTGTCTTTGGGTATATTAACATAATACTTGTTATTTTATTCAAAAGAAAAGGAAAAAAAAATTACAGTGTGTTCAAGGAATGTGATGTCACTATTGGAAGGTATTTTTCCTTGTCTTTAATTTTTTTTTACGATTTAAAATAAAATAATGATTATGGTCCCAGTGAGAGGCTTTTGTGTTCAACTAGTTCCAAAGTTGGAGCTCTTATTTTCTATTTTCTAGGGCATCAACCATGAAAGAAAAAGTGTCATGGTCTCACCGCTGAGAAATGTATGACCCTGGATTACTAGCATTATTTCAAGTAGTCCGTCATATCTGCCTGAATGAAAGCATACTTGACTAAATAGTCACTGAGTATATTTTCTAGGAAAAAAAGTACTTGTCTCACAGCATAAAAATAACAACAATGGTAACTAGTACTGATTGATTGCTCATAGTTTTCCAGGCATTATTCTAACCTGTATTATCTCATGGAGTCTGGACATCCAGCCTCTGAAGGCAGGTCTGTTAGTATCCCCATTTTATACATGAAACACTAAGACCAGAAGTTAAGGAACCTGGTGAGGCTAGTGAAACATGAGCTGTGATTTAGAACTTAGTTTGACTCCAGACCCTGAATTTTTTACTACTGTGCACGAATAAAAAAAATGTGTGCGATAATAGGACCTTATACCCCTAATGGAATTTGCCATTCAATCCATAAGCAAACTTGGCTGAGGAGCATGGAAACAAAGAATGAGGGCAGGAATCTGGAGAGCACCCAAGACATAGAAATATGTGACATTTTGGTAAACACCTCAATCTTTATACCATAAAACATATATGCTGAGAATAGTTAATGCTTCCAACTTTTCCCAATGCTTGTATATGGCTTTTGTCAATACCCAACTATTGTTTAAAAGGAAAGTTCCTTCAATGCCAATGAAGGTTGAAGAATTGACCTCAGCAATTAGTTTTGAAGAATTAATGATGCTAGTGAGCATGAGTCCATTCTAATTTATTCACCTTCTCAGAACCAGTGAACAGAAAGAAGAGATGAGTCATGAGACAGAGGACCAGAGCTCCCTCCTGCTAGACATTGTGGAGACACAGGTCCACAACACAGTTGCTGCTTCTGGAAGCTTCCTGAGCATTGCCCAAAAGCTGACTTGTACCCCTCTGAGTCACTTAGAGGAAACCATGGCTTGTTATACTTTAGGAGTTGGAGTCATCACAAGGTGGTGGGGGATAAGGAAGAAGACTGTTAAAACCTGGAATTGGACTTGGGACAGTGAACATTCTCACATAGGATTCCAACTGGAGGTACAGATTTTTGCAGCTAACTAGGAAAAAGAGGTGATCAAAAGGCAATATCATAGTTAAATACAAGCTTTTTATTGTTCTTACCTTATTTAAGGATAACTATAAATATATAGAGCCCATGGAAAAAATAGTAAAAAAAAAAAAATGTGTCATGCTGAGGACTTGAAAGAACAGAGAGTGCTTATCACTGAAAATGAGCCATTGTAGGATCCTAGAATAAAAAGTTCTGACCATTGTTTGGAATTCCCAGTTAAAATCAAGAAAACATAGCCTCTATGAAACAGGAAGTAAAAGCAATAAAGAGAAAACAGATGAAGAAAAACAAATAGCAGGATAAGATTAAGAAGTAGATGAATCGGATGAGAAGGAATTATAAGAACTAATAAAAAGTGGTGGGGTTAATATATATATATATTATATATATATATATATATATATATAATATATATTACAATATATATATATATATATATATATATATATATATATATATATATATATATATATTGTTACAGAAAAACCCCCACAAAATTTAATCTGGTACACAGGAAATAAACTTAGTGATGTGAAGGATTAACTTGAGAATTGTTCCTGAAAAGGTAAAATACGAAACAAAGGTGAAAATGATCTGAGAAAAAAAGGACAGGAAACAGAAACCTAAATCTAAGAAGCAGCTTGAATTGTGGGAGGAAAGAAAACAATTTCTAAGGACATAATTGAAGAAAGTTTTCCTGAACTGAGACCACTTTGCATGTGCAAATTGATATTCTAAACTGAAATCTACATAATTATAAAGTGACATTTAAAAATTCTATAAACTGAAGGTAGAAAACATTTATTCTATAAAAGAGTCAGGTAATCAAGGCCGGCTGAGGCTTACACTGGTGGCAGTGGCAGCAGCAGAGGTGTGATGGTGTTGCCTTCCCCTAAGGGCTCCCAGACTGTGAGAAGGGGCAGGCTGGGCTAAGGGACTGCCCTTCCAGTGCATGAATTTTCATGCACCAGGCCTCTAGTTATTAAAGAACAACAACAACAAAATAAATAAGTTAGGGAATGTACAATAAAGGAATTTTAAGAAAATCAGAAGACAGAAATACTAAATTATTAAAGAAATAATTAATATACCAGAAAATAGATGATGGGATGAAAATAAACCCGAGTTGGTTGTTTGGGGAAAAACAACTAATAAATAAATCTCTAGCTAAGTCAATCAAAGAAAAAGAAAGAATCTAAACAGCTGAAATTATGAATGGGAAATGAAATATGATGGTGGGGATAAAATAGATTTATATTTAAGGAAAGAGATAGTAATACATTAAAACCTTAAGAGTTATAACACAAAGGTAAAGCCAGGCAAAGACTTAAGAGAAGTCAAGAGAAAAGTGTATTATTCTTGGTTACTGGTCATCTAGTAAAACTCTGAAAATTAAAGGGTTTGACAAAATGGAAGATCATGGTGACTGGATCATTACAAGCAGTATCATTGTGGTAGGAAGGCAGAATTTGTACCTCATTGAGGAACTATAGAAGAAATCCACAGGACCAGTAGTTACCCTGAGGGCTTGTCAGGGGCCTTGGATTAGGGGAGAAACCCAAAGGATTCCTTCCTTTCCCCTCAGGAATGTTTACTCATCAGATGAATAGAAGATAAGAAGTAGCATTTTCTAGCACACAACCCAACCCAGGACCTTTAAGGTGTGTCCACGATTGTGTTCGGATCCCCAGTCACCCTGGGAGATCTTAATCAGTTATTTACATGCAGCCCTGGGTTCTTTCTGAATCTGTTTCCAGTGCTTCAGTAGCCTATCAGAGTTTGATTAGAGAAGGGTTAGCCTTGATAACCTTTGAAGAAATGTGGCTGGAGAAAGAGGCCACAAGATGAAGACTTCTGAACTGGAGTTGGGTGGATTCACCACTCTTCTCTGTTTTACATGGAGGATGTGTCTGCTGTGGGTTGTGGAGAGCCCCGGGATTAGTCCATTGCTCATGTTCAAGTCCACCTAGAACTGCATCTTACAGAGGTGAGAAAGAGCTGGATTTCTGCATCCAACCCGCCAGAGAGTGGAGGTTCCTTCTTGTGATTAAGACAAGTACTCTCTGGGTGAGAAGGAGGAGTAAAAGGAAAAAAAAAAATAAGCAAGCGAGAGATGATTCAAAATTCTACTTATTTGTGACTCAAGCAATGAGTCTAAGGCTATTGTTAGCTACTGTCCCTGACTCTTCACATTCCTAGGTGAGTGCAACGGAGGAATCGATCTCATGTGGAGAGGGTATGACTGTCTGCTGCTATCAGGAAACCCAGGAGGTCACCAGCGTGTACTTAGGCACAGAAAAGAGAACCATTTTAAATGTCACTGGTGTTACTCACATGTCTTTTCTGGATGTCTCAGTGCATTCTTCATCTTCACACAAAGATTGACACACATTTCCCTTGTCCCTGATCAAAAAATAGAAGGCACTTCTCATTCTGTCTCTCAAAGCATCAGTGAGCCCCAAGCTTTTGTAATCTTCAATTTACAACCTGAAGCCAGCACAGCAAGGTGTTGTCTGGGTGCTTTTAACATGTTAGGACTTTCACTATTTAACTTTTTCCCCCTGGAGATGCATCTCATTGGTGGCAAACCTTTTTTTCTGCTTATTTTGATGCCAATGGTATGTGCTTGCTTGTATTTGCTGTTTCATTTCAGGGTGTTGGGCTCTTAGCAAAGCAGAATGAGGATCCCAGTTCACCCTCAGTTCAAGTACTGGATCATGTGCTTCCGCAAAAGATGAAAGCGATGCCTCTCCTATGGTTGTCCTCAGTCTAGTTATTCTGCAGTGAACTGGACATGGGCAAATGGCCCCTGTTGGAACCATGCACTCCCTTCCTTTCTCTGGCTATCATTCCTTACTCTTATCAGCCTGGCTAATTCTAAGTCTGATTCCTGAATGTTAGGAATTCAGGAACTCTTTGGGTTGTCCTTGTTTGGTGGATTTATTCAGAGTGTCTTCTCCAATTCAACAGCCTGCCTTTTTTCTACCTCTCTTAGCTCCCAAGGGGAACAGCAAGCTCTTCTATGTATTTCTCTTCTCGCAGCGGGTGACAGCGATCACCGCTCACAGCTACAAATGAGCAGCACAATATCAGACACTGTCTGCACTTGATGTTTGGGCTGGCCGCCTCATCATTTGCTAATTTTAAATATCCTCATGTGGCATTATTTCCAAACTCAGTGTTTAATGAGTTCTACTTAGCCACATTCCTCCAATCTACCTGTTCCCAGATAACTTGTGACCATGACTTTTCTTACTACCTTGCAAAGAAGACCAAAGACAACAATTCCTATTTGATTGGCATTTACCTTTATTCCTTGAACATCCCTTTTGCTCTGTCATTTTCATGTGGTGCCACAAATTTCCCTCTCTTCTAGGACACAAAATAACCTTTTCTTATTGGAGAAACACAAAAGGTGCTCTATAAATTCTTACACTTCCTCATGCTTACTTAACCTTTGACCTACCAAAAATTTCTTTTTATCTAGGCAAGCTTTGCTTTTTAAGGGATGTTTTTCTAATTACAAAATAAATACATATGTGATAAGCTCAGAAAATATAGAGAATCTCAAGTGAAGAGATGTGAGATCACCTATAATCTCCCCAATTACTATTTACTATTCAGTTTATATCTTCCTAACCCCCTCTCTATGTATTAACACAATTAGGATCATATTGTACATACTCTTTGTATTTCATTTTCACTCAACAATTCATCATTAGTATTTCCTCATAGTAAAAAATATTATACCACATTATGATTGTTAATGATTACTTAGGATACAATACTCCCTAATTTAATAAACCAGATCCCAAATGAATATGTTAATTAACTTGATTACTGTAATGATTTCATAATATATATCAAATCATCATGTGGTATACTTTAAATATATATAATTATCTTAGTATAGTTGAAGTTAAAAGGAAACCAAACAACAAAAATAAATGAAATTTCCTATTATTGAACATCTATATTTCCCATTTATTAATATCATAGACAATGCTTGAATGAGCATCTCTGCCCATACCTTTTGTATTCATCCTTAATTCCATTGAGCCACTATTTTCTCATGGAGTCAAGCTTCATGTTTTCCTTTCTAGTGTCCTCATTTACTTTGCCAGCTCAGTGGACAGTATTTTGGACCTCATGTTTATATTCAATGTAGGCATGCCTATTTGGGGTACACACACTAAGATTGCTTTTAAACAGTCTCCAGGATTTTTTATTATAATTCACCTGCCCACAATTGGGTAACTACATGATGACTGTTTTAAGTTTTTTCCTCATTAGAGTTTGGTACTTATGGTCTTAATTATATAATGATCATGATTATAAACTGTTTACATAGAAATTCTTCCTGTGCCAATTTCTGCCTACACCATTCTTTAGAGCCAAGTCTAGGATATGTCTTTACACATGTATTCAAAGAGCACTTAAGCCAGAGGCTATAATGTTTCCCATTCAAACCTTATATTCACAGTTCATCCCCATGATGGGCTCTGCCAATTTGGATGTGAGTACTGATGAGATCCCAATTTTGAAGCTTCCAATGTCACTGGATATTTCCAACCTATCTTTAATAGTGTAATATATCGTCATTATTTCTGTACTTTATTGTTTCAGAATGGAGTCCACCCAAGGAATATTGCCTTTACTGATCGGCTATTAATTATTGATCTTATGCCCACTACAAGTGTAAAACGCTGTGCTATTTCCAAACTCTTCAAATAATCAGATTAAAGGCAGGGGTGGGATAAGGTTTAAATATGGGTATACTAGTTCAAACCCATGCTTAATTCCACCATCATCTACCCCAAAGTAAGAATTATTATTACAAAATACCAAAGCAAGAAGTTGTTGTACTATATATGTGTATCCATAAACATCATACTTTCTCCACTAAGCTATCTCTACTCCTTCTAAGAAGATGTTTTTAATTCTTTCTTCAACATCTATAACAGTGATTCTTAACCTGGGTGCATATAGGAATCAACTGAGATTTGAAATATTCCAATATCTGGGCCCTCCAATTAAATCTGGATGTCCAAGAGTGTGCCCTAAGCAGTGTTATTTATTACTTAGAAGCTATTCATAAAATTCTGACATTCTGCCAGTACTGTCACTTGGTATTGAACCAAACACTTTGAATCTGGCCCCCCATGACCTCAAGAAAATCAACTACCTCTATTACCACTGGTTCTCAAACTTCAATGAAGATTAGAAACACGGGAATTTTTTTTAAAAAGTCTGATACCCAAGTCATACTCAAGAACAAATAAGAATCTCTGGGATATCAGTCTTATTTTATACTCTTCTGGTAAGTCCAAAGCATAGCCAAATTTGAGAACTGGCTCTATACCCACATCATCTGGGAGCTTATTAGTAATGCTAGGTCTCAGTCCTACCATTACTGAACTCAACGGGTCCACCATTTGGGGTGCTCTATTCAAGAACAAAATGTGGATATCACAACATAGTTTTATTTACTTGCAGCAAGTAAAGGAGAACAGGGGATTCATATCCAAAGCCCTGCCTCTTGGACAAGAGGTTTAGCTATTGCTTATATACACTATTTGTCAGTTGCACTTTGATTTCTTCTTTGCAGTGGACTACTTTTATTCAGTTGAGTTTCTGTCAGCTCATCCTGTTGATCTGTAAAATATTGTGCTATATTTTAACATTTAGCAAGAAGTAGCATTTAGAACTGCCCAGACGTTGAGACCCTTGTACTAGCTAACACTACCATGTCTGCGGATGATTTCTGTGATGCCAAGTTTTGGTGGCATTGTTTATACAATGCAGTGCCTCAACTCTGAGACGTGTTCTATCGTTTGTCATTTTAATTCATTTAGTGGGAAGTAGAAAGTGTCAACACAAGGGAATGGTTGCAAAGATTTGTTTCAAGAAAGCTCCTGGACCTTTTTAGGGATCTGTATGTCTCCTTGGCATTTCATTCCTTTTTGCCTTTGCTGGTTTCATCTTTAAGGTTTTGTTGCAGTTCTTTCATTTCTTTTTTTTTTTTTTCATGGTCTTTCAATGTTCAGTGACTGCGAGCGGTTGAGAGAAAGTATGACGCTAAGTGAGAAGTGAAGGAAGCAAAAGCCTTCATGCTCTCGATCTAAAAAAGAAATGACACTCTAAATATGAAGTGTGAGTTGCCTGGGGAAGGCACACTGACACCTGACGTGTGGGAGGAGGAGGCAGCAGCCACAGCACTCCTCCTGAGGTGGGCTAAGTCCACACCCTGCTGGAACAGTGGGGTTCCCTAACTGCATAATCACTCCTGAGCCTTCTCCTACACTCCATGAGCAGCAACCCCCTCACGAGGCAGAGGAAGTTGCTTTAAATAAATGTTTCAGCATGAAGAGAGTCCTGAGAAATAACTCTTTCAGATAGGTTGAGTCATAGTCACTTAGCATTGCAGCAGTTTCCTAGATATAACTACTCTGGGAATTTGCATGAACTCCTTCAGCGTCGTAGTTAATAACTGGGCTCTGAACAATGGCTGGCAGGCATTGCCTAAAAATCGACAGGAGTTGCCCTGGATTTTTTAATCTCCTTGTCCTCTCGGTCATTGCCTCACTCTTTCCCTCAGGCCTGTGTAACTACCTTACTCCCTGCATCCCTTCCTGCTCCCCAAACCCTAAAACACATACATATACACTCTCTGTACACCCTGTGTCTCCTACCTAATAGTGTTTCTCTTACCTAATGTGAGTCTTTTAAATCTGTAAGGAATCCTTTTTTGCAGTAGATACTAGGATAAGATATAAACACTTTTTCCTGTACCCCAAAGAGGGGTAATTGTACTTGAACAAAGTCAAATCTTTAAAAGTAGAAATCCCACAAAAGTCAACATAATAATGAATATAGCCAGACCCTTCTATTTGCCAGGCAGCTCATGAGTAGTGTTTCATTTAACCTCACAACTGTCCAAAGTTAGTATTATTTCCATTTTATAGATAAAAACTAAGTAATTGGCTTAAGACCCCACAGCTAGTAAATGCCAAGCCTGGCAGAATGCAAACCCAGGTTTTCTGACCCCAGGGCGCATGCTCACCTCTCCTACACTGAAATAACTCCTTAAGTGAGGTTCTCTTGACAAAATGGAGACTTTAAATTTGGTTTATGATAAAAATTTTAAGGATACAAAAATTAGAAAAAATAGTGTAATGAACTTCCATATATCTACCACCTGAATTTATCAGTAATTAACCTTATGTCTTATTTCATCCACATTTATTTTTATTGAATCATTTCAAAGTACATTTTAGCTGATGATACCTCATCCCTGTAATGGGTTGAATGGTGGCCCCCAAAAAGGTATTGTACATCATAATCCCCAGAACCTACAACTATTACCTCATATGGTAAAATATTGAATGTTGCCTCGGTTGGTAAAGGGTCTTGGAAGATGTAATTAACTTAAAGATCTTGAAAGGAGATCATTCTGGATTATCTTATGGGGCCCTATATCCATAGACATTCGTATTTATAGAGAAAAGCAGAGGGAGACTTGACAGAGACAGTAGAGAAGGAGGCAAACAGATGAGGCAAAGGCCATATGAAGATGGGAGGCAGAGATGGGCGTCACAAAGCCACAAGCCAAGGAATGCCTACAGCTGCCAGAAGCTAGAACAAGCAAGGAAGGATCCTCCCCTAGAACCATCAAAGGGAGAACAACCCAGCCAACACCTGAATTTCTGTTGTTCTACACTATTAAGTTTGTGGTGAGTCACTATGGCAGCCCTAGGAAGCTAGTGCAACCCCTGAATACTTTATATGCGTCATCAAAAATATAAGGATAGCCCAGCACTGTGACTCAGAGATTGAGCATCAATCTATGAACCAGGAGGTCATGGTTCAATTCCTGGTCAGGGCACATGCCTGGGTTGTGTGCTCGATCACTGGTAGGGAGTGTACAAGAGGCAGCCGATCAATTATTTTAGTCAACATTTATGTTTCTATCTTTCTCTTCCTCTCCATTTCACTTTGAAATCAATAAAAAATATTTTTAAAAAGTGAATGTTTTAAAAATAAATAAATAAGAATATGCTCCTGCCGAGACTGGTTTGGCACAGTGGTAGAGCATCGGTCTGCGGACTGAAAGGTCCCGGGTTCGATTCCGGTCAAGGGCATGTACATTGGTTGCGGGCACATCCCTGGTAGGGGGTGTGCAAGAGGCAGCTGGTCGATGTTTCTCTCTCATCGACGTTTCTAGCTCTCTATCCCTCTCCCTTCCTCTCTGTAAAATATAAATAAAAAAATATATTTTAAAAAAAGAAGAACATGGCCATAATACAATGATCACTCCTAACAAAATTAATAATAACTCATTAATAACTTCTAATGTATAGTTTATATTCAAATTTTACTGTTCTTCCAGAGGTTTTTTATGGTTGGTTTGTTCAGATAAGGTTCAACAAGGGGCCATAGGTTACATTTGGTTTTTGTTCCTTGTAAGTCCATTTTGATTTAGGAAAGTGTTCTCTTTACTCCTCCTGCTCCCACCCCTCCCCAGGTATTGACTTATGGAAGAGCCTGTGGAATGACTCACATTCTGGACTTGTCTAATGGCCTGAGTGGGGAGCTTTTACAGGTTAGGATTATGCCCAGCAAAGACTTTTCTTCAAGTCCTCTGGGACCCTAGTCTGCTCAAAGCACCTGCTCGTGGGAAGAGCTGACAGGAGGCAGGGGCAGAGTGGGGTGATGTGCTCCACCAGCTGCATGTTCCTGGGGCCCCTCCGTGTGCTCACGCCTCTCCTTTCTTACACAGAAAGAGGTCAAAGTTGGATGCTCCTCCCGGAGAAAGGGTGGACCAGGGCTCTTTCCCCTGGATCTGGATTGACTTCTGGGGGCTTGGAGGGGTAGGTGGTTTCATTTTCAGGGACATCGGTGCCACTGTATTCCATGCACGGCACACTGTAGCTGGAAGTCCACCTTTTGAAATGCATCTATTTATGTAAATAGTGCCTGCTCCCTTTGAAAATGAAGGGCAGAGCTCCTACGGGAACAGGCATTTGATTGCTAACACAGTGGTAGGAACTGGGACTATATTGGCTTCCGCACCCATCAGGTAGTCAAGGGGGATTTGAGGCTTATGGTCATTTGGCAAAGAAAACCTTCACCTCCTTTCTAATGCTGCCTGTGGCTGGATACCCTGCCCTGGAAGACTGGGTGGGAGAATTGCCAGTTCCCAGGAGGCAGGCTTCACGTTGGTCATGCGGCTAATGAGTAGGAAGCCAGAGGTACCTTGCCATGTGCTGTATGATTGCTTCCATCAACTCTGGTAGAACGCTGAAAGGAAGATGTCATCCCCTGTTTAAAAGCTGCCACTGGTATCTCTTGATGGTCAGCCTACTTCCGAATCGACTGCTGTTTTCTCCCCAGCAATTCAAAACCAAGGAAATGTTTTCTTACCATGGTGCGTCTCTAAGTTCTGACATAAGGCATCCTTTCCTGTCTTTTATTTGATTTAAGGTCTGCTTGGGGCATTTACTGATTAGCACATTAGTTTTATTATCCTCTTCCATGTCCTTTTATGTTCTGGTGAGTTTATTAGGTGAGGTTGGTTTCCTTCTGAGAGTTTAATCCAAAGGACTTTACTAGAAGAAGGCTAGCATATTTCCTTTTCTCATAAAGATAAGAAAACATCAGCAGGCACAACAAAGATAGCAGATGTCTGAGGCTGAGTTATGGAAAAGGTTTCATGTCAAGCTTCCCATCAGACTGACTTCAGCACTCACTGACAGACTTTTCCTGCTACCTGGTTCACAACTGGGACAGTTTATTCCATGAAGGGAGAACAGGTCAGGTTGCATTGCTTACTCATGGATTCTGGTTTTTTAGTTTTTTGGGGAGAAAAGACATGGAAAGTGAGGAAAAGAGAGAAGTCAAGAATGTCCCTAAATTTTTTGACTTGACCTTAAAATGTTTGACTTGAGCAAGGTGGAGGGATAGGATTTCCATTTGCTGGCATGGAGCGGAATGCTGGAAGAAAGTCATGTAGGGGAAGAAGGGTGCAGGGAAAATGTCAGGGATTTGACATTCAATGTCAAATGTTAATTTGAGAAGTCTAACAGAGATATACAGCTAAGTAAACAAGACGGAAATTCATGGAATTACCATGATTTAACTAGTATTTAATGCCATGTGAGGAAGAGTAGATAAATAAAAGAGGCTCTCTTTTGTTCATAGTAGGGGGCCAGCAATCTTTTTCTGTAAAAGATCAGACCAAAAATATTTTAGGTTTTGCAGGCTGCATGGTCTCTGTTGCAATTACCTACTTGTACATTTGCAGTTAAAGCAGCCATTCGCAATAGATGTGATTATGTTCCAATAAAGGGTAATGTCAAGACCTTTTAATACATTTCCCCATGTTTTGATGACCCCCAATCATAAAATTATTTTCATTGCTACTTCATAACTGTAATTTTGCTACTGTTATAAATCGTAATGTAAATATCTGTGATTTTCAATGGTCTTAGGCTCTACAGCAACAGTTCTCACAGGTTGAGAACCACTAGCAGGGTGATTTAAATAGTTCTGTCTTAAATGTACCAAGCAAAGAAAAAGTTTATGCCAACTTATTTTCCCATACAGAATATATATACCAAATGGAACATATATAGAAAATGCTTGAGACTCACAAAGTAAGCCTTATCCATTTCTAAGATCAAATCTAATGTAAATCACATTTCCTAACAACGATAGAATTTTATCATGACTCATAAAAGTAGTAGCAAAAACCAAGCCATATACAGCTAAGCGTCTCCCCAAAATGTATACATACTTTAAGGCTGGTAGCTCAATTTTGAAAATGAAATGTATTTTATTAAACACTGCCTTTATAATTACTCAAAGTGTGTGTATACATTTCTTGGGATACCCTATCCTTGGAAAATTAAATATACCCTTAAAGAATTCATTGTGTTAAGCAAGAAATCAAAACAAAACAATTGCAAAATATCAGAATTGAACAACAAAGTAGTACATTTCAAAACATGAGGGCATAGTTATTATACAGTGTGTAAACAAGGAAAGCAAGTAGAAGGAAGGAAATAATTAAGATAATAACAGAAGTTAATAACATTATAAAGCAAGTCTACAAACACAGAAATAATAGAAGCAATTAGCAAAATCAAGCATTTATTTCCAGGGAAAGAAAGAAAATAAGACAAGTGAAGAAAACATAGAGAAGACAAAAATAAGCAATTTAAGGAATGAAAAAAGTGGGCATACCTAATATACAGTAAAGAAAAAAAATTAGTATAGAAAACTGAAAAACGAGAGGCCAGGATATTGGGATGCAAATAGGATAGACATTTTTTAGAAGAATCAATTATCAAATTAGTCTCAAAAAGAAATAGGGCCTAGCCAGCATGGCTCAGTGGTTAAGCATTGACCCAGGAGGTCAGGGTTCAATTTCCAACCAGGGCACATGCCCAGGTTATGGGGGTCGATCCCCAACATGGGGCATGTAGGATGCAGCTGATCAACGATTCTCTCTCATCATTGATGTTTCTATCTCTCTCCCTCTCCCTTCCTCTCTAAAATAAATAAAAAAATATTTAAAACAAGAAAAAAAAAAAAGAAAAGAAATAGAAAAACAAAGTGCACCACTGGCCATTACAGATTCTACTGATTACATATATCAGCATGAAGAGGTCTCACATATTTATTATGTTAAAAATAAATTACAGATTGTCACATGGAGTATTGTACTAGTTGAATCTGTTTTTAAGATTAATATGTTATTTTGAGTATGCATGTAGTTAAGAAAAATATAAAGGCATAGCTTGGATCTACACCAAATTCATGAGAGAGGTTGCCTCTGAGGAGAGGAGAAGGAAAGGAGCAAAATGAGGCCAAAAGGGAAAATCTGGCATAAATTAACATTTTCCTGTAAGGATCATTTAAAAAAAAAGATCCTAGAAAACTGTTAAAAGATAATTTTCAAAACACTATGAAATCCTGACTCTTATATAGGTATTATATGAACGCATGTTATTTTGAACCTAATCCATGAGTGAGCTAGGCAGGTGTTATATTGGGTTCAAAAGAGAATCCTTTAACTGACTCATTTTAGATCAGAAATATTGACATGTGTGTACTAGTAAGAGTGTTTCCCATGGTAAAAGGAAGAGACAGGATTGGTCTGGCTATGACAAGAATAGTTTTGCATTGCAATCAGTCATCTACAAAATAAGGGTCATACAATAGCTCCCATAGAATCAGAATCTGATTACCCTGATAGGCATCTTCCAGAGTATAGACAATATAGGTCCATCAATGCACAGCTTTTTCTTTACACATCCATGACCAAATGTTAATATTGCTCATTTTAGTTTCCAGGTACATGTGTTTTTTGTTTACAGCAGCCCATCCTGTACCCAGACAGGCAGGATGCATATATCAGGTGCCAGGCATTTTTAATAGAGGAATTTACCACTTTCATGGAGCAGAATCAGAGCAACAGTCATGTGGTACAATGTCTGGGCAAGTCTATTAATTGCTCTGAACTTCTCTCATTTTAAGAAAGGATCATAATCTGTATCCTGCCTACCACAAAGAGCTACTAGGAGAAGGTATTTGGAGTTGCTTTATGAATTGTAAAGAGATAAGCAACTGAAAATATTACAATGATGCTTATTCAGAGTGGTCATAAGGGAGAGAGATCGATTGGAACACCACTGATAAGAGAGAATCATTGATTGGCTGCCTCCTGCACGCCCCCTTCTGGGGATTGAGCCCACAACCCCGGCATGTGCCCTAGACTAGAATCTAACCAGAGACCCTTCAGTTTGCAGGCTGATGCTCTATCCATTGAGGAAAAACCAGCTGGAGCCGTAGTGGTAATAACTTTGACAAACCAGTTACACACATCAGAGTAGAGATTGTACTATATATTTTTTGAGGCAAAGGGTTAAAGGAAAAAAAGAGGCTCTTTCTGTCAGCACAGAAATGTATTTGAAAAAAAAAAAAACCTAGCAAAACCTATGAGTCATGAAGTGACCTGTGATAGTAGATCTTATGAACTTAGGGACCCAATAATGCAAACAAGACAGTAATTTCTGTTGAAATAGAGTGAGGGTCAGTGAGCCCCAGATGGAAAAGCTCTCACTTGATAGGAGTTGCTCAAGGGTAGAATGGGATCAAATTGTTTAAACAGGGGATTCTGTGATTGCTTTGCAGGTTAAGCTGACCCAAAAGTTCTTATGAGAAGAAACAAGTAAAATCCTCAAAAAACAGACGGTACTCACTGAACTCATCTCTCTGACCTCTCATTTTCTTTCTCTGTGTTTATCTGAATCCTACTTCATTCCTCTGTGGATCTTTGCCCACTGTAATTCACAACTCCTTCTCACTCTTCTGAACTCCAAGAAGCACCTCTGCCTCCATCCCTCATATGGTTTTTGGCTCATATTTTATGATATCACTGTTGTGGATGACCTGCCAGTCCTTTTACCTATTTTGCCACTTTCCCGTGAGATGATACGCACCCTAAGGCCAATAACATTTCTGATTACATCTTAGGGCTTTCCATATCCTCAGCCCAGTATTTTTATACAAAGGATTGTATACTCTGGCAACCTCTCTAAATTATGTGAACCATTGACGGAGACTCCAGAAATGCTGAATCCTGTATTGGAAGAGGATGAGACATACAGTTTTTGTAAGGTTTATGGCAAAGACTAATTTTAGGAATTCACTTGATCTTTTATATTTAAAAAAAAAATCTTGTCACTGATGTCAAGTACAACTAAAGTCAGAGATATGAGCACAACCAGGACTCGGCCTCTCTGTCTCTCCTCTTACCTAGTGTATTTTTGGTATTCATATTCTTCATCTTCATAGCAGACAATTCTCTTCCACATGATCAGAAACCTGATTATCAAAAGCTGCTGGAATTTATAATGTATAACTTCCATCAAAGGGAAGGGATTGACATCTCTTTTACTTTCTCAAGTTCACAGTTTCTGGGAAAAGTCTTTAATTGGTCTAGTTTGGATCAGGTGATTGTATCTACACCAATCTACCGTGTTTCCCTGAAAATAAGACATCCTCCAAAAATAAGACCTACTTCATGGAAACATAATATATCCCCTGAAAATAAGACCTAGTGCATCTTTGGGAGCAAAAATTAATATAAAACACTGTCTTATTTTCGGGAAAACAGGGTACCTTCTTTGGAGTGAAGGTACAGTCACATTAAAACATGGTTTCTCCCATCTGAACTTAGTGATTAGAAAGGGAGGAAGAATAATTTCCAAGGGGAGGGTGGAGGGTATTGTTTTTTTCAAAAGATAAACAACAGGTGTCAATCATACTTTCAAATTTCACATCCAGCCCCCTTAGTGTTAGCTTACATGTCTTTCTGTTTTCTGTCTGTGTCCCTTTCACCCTTAGACTACCTTCCTGCTTTATATGGCTTTGAGGTTCTTCTTCCAAAAAGATCACCTTGCCTCCATCCTCTGGTATCAATTACTTTTGTACAAGAATTTCCATTAAATGATGTATCATCATGCCATGGTATTGTCATTAAAATTAGGGGACTTACATTTAGGTCCTTATCCTCAGATTTGCTAGCTATGTGACTGTGCAAATTCCCTAACTTCTCAGGGCTTCTATTTCCCCTTCTGTAACAGTACCTATGTCATATATGCATCATATGCATTTTAGCATTTAAGTGAATTAGTGCATGAAAATTACTTTGTAAATTACTCTAGAGATAGAAGGTATTTTTATATCTCTGCCCATGGTGCAGAAAGGGTGTTTGATACAGAGGCTCACCCTGGGACATGTGGTAAGACATTTCTGGAGCTAAGTAGGACTGGCCTTAAGTCCAGGCTCACAGCATTGGGCCCAAAGGGCGGCACTGCCATCTTTCTCCATCATGGTTCAGACAATGTTAGCCTCCCTGGAGTAAGAGGAGTAAGAGCATGCTAATGGGTAATGAGTGCATGAAAAGACACTCAAGAACATCAGCTATTAAGGAAATGTAAGTAGAAGCTGCAATGATATACCAATTTATACCTCCTAGCCTGGCTATAATGAAAAAAGACCAACAATCACAAGTGCTGACGAGGATGCGTTGACACAGGCACCCTCATATATTGTTGACTGAAGTATAAAATGGGTCCAGCCACTTTGGCAAATGCTGTGCAAGTTATCCAAAAAGTTTAATCATAGAGTTACTATATGAACCAGCAATTCTCTCTGTAGGAGTGCTGGCGAGAGCTCTTTCACAAATATCCGCTCCTTTTGTTCCATGCTTTGCTCAGCTTGACATCTGCTTCCCTGTTGATCACCTAGTGAATAATTCCTATTTGTCCTCTAAGAATCATCCCAGCTCTCCAGTCTCTGTGAATTCTTTCCTACAACCTCTCTTCCAGACGATGGCAACAGCTTCCGCCCCGTCCATTCCCATAGCCTCCCATACATACTATTGTTAGCGTGCTGATCTGTTCCTCTGTGATTCCTACAGGCACATCTCCATATTAGGTATTGATCTCCGCAATGGCAGAAGCAATATCTTTGTTATTTTTAATATTCTCAGCACCTGACACGAAGACTTATTCATGTAGATGCTCAAAAAAAAGAGGGGAGGGGCAGGTGTCCCAGAACAAGGAGGGACTCCAGGGACCAGCACTGCAGGAAGTTCAGTGGGCTCAATCGTGGGCAGCTGCAGATGGCATAAAATATGTGAGGTGGGCACTGTTGGCTTCGATTATTACCTGGTAGTTTATTGCTTTATTCAATTAAACTATAAAGTTGTTAAGGGCAGGACTATAATTTCTTCCATGTTTCACAATACTCCACAAACATGAACCCTAAATATGTTCTCCTAAAACAGAGTAAATATTATATTTTTCTTTTTGCGATTCATTATCTAATTCTTTCAAAAATAAAACAGCCCAGCTGGTGTGGCTCAGTGTTTGAGCATTAACTTATGAACCAGAAGGTCATGAAATGGTCAAATACCTGGCCAGGGCACATGCCTGGATTGTGGGTTCGACCCCCAGTGTGGGGCGTGCAAGAGGCAGCCCATCAATAAGTCTCTTGCATCATTGATGTTCTATCTCTCTCTCCCTCTCCCTTCCTCTCTGAAATCAATAAAAATGTATTAAATATTTAAATAAATAAATAAATAACATAAAACAAAGGAAAGTGATTCTCTTCCGATTTGAGATAGATACTGCTGTTTTGGGAGTAAATATATATTGTTGAAGAACTAACTCAAATTGTGATAGTAAGTGAAGGGAAAAACAGTGTCTCTGTTGTAGCAACAAGACATATCATACATTTATTTATTATGGCTTATCTTTCCACATTAACATGTAAGTTCTGTGAGAGCCAAGATTGTTATCTGCTTGGCTTGCTGCTGCGGTATCCAGAGCATTTGAACAGTTTCTGGCACATACCAGGAACTTCATAAGTAAATATTTGCTGATAGAGGGAGACAGGTAAAGAGGAAAGGAAGGAGTGAGGGAAAGACTTTTATGAATGGAAATGTGTAAACACCAGGAATTAGTGCTGGATCCATCTTAGCTGTTATAAGTGATCCGAAAAAAAAAAAAAATGCCTGCTAGGATAAGATTTTCTGCAAAGCTCTCCGTATAATGACATACTGAGGCAATAAGAATAAATTGAAAAAGGAAATAACTTAGCCATAGGAGTGGGCAGAAAAATGGCAAATAAGCTCCGTGTAGACTGATGTAAGATGATAACACATTATGGGGAAATGGTACAAATGTGCCTATAAGATAATGGTTTCTAAGTATCAGATCTGAACCAGGAGAGTCTCCGAACAGTCATTGAATGCAGCCTACTTTATGCCCAGGGGTTGCTCTTCAACTTCAATGCAGTGAGAGGAATAAGTTCCACATTATTTTAATTATGCATCTCAGGGCTTGGGTGAAAAATGTCTGTAGAAAGTAAATAAATTTTTTTGTAATGGTTGTGCCATAATTTTCGCTCTACTCTCTCTATGTCCTCCATTCTAGCCCGTTGTCTATGGATGTTGCCCTATTTTTTCTTGCCAAAAAGGCAGATATAACCTTAGTTCAGGGGACACAATGAGGGTCCTGCTTTGCAGGAAGGGCTTCCCCAGCTCTGGCTAAGGTAGGCTCAGCTGCTTTGAATAAGATGGACCCCCCTGCCCTCCTGGCTATTAACTAGAGTCTGAGCAGCATTTACCATTCATATTTTTTTGGCCCTTATTCCCTGTATAAACCTAATTTACTCAAAGTTGGCTTGGGTAGGTTTCCACTTATTACAGTCAAGTGTCAACAGGAAGTGTATTTTTGGAGGGGAAAAAAATATATTCCCTATCCCATCCTGCATAAAACCCAATGCAAATCAATTCAACTGGTGAAGAGGCTTGGAAGCAGGTGCTGGAAAGGACTGAATAGTTTACTCAGGTTGGAAGCAGCACTAACTCATGTATCTTGGCCTATCTCTGGAGAGCCTTTGTTTATTATTCAATTGGGACATGGTGAGATCTCAGGGTACTCTTAGCCAGCTCCCTAAGCATTGTTATCTAATTTTCAGTGTGAAAAATAGAGTTGCTTTTGGAACAACAGACTATCATCTCCAAATCTAGGCTTTTTTATAATTTTACTGTTGTTTTCCATTCTCCAGAGAAACAGAACAAATTGGATCTATCTATCATCTATCTATCTATCTATCTACCTATCTATCTATCATCTATCTATCATCTAGAGAGATTTATTAAGCGGTATCATCTCATAATTATGGAGGCTGAGAAATTCCATGATCTGCAAGCTAGAGATCCAGCAAAGCCAATGTCGTCAATCAGAGGCCCCAAAGCCAGAGAGCTGATGATGTAGATTCCATCACTGACTGATGGCATGAGAACCAGGAGCTCAGAGGGCTCATAGTAGATCTATGTTCCAGGCAGAGAGTGAATTCAGCCTTCTTCCACCTTTTTATTTTGTTCAAACCCTCATGGATGGGAGATGCCCACCCATCCTGGGGATGACCATCTGCATTTCTCAGTCCACCAACTCAAATGCTGATGTCTTCTGAAAACACCTTCTGAGACACACCCATAAATAATGTTTAAATAGTTACCTGGGCATCCCTTGGCTCAGTCAAGTTGATACATAAAATTAACCATAAAAGTTTTCCTGGTAAATATTTATTTTTTGGAAGGGAAATCAAAACACCGCAATTCATTTTAATTTAGTTCCAGTCTTTAGGCTTCATGAATGACTATATAGAACTGAATACTAGAGAAATTGATGGTCTCCCACACTGGGGTAGTTTTATTTTTCTAAAATTTTGGGGGGGATAGTTTTATTTTAAAGTGGAATTATAACATGAAGAGGCAAATATTAAAAGGGTTTATTATTAAAACCAATAAGTTAATAAATTAATATGTATTTTATGTTGTTTAACTTATTTAATTCTCCTAACAATACTCTAACAAAAAATATTATTATCCCCTTTCAAATATGAGAGGTAAAGTAATTTGCCTAAGATCTCATTGTAGCAAAGCTGGGATTTGATTCTAGACAATCTGACACCAATTTATGATCTTTTTAAAAAAATATATACTTTATTGATATTTTACAGAGAGGAAGGAAGAGAGATAGAGAGCTAGAAATGTCAATGAGAGAGAAACATCAACCAGCTGCCTCCTGCACCCCCTACCGGGGATGTGCCCGCAGCCAAGGTACATGCCCTTGACCGGAATTGAACCCGGGACCTTTCAGTCCACAGACTGACGCTCTACCACTGAGCCAAACCGGTTTTGGCCCCAATTTATGATCTTAATCACCACACTAGATGGTTTCTGATTATATTAAAATTAAACTCAACTCTTGGAATACTTATAAAACATATAGAAGTCTTTATACCAAGATGTGGCAATGGCTGCAAATATAAATAAGCATGAGTGCTAATTTATGAATGTTAAATACTGTAACATGAAAGGACAATGGGGAAATTGGAGGGTATCAACCTGTAGGTGTCAATGAACTGGGGCAACCATAAAGTCTTCCCAAACTCTGACTAAGAAACTCTGCTTCAGACAAACCATATGGGCATGTGGAAGCCAACTCTAATCCAGTACAAAAAGTCTAATGCTCCTACTGTGTCATAATAGCTACAGAAAGAATGTGTTAAAGGTCTTAAGGGTCCTTCTGCAGGTGGCCACTCCCATTGCTGCTGATGGAAAGCGTGGCACAGTTAGTAGGAAAGTCCTGGTGGCTTTCTCATGCTTGTATTCACGCAGGACATCCTCCTCCTGCTTTACCTCTTTGCTGGGTGAAGTGATGACTTGTTCCTGTCTTGGTTTTTAAATCCCATTTGTCATCTACTGAATACATCATAACCAAAATTAAAATGAAAAAAATCTACTTAAAAGAGCTTTTTCTTTAATAAAATTTTTATTTATTATCAGGTATGATGATCTTACAATTCACATGCAGCCACAAATACTAAACTGATGGTACCTGGGTGACCCTTCTCTGTATTGAAAAAGCTGTCCTATAAATTTGAATGTCCATTAAATAAAAGTTAAGTGAATGAGTTTGAAAAATCTCTCTACTTACACAAACACATTGATGTCAAAGACTGAAAAGATTAAAAAAAAAAAAAATACCACTGAGGTGGGGCTGGAAGGAGGAAGAAAACCTGTTGGGAGAGATTTCACTTGGTAACTGTTGCTATAGGAACCATTTTCCAGTTGCTCAAGATATCAGTTCCCAAAGAAGACAGACGGAGCAAACAAAATAAAGCCAACAAATGGAGAAGACAAAAGGATCTGGTACTAGAAAATATTGAGCACCTTTTTATGTGCATGCATTTGAAAAGCTGGTATTTTCTCGGAGTGTGAGGGCAGGGTGGGGAGATGCCCAAAATGTAGCGGCCATTTCTTTTTCAAAGACCAGGAAGTAATGTGTTAGGAAGAAGGCCCTGATTGGCTGCTGCATTCTCCTCCAAAGCTCGCTCCCACTCCATGAGTCATGAATCTCAGCCACAATTCCTGTGGTTTTTGTTTTTTAACCAGCCTGCAGAACTACACAGTAGGGATTTAATGTTTGTTGACTGGCCAACCACTCTTCTACTTAGAAATTTCTTATGACCGCTTTTAAGGCCAACAAAGACAGACTCTCAGCTCAGGGCCGAGATTTGAAATCTCAAAGGAGAAAAGAATTTTTTGTTGTGAGCCTGACAGCAAAGCACATTACTTTGAAGTTATGGCTCATTTGCTATTTCCTATTCACTCAACACATAGAGCTACATTCCAAGTGAATTAGCAGGTTAAAAACTAAACTCGATTTTTTATTTTCCAATTAATACACACTTTTATGCTGCTATGAAGGCAAAGTCATCATGCTTGATGCCTAGGGCCCGGACCTTTCAGTGTTAACTGGACATCTATTCTGATTATTCATCAATCCATCCTTCTTTCCTTGACTGCTTTGCCTCCTCACTACCTGTGCATGACTTTCCATTTTATCATTTCTAAGACTTTTTTTTTTGCTGCCATTTCAAAGCTGACCAAGACTGAGATAGTACTTTGAGTTCCCAAATGGGAGAAAAGTTTGAAATACTCACCTGTTCGTTCTCTGTATATCATTTGGTGTCATCTTTTTCCTAATTTCTCTAGGTAAGAATGTCAGACTTGGATTTACCAATAGGCCAGATATCTTCTCATGGAGATGCTGGCTGGATTTCCCAAATACAATTAGGGAAAAGCTAGATTGGTTCAAAGTAGAGGGGTTGTTATCCTTAGGTGAGAGGTAGAAAGGTTAGTACTATCTATTTATAAGTCTACACCAGAATTGGCAAACTCAAAAGACCCCAGAGTCTAGGCAGGTGATAGAAGGAGTAAGCCCAGCCTGGTGAAGATGATGGTGAGCTAGAGAGCACATACCCTATCCAAATGGACCGGGCTAGAGGAGGGTAGAGAGAACGCTCAGCAATTATTCATCTTCAGTTGATTTACGCCATGCAGAAATGTGGGTTCAGAGTTGCCACATCATCCAGTTTTTAAGAGAAGATGGAAATCTGGATATTTTTTAAACATTTCTCTATTTTCCAAATTTACAAACATTAGAGTTTTGGTCCTTTTCCTTCTTCACTCATTCTTTTGCAACATCATTCAGGCTCATGTCTTTGAACCATCTCTTGTCAATGGCTTTCAAATTTATGTCTTCAGCTCAGACCACGTTCTTGAACTCTGACTTGCATATCCACCTGTCTCTTTGACATCTCCATTGGGATGTCTGATAGACATTACTGACATAACAGACAAGAGTGAACTCTTGATCTTTCCTACAAAGCCTGCTCTGCCCACAGTTTTCCCCATCTCAATAATGACAGTGTCATTCTCAGGCCAGAAACCTCACAGTCAGTTTTGTGTGTGTGTGTTTAAATGAAATACATTTTTAATTCCTAAATGTTATTCATTATTTTTATTTGAATATCATATGCTTTTTCTGTAATTATAACCCCTACTTTTTTCAGATATAGGTGCTTTTTAAATTTTTTAAATTGTGGTAAAGTACATGTAACATTAATTTTTTCATCTTAACTATTTTTAAGTATAGAGTTCAGTAGTGTTAAGTACATTCACAATTTTGTGCAATCAATCTTTAGAATTCTTTTCATCTAAACAAATTCTATATTCATTAAATAACAACTTCTTATTCTCCCTTCCCCCAAGCCCCTGAAAACCACCATTCTACCTTTTGTAAATTTAACTACTCTAAGTACCTCATGTAAGCAGAATCATACAGTATTTATCTTTGCATGACTGGCTTATTTTACTTAGCATCATAGCCTTAAAGTTCATACATGTAGTAGTATGTGTCAGAATTCCTTTCTTTTTAAGTCTAAATAATATTTCATTGTATATATTTACCACACTTTATTTATCCATTATTCATTAATGGATATTTAGTTTGCCTATTGTGAATAATGCTGCTGTGAACATGGTTATATAACTATCTCTTCAAGATCTCATTTTAGTTATTTTAGGCCTATAACCAGAAATGGAATTGCTGGATCATATGGTAATTCTACGGGTAATATTTTGAGGAACTTCCATACTGTTTTTGATAGAGGCTATAACGTTTTACCTTTCCAACATCAGTGCAAGAGGATTCTAATGTCTCCCCATCCTGGCCAATACATTACCTTGCAGTCATGTTTTGCCTTTCTCCATATCCAATCTAATAGAATATCTTGTTGCTTTAACTTTCAGAACATTTTCACAGTCTGTTTTTCATAACTTCCCCTGGTAACTCTCTAGTCAACAATTTTCTCATCGGGAGTACTTCAAAAGTGTCCTAACTGCTCTTCCTATCCTTACCTCCTCTCTATGGGCTATTCTCAACACAGAAATCAAAATAATGATTTTCAAATATAAGTTAAAGTATGTCACTCCTCTGCTCAAAACCGGGCATGGCTCCCCATTTTAATGGAGTAGAAGTTAGTCCTTGCAAAAGCTTGTAAGCCCCACATCATGCAAGCCTTCATCAATTCTTGATCTTGTTTCTTACAACCTCTTCATGGGCTCACACTCAACCAAGCCTCCTCGCCCCCTTGTTAGTCCTCAGATAAGCACACCTGCTTCCATCCCAAGCACGCTGGCTGACGTATTCCCTAAGCCTGGACCATTCCTCGCACCCTCACGTTCACCTGGTTAACTCTGTGTCTCCCTGCAAGTGTGTGTTCCAATGGCACTTACTCAGTGAGGCCAAAACCACCCACCTTTCTTCTCAACTCCCATTACCATAAGTTACTTTTCTTAACTCTTATTTCTTGAGATACTCTATGTCAGTGGTCGGCAAACTGTGGCTCGAGAGCCACATGCAGCTCATGAGCCACGGTTTGCCGCTCTGTTGACTAAAGAGTTTGCTGACCACTGCTCTATGTTAATCACTTATTAAGTTCATTACTAATTGCTTATCGCTTCCAGCAAGAATGTAAGTTCCAAGAGGGCATCTTTGTCTGTTTGCTTCCTTGATGAATCCTAAGTTCTCAAACAGTGCCAGGCACAAGCCCAATAGATATTTGTGGAATGAATTTTTAAATGTTGGCAACTATCGAAACAAATACTCTGTGGACTAAATAAAACAACATACAGGCCAAGCCTGTGTGCAGCCCGGTGGGGGCCTCTGGTTAGGAGAAGCAATGTAGCTCATACATTCTCTTTCCCAGTGCCTCTGGTCTGTCAGTCAGCACAAGCACCTCTTCTGTCCCAAAATGTCAAAAACAGATAGTCAACAAAACTTAGTATATGGAGGAGGCTCTAGACCAGTTGTGGGCAAACTACGGCCAGTGGGCCGGATGCAGCCCATTCAGCTGTTGTATCCAGCCCGCAGAGCCAAAAGAGCGGAGGGTTCTCTTGCTCTCCCCTCCGCTCCTTCACCAGCAGCCCAAGATGAGAGTGCCAGCATGGTCAGGGTGCTTTTGTTCCGGCCCTCTGGTCCAGTTTAAGAACCCATTGTGGCCCTCGAGTCAAAAAGTTTGCCCACTCCTGCTCTGGCTTTATCTCTACCTCCTGTCTCTTCCATTGCTCTCTACAGAGTACAGCTTTGCAAACTCCAGCCTGCCAACAAAGGACCTATGGAGAAATCCAGGAAGAATGCTACATACCCATCGTGACACCTGCCCACCCACCTCCTCAGCTCGTCAAGGCCAGAACTGAGCATTAGGAGCCGTGCACTCACACAACTAAAGGACACTGCTTGTTGCTTTAAGTCATGCTTTATAATAACTTCATGAAAACAGAGATGACATGGCATGGTGAGCTCCCGAGCAGATGGAATCGAAATTACGAGTTAAAATCCTGGCTCTGCCACTTACGCTGGCCACTTTACTAAACCTCAATGAGCTGTAGATTCCCTGTCTGTTAAATGGGAGTCATCACATTTGTTTGAGGATTAAATGGGATAATAAATGCCAAATGCTTGGCATATAGTGGGTGTTCCACTGATGATTGCTTCCTTTCCTTCCTCCAAGATGAGTGTTTGCTAAAACCATCCTAGGGAATTTGGTTCTTCCCCTTCTCTTAAATTACTTTCAGCATTACCTTCCTCTTTTTTTGAACATATTTTCAAAATGTTACGATTTTCCTTCAACCTCCTGTCCATACCGTAAATATTTCTTAGATTTGGAATTCTCTCCAATACATTTTTAAAAATTCTGTGTTTCTCTCTCACTTAAAAAAAAAAAAGTTGCCCTCTGAATGCAGTGGGCAAAGAAAACAACAACACTATTGCTGTTGCTACATGAGAATTAATCTTTCGGTCTTTATTTTCAAAGACTTTCATGGTTTCTGTATATTTGCTACCTAAGACATCAGCAGAAAAGCCAGTAATATAAATGGATTAAAATAAAACAAAAGCAGGAATGGCGTTTGAAAATATGTCAATTCACTTTTTTTTTTTTTTAGTTCCTTCAACACAAACTAATTTTTCAACATTCTCTGCCTCACCTCAGAATGTTTGGTCACTGGTTTTTGTCTAAATGCATCCAGTAGCGACAGACTTGCATGTTCCTGTGTGACCTGGAAATTCCCAAGTAATCGCTCTTGAGTAGCAGATGTTTAGATAAGCTAACAAGTTCTTAGGGAAATAAATCCTTTTATGACCATTTCAGGAGGGATCTGTATGTTTGCTTCGGTACTTATAGTGGAACTGCATTCTCAACAGGTGAAAATAAACACATGCAGAGCCAGCGCTTAAACCAAGAGAAGGGGATCTGGCACCTATTTTCTAGTGACTATATAAAGACAGGCCAGGGGGCTGACCCCGGGATGGGCGTGGGTCAGAAGGGCAGGAAGGGAATCTGCTAGTCCTCTTGTTCTCTTTTAAAACCTTGTAAGGGCAAAATACAAGCAATTTTTAAAAGGGGCCAGGGGAAGGAAGCATTGTAAGAAACGTAATATTTATGATACTTACAAAGATGATATTTTCATGCCATAAGTAGAACCAAATGGAGAAATCATATCACCGGTTATTATTTATTTCACATCCTTTAGGGTGAGGCAAGTAGGAGGAGCTAGGCATATGGACACATAAGGGGGTGTTGGAGTGGCCGGCATATATTTAGGTAAATATGTGAACAGGGAACTGTTTATTACTCTGGGTTTTGGGGTTGCCATTTTTTTTTTTTTTACTACTTCTCTTTTCTTTCAGTTTCTGTAGTAAAAAGGCTTTGAGCCACCAATACACTTTAAAAAAAATACAAAAAGAGAGAACATTACTTATTAGTTTTTTCTTCAGGCAAAACCAATTGCTTATTCTTTAGCACCTACCCATGACAAAATCTGAAATTTTCCCTCTAATAGAGGCAACCTGAGTTCCAAGGCCTTTCTTCCTTCCTCCTTTCCTTCCTTCCTTTTTTCCTTCTTTCCTTCCTTCCTTCCCATCTCTTTTCCTTCCATCCTCCCTGCCTTCCTCCTTTTCTCCCCCTTCCTTCCTTCCTTCCTTCCTTCCTTCCTTCCTTCCTTCCTTCTCTTGCACCTTTCCTCCCTTCCTTCCATCCTTCTTTCCTTCCTCTTTCTTTTCTTTTCTGCTTTTCTTGCTCTCTGATGGCACAGTTTCACTCTTGGTTATATTTCTCTGTTTGAACTTTTCTAATACTCCAGGGTTATCCATAAATTCAAAGAGGGACAAGTTATATTAATCTCAATAAGAGACTGCACATGCCTACACAATATTATCCACATCAGAATGGAGGTTTAACAAGAAAACGAAACAAAAACCTCTTAATTTTAATAGGCAAACAACTGCAGCCAAGATCATAGACCCTACATTTTTCACGCAGTGAACGTATAAACTCAGTGGTCTGGGGCCCATGGTCAAAAAGACATCATAGTTCTACACTCTTCAGATCTTTCCAATTAGAACTTGAAAGCCCATTTTCCTCCCAGAGAAATGCCAGATGCATTCTTCTTTAATGAGCTTAGGACCAAAACTGCAATATGATCTCCTACTTCAGGTGGAACATGGATAACAACTTAGAAAGAAAGGAGAATGGAGTCTGGAAGAGGATGTAGATTGAAGGATTACCTTAATTAAATGTAAAAGTAGGATCAGAGAGGTAGAAAGGCCTTAAAGAAACACTAGTTCTGTGGTCTGATAGACAAAGCCCTGCACGGCAGCTGTTCCCATGTTTGGAAAAAATCAAAGTAATTCTGGATGTTTATACAATATTCAAAGAAAACAAGGTGGGCATGACAAACACCCCATAGACTATAGGCAACTCGGACAAAAGCCTACTGAGAAGTAATATCTTAAATGTTTTTGGTTGAGTCTATGTTCTAATTCTATGCATTTTATCTAACTCAAATTCATAAATTGTGTTATTCTTTCAAATCATCCCTGACTCCATAGGGCCACTATATTTTCCCAGAGAATTGAAAATTCAGGCTACTGGCAAGTAAAAATGTAATTTGAAGTTCAATATAAATGAAAGTTCATGGAGCTTGTCACATCATATTTTTTATGGTGTTTCTAAGGGTGAACAGGACTTTAAAATGCTGCACTTTGGATTTTAAATACATTATAATCCATTCAAACAATGAGATATTATGCAGCTATAAGAATGAATGAGGAAATTATGTACTAAGATTTTTAAAAATCTCCAAGTTATAGTATTAAGTGAAAAAGTAAGATACAGAGCAGTGTTCAGAGTATATTGATTTTGCAGAAAAATAGATGAGAAGAATATTTATGTATGTATTTGGATATAAAAATAATAAATAAGAAGAAACTAATAACTAGGTTATGTAGGGCAGAGAGAATACATAGAGGGTAACTGGATTGACATGGGAGTAGGGGTCAGGAGACATTGTACTGCATACAGTTTTTATACTGTTAGATCTTTGAACCATGTGACTGTATTAGCTATATATGTATAATTTTAAAGTTTTTTTTTTAATCATACCATAAATATAATAAAATGCAGCGACAGTCCAAGAGAAAATTTCAGCTAATGAATCTGTAGAGGTATCTGTATTACTGACCTGTGTTTGATTTGCTGGCTGTTAATGTGTGCCTTGCTAATATCTCAAGGATAAACTCCCAAATGCCTAGAGTCTGACCCCTGGGTAAAAGGAGAGCTCAGGAGACGGCAGAAAGCACAACCACCCGGTAATCTTCTTAGAAGCATTGAGAACTGCTCAGTGAGGCATGAATGTCAGTCAAGGCAACACTCTGGTATGGCTCTTCCAGGTTTCCTATAAATGTCTATCTAAGGTAAAAACTGTGGGTCAGTAAGAAATACCTGTGGCCCTAACTGGTTTGGCTCAGTGGATAGAGCGTCAACCTGTGGACTGAAGGGTCCCGGGTTCGATTCCCGTCAAGGGCACATACCTGGGTTGTTGGTTCAGTCCCCAGGAAGGGGCGTGCATGAGGCAGCCAATCAATGATTCTGTCTCATCATTGATATTTCTCTTTCCCTTCCACTTCTTCTCTGAAATCAGTGAAAATATATTTTAAAAAAATACTTGTGATCCTTGTTTTATGTGTGTGTTTTAGAGGCATTATATCACGTATTTTCCTAATAGTTGGAGAAATATAGAGCATTTCTAATATATTTTCATAAGCAGAGGTGTTGAGGCATTGAAGTCATCCCTGACCCTGGCAGTGTGTTCTGTGGTAAAGGCCAGCACATGTTTGTTTTTAATCCTAGCCATACAATGACAAAGATTCACAGGCTCTCCCCTTAGACCCCCCCCCCCCAAAAAAAAATCCCTCCTCCCATCACCATGCCAGCTCCAGTGTCATTTTAAGCTCATTTCTATGTACCTAAATTCATTTTTTTTCCTTCAGGTGGCATTTTTGCCTCTATCTGAAGCTATCTGGAGAACGCTTATCATTGGAATTATTAGTCGTACAAGCTGACACAACAAACCAGCGATTTGTTATTTTGATGAAAATATTTTTGTATATTCAGCAGATGGCTAAAACCGTTGCCTTTGTTATCCCTTCTTTGTTTTGACAAAGACCAAAATAAGAGGAAAAAAGGAAGCCCGGATTATTTTTCCTACGAAACTTAACCTAAAACCAAACAATTTGGCGCATGGCTTCTGAGCGCGGTCCACGTTTCGCTTCTAGAGACCATTTCCCTGGCAACCTCCACCCTCTCCCAGCTGTACAGGTCAACACAATAGACTTGTCACAGGTTTTAAGTCGGGTAACCACTTTTAATTTGGAGAAATTATTACCCGGGGAGAAAATAGGCTGGTCCTGTACTTCAAAGAAAAAAAAATTAGAAATCAAGATGCACACAGCCTCCCAAATTGGACCGACTCTCCACGTTGCTAGTGTGCCTCCTAAGCAGCTGTTCAAATAAGTAGCTGCCCGAGGAAATGTATATTCAAATGCTCCTTGTCATTTGCCTCTCCTGGCTTCACACCTAAAAGCCAGATGCAAGCTCTTCCAGGGCTAACAAATAGATGCCTTCTGGTGGCTCATTATGGTAATTACTGGCCATATATTACTGCCATGTGAAAAGGGTTGTGAGGCAGGCCAGCCCAGGGGTATTTACAAGTGGTTTATTTGTGTTGAGCTATTAAGAAGCCTGGAGTTATCAGATCAACCACTGCTCTTTGGGTTTTACAAGCAAGTTGTTCCTTAACAATCTGATCCTTCATCTGCTACCTTTGGGAGATGTTTAAGCAGCACTTAGGGAGCTAACACACTGCTTAGGAAAGTTCCTTTACCTGTTTACACAGTGGCTCAAGTCCACTGCATCCCGTGCATGTTTTTCTGCCTGGCTCCTTCCCAACATCCAGGACACCCCCTCGCCCCCCCCCCCCCCCCATCTCTCCAGAGGCTGCCATGCTTTCTTCATTCTTTGATCTTCAGCAGAGCAACACACCTCTTTGATGGCCACAAACACCTTTTTGATGTAAATGAGTTGATGCAACTGAGCATTATGGGTTTGGACAAGTAGGGTTGAATCCAGGTTACAAAGGGTCTGAAGCCCACGTAAGTTGGGGGAGGCCCTCTTTAACAAAATAAAAAAAATAAAAAAATGGAGCGTTTATGAATATAAAATTCGGTACAAAAATGAGAATTGGGAATGAGACACATGACAAAGCTTAGAAAGCTGACAAATTTACAAACATCACGGAGTAAACAAAACACACACACACACACACACACACACACAAAAAAAAACCACGACAAAAACATGACTAAGATCAACTGCCTAAGAATTGCATGGGAAATAGAGTCAAAAATGTTGTAATAACTATGTATTGCGCCAGGTGGGTGCTGGAAATATCAGGGGGAACGCTTTGTAAAGTATATGATCGTCCAATTGCTATGCTGTACACCTGAAACGAATACAAAATAATATTGAATGTGAACTGTAATTTAAAAAATTTAATAAATAAATATATAAATAAAATCAACTGATTGATTAAACTGTTTTTCTTGCTTCAGGGGGGGGGGACAACGGACTGAGTGCTTCATCATATGGGAATGGTTTTGTAATATTTTATGGAGAGAAAAGAAATTAAGTCTTTCCTCTAGAAATATTGATTGAAAAAAAGTTTAGCTGAAACCAGTTTGGCTCAGTAGTAGAGCCTCGGCCTGCGGACTGAAAGGTCCCAGGTTCGATTCCAGTCAAGGGCATGTACATTGGTTGCAGGCACATCCCCGGTAGGGGGTGTGCAAGAGGCAGCTGGTCGATGTTTCTCTCTCATTGACGTTTCTAGCTCTCTATCTCTCTCCCTTTCTCTCTGTAAAAATATCAATAAAATATATATTTTTAAAAAAAAAAGAAAAAAAGTTTATTACTTAGCTCAAGAAGTTTCTTTCAGCTTCATTTTATATCATGTAAATTTTTAAAATTCTCAGATTTAGAAAAAATGTTTATTAAACTTTTTTCATATGAGCTATATTTCAGAGTATTTCAGGTTTTGTTTAAAAT
This sequence comes from Vespertilio murinus, assembly GCA_963924515.1. Classification (NCBI taxonomy): domain Eukaryota; kingdom Metazoa; phylum Chordata; class Mammalia; order Chiroptera; family Vespertilionidae; genus Vespertilio; species Vespertilio murinus. The sequence continues at coordinate 21,865,596 of OZ004712.1, forward strand.
AATCTTAAATAAATACTGCCGAAACCAGTTTGGCTCAGTGATAGAGCGTCGGTCTGCGGACTGAAAGGTCCCGGGTTTGATTCCAGTCAAGGGCATGTACATTGGTTGCGGGCATGTCCCCGGTAGGGGGTGTGCAAGAGACAGCTGGTCGATGTTTCTCTCTCATCGACGTTTCTAGCTCTCTATCTCTATCTCTCTCCCTTCCTCTCTATAAAATATCAATAAAATATATATTTAATAAATAAATAAATAAATAAATAAATAAATAAATAAAAATGTTCCACTCGGGCATATGTATCGATTTGAAAATTGGTTACAATATGTTTTCACATGAAACAATCAAGACACAATCAATAGAAATGGTAAAGTCCTAGTTTTGCTTAAAAAAATAATACCTGTATCTACAAACGCAGATGTGGATGTATATGTACCAAGGTGTTGACAGTAGTTGTCCTTGGGCAGGTATAATTGTAAGATTTGAATTTTTATTAAAAAGATGTGTATCATTAGTTTTTTTATAATAAAATATTTTTAATGAAAAAAGAGAAAATATCACTTTGACATTAGATTTCTTTAATCCTTCCCAATAAAATAATGGCCTGAAATGCCAACATATACATGCCATTCAATATTCATGTTAAAACCCCATTTCCAAGAATCATTAACTATTTCTGAGGAGCACTCTCTGGGATTTACTATAGTGCTGGGAGGCAGGTCAATGTCCCACAGGGCACACTGGAGACTGCAAATTCCATACCTCTGATTGGGAATTAGCAATGTATCAAAAAACTAGCTCCAGGGGGCTGTTCTCTGGGAAAGGTTATGTCCATTCCTTCACACTTACGTGTATTATTAGGTAAGTACAGCGGCCCTTTAGAAATTTGGGGTATCTATATATATAAAAGCCTAAGTGGCCGAACTACAGGTCGCTATGATGCGCACTGACCACCAGGGGGCAGACGCTCAATGCAGGAGCTACCCCTTGGTGGTCAGTGTGTTCCCCTAGCAGAAGTGCCGCTCAGCTGACTGATGGGTGCCAGACACCGAGCTCACGGCTGGCAAGTGCAGCTGCGGTGGCGTGAGCCTCTCCTGCCTCTGTGGCAGTGCTACCGGGTGCTGGTGGCAGGCACAGCTGGACTAGGATGAGCGGGAGCAGTGTGGTGCCTGGACTGGGTTTGGGCTCCTCCCAACCGCCTGCTGCTTTATACACTGCTACATCCCTCCAGGGATGCCGGACTGCCACTTTCCGCCATATCCTCCAAGCCAGCCTGGTCTTAGGGCCTGGCCTGTAGGAATTGGGCCGAAACTGTCAACGTGTCATTTCATACTGACATCCCCCAAGGGGTCTCAGATTGTGAGAGGGCACAGGCCAAGCTGAGGGACCCCACCAGTGCACGAATCGGAGCACCAGGCCTCTACTATTGCAGTAATATGCATTACTTTGGTTGCCATCAAGCAGTATTTGTTATGAATGCCACGCGAACCAGCACTTCGAATACACAAAGCTCCGAACATATTTCTTTTAAAAAATATATATATTTTATTGATTTTTTTACAGAGAGGAAGAGAGAGGGATAGAGAGTTAGAAACGTCGATGAGAGAGAATCATCGACCAGATGCCTCTTGCACACCCCCTACTGGGGATGTGACCGCAACCAAGGTACATGCCCTTGACCAGTATTGAACCCGGGACCCTTCAGTCCCCAGGCCGACGCTCTCTCCACTGAGCCAAACTGGTTTCGGCCGAACATATTTCCTTACATGACCTCACTCTTACGATGGTTCTCCATTCTGGGTGTACAAAAGAAACACCTGAGGAAACGTGGCAACATGCAGATTCCAAGGCCCCCTTCCCAGCTCTTCTGATGGAATAGAGCTGGGATGGGACCCAGGGTTGGGCAATTTAAATCCCGGGCCCAGCTTAGAGAAATGCTATTTTAAGAAGGCGTGCCTCTTCTCATACTGGGGACATCAGAGCAGAGAGCAAAAAAGATCTGCCGTGTGTGATGTGTGGAAAACGGATGACAAACATTGCCTCTGCTCCTCACTGCTTTCTCCACCCTCCTTTCTTTAGCCGGCCCACGTACCCATGAGCTGTATAATGTGAACCCTTTGGCCAAAATGAACCAATGCCTCAAGACGCGTCCTTTTTCCTCCCAGTGGCTTGAAACCCTATTAAGACAATGACGTGGGCCTCACTTGCGAACCTGCTGCATTCAACCTGCTACATCAGCCCGGAGCCCATGCGCTTTGTCTCCACCGGTGCTGATGGTTTTCCTACGTGGTTGTTCTCTTCCAGACACGTGACGACGGCCCGGTGTCACAGTGCTGCTGAAAAAAAAATGCATTCTCCGCGCCCAGGAAGAACCTGTATAAATATTCTCAATAAATAAATAACAGTTGTCATTTCCAGAATATGACAATCTCCAGCTGCCTGCGCTCCAAGTGAGCGACGTGTCATTTATCCTAATCGATGTGAACGCACGTATTGTACATAGCAGCGAGCCGCCTCATTCTCATTCACTGCAGCCCTGGTCTCAGTCGGGGGGCGAGTGCCTCTCTCGCTGGGGATGGCTGGATCAAATCACAAGCTGAAAAATCCTGGTCAATTACGGAAGCCTGAGGCTAGGAAGGCAAGTTGTCTTTTCAGACCTCCAGGACCCCTCCTCTTCCCAGGCTTACCGAAGATGCCAGTCAACCTCCCATCTGTGGGGTTTCTGGGACAACCTCCCCCCCCTTGCCCCTGTAATTTAATGTGACTCAGTTGTTCTCTGGCCTGACAATGCAAGCGGTGAGAAAGTCGCCTAATCCTGCTGGCATCCCCTCTTGTCAGCGCCTCTTTATTTCCCTCTTTAAAGGCTCAACGTGTTTTGATTTACAAGCCTCGCCGAGATAACTGCAGGTGCCCCCTCTAAAGAGCGAGGTTAACTCACCTGAGATGAGTTCTTTTATGGCAAACAAAAGCGACCCAGGAGCAGGAAGTACAATTAATACAGGTGCTTCCCTGAAACCTAGCAAATGCCCGTTGTCTTGAAAGGAGAGAAAGAGAGAGAAAAAAAAAGTCTTCCCCAAGATCTCGAGGTTCCTTTCACACTATTTTCGTGAAGGGATGGTTTGAGTTAGAATACATTTGAGGGGAAAAGGGATAGCCCTTTATGTTCAGGAGAAATCCCAAGAAAACCCCCAGCACAGGAGCTGAAAATCATGTAAGGACTCAGGTTATTCAGGGGTGAGTAAGGTGTTGAACCAAATGGAGCCTCGTGTCCACATTTTGGGGCAAGATGCATCCAATGAAACCATCAGTTTGGCATGGGGTGCCTGTTTAGAGTTATATTCTTGTTAAATAACTTTTTTTGAATTCCAGCTAAGGTAAGCTTTGTAGAACTTGTCACTTGATTCTCCTTGAAATTGTATGACTCATTTAGTTCTAGGCAAACATTTTGCATTCTATTACATGGAGGAAGATGTGCTAACTTGGTCTTAAGTTTGTTTGAGGTTCAGCATTAACTCTTCTGATGGTTGATAGGATATTACTTTACAATGTCAGAAGCTGGTTGAAAGTCTTTTATTGTGAAATGTATATAAATTGTTTCGGGTGATGTTAGAGATATTTGCTGTTCATAGTAAGAAATGGTCAAAAAAGGAAATCAAGCAAAACAAATGCTTCAGTCCTACCAAGTAGCTTGATTTTGTAAATCTTGCATAAAGAAAATTAACATAAAAAGCCATGGGGGGAAAAAAACCAAAAAAAACAAAAGGGGGGAAAAGGTAGGCTTAACCACAACACCTGGCAATTGGCAAGTATTAAATTGGCAAGTATTGCTATGTATTTTTAAAATCTCGACCACTCCTCCAACAAGTTGTGTGCTTTCTCTCTTTTAATTCCTGGTACTGATATGCATTTAATTTGGATAATTTCATCAAGTAGAGTGCTACTTTTCAGCCTTGGTCAGGGGTTTTTCTATTACTTCTTCTAGGGGCCACATTCCTGTGTTTTCCACCTGGACGCCCCCTCTGACAATCTCCTCCTTCCCTTGAGCACAACAAAATGGGTTTTCAACAAATGCATTTGGTGTAGTCATGCTGCCCCAATGGCAGAATCTGCCTTTTCTCCGGTGACATGATGACAAGACTGCATGCTCAATTACACCTGCTCCCTTTTTAACTAATTGCCTTAGATCTTACCCAATTAGGTGCTGGTTCTCTCAGGCCTTCAAATTTAAATTAGAATGAAGGTGCTAAACTTTTTTTTATTACTACAACCTAATTGTTTGAAGAATTTTTTTTTTTTTTTTTGGTTTCCTAGAATTCTGCTATCTCTTTCATGACCCAATTAAAAATAGCTAAAGATTCCTGTTCTTTTGATCCCCTTTGGAGGTTATCATTGTTTCCTTCAGCATATTCTATATATGAAACTAACTTCCTAGGTCTAGATTTTTATGTTAAAAAAAAGTGATACTTTGTGGAGTTTTCTATGACTTGTAGAAATAAGAGCAATAAAGGAGTGAGGTGGGGCCAAATTTAGCAAGTAAAAATACAACATGCCTAGTTGAATCTGAACTTCAGATACATAAGGAATTATGTGTTAGTATCAGTATGTCTCGTGCAATATCTGGGATATAATTATACTTTAAAAATTATTTTGTTTACCTGGAACTCAAATTTAACCAGGTGCCCTATGTTTTATCTGGCAACCCTAAGGATCAATAGAGCCAAAATTGATTTATATATGTGTGTTTTCTATGAGTCACACTTTATTGGGAATCCAAGGAATGAATTACATTTCAATTTTGGTATTGGGGGCATATGAGATCAATTTAAATAATAGGTTAAAATAAGATATTATTGGCAAGAAATATTAACATGATTGGGGGTTGGTGCTTTTTTTCACATTGTAGTAAAATATAGACTCTGTTCATAAATATGAAACTCCATTGTTTTCTGCCTGAATTAGCATTTGCTGGTTTTTATACATAACCCTCTAAACTCCATTACTCAAGTCATCTGCAGTCACTCAGAACTGGTGCAGCCTTATAAGAATAGCAAACAGGAGAACAGTAGTATGATTAAAACTAGCTTAGTTCAAGGAAGAAGGAACTCTGGTTTACATTACACTGCCATAAGAAAAATATTAGAAAATAAATATTTCAGGTAACTTTCAGGTTCCAAGAAATATATACTAAAGATGTTTTCCTTTAAAAATTATAATTGCAGTAGCAACATATTCTAATTTTTACTTTCATGGCTCAATATTATTAGCAAAACAATTGCAAAACCAATGGAACATGAGTGTCATGATTTCCTCATGATTTCTATATTCACAAATTCTATAATAGAAGCCAATTTAAAAATATTTGTTAATAAAGAAATGTACTACCAATTATATTGATTAATATAAAGATATTGTATATTTATTTTTTCTAAAATGTGTGGTAATATCCATCTATGTATGAATTGAAATATATTCCTAATCTTATAATTAAATTTATTTTTTCTTTATATCATCTTTAGCCTCAGTCTAATGATAACTTCCACTTTTTCCCCTTCCTTACTCTTAAAATAAGTATATTTCAAAATGGAATGAAGTGACAGTTTGGTACTTCTATTATTACATTAAAATGGGCTTTTATTATCAAATAACAAACATATCTTGTTGAACCTAATATTGCTATTATATTCTGAAGTTTCTAAAATGAAATGCCCTTTTAGAAATTGGCTTGATCGCCCCAGCCAGTGTTTCTCAGTAGTTAGAGCATCAGATTGTGCACTAAAGAGTCTAGGGTTCCATTCCTGGTCAAGGACATGTACCTGGGTTGCAGGTTCAATCTCCAGCCCCTGCCTGGGTGTGTGGGAGAGGCAACCAATAATGTATCTCTCTCTCACACACATATCAATGTTTAAATCTCTCTCTCTCTCTCTCTCTCTCTCTCTCTCTCTCTCTCTCCTGCCCTCCCTTTTACTCTCTCTAAAAGTCAATGGAAAAAAATATTCTCTGGTGAGGTTTAAAAAAGAAATTGGCTTGATGAAATGTAAGTCAATAACAAGCATTTTTTTTCCTGGTCCTTTAAAGCGTGAACAATGAGCTTATAACATGCAGTACTTTTTAGTTAATATGACAAAGTACAGATACTGGATCTATTAGAATAAAAGTTTTCTAAACCATCATTTTATCTAGCTATCCAGTGTTGGAACATTTTGTGTTCACTATATGTTCAACGACTAAAGGAAAATGCTAATTTTATAGTTCAAGTTTCTAATAAAAACAAATATGTAATATATAATAATCTGATATATGTAAAGGACCTGTTAATTTACCATGAACTATCCAACTCTCTGATGTTATCAATACCAGTAAAATAACAGAATTCAGAACGTCTATTTTTCTGAAAAACAAAAACAAAAAAATGAGAAGCTCTTAGTTCTAAAGTGATAGAAAAAATAGCCAAAAGAGTCCACAATGGGCCCTAGCCGGTTGCTCAATGGTTAGAGTGTTGCCCTATGGCCCAAAGGGTCTGGGTTTGATTCGCGGTCAAGGGCATGTACATGGGTTGCATGCCTGATCCTGGTCTCTGTTGGGGCATGTATAGGAAGCAACTAATTGATGTGTCTCTCACATCGATGCTTCTGTCTTTCTCCCTCCCTTCTTTTCCACTCTCTCTCTAAAAAAATAATAAAAATAAAAAATATCCCAGGTCTTTTACTTGCCTCAGCAAGGCCCCTGACTTCTTTAAGCTCCAGTTCCCTCCCCTGTTAAAGAGGAAATCAATAACAATGATAATAAGGCTTGTTTCATTGGTTGTTGGTGGAGGGGATTGGCAGGTGGGTAGATATCTCCTCTTTTTTGAATTCTCTAAGCAGAGTGTTTATCTGGCTACTCAAATGTTTTTTAGAGTGAAGATTAAATGTATGTAGAATTGACCAAAAAACATGATGTCTGAGCCTATGTATGGTCAAATATAAATACGTATGATCTTACTTGTGGTTAGTTGAGTGAGATTATTTGCATAAGGGGCTCAGTGATTTGATGGGCAATAGCAGCATGCCTATTCAATTGGGGCAGAGATGAAATGACAGGCAATACAAATGAGATGAGCTGGATCTCTTGGCTCCTTATGCTGCTCTTTCCACTTGCTCTCAGTATCTGCTTTGCTAAGATATGTACGGGCTATGGGATTTGCATCTGTGGGTTCAGGTGGGAAGAATTTTTCTTACCACTGGCAGTGATTTTATGAAGGAATGATGGGACCAAATGGGGGAGGTGGTGAACCCCCAGAATGGAGATCAGAAAGTCAAGCCTGCACAGAATTTTTCCCAAGGTTGGAAAAAAATAAACCCCCATCTTCATCATTGTTGAGAGGTGGGGAAACAGGTTTTTAAAAAACATTTTATTGAGAAATAATTACAGATACATAGGAAGCTGCTTTTATAACTGGGGGTAAGCCTGAGCAAAAAGTAGTTACTTGAGGGTTTTGATAGAACAATTCAAAGGTGTGTGTGTTTTTTTTATAGGATTCTGAACATATCTTCTGTGGTTGCAATGTGCGACCCTTTCCTCTTTGTAAGTCTGGCCATCATATGTAAATACTTTGGGAAGTAACTTTACATTCTAATTCAGTTCCTTCTCCTCTGTCATCATTTATGATTGCATTGGCGGAAAAGTATGTGTTCCACAAAAAAGCAAAATGTGCTGAAGAAAGGCCAAATGGTGAAACAGATCCCATTTTAAAAAGTCATAAACAAGCTTACAGCGGTAAGTGGTGACATGAATAAATTGCTTTTGCAAGAAAATTCAGACTTAATATCATTACTAAGCCACAGCTGAAAGGCATAACTATATTTCAACTGGTAGTAATGACTGGCACCACCGAGTTAGAAATGATCTCATGATGGCATCATAATGACTTTCTTATTCAAATAAAAAACAAAGAAATTTTTTGAATTTTATCGTGGTAGTTAAGGAAATAAAAATTCAATGATGACATAATTGATTTTTATACTATATTCTTTGCTATGTTCTCCTCTGATCTCTAATAAAAATATGTCAAGCTTTAAGAGACTGAGTCTCATAGTTTTGGTATAGCTACAGCTCTCAGTTAATTTGTTAGAAGGCATACCCATGACTTTTATAGCTCAACAAATTGATCTCCAGACCAATGAACACTATTATCATCAAGAATGTTACCAATAAAATAAATATTTTATAGTAAGTGGAGAACAAAGTCTTGTTGAAATAGAGACGCCTGTACTCATTAACCACATCAGCAAAGAGTCTGGCTCTGGCACATCCCCTGGCATGGATTAGCAGCATTTGCCTGAGTGTGTCTGATAAAATAGGATAGTCTCCTAACAGGCTCTGCGAACTCTTATTTTTAACATCACAACCAAGACAAAGCTACTTACAGGTTTACCAATATCTCTTAACATCCCTTCTTTTATCTCAGCTGTTCCTTTGGGGATTGTATTTCTTTGTCTCAAAGTTCTTAAGACATTTCACTTTGTGGAAAATGTGTGAATTTCACCATGGAAGATGTTTCACTGGCTATGTAACTCTAGGCTGACAGTTATTTTCTCTTACTATTTTGAAGATGTGATCCCATATTCTGATGGCTTCAATCAAATGGTCATAGTTTTTAAGTTATTTCTGGTGGTGGTGGTGTTTTTTGTTTGTTTGTTTTTCGTTTTAAAAAGGTTTAATTCTTTGAAATGAAGACTTTCCCAGTCAGAAACCAGGGAAGGGTGGTAAGGGCTGGCTAGACCTCAAAATACACTTTTCCCTTTGCTTCACAAAATCCACAGAATGAAAAAGTACAACACAGGCCAAGAATTATGACCTGAGTTAGAGCTAGAATATGCATCAGTGAGATCCATCCACTTGGCTGTTAGCACATTTTCAATAAGAAGTAAGTTCCTCACAAAGAGGGGATTCCATACAAAACTCTCCTCCAGACAGAATACCAGTCTTGAGTGCACGTGCCCTCACTTAAGTTATCTGTGTTTTTTACTGTCTAACTCCTTTTAAGAACTTCTCTTTGTCTTTGGCAATATGGTGTTTCATTGTGTATTTAGGTGTAGTTGTCTTGTTTGAATTACATTGGGATTATGAATCTGAGGGTTCGTGTTTTCATCATTTTGCAAAATTCTCAGCCAATTGTCATTTTTGAATGTTGCCTTTCCCTAATTCTATTATCTCCTTCAGGAAATCTGATTAGACTTCTGTTAGACCTCCATGTTCATTGACTTTCTCTTCAGTATTTTCAGTCAGCTGTTAGAGTCCAACTGCTATTCAGTATACTGAATTTCTAGTTTGATTTCTGAAAGCTCTTTGGTCCATTTTTTATTTTGCCTGGTCATTTTTCATAGTCTTTTGATTCTTAGTTATATTTGAGGCTTGTATTTCTTTAAACATATCAAACATACTTATTTTATATCCTGTATGTAGTAATTTCTAATCCTGTGGTCTTAATGGATCTAATACACAGGGTTTTTGTTTTCATTCTGTTGACTTGCTCATAGTGGTTTATTTTCTCACTTAATATGATATTTTTCACTCAGAACTCATGTTCTTTGGAATTTTGGCTGTGGGAATATTTTGAGGCTCAAGTTTAAAGTGTTTTCTTTTACATATTATTTATTTTTTCCTCTGACAGTCATCTAGCAGCATTACCTAGCCAGAACCAGTTCAAATTAAATTCTTAGCTTTTGGTTTTTCAGGTCACTGAATTTTTAGAAATTCATCCTCAAACCCATGGAAAGACTTGCTATAGCTTTAAATTCTCAGGGGAAAAAATTTCCAAACCCCCCTTTTTTAAGAATCAAGTCTAGGATGGCTAAGCATTTATTTCTTAATTCTCTTGTGGGTGTTTTATTTTGTTGTGTCAATTAATTAACAGGCTATTCAATAATAATTTATAGGCAATTTGGGAGTTTCTGGACTCATGCTGGAGTCTCTCATTCCAAACTTCTCTCATAGTCTTCAATCCCATAAACAGAAGTAGCCCATTAAGGCCCAAGCTCTAGGCCACCAGCAAATATCGGATGCTCCCAGAGCAGCTGCCAGGGCAGTGCCATGTTTACTGTCTGGGGCTATCTTTTCTTATGGTTAGGGGCTCAATTTCTTGACTGTTTATTCATTTAAAGATTAAATATTGTATCCAGCATTTCTAATTGTTCTGTCTTAGAGACATTTTTAGAATAGCTTGTTTGCCATATTACCAATAAATAATCAAGTAGACCAAAAGAAGGAAAAAGATAAAATAAATAACAAAATTAATACAGTAGGTCTACTTGATATATGTTAAGCTCCTTATAAAAAATACGCTTTCTTTTTAAATACACATAGAATTTTTTTTAAAAAAATAACCATTTAATAGGCCATAAAGATCTGAAATCATTTCAAATTTGTAAGAGTTTTATTTTGTTTTGTTCTTCCCAAAATGAAATAAAACTAGTAATTAATACCCATTTATTAAAATACAAAACTTTAGGGCCCCCGTCAAAAACTTTAATCTCTTTTAAAACATTTCAGAGGAAAGAAATAAAAAACACTGAAAACATCTCATATTGAAACCTGTAAGGTAGAAATAAGAGGGTGATTAGAAGAAAAACCAAACTTCCAAAATAATTATGAAATAAAAAGGAATAAAAGTATCTAAATTAAACATTCATGGCCTATCTCATCGACCCTCCCACCCAGTTTCCTCACTCATACCCAGATTCTATTCTATGGTCCAACAGTAAAATCATCCTCCTGCATAAATCATCAAATTCCTTGTTTTTCTCTGGCTTTGACAAATGTCAATCTTGGTAAGTTCCAAATTTTCAGTATTCTCCATGTGTAGCTGAATTTGGCTAGAGAAAAACACATCCTTATTGTGTGGTCTCATTTTTAATTCGTGAATATTAATGTTATCAGGATTTTTTTTGCTGTTGCCTGGCAATCATTACATTTCCTATGACCATAAATGTTCCTAATCCCAAATTTTTCCCTTTCCTCACACTTCCAGCACTTCCTTCACCATTCTCATTCTCCATGCTGACCTTGCTTCCTATTCCATTGATAAAATAGAAGCAATCTGAATAGACCTTCCAAACTTTCCCAGTGCCACTTTACTTATCTAGTTGAATATAGACTAGTCTGTTTTTCTTCCTGTCAGGAACAAACAGTCTGCTCTAAGGCCATCCTTTGCGAGCACCTCTTGTCTGCTTAGGAGCATCCCTCCAACAATGGTCCCTTCTCCTCAGCATCATCATTTTCCCCTTTCACAACTCCATCATTTCAATCTTACCTCTCTTAATTCAGAGCACTATAAATGTAAATCGGAATGTCTCACTCATCTGTTTACAGTCCTCCAATGGCCTTTCTTTATACTTGATATAAAATTTAAAATCCTTAATCTAGTTTGCCAAGTCCCTGTGATTTGGCCCCTAACTATCTATTGAAACTCATCTTGTATCATGCTCCATCTTGTTCACTATATTCCAGTCACAGTGACCTTACAAAATTCACCAAACTCCTCCCCACAGTATGGCTTTCCCCGCCCCCACTTTTTCTATCAACTTGTAAGACTCTTCTTGCTATTTATATGGATATCTCCCCTTTTCATTCATATTTTGACTTAAAGTCATGTTCACAGAGAAATTCCATGACCATCCAATCCAAAGGAGACAAGGTCTACATATTTCTCTATTTTAAATCTTAGTATAACACTTATCACTCAGTGTGATCATTTTCTTCTTGTTCATAAATTTTTAAATCTCTCTCACTAAACTTCTAGTATTATAGCATAACTTTCCCCCTGCAATATATCCCTAGCACTATATTCTCAGCACAAAAAAACCAATACTTTATATTAGACATTTAATAAAAATGAATGAATGATAAATAAATGAATGGAAAACATTTTAAACTTATTTCTAACAAATTCTTATCAAGATGTGTTCTATTGTCTTGCTTTGACAAATTAATGTGATTTTTTTGTATTAAATATATTTTAAGTTCATTACAACTAAGAAAAGATGACTTTCCAGTTAATTCTCTCTAAACTTTAATTTGACTAGAGAATTGCCTGTGGTCCATAGGAAGCATATTAATGAAATGACTTGTATCTAAACTTAAATTTACCAGGAAAGTGCATTCACTAAATAGCAATAACTGGGCCTTCCTAAGTTCATGCTATTGATGTAAAAAAAGATAAATGTTCTATCCCTTTTAGTGAACAATGATAGTCAAATGTACCAGACAGAGTTACAAGGATGGATTCCATACCTTTCCACCTCAGATGCTAAGGACATGGACATGTCAACTTGAGAGATTCAGACCACCACAGAGCTTTCTCCTTCTTCCCAGGGAAAGCGAGTCTGGCCCTGGCCAGGTGGCTCAGTTGGTTGGAGGCTCATCTCATGCATTGAAGGGGTATGGGTTTGATTTCTGGTCAGGGAACATGCCTAGTGTGTATGTTCCATCCCCAGTCTGGATGTATATGGGAGGCAACTGATTGATGTTTCTATCTCACATCTATGTTTCCCTCTCTCTCTCATCCTCCCTCTCTAAAGTCAGTAAACATATCCTTGGATGAGGAATAAAAGAAAGAAAACATCTATAGAACTGCTTAGGTTAATGCAGTGGAAACATAGGTGGGGACCTTAATACCCCATCTGTTTGTCTACCCACTAGATCCCTGCTGCAACTTTTAGGGAATAACTAGAGAAACCACTGCTCTGAAGATGCCTTCTGCTCTAAAGGACATCTTATCCCATCAGCAAAGGTCATGGGCAATTAGAAACAGAGGCGGCTCATGTCTTTCTTCAGTACGTATGGCCTTGGTCTCCTTACAACATGGCAGAGGCTCCCACACCTTTGGTTGCCTATGCCCTTCAGTTGCTTCAGCTGTAGGTGTTCATCCATCATGAGTTGATCTCCCCTATCCTTTTATCTGCTTTTCAGACAACCTAAGTAATATCTTTATTGCTTGAACATCTGTTCTACATTTAAGTATTTTCACTTAACAGTAGCTTTGGAACCATTTAAGTAACTAACCATTTCCATACTCAGCTGAAGAGAATATAAAATGTGAACATTAAGGATGTGCTATAGATGGAGAGGTGACAAGTATGTGGAGACTCGCTTTGAATAATAAGTATTTGGTTGTATGGAACTTTACAAATTTATTTTAGTTATTTTGAAGAATTAATGTATTAATATAGCTATGAAAGTTCCAATTAAAAATATTTTTATTGATTTCAAAGGAAGAGAGAGAAAGAAAAACATTAATGATGAGAGAAATCATTGATCAGTGGCCTCCTGCATGCCCCCTACTGGGGATTGAGTCCACCACCCAGAAATGTGACCTTGACTGGAATTGAAACTGAGACTCTTTAGTGAGCCGGCAGATGTTCTGAGATGTTCTGAGCAAAACCAGCTAGGGCCCAATTTTTTTTTTAATGAGTAACTAAACCTATAATGAAATAGCATATACTATCTTAGAAAGAGATAGCAAGATCAACTAAATAAGAAATGCAGAAACATATCCTATATAATAAAAGGCTAATATGCAAATCAACCGAATGGCAGAACAACTGTTTGCTATGATGCATACTAACCACCAGGGAGCAGATGCTCAGTGCAGGAGCTACCCCTTGGTGGTCAGTGAGCTCCCATAGGGGGGAGCGCTGCTCAGCCACAAGCCAGGCTCATGACTGGAGAGTGCAGCGGCAGTGCCAGGAGCCTCTCCTGCCTCTGCAGCTGCACTAAGGCTGTCCTACTGATGCCTTGGCCCACTCCCCAAGGGGAGTCATCAGTCAGGCATCCCCCAAGGACTCCCGGACTGCGAGAGGGTAGAGGCTGGGCTGAGGTATCCCCCTGAGTGTACAAATTTCATGCACCAGGCCTCTAGTTAAAATATAAAAACTTATGTATGATAAGGCATTTTTAAAAAAATAAAATGGAAATGATAGATTATTCAATATATGATATAGGAGCCCTCTCATACATAGGAGCCTGCCAGACTGGTTTAATAATTTCACTATGAAAAATAAAATCCTGTAAGTACTTGGATAAAATATAAGTGAATATTTTTTTTAAAAAAAACTTGAGATGGAAAGGATTAGGAAACTAATCAGAACCCCAAAACCAAAGTCAGAAAGAAAACTAATTTGAATGATGTAAAAGGTAAAGATGCCCATGTGGCAAAACATTAAAAGTAAGATTTTAAAAAAAGATCCAAAAAATAAACAACAAACAAGGAATATATTTGGAACATCAAGACAAATAGGGGGTTGATATTCTTGACATGTCAAATACTATTAGTACTACAAAACAGCCAAATGGAAAAACATACTATAAGATTAGTGATTGCATTGCACTAAAGATATTTGAATGGCCAATAAATATATGGCAAACTTAAACCTCATTAGCAAAGACATTAATTTTTTTTAAAATTTGGCGAATAACATACAGTTTGTCAAACATCTATATATATAAAAGCCTAAGCAACTGTCCAACCATTTGACCGTCCAACCAGTAGCCAGTGTGTGTCACGGCAGCTCCTTCATTGAGCACACCTGTCCCCTGATGGTCAGTGGGCATCGTAGCGACTGGTCAAATGGACAGACATTTCACCTTTTATATATATAGATAAATAAGGAGCATACTAATTAGAACTGGAAGACCCTTGTAGCCCTGCTTATTGACTGATGCTGGGTAAGCCACTTAAATTGTGAGATAGATTTTCATGTTAAACAGGGTCAATAGAATCTTTTTTTTTCTTCAAAGCTTTATCATTGAAAATATTACATATGTTCCCTTGTTCCCCTCCCATTGGCCTCTCTAGCCCGCCTCTACCCCTCACCCCAGGCCTTCACCACCCTATTGTCTGTGTCCATCAGTTATGCGTGTATGCATACCAGTTCTGTCAGAAAGGATCAAGGAGCCAGTGTATGTTCGTGCACAGTGTGTACTGGTCAAGTAATGTGCTCTACTATGCCGAGTTACAATGCCTTGTGGAGACACACGCCATCGTCTCAGTTTAAGTTATAACTATTAGCACTAAGTAGGGCAGGTAGGCTCAGAATGGGCATCGCTCTATGTTACCTGGAGAATTCCAGGTGTCAGATGGGGTTTGGGATTGAAAATTAAAAGCCTAGAAACTCCTGAGAGGGTAGGGTATTAAAAAAAAAAAAAGCCATAGCACATCATCGCCTCTCATCTACCCGCAAACATTAAGTGCTGGCATTTGTGGCTGCAGGCTTCATCTTGGCTCTTTAAAACCATGGTTCGAAAATGAACCAACCCCAGCCCTCTGGTTCTGCCCACCACTCCTCCCACCTCCACTTTGATTGACATGTCCTTCGCAAATAGAAAAATCGATCAACAACGGGGATTGTGGGGGAATACAAGCAGACTGCTCCGCAACCTCCACAGGACATGCCTTGCCCGGGAGCAAAAGCCTTTGTGACCCCTTTGGCACGGGGCTGTGAGAAACAGCATTAGCGTCGCCGTGAGTAAGCAAGCATCCCATGTGTGTGTGGGGAGGATCCGGGCCGCTGTGGCTCACCCAGGTACCACTTTACAACTTCCATCATCACATCAGCAGAACCACAACAAGATCCACGCGCGCCAAAGGGGAAAGCGTCTTTGTCAAACTGAAGACAGCTGCTTCCATAATAGAGCTAATTGCACGCTGCATCACAGAACTAAATTAGTAGTGAAAACAGTTATAAAAACTGACAGACAGTGAAGCATGACTCACGTAGCAACTGCTGCCAGCCAGGCACATTGTCCTTGGCCACTGTTCAAAAACCCACACCTGCGTGTTTTGAATAGTAAACATATAAGGAGTAATTACTAGGAAAACATATGCCACTCTTCAAATGTGACAGCACTATGATTTTTTTTTCCCCTTAGGGACTGTGAGCGGCATGGGACTAAACTGACCACAGTACTTATTCAACCCCGGGAGTCTCAGCAGGTGAACTAAAGCAGAACCAAAGGCTAAAAAAAAACCCATTCATACATAAAAGACTAGCTTTAGCTTAAGCAGCTCCAAGGGCTATGTTTTGCTGACAGGATTCCTCGAGTCTTCTGGGCTGTCAATCAAGGAAAAATTAACATGGAGATGCAAGACACATCAGCTCTAAGATGCATATGAATGTATGGCTCAGCTTCAGTATTCCAGCGTCAGGGAGTTGGGGTGCCTTCCCTGGCTTTCCTCATAGCTATAGAGTGATCGCTGTCTCAATAAAAACCAGATGTTCGGAGAAGACTTCATCTGTTCCTGCAGACTAAGCTCAACAAATTCTGCCTCCTCGGTTGCAATCTGCTGTAGAGAATTTGAAGGTTCTCCTCACTGTGCATGCATACTCTGTGCCAGGCACAGCTGAAAGTGTGTTCGCTTGCCATGGGTAGGTGGTTATTAGTGATAACAAAGTCCTTGGCTTCTGACCAACAGAGTGGAGGGTAATGACCACCGGGCATGGCAGTTTATCCTTAGTCAACAGCTCACGCCCCTGTCAAATGTTTTTAAGTATTCAAATTGTGTTGAACCACATTTATCGGCAAAGCAGGGTGAACAGAATCTCATTTGGAAACAAACCACAGGGCAGAATCTGTTCAATGTCCTCCTGAAGTGAGTGCCTGTGGAATGTTCTAGCTTTCATAACAGAGCCTTGGGGTTGTTGGTGAGTTGTAAAAACTACATGGTGACTAATTCTTCTCTCTCCTGCTCATTAATTAGTCAAAAATCAGACATAAATCCAAAAACACTTGAGAGAATTCTGCTGGTTTTTGTCGGGGCATACTAAAACCAATCAACGTCTTCTTCATGTGAAAGACAGCAGAGAATTATATAAATATTTTTAAAAGCTCATATTACTTCACAAGTTCTAAAGATTCTGTATAAGCAACAGGAGGAATGGGACAATTGGTTTGAGATTGTGAGGAGTATGTATTCAGTTCTAGATGAGAAACCTGTGGATAGCATTTATAATTTGTATTGCAATTGCTTACTAATTTTTAAATTGAGATGCAATTGACATATAACATCGTATTAATTTTAGGTGTACAATATAATGACTTGAAATACATATACATTGTGAAATGACTACCATAGAAGGTTAACATCCATCACCATACGTAGTTACAGTTGTTTTTCTTGTGATGAGAACTTTTAAGATATACTCTCTTATCAACTTTCAAATATATGACACAGTATGATTAGCTTAGTCACCAAACTGTATATTGTGTCCCCAGGACTTATCTTTCTTGTAAGTGGAAATTTGTACCCTTGGACAACCTTCACCCATTTCACCATCTCTTACTCATCTTATCTCCCATATTATTCACTTTTGAATCTCTTAACACTTAGCAGTAGGACCAATAAATCTTGGCATTTGTAGGGTCCTCCTTATCTGAATTTGCCTCTTTGATCACTTCAAAATTCAACATGATCGACAGGGTTGGCTAAGGAACAACTTCCTGCCCCAGAAGCCAGAGCGAGCTGTTTCTCCTCAGAGCACCAGAGAAGTCTGCTGAGCAGCTGTCACCCTACAGGCTGATTCAAAGGATGAGGCACAAATGTGCAAGCTAATTAGATTCTCAGGTCTCATTCTGCAAGGGCTATTTCTGAAGGAGGCAGGAAGAGGGTCCGTTAAGCTTAAGTATCTTGTCGGTCAATAGCATCCATCGCTAGACCAGTCATCGTATTAGGCATGACAATTTGGATCACAAATCTCTTGTTAGCTTTATGAGTTGTTGCAGAGTCAAAATGTTAAGCTGGAGGATTAGAGCAGAGAATAGAGACATTCATCCTATTTGTGTCAAACTGCATGGGCCAAATGGAGATAGCCTTTGGAATGTGTAAGCATTAAATAGGGAAAGTTCAGGGTTGTAGGCATGGCTCTAAAAATAACTAAGATATATGGTTAAGAAGCCTAGATTATCTGGAAATAGTAAACATGGAAGTATAAAACACTAAGGAATACATGTACGCATTTGCCAACATTGAAAACATTTCAGAAATCACATTATCAGCTTCTTGTTAGCAATAACATAAAACATAGTGCCAGCCAAGTGCTAACAAATAGTCTTTTATGCTGGCAGTACACTAATTCTTTGGTCTTAAAAATTTCCCCCCTCTCATATGGCAATATTTTAGCAAGCTGTTGAGTTTTACTACTTCAGCTTTAGGAACTAAGCATCAGGAGCTCTGAGTAGCTTGGGATTTCCTTCATTTAATTGTTGTGTGTCCCCTCAAAACATATGAACTATTACTACTCTTTAAATAAAATTAGTAAAAAAAATCAGAAAACATTGGGCTAAATTTTTTTTAAATGTCAGTTCAATAAAAGAACAGCACCTCTGTGACTCTGTGGGAGTCAGACTTCCTTCCGAATCATTTTTTTTTTAAAGCCCCAAATGCCATGAAAGAAGTATATCCATTTCCTGACTCTCCTCCATCCCAGAGGTTCCAGTGGGACCAGGGGAAGGTCCTGCGAGAGAATGACTCCATGGTAAGTTATGAATCAGACACAAGGGACTTTAAGGCTAGCACAGGGTGGCGATGGAGCCGCCGAGGGTGAGCCTGACCCTGCAGACTGCTCAGCAGTCTCTAACATGTGTTCCTGCCCTGAGTGAGTGATGAGATCCCTCTATCCCATTTCCTGGGCTCTGTCCTCTATAATGCTGCCCAAACAATTGTTCTAAAATCAAGTCTGGCCCAATTGGTGTGGCTCAGTGGTAGGGTGTCGACCTATGACCCTGGAGGTCACGGTTTGATTCCCGGTTAGGGCACCTGCCTGGGTTGCAGGCTCGATCCCCAGGGTAGGGCATGCAGGAAGCAGCTGATCAATGATTCTCTCTCATCATTGATGCTTCTCTCTCACTTCCCCTCTAAAATCAATAAAATTTTTTGAAAAAATAAATAATAAAAATAAAAGCAAATCTGACTGTGTCACTTCCTGGTTTAAAACTCCTCCATGGCTCCTCATTACCCAAAGGAAACTTCCAGTTCCTGAACATGGTGCACAACTGGTGCAGGCCCTCTTCTCTCCCTGACACTCACGTCTTCAGCGCTTCAGCGGTGCAGGTGTGCAGCCTGCCCCACACATGCATCATGCCTTTTAGGTCTTCATGGCTTCTCACTGTCATCTCCTCGGCCTAGAAAGTCTTTCCTCAGGAATGCTTATGCAGGATGAACCTGGAATCTGAACCAGGAGTAAATTATTCTCCTGAGTTCATGCTATGATGCACAAATCATTACATTTAGGCAAGAGTGGCAAAAGAAAATTAAGAAAATATTCAAATTCGCATGGATAGAAAACAATAAATATAATAATTTTCACTTAAAGACTTAAATTTATTATAAAAGTGGTACATATTTTATTTATTTTAAAGATATTTTATTGATTTTTTACAGAGAGGAAGGGAGAGAGATAGAGAGCTAGAAACATCAATGAGAGAGAAACATCAATCAGCTGCCTCCTACACACCCCCTACTGGATATATATATATATATGCCTAGTGCATGAATTTGTGCATGGGTGGGTCCGGCTAGCCAGCCTGGCCAGGGGAGGTTACATGGGCAGTTTGTTGGTCTGCCTGCTGGTCGAACTCCTGGTTAGGGGACAATTTGCATATTAGCCTTTTATTATATAGGTTATGGCCTGCGGGCCAGATCCAGCCCATTCAGCTGTTCTATCTGCCTGCAGAACCGAAAGAGTGGAGGTTTTTCTTGCTCTCCCCTCCGCTCTTTCCCCAGCAGCCCAAGATGAGAGTGCCAGCATGGTCAGGTTGCTTTTGTTGGCCCTCCGGTCCAGTTTAAGAACCCATTGTGGCCCTCGAGTCAAAAAGTTTGCCCACCCCTGGGTTAGATTATTATGTGTTCAGAGATCATGATAATCTGGTCATATATGCAAACAGCTACCTTGAAATAAGAACATAAGTTAGATAATAGCCATCATGATTTTTTATCTTACATTCCTTTACACTCTTAAAACTTATTTATAATCTGAAATAAATTATGTTTATATGAGTTATAATGATTAATACTGGTATCTGCCATAGTAATAATAAATTTTTAAAAAATTGCTTATTAATGTATTGTTCAATAACAATAATAAACCCACAACATGTTAATGTAAGAAACATATATTAATGCCAAGTAACTCTATTTTCAAAACCAAAAACATTTAGCAAAAACATTTACAAATCTCTTCAATATTTTAATACAAAATAACTAGATTCTCATATGTTTCTGCATTCAATCTGTTGTGGTATATTGTGAAGTATATAAAAGAAATCCAGCCTCATATAGATATGTAATTAGAACAGGAAAGAATATTTTAATAGCCTTTTTAGATAGTTGTGATTATTCTTTGACACTGCTCTAAAACTCAGAAACTGTGCATTTCTTAAAGGATACAGAGTGGACTCTGCCAGTGGAATCTGCAACCCTGTCAATGAGGTTACTTACTTTTTACACCAGGTAATTAAAATCAGTTTTTCTATTTTGTACTTCAGATGGATCTTTTCCTCATATCTGATTTTGTATTGGTCATTTGGAAAATGTTGCTTCAGTGAGTTATACAGATTTTCTAAGTGTTGACACATTTCATAATACAGTACCAACAAATCACGTTCATTAATATCGCACCAGTCTTATTAGGAAAGCCCGTAAGTATTGTACATATTGGGAAGCTGTCAGGCTCACAGTGGCAGATACAAATTCTCCAAAACTCTAACTTTCGTTTGATAGTTCAAATTTTATTGTCGGCAACAAATACTGTCAGTTGTCTTTCTTAAAGTGACAAGCTCACTTTGTTCATTTTTGACAAAATCTCTGCCAAATACTCAAATCTGAACAAGTCATTTGTTCAAGCAAAAACAAAATGTCATCCTATGAAAATAAAACAAAAAAAAACAGCTACTCTAGCTCTCCACTCAATCTGCACAGACACATACCATGCTTCAGCATGCCGTGACAGTCCTTTATATACACTCCCCATCTTGCCACACTGAAAAGAAGTATATTCAAGGGTTGAGGTCTAATAAAGTAATTTTCACTTCGCCCTGGCCAGTGTGGCTCTGTTGGTTGGAATTTCATCCCATGCACCAAAAATTTGCAGGTTTTATTCTTGGTCAGGGCACATACCCAGGTTGCAGGTTTGATTTTTGGGTGCATGTGGAAGGCAACCAAATAATGTTTCTCTCTCACATCAATGTTTCTCCTTCTGTCTCTCTTTCTCTCTCTCAAAGTCAATAAAAATTTTAAAATATAATAATTTTCACTCCATCAAAGACATACTTAAATGACATCAGTCTTTTTTTTTTTCTTTCTATGAGTGTGTCATGATAAAAATTACAACTATTAGCAGTTTGGTGTCACTACCTTTAGACTAAGGCACTGCCACGTTTACCCACTATTGCTTTTGTATCATCAGCATAGTAAAAAGGCAGGCAGCGCCTTCTTATTTTTATGAAAATAGTTTTAAAGCCATAGACCTGGTAAAGGGGACCCCTCAGACTTTGAAATTTGATGTGTAGGGAGATATAAGACAAAAATAAAGAGGCCTTTGTCATTCATAATCCAATAACTCCGTGTCTGCTGCATCTGTCACCGTCCTAAGGATATTATAACTTTCTGAGGTGGCACCTATGCGCATGGTAGAATGAAAAGGCTAAATATGAAGTAACTGTAATACACGAACTTGGGAGATTCTAATTTTATCAGAGGGAAATTGTGAGCGTAGTATTTAAACAGCCTAGGATTCAGGTTACTATGCAGTCTGGTGATTTTACAGGTGACTGTTCTAGAAGGTGGCAGAGGTCATGATAATTGTAACTGTTGTGGATTTGATGGAGACTGTGGGGTGAGTAAACTGCTTTGCAGGGGAATTGTGGGAAAGAGCAACTAGCAATGGAGCTGAGGCCAGCACAGGGCCTGCGGTCCCAGAGCACACACAGAACCAGCAATGAGTGACATGCTCGGCACACCTTCACTTTGACGAAAAAGGAGGTGAGCACACCTGAGCTGACATGACAGTATTGAGGAATGGCATGCTCAGATATCGGTGGTTTTGGGTATCGGTTTGTTTTGCTCTTACAGCCATGTAGCTGCATCTGTAAGAAATGTAACCTCTGCTCAGGAAGTAGTACGTTAAGGGCCAGCGAAAGACATCCTTGCATTCTGGATGTCTGAGGGGTCCATTAGCACAGAAAGTGATACCCACCCGGACCAAGAGCAAAGGCCTTTTCTTAGTCACCAGTGCAGTCGAGGGGATGTTAACCAATCCCACAGCCTCCTGCAGTCAACTGTTTTAATCCTCCTCCTTAGTTTTATGGGGGGAGAAATTCTTCCGGGACCTGAAGTAAAAGCAGAAGTGGATGTAAACAAAATTAAGAAGTCGGGTTTTCAGGCCGTATCTGTAATAAGCTTTCAGCCGAAATGAAATGTAATTAGCAAGCACGATAATGCAGTTTGTTCCATTTAGCTCTTCGGTGGTTTATAAACAAATTCTGCCGGTTAACTTGTAAAACAGATGCATCCGCTACACCCTCGCTAAGTACGTTAGAGAAGACAGCCCTCACGCAGGTGCAAGGAATACAACAGGATGATTCACTTATCCATTTGCCAGTCAGGAATGTTGGCAACAGTGAACATGCATCCTTTTAAAATGCTCCCCAGTACAGAAGGTTAAGGAATATTTCCTCTGACAGATCATGAAAGAAAAGTGAGGGAGCAGCACACCAAATTCTCAAAGTAAACATTTATCTCTTCGTTCAAGTACATTAAATTAGGGAATTAGCACATTGAAGGGCAGAATATAGTCACCACTATTTTGCAGGGGGGAGAAATAGTAAGAGACTGAGGATTTTCCCCATCAGAAGACCACTTAGAAATATGTGACTGGCCTAAAAGAAAAACTTGTTTTTTCAAGCCCCCTAAAAAATTAGATCAAATTCTAACTCTTCTAACTCCTTCAACTTCCACCAACTCTCATTCTCACTTTCTCCTCTGAAATTACTGTCTTTATCGCCCTTAACCTGTTTCTCCTGTCTTACTTGTGGGGATGCTCCATCTCCCTAACAGAGGAGTCAGCAAGCCATGGCTCTTGAGCCACATGCGGCTCTTTGGCCCCTTGAGTGTGGCTCTTCCACAAAATACCATGTGTGGACACGCACAAACAGTGCGATTGAAACTTCGTGGCCCATGTGCAGAAGTTGGTTTTTGGCCTGGGCGAGTCTATTTTGAAGAAGCGGCATTAGAACACTCAAGGGGCCAGAGTCACATGTGGCTCAAGAGCCACGGTTTGTTGACCACCACCCTAACAGAATGGCACAGAAACCATTACTTAGGTCTCTTGGTATTCTTACTAGCTAGCACCATGGTCTATGATAGAGAACTCAAATATACAGTGATGAAGAGATAAGAGAAGGAAGTATGTGTGTATCTGAAGGATTGGCTCATAGACCTGGGAACTGATTTTTGACAGAGTGTACTTCTTTACCAAAATTTTGCAACAAAACAGACACTATAAATGCAGGTCATAACTTTGTCTCAGTGGATTTAACCTTCATAATGGCTGTAAAACAGCAAGTGCTAAATAATAATTTTGCTGTATTTATGTGAAAGCCTTTAACTAAACACCCTTAGAAAACCACCCTTACAAGAGAAAATATGGCACCCAGGTGTCAGCCTAAAAATAGTCAGAAATAAATATTATTTAAAAGAATTTATATTAGTTCTGTCCTATGAAACATCTATATTAAATATACGGCCTTAGAGTTGTAACGACTGATATTGGATGTGTCTTATCTTCTGACACTTGGTGCCTACCTTGAAGGTGGTCAGGTCCATCACTTCTATAAGCCACTAATGTACAGATCTATAAACTTTTTTTTTTAAATATATTTTATTGATATTTTTATAGAGAGTAAGGGAGAGAGATAGAGAGCTAGAAACGTTGATGAGAGAGAAACATCAACCAGCTGCCTCTTGCACACCCCCTATCGAGGATGTGCCCGCAACCAATGTACATGCCCTTGACCGGAATCGAACCTGGGACCTTTCAGTCTGCAGACCGATGCTCTACCACTGAGCCAAACCGGTTTCGGCCAGATCTATAAACTTTTAAGTCTACTTTCCTCATCCAACAAAACAAGCACAAATACTTTTGACCAGGTCCTTATTCATTACACTTACTCAGCGAATATGCATTGAGCATCTACTATGTGCCTGCTCCAGTTTTAGACATTTAGAACAAAGAAGTGAACAAAACAAGAAAAAATAATCTCTTGCCCTCATAGCATTCGTATTCAATTGAGGAAGACAAACAATGAGCAGACACTGGAAAAACAGGCCAGGGTGAGAGAGGAATGGGAGTAGAGGGGCTAGGGTGGAATGTTCAATTTTAGTGGGGTTGCTCAAGATAGTAAAATAATGACATTTAAACCAACACTTGAAGGAAGAGGTAGTTAGCCATGAAAATAGCTTCCCCAGTCTTCTAATCGTATTTGAAATTTTACATTTGGTTCAGGCATTGAGTCTATGCAGTTGGGCTAATTTAGCACACACTACTCACATTCTCAACTTGTTATTTTATTCATTTATTTAACAATTTTTTATTACATAGGGTGTGCCACATACTGCCAGGCTTTAAGGATATATTTACATAGTCCCTGTATGTAAACTCAAAACCAGAAGGGTGAGGCAGACAAGTGGGTAAATAACTTACACTGCTACAAGAGAGACCTAAGCAGAGACCATGAGGTCCAGAGATAGGGGAGATTAATTTCTCAAAAGAATTAAGGAAATCTTCACAGAGGGGATGATGGCATTTCAATTAGGTCTCTAAAAACATGAATAAAAATCCAAGGCAATAAAAATATTGGAAATTAACTAGTACTTGATTCTAATAAGGCATAGATGGCACATAGGATTAGCCATTCATAATATTTTCTAGAAAATGATGAAATGTCTGGATTCTTACTATATTAACTATCAGTAATAACAGTGTAAATGTAAAACTTTAACACTGAGCATCTTCAAGTTCTGATTCTTGTCATGGATTCTTATTTCAACTCTCAGGCAGCTTTCTTTCAAAGATTGATAGACATATGAACAATTATTGTGCATTTTCAAGCAAAGCCATTAGACTGGATCTCACACAAAGAAACTTCACTTAATATTTTTCCTAACAGAGGATACAGAGTCATATACGTATTCCATATTTATAATTTTAAAGTGCTTTCATGTTGTATTATTAGGCCATTTTTCTATCCCTTATGACTACTTTACACACAATAATATCTCCAATGTGTCTTTCAGCTCCAAGGTAATAAAATATCTCCAAGATAGTCTTTTTCTCTATCCTCATAGCTAAGGTTTATGATGCACAATATAGATCCAGATTATAGCAACAGTTTTGCCTATTGTGGGCATCTAAATGAGTGTCTAAAACAATCCACGTGCTAAATAAATGTTTCTTTTCCCTTCAGCTTATGGTTCTGCATTCTTTCAGAATCAGCTCAATTTAGCAGAACTAGGAATCTTTTTAGATTGTTCTCTAAATTTCACCTCTTTGCAAATGCTCTTGCCCAGTGACTGTCCCGTCTCAGGTTTCTTGAGTCTACCCATGGGTATCCTACAGGGTTATGATAGACCAATATTCCTCCAACTCCATCAGGAATTTGGGTGGAATTCAAGAGGATGACATCTGCTTAAGAATGCTTCATTGAATTTTTTTTTTCTGGCCTTTGGCCACTGGAGAAAGCAGGTCACCGGAAATAAGAGATTACTGTATTTTTTTGCACTCATTAGGACACTCATACTCACAAGCCACCTCCTGGGTTTGTTTGTTCTTCTCTTTGTTTTCACCAGGCCCCAACTAAGAACATGCTCAGTCTCCCTACCATGTACAAAAACCATCCCTTGGATCACATCACTCATCCTAGCTCCATCCAGCAATCTTGAGCCTGGTTTCAGTTCCCAAGTTTCCTGGCTAAGACCTCGGTGGTACCTTACCTGTAAGGGATGTGGGCAAGCTCTGCTACTACGGGGGCCCTGCGTTATGCTGCAGCCAACCCCACCAAGATCTTGGTCTTTTCTCAATCACCATGCTGCATTGTAAGCATTAGCTAGAGCAGGGCTGGGCAAACTACGGCCCGTGGGCCAGATCCGGTGAATAAAGCTATTGAATTTTTTAAAACCCCCAAAAG
Source organism: Vespertilio murinus (assembly GCA_963924515.1). NCBI lineage: Eukaryota > Metazoa > Chordata > Mammalia > Chiroptera > Vespertilionidae > Vespertilio > Vespertilio murinus. Next base: position 21,891,805 of record OZ004712.1, read on the forward strand.
ACCATACTCTTTTATGTAATGATGTTTTCTTTGAATTTATATTAGTTCACACAAACACTCCATCCATGCTTTTGTTCTGGCCCTCCGGTTCAGTTTAAGAACCCATTGTAGCCCTTGAGTCAAAAAGTTTGCCCACCCCTGAGCTAGAGCCATGCAGAGCAGTCACCCTAGAACCAACTCTAAAACAAGTCAAGTCTGGATGTCCATAGATATCCATGAATATTCATTGAGAGTTTTGCTTTAGCAAAGTAATGTCTTCGGCAAAGGAGGGAGCAGAACAACAGTTTTTATGCCAGGATGGAGGGCTCCCCAGAGCTCCTCCACAGTAATTCCGAATGCATTAGTATCACAGGGAAAGCTCTTCCTGTGCATATCGCCAAGGAAATTTTTAAACCCAAGGGTGCATTTGTTTTTAGAGGAAGATCACAGTTACTATACATGAAAAACACTTTATTTGTATCTCCCCAAGATGGGTGAAGTGAGTGTAAAGCACCCGGAAAACTATTTCTGTAAAGTGATGGTCCTTTTTAGAAATGCTACCTTTGTGTGCTTAAAATAATTCTAAGTGGAAACCCTTTTTCAGGAACTGCAGTTTCTTTTGCCAAGAACTAAAGCCATGTAAATTCTTTCCTAATACAAGGAATTTTAGCATACTTACGATTATGAAAATGTCTAATTATTTGGCATTTTATGAGTGAGGGAGTGAATATTGGTTTTTTTCTTAATCTGAGATAAAACTTGAAAGAGAATTGTCATTATAATATGCAAAAGTACTCTGTGACTGTGATCCACCAAATACACACTGGTGCTATCTGGAGAAGCAGCCCCTACAATAGACTACTGTTGAAATTCAAGGAGGCCTCCTTGGTAGAGACGAAAGTAGATTTGAAATTGGCACTTTTTTGCTTTACAAATTAATATTTTCAATGACAACATTTCATCCTTTTTTTTTTTTTCCTAGAAAAGAATTTTTTGTGGGGAAGGGATATCAGCAAGCCACCCTGTGCTGATGACTTTCTCATTGTATAACATTAGCAGTCCCTGGGGCGTGGAGGAAAAAGGTGATTGTATCATAGGAGAAGAGGGCACTTATCTACTGGCTGTCCAACACCCTGCATTGTTTCCTCCAAACCAGTGTGAGTTGCAGAGTAGACCATCTTGGCCACGGATGTTTCATTTTTCATTTGTGTTATTTTGAGATATTGGTAAGTTGCATTCAATTTCTTCAGCTTGGGGATATATATTAGGAACAAATTTCTAAGTTTGTCAGCACATTTCAGGGTGTGGTGCAGAAAGTCATGGTGGCAGGATGCTGCGGTGGGGTGGCGTGGGATGGCATCGCTCTCTCTTCCTCCACACGCCAGCAGCGCTCCTCAGCGTCTCCTGCGCACACAGATTGGCTGGGATGCTGATGAAGTGCAGATTCTGATTAAGTAGGCCTGGGATGGGTTTGATGGGCTGTATTGCTAACAAGCTCCAGGTGATGCCAGTGCTGCCGGTCTAGGGACCACACTTCGAGTAGTAAGGCCTCAGAGTCGAAATTGTTTTACCCGAGTGTTAGGGTGAATTCTGCTCATTTCAGTTGTCTTCTCAAATTTGTCCAAAATTACTGGGCAAATGAGCACCTATACAATTGGCTAGTTTATTTTTTAATAAAGCGGGGTCAGTCTGACTGCACAAAGCTCCTCTCTCGATATCAGGAATTATCCCTGAGGGATAAAGCGCTGCTGTGATTGCATTGGATTTAGACCTGGGAGTCTGAATTTGGCAAATCATTTAAGCGCCAGAGAAACTACCTGGGAAGGAGCTGACATCCTGAACCATACTTATTTATACTGTGAGAATTGTTGGCAAAAGCAAGAGGAAATCGAACATTCTTTGTAGATTTTAATCATTTCCAAAGAGTAATAAACAAAAATAACTCAAAACACGCAGTCTGGACAAATGAGGTTTGCTTTCTAAGAATGGGGTTCGGGAGCCAGTTAAGCAGGATGTCACGGAAGGAGAAGAGCCCGCGCATTCTGCTATCCCCCGAAAAGCATAATCTACAGAGTCATGGTAATAATAACAATGATAACGATGCGAATTAATAAACTCACCGGCGAAACCACCCTTCAGATACATGCTGGGTAATTTCATTAGCCGTGGCTGCACTTTCTCTGTCAATCCCAAACTTACGGGGATTGAATTGTTAAGTACATTTTCCACTCTGTGATTCTGAGAAGTTTATTTTTACCTGGCAAATTATTTTAAACGTGAGACAAAGCAGGGCTGCGGTGGTGAAATCACAGAGGAAGTCTGCGTTCCTGCTCCCCCGGCCGGGGCGCTGGCTGCTCCGGACCCCTTGCACAAAAAGCTGGTGTGAATTTCAGATCCTGGGTCTGCTCTACATCACGGGAACCGGAGAAATTAGAAATGACACCATTTACCCAGGGGCCTCTGCCGAGGAGTATTTTTTTTGGAACTTTTACATCAGCCTCAGAACTCACTGGCTTCATTAAGTCACGTGGGTCGTTGTGTTAGGAAGGAAGGAAAGAACATGTTATTATCGGGATTTTTTTTTTTCTCCCTTTGCCCTTCACCACCCTCCTTACTCACTTCATTTCATGGCATGAAGTATTTTCCTCCCCAGCCAAGGTATCAATTATATCTGTTGGCTCAAGATTCTCTATGCGGCCACCTTTCTTAGTGAATGCCCTAAAGAATTCTATTTCTTCATGTGCCCGTGATTTTGGAAGCAAACTCCATGCAACCGGTTTAGAGGTGGTTCTATGGGTCATTATTAAGCCTCCATGCTGATATAGTCCTTTTCTTCTCTTACCCACATCTCTTTTTTCTTTTTTCTTTCCCTTTAAAACGTACATTTTCAGAGCAAGGGAGGAAATCAGGAGAAATCACATGTGTGTTTAGGAGGGGGATTGTCATTGAAACTGATATGTCTAGTCGATAACAAAAACTGTCCTAGCCTCACTGGGAACACAAGCCCCCAGGGCTGGGGAGAACAAAGCCATCCTTAGACACAGTGGGGAGGGGAGGGAGCGGGGGTCACGCTCAGCCTCTCATCCCTGTGGCACCAGCCGGAGCCCACAAACCACTTTATCATCCTCTGGCCCTAGGAGATCAAAAAAGGTGCTGTTTGGAAAGTTCCCTTCGGGGCCGAGGTACATATTCCAGTCTTCTGTTTGTCCTAGTGGCTTTCCCCTGCCTTGTCCTGGGATACTCAGCGTAGTCTGAGTCCAAGGAAGTTTCTGGGCCCCGTTTTCCCTCTTTCTGGTTTGGTTTGCGTGGAGGCCTTCCTTGCAGATTCCTTGACCTGCTCCGATGTCCCTCTCCCCTGTGTGTGAATGTGTACCTTTCCGGAGTAAGGAGAGATCTCTTTCCCTTTTCACTGGGGACCCAGTTCACCTCCAGGTCAAATGCACCTCTGACTATTGTTTTCAGAAAGGCCCTGGATGGCTTGTGAAAACTTTGCCTGCTCTCAGTATTTTGGACACTGGGGGGGGGGGGGGGGGGGGGGAAGCAAAAGTTTTAGGCCTAGGGAAGTAATTATGAGCGAGAGATATTTTATTATTGCCAAAATTAATATGAATGTCTGAAAAATATATTTCCCCTAAATATGTTGTGGTTAATGACATTATTTCTTAAATTGCCAGTAATAAAATGTCCATCTTAAAAAAAATAATAATTCAAGTCTGGGGAAAGGTTGTGGCAGTGGAAATAGGTATGAGGTTTCTTTCCGAAGTGATTGATGAAAGTTATAAAAATTGATTGAGGTGATGGTTGCACAATTCTGTGAGAATACTAAAACATATTTATGGTGTGCTTTATAGGATCGCCTAGCGAGCTTTTATAACTTACTAAAGTCCAAATGAAACAAAATGGGGTGGGAAAGAACCCATCAGTATATTGTAAATATCCTCCTTTAAAAAAACAAACAAAAAAACAAACAAAAACAAACTTGCAGTTGAGGGTTCAACCTAAATGATTCTAAAATCCTAACAATGTAAAGTGTCTCACTGGTAGCCTATCCATCCACCTTGTCCCTGCCCCCACACCATGCAGAGGCAACTACTTCAATTGTTTTTTTGTGTATCTTTCAAGTGTATTTTTCTACAAACTAGCGGTTCTCAAACAAGTGTGCATCAGGGTCACCTGGAGGCCTTGTGAAAACACAGACAGCTGCCCCCCCCCCCCTTAGGGCTTCTGATTCAGTAGGGGAGGGATGAGGCTGAGGAGTGTATTGCTAACAAGCTGTGAGGTGATGCTGATGCTTCTGGCCCATAGAACTACTGGTACAAAAAAAAAAAAAAAAAAAAAAAAAGGACAAGGAGACACCACTGATGGGAATGAGAATGGAGGATAGGAAACTGGTAAACTAAACAAGATTCTGAAGTTGGTAGGGAGGGTTTAGAGAAGCAATGGAAATAGGGTGGTTAAGGAAGGTGTGTCTTCATTAGACAACCCAGAGAAGGAAGAGCAAGACTCAAGATATTGAGAGACTTGAGGCTGGAGAGAACATCCCATCATCTATTCTGCACTATCCGAGATGGCAGCCACTAGCCACTTGTGGTTATTGAGCATTTGAAATGTGGCCCATGATTTATTTTTTTTAAATGTTATTTAGTTTTAATTAATTGAAATTGAAAACAAAAATCTGGTACCTGATTTAGTGAATGGAAAGCTTTTAGGTCTGGAACAACTTAGTATGTGAATCTATTGGAAGTGTAGCTCTCAAGTTCTCACTGAGGTTAGGCAGTTAAAGGTTGACAGAGATACAATGACAGCATGTCAAGGGACTCTACCTGGGAAACAAGTGCATCACTTAATTTAATATGCAGGGTGGTGACAGGCAGGGTGGATTCGTGAAGAAGAAGAATGGTATAAGCATCTCAGTGTCATGCCCATGGCATCTTTTTGCACAAGGCACTGCTCAGCTCTGCAGAAGTCCCAGGGAGGGGATACCAAAAGTGCAATGCAGAGAGATGAGATAAAAATGGAGAGTCAGGAAGGAGGGCGGTGAGCCTCAATATCCTGGTCCTCGGACCAGCGCCCCATCGTTGAGGTGATTGTTTCATTGTTAGAGCAAACTAAAACTCTGAGAACCCGGAGAGCCAGAGAAAAGAAGTTACCATCCTACGTAAGGACAGCAGTTTGAACCCCGTGGCTGCTGTTTTCATCCCTCAGTTCCCATAGGCCAGTGCTTTACGTGCCGGGAATGGATCAATTACGCAAATATAATGGTAATGGGGAGCATGTGCTTGAAGCCGTGTGTCAGTCCGTGTCACCCTGGATGTCCCAGGGACTGCACGTGACATAGGCCAGCACATCCGCAATGCTAACATCGACTTCCTCCTGACTGAACTTCATAGCCTTTCAAGGATAATTAACAATTTGGTGAAATTGAGTTCGGAAAGAGGGGAAACACGAAGACAAAATGCTATTTACTCTTTTCCTTCTCTCCCCCTAAGATCCATTTCCCTCTTGGCGCTCCTTGCAGTTCAAGCGCATCCTGTAAACAATCGACTCTTATTTTACTCTTGAATTTGGGGGTAGCTTTTTAATTGCAAGGCCCGCCGAGATTGCCCCCCATCTACGTTTGCGGAACCTGGACCATCCGCAGGAAAATGCAGGCCTCGTGAGCTGTGCGTGGGGCTCTGGAAAGAGCGCGGCCGCACTTGGGCCGTGCAGTGGAAAAACTGTGTTGGCCCGGAGAGAGGCCTCCATTTGGGGCCGCGCACATTCAGAGATTTGGAGCCAAGTCCTCATTCCATGTGACTCCAGGGGAGCTTTGGTCAGCGTGTAATTCAGTGCGGGTTGGGCAAGGAAGAGACAGAAAGACGACGACACTGCCAAGTTTGAGGCCTATTACGCAGCGGTGACCTGACCTAGCATACGGTGCCGAGTTGCGTGTGGGTAACTCAACCATAAAAAAGGCAGCTGTGGTCTTATTAGTCGTGAACTTGAGATCATGTTAGTTGAAGACGAATTGCCCCTCAATGATTGATCTGGAATTTGGAGGAAATGCTGGTCTCTCCGCTTCTCCCGAATGGAGGAGACGCTAACCAGACCCTCGCCCCACACCCAGTGCCTTATTTGTGGTGTGGCTCGTCCCAGGGCCTGCTGGGGAGTGATGACCTTGGACTGACAGTTCCCCTTTCAGTAGCAACCTTATGTTTTTCATCTTAACTTGATATGCCAGAGGCATTGAATAACAGCCTATATCCTTCCACACACCACATGTCTGTGCCAGGTTTAAGCTGATAAAAGCCGGAGGGAGTGTTTTCTGAGTGGTCTGACGGAGGCTGCAAATGGGGATACTCAATAAGAGACAGAAAGCCCTCCTTTTCTGCCCTGAGGCCCCCTTGAAGAAAATCACAGAGATGCTCTGTGAGCTTGGACTCAAAGCGGCTTAAAATTTCAAGCCAAGGGAAATGTCCCTCCCTCTTCTTTGTGAGGTTTTTGCAGCAAAAAATGACCTGTTTGCTGGAGAGATTAGATTTGTCAGCTTCAGCATTGCGTGGGAAGGTCTGACCTTGAGAATTACGGGGCTCTCAGGAAAATCAGCGGCGGAGGAATACAGCCAGCTGAGATCCCCTGGCCACACTCACATCTGTTAAGAACCCGGAAAAGGGGAGCCAGGGGCAAAGGGGAGCCCAGCCTACCAGCTTCGGACATCTTCAGAGTCCCAGAAAAATCAATATCGGAGACAGACGTGAAGGACTCTGCCTAAACATGGCACTCTTTTATTTCTGTTTCCAAAGAAAAAAAAAAACAGGCAGAGAGTGGCTTGCCTTCCTACACTCCTTCCGAACCGATACTTGGGTGCTAGATTTGCTTCTGATCCTTCTCCCTACCCTTCAGCCATGCTGGTCTTTGTTGGGGGGAGATTGGAGAGTAAACCAGGAGAACGGAGATTCCTTTTGTCCTGAAAAAAATGCAGATTATTTCCAGATGTGAACTCAGAGGAATCAAAGGTTATATCAGGCATTTGATGAGACTAAAAGCTTTGGGAATACTATCTTCTGCCGAGATAGCATTTGATTACTTACAGAGCAGTGGCCCCTGTTACTTCATTTGATTCTCACGAAAGCCAGATGCAGGGGATGGGCCAGGTGCTGATATTTCCCAATCCTACAGATGAAGAAACGGAGCGCCCAGCTGGTTCTGAAACTAGCAAGAAACCCCGGAAGTACGGAAGTACGTGGCAGAGCAGGTATGGTCTGGAGATCTTGTCATTCCACCCAGTTGCCTGCCAAAGTCTTATCTCAGGCTGCAAAACAACAAGCGATGATGATGAGTGACTCATGGCATCCTCTGGTGTCATGCATTCATCTGCGACCCCTGCTTCCCCTGGGGTCCCCTCAACTGGGGTACTAATAACATCTTCCTTCTGGCTATAAAGCCTCACCCCCAGCAGCCATCAAAATCCTTTCTAGCGGGATCTTCTTGGCAGACCTTATTGGACTGGGGTTGATTTCACTTTCCATGTGACAGAAGCCAAACCGATAATTAAGAAGTTGACCAAGGGGTCTCATCTTCCCCACCTGTCTCCTTTCCTTGCAGGTACACACTGTCAGGTGATGCTTTTCACTACCGGCCATTCAGTAACCTTGCTCTTTTCTGTCTCTGTGTGTGATCTAAACCTGGAAATAACCGTCCATTACCTGGGTGGATAAGTGTACATCTGTACATACCTTTACTTTTTTGGCTAGCTTAGGGAGGCTTGGGGGATCCTTAGAAAACAGTCTGTTTTAAACACAGAACACTTCCATACTCACAGCTATGCAAGGGGCCTCTACTGGCGGCTTTCTCTGCCTCCACATACCCAAATGGCTCTCACCACTAACCTCCTCCTTGTCTTCACTCCAAATGAGCCCTTTTACCCCGACACCAGCCTATTTGGAAGTCTCAACCCTCCCGCCCATATTCTATATCGAGCCAACTTACCTTCCTATACCCTTTCTTTTCTCCCATAGCATGTATCACCTTCTAAAAATAAGCAAAATATAATTTACTTATTTAGTGTGTCTACTATTTATTGTCTGTCTCTTCTTGCCAGAGTCAAGTTCTAAGAGGGAAGGAAGTTGGGTTTTTATTGCTCGTTGTTTACTCAGATGGGTGAAGCAGTACCTGGCTCATAGTAAGTGTTCAAGAAGTTTTCACTGAAACTCATCTCCTTCCTCTGTACATCTTACCTCTCTTCTTCAGCTTCCAAGATTGTTCACATGACAGCCTTCATTGGTTACTAGTTTCTTTACACCAAATGTTTATATGTGTAGTATCTATCATGTGTATGAATGACAGTGCCGTTGGGGCTAAATGGATCATTTATGAGGGGCATCGAATGACTGGACTGTATTTCAGTTCTGCAGGTGTAAGAGTTTTTCCATCTGCCGCATTTGCTTAGGCCTTGGAAAAACTGCTTGTAGGGCCCCAAGTCACATGATGGCGAGAATTATTCTTCCCAGAGCATAAAAAGCTAGGAGCCAGGTTTCATATCTTGATAAACTATGATGTGCTTCACCTCCTCCATCCTTCATGACCCTTCTCCCTCTTCTCTACTTTCTTTCACAATAATTGCCAACACATGTGTGTTACAAGGATTTGCCAGTGTAGTCAGTGGATATTAGTGGGTAAACATATGAAAAAGCAAACTATTGGATGCTTGTAACCACAAAGACAGAATACTATGGACGGAGACATGTGGACGATGGAGACACATGGACCATGTGGGCCATTGTCTCTATTCCTTGTAAACTTTTTTCTTTCTAAATGAAACTAGGAGGAACTTGGTTGTGTCTAACTGGCAGCAGTGATATCCTAGCTCCACTAACCAGAGAAATGGACAGTGTCCCAGATGTGCACACTGAGGTTTACTTGGTGTATCGACAACTGACACAGACGCAGTGCATGGACTGCCAACATTAACTCTTTTGTTCTTGACTTAATGTAGTCATCACTCTTCCTCATTTTTAAAAAAATGTATCTTTATTGTTGAAAGTATGACAGATGGCCTTCCCCACACTATTATCTGTGTCCATGGGTTATGAATATTCATATACATTCTTTGATTAATCTCTCCCCACCCACCCATCTACTACCCCTTCCCTCTGAGATTCATAGTCTGTTCTTTTTCTCTGGTTCTATTTTGTTCATCAGTTGATTTTGTTCATTAGATCCTACTTATGGTTGAAATCATGTGATACTTGTCTTTCTCTAACTGGCTTATTTCTCCAGCTCCCTCCATGCTGTTGCAAAGGGTGAGACATCCTTTGATCTGGAAATTGGGTTTTCTGAATTGTTTTTACTACATAATTAGTGCTGTGGGTTGAATTGTGTTCCCCCTGAAAGCTGTTGTCACAGTACCTGTGCTCCTCACTCCACACTAACTTCCTCCTCTGCCTTCTAAATTTCCATTAATGGCTCCTTTGTGAGACAGTAGTAATACCTGGTGCCTTCTTTCGCTCGTTCTCCTGCCCTTTCTCGTCCCCAGCTACCCATCCCATCAAGTATAACAACTCATTTATGCCTTTTTGCTAGCAAATTCTTCATCACAAACCCATGAGTGTACAAGACACAATGATTTTTGTCAATAACTAGGGGAGGGGGAGTTTGGAGCATCTGCACTTCTCCTAAGGGTCTCAGGTCAAGAAATAATACATGCATTTCAGCTCCTTGGAAAGCTTTACTCAAGCCTGTTTCCCTTTTCTCGCTAATCCCTCATAATGCCCCAGTTTCATAATGTGATTTAGCGAAATTAAACCTGAACAGCCCCAAATTATATAATTAATTACATTTGGCTTCAATTACATTGACTAATTGATCCAAGCCTGCTCCAGGCTACCTGCAGCCTGAGGTGGAACGAGGCAGGTGGTGAGGGCTCATTAGCTTATGTGCCGCTAGCTAATCTGATTCTTAAAATTGTTACAAATCTCAGATGGATCATACCATAAGTCGGGTGCATCTCCCTTGTTCCAAGCGCTCCACGTTCCATAGGTTTTTGTGATCCCTCATCAAGAAGCCCTCATCATCTCTCACCTGGACCGTAGCCCTTTCAGTTAGGTCCTTCCTACTCTAATCATTCTACCTAAGTCCCATTTGTTTTCCTGACACAGAACACCAGTCAGTGGGGATCCTGACCTGGGACTGAGGAAAGAGAGCAGTTGTGGGTGCAGGAGGAAGGATTGTGTGACCCCCTGAGCACAACCACCAAAAGTTGTGTCTTTTCAACAATATATTAGGGAGTATGTGGATGAGATGACTATTGAGAAATTATGACTCTGAGGTATGACACTGAAGCCAAGTTCCTCAGAGTGTCCTCTCAGGAGCAGCAGCACCTGGTAGTTTTCTAGGAACATAATTGCAGGCCTCAACCAAGCCTATTGAATCAGAGTCTGAATTTTAATAGGATTCTTGGATGATCTGTAGGCACCTAAAATGTTCTGAGAGTACCTGTTCTAAAAGAAGTTTTGTAAAAGCAAGGGTATGTCTGTTCACATGTGATTCCTGTGTTAGTGGTCAGACTGTGAGAGCCACAGAGAAACCAATGAAAAAGAGTGGTGTCTGTTATATGCACTTACTCTCCACGTCACCATCTATTTACAACCCCTCTTCCAGGTTTACTCCCTGATGTAAAAACTTGGCTATGCTTCTATATCACCCCTCTTTTCACAAATAATAATACTATAATTATAATTATATTAATAGTATAATTATATAATATATAATTATAATTACTATAATAGTAATACTATAATCAATAAAATAAATAAATTAAATTTTAAAAAGACAATATGGCCAGTTTAAGAGATGTGTACAATTTCATAAGGGTTCAAAGAGAGACCATTTTTGATTGGAGAATTTTTAAAAAGAGCTTTATAGGAAGGGATATCACAATTAGGAGAGTTTGTGAGAAGGCTACACCAGTAAATCCAATAAGGAGAAATACATGGTGTTTATCCATATTGCCCAAGGCATATACCTATGGGTTAAAGTATACACTATAAACTGAAGAACCAATACAGTGAGAAAGATAGGTTGGGACATAATATAGAATGATAGATTGAAGATTTGGGAGGGAGGGGGGATACACTAAAGTATAGTGTATACACTATAAACTGAAGAACCAATACAGTGAGAGAGATAGGTTGGGACATAATATAGAATGATAGATTGAAGATTTGGGAGGGAGGGGGGATACACTAAAGTATAGTGTATACTTTAACCCATAGGTATATGCCTTGGGCAATATGGATAAACACCATGTATTTCTCCTTATTGGATTTACTGGTGTAGCCTTCTCACAAACTCTCCTAATTGTGATATCCCTTCCTATAAAGCTCTTTTTAAAAATTCTCCAATCAAAAATGGTCTCTCTTTGAACCCTTATGAAATTGTACACATCTCTTAAACTGGCCATATTGTCTTTTTAAAATTTAATTTATTTATTTTATTGATTATAGTATTACATAATTGTTCTCATCCTCCCATTCCCATTCCAAACCCCTCCCTACATATGCCCCCACCCCCCTGTTGTCCATGGCCACTGGCTAGGCCCATATGTATGCACACAAGTCCTTTGATTGATCTCTTCCCCTTACCCCCACCCTCCCCTACTTTCCCTCTGATGTTTGAGAGTCTGATCGCTGCTTCTCTTTCTCTGGGTCTGTTTTTGTTCATCCATTTATGTTGTTCATTATTTCCTCTAGGTGTATGAGATCATGTGATCCAATAAATACCCTTGTAAGAACCTAAACTGCGACAAGCCATAATGGTTATGCTGAGAGGCAGATGAATCAGTCTGTAGTGAGTTCCTTTCTGGGCCAATAGTTCTTTTGAGTCCCAATTTCAATATCAAATAGTTCCTTATGTGTACATGTCAGCCATGCTATTTCAGCCATATTGTCTTCATTATAAGTATTGTCTCTCCACTAGATTGGACCATCACAGTGCCCAATACATAATATAGTAGAGGATTAATAATGTAATCAGATGACTGATTGACTAAATGAACGAACCTGTGAAGTCAGAACCTTACCAGGTTATTCAGTAAGAACCATGATGCTATTTGCTTTGGATTCCCAAGCTGTTAATACTCAGTTCCTCACATATCACTCTTGGGCAGTGATTAGACTCTACCAAGGACACTTGCTTAAATAAAAAACACAAGATAATGTCAGTCTTTTTCAGCCTATATGAAGTCCAGTCTGATGATGGCTCCAATGGCTACTGGCTTTCCTAGGCAGAAGCAACCCTAATGTGGTTTGTGTATCAAGAATCCTTCTAGCCCTAGCCATTTTATCTCAGTGGTTAGAGAGTTGGCTCAAGGACTGAAGAGTCCTGAGATTGATTCCAGTAAAAGGCAAGTACCTCAGTTGCAGGCTCCATCTTTTGCCCTGATCAGAGCTCAAGAGGAAGGAAACTAATCAATGTGTCTCTCTCACATCAATGTCTCTCTCTTCCCACTGTCTCTCCCCTTCCCTTCCATTTCCTCTAAAAAAAAAAATCAATGGAAATAATGAACAACATAAACTGATGAACAAAAACAGACCCAGAGAAAGAGAAGCAGTGATCAGACTCTCAAACCTTGAAAGTAGGGGAGGGTGGGGATAAGGGGAAGAGATCAATCAAAAGACTTGTGTGCATACATATGGACCTAGCCAGTGGCCATGGACAACAGGAGGGTGGGGGCATATGTAGGGAGGGGTTTGGGATGGGAATGGGGAGATAAGGACAATTAATGTGACACCATAATCAATAAAAAATAATAAATAAATAAAAATCAATGGAAAAGATTATCCTTGGGTGAGGATTAAAAACAACAAAGGAGTCATTCTAGCTCACCCAGATACTGCTGGTCAATCATCTTTCAGGACGTAACTTTACTCAAATAATACTCAATTCAGAAAAGATCTCAAAGGGGGCATTGTTGGGAAGAGAACAAGATGTTTCTAGCCAGAGCCGATCATGACCACTTCCAGAACTTCTCAATTGAACTTTAAAACTAACATTTCCAGACATGAACCTCAGGAACAGTCCTTATTTTATAAAATTACATCATGTTAATTTCACCTTCCCTGATATGAGCATGCTATGTCATAGTCCATATTATACCATTTGAATTCTGACCCAACTCCTAGCTTCTCATTTAAAAATTATTAGTATTTGTTTCCTTTGCTTAAGCAAAACTTCAAAGTCTATATAGCTATTAAGAAACTATTTGTGATGTGAATGTTAATATCATAAATAGCTAAATCACATTTTATGTGGAGAGCTCAAGAGTTTATACATTTAAATTAAAGGTGCTTGATAAAAATATAGCTTAAGGGTTTTTATTGTGGTAACCTGTACATAACATAAAATTTACCATTTTAATCATCTTTAAGTGTACAGTTCAGTAGCATTAAGTACAGTCCTATTGCCACGTAATCAATACCATCATCCATGTGTAAAACTTTTTTTTATCTTTCCCAACTGGAGCTCTATATCCCTTAAACACTAATTCCCTAGTCCCCTCTTCTCCACTCTCTGGAAAACACCATTCTACTTTCTGTCTCTATGAATATGATTACCCTAGGTACCTCATAAAAGTGGAATCCTACAATATTCATTCTTTTGTGACTGGCTTATTTCACTGAGCACAATGTCTTTAAGGTTCATCCATGTTATAGTATGTATTAATATGTCCTTGCTTTTCAAGGCTGGATAATGTTCCATTGTATGTCTATGCCACATTTTGTTTATCCATTCATCCAATGAAGGACACCTGGGTTGCTTCCACCTTTGGTTTCCTGTACACAATGCTGCTATGAACATTGGTGTACAGTAGTAATTAGGGTTCTAAGACAAACTAACATTTTGAACAAGGAGTCAATGTGCTTTCAGGAGAAACACAGCTATCGAGTTTATAGTCCATTGATTCAATGTCAAACCGTACATCGATGCTGATCACTGATCATCTACAAATAATTCTAATGATCAGTTCTCCAGGCTATATGGCATATATTACCCATTCATATGAAAAGGAAACCTAAGCAATATAAATGGGATTGTGTGGATTTCACTTGAGCACTGAAGATAGTAAAGATGATCTCTTCTAGCAAAGATTGGCATTTAATTTCAAAATAGATTTCTAATCAAATCATGACATGTAATCCTACATGATTTAGGGTTATCAAAGCTGAACAGATTTTAATTTAAAATCAGTTTTCTCAGTTTTCCTTTTGACTTCCTGAAGATTCTTCACAGTAGCACTACCTTGGAATGAGGGCAATTTTCTTTGACCACATTCTATATCATATTTATCCACCTTATGCCACTAGATTTGTTCAAAAAGTAGATGTGGTATTAATGGGATGCAGTCCTATTGACAATGGTAACAGCATGGATTGCTAACCACATGATAAGCTCAAGATGAATATTTGAATTGGCTGTATTTATGTTCCAGATGCAAGATGATTATCTGACAACAGAGGCAACATGATTTAATACATAAGGCCCAGGGGCAGGAATTAAGAAATCTGGGTTTTATTCCTGGCTTCATCACTTAGGTCATGTATACATGAATGGAGCATTTTGTAATTGCATTGTACTTGTTGACTCCAAACTGTTTCCTGCCCTGCTCCTGCCACCAAAAGTGTTTTACTTTGTTTAGTTGTAAGACCATTGCTTCTCTTCCTTTTCCTTCTACTACTTTTCTCTTTCCTCGCCCTCCCTACTTCTTACTAAATTGTATGAACTTTGTGTTATAGAAGTAATACATATGCATTTTATTGTTTTTGTAAAAGTTATAGATAAAGTTGATTCTCTCTTAATGGTCTCCCTCCACCCCCCCAGGCAGTTCTCCATTTCCTGCTTCTAATTTTGTTCCTTTTCCTTTCTGCTTTTATTTTACTGGCTAGAGGCCCAATGCATGAAATTCATACAAGGTCCTTGGCCCCAGCCCCCACCACTGCACTGCAGCTGGGTGGGTAGGGGAGGGGCTTTGCTGCCTCTGCCCCCACCCACTGAGGCTTTGCCTGGGAGGAAGGGCGTCCCATCTAATTAGCATATTACATTTTTATTATTAAAGATTTTCTGATTATAGAGACTTGTCTCGGTTCTAGCCCACCCTATTTTTCATATCTACACCAGCTTGAGTTCCACATATCATCATAAAATACTCTTCTAAATCACACCATGGCTCACTTCCTGTTTCCAGTCCGGCATGTAAGAAGTATGAAAGTTGTCTCTATCCTGACAACAAATCAAAAGTTAGACAAACTGAAAATTTAAAAAATTTTCTTAGATCCATCAGAGAAATGAGGTCATAGGGCAAATCATTGCCCCCACATTGGAGAGACAAACAAGCAATTACAGCAAAATCCCAACTTGTGCAGAATTCCACAAGCTGCCACCTCCATAGGAACCAGGAACATGTAGGGGACCTGCAATTGATGAATTGATGGAAACTCTGTGTGCGTCAACAACTCTTGAGATTTAAATTTAAGGGGGCCCAGTCATAGAGGATCCCCCATACGTTGTGAGTTTTACCCCCAGAAGCTCTACCCAACACCTTACAGGGAAAATATCCCCTCAGGTTTCCAACAGAAGGAGAGGAAAAGGCCAGGAAAAAGACCCAGACCTGGAGGAAAATATGGTAAGAGCTAGATGGATTAATCCATACCTGGCAGGAAGCTGGAAGGTGTGGAAATCAGTAGCCAAGATGCAAATCCAACCTGCAGTCCAGGAACATGTTTGGGGGGATAGGAGGGAAGGCTGCAGCAAAGATAATGATAAAAGACTTGCTGGGTATCACATGGAAACAAACAGTATAGGGAAGTGCTCTCCCTCCAGGGAGCATGCCCATGCCATTTCCTACCCCATCTCCTTCCCCCACAGGCACACATCCCCTAACCTCTAAGGAATCCCATGAAACTTGCAACCAAGCGAGCAATGGGCAGCGGCAGCTTGTCGGGGGCTAACCCCTGGAACCCGTCTCCAAGGCCCCCTTTTCTCGGATTCCCCAGTCAGCCAAAGCAGCCAGCCTGGGCTCGCCTGTTGCTTCTTCTATGCCTGTCCTGATTTCACTGCTCTAAGTATATTTTGCTGCAGTCAATAAGTTCTTGCTTGCTTTTCCAAACAAAACAATAAAATAAAAACAATAGAGGGAAGCACAGATACCTTGGAATAATAGTGGTGAATACTTCATGTTACTTCATATACTAAAGCTGAGATCTCTAAACTGGGATCCATTTGTGGACTTCGGGGTTTCCCCAGCATATATGCAAAAATTATTTGTGTATATTCATATATGCAGCTTGATGGAAGGAAAGTCCATTGCTTTCATCTGATTTTCAAAGTAGTTCGTCGTCCTAAAAAAGTGTGTATAACCACTGGACTGAGTGAAGTCCATAGACTTTAATATTTAGTGCTTTTGCTACTGAGACAGAGACATACCCTAAGAATAGCACAGGGAGTGAATAATGAAATCACAGCATTTCTATATGTTGCTAATCTTAATTCCCAAAGAAGACCCATTTGGCAGTGAGAACCAGTCTTCAATGTCATCACCAAAGAGGCAACTGGCCATCCTTCAAGTCTGCCTCCTGGTATGTAGTTGCTCCTCTCTTTTCTTAATCTCATGTTTCTATAACTGATACTAACATGTATCCACAGAAGTGGTCCTTAACGTCCTATTTGCAAAGGAGTGCTTATCTGACAAGGTTTTCTGGTCCAGATTGAAATGACGACACCAGGGAAAATGTAATGAGTTTTCTTTCACAAGGCTAAATTGATTCCATTGAAATAAGTACCCTATTATTCTGATACGGGGGTGGGGAGGGAAAGTATGCCCTTACTATTTATTTGGTATTAAACAAAAATAATTTCTTATGTGTGTTTATTAATGGTGATTGTTGATGGTGGTTTGCCCTTTGGTTTTTATTCTGCTTGATCTATGTTGGTCCTCAATTTTATAAAAACATTTTCTAGGCCAGTGTTTCCCAAAGTATGGCACGCGTACCCCCAGGGGTACAGGAAGAGTTTGGAGGGGGTACAAGTTGCACTGGAGTTTGGTGGGAATATGCACTGTACTGTGCTTTGCTGCACCTAATTCTACGTTCTCATGAGTCAAGTCAAGACAGTCTTGTGAGGTGTGAGATGATCCGGTGTGCAAATAAATGTTATTTATAATATAACTTTTATTTATATTTTATTATGAATAATTTTATTTTTAATTTATTATTATTTTGTGTAGGTACCAATAAATAAATAAATAAATATATTTTGATTGTGATTAAAATACATCCTTTTTTTTGACAAGGGGTACTCAGCGTTACAAAAATTATAGAAGGGGTATACACATGTCAAAAGTTTGGGCAACACTGTTCTAGGCCATGCAATCAATATTGTGGAGATTGGTTCCTAATTGACTCAACAGCAAGTTGATACCACAATCATATCAAGTGGTTGTTTTTCCTATCCCCTGACTCATGACTACTCATTTGACTGATTTTCCAGAGTGTGAATTGGAACTAAAATAGGCAGGACACTCTGGCTTATATATTTGTTAAGTAGCTATCTGGATTAGACAACTCGAATAGCATCTGGAACTTTGTAGGTGCTCAATAAATGCTTGCTGAAATCAAATTAAATTGAACTGTGCAAGGTGTATAAGAAGCCCACACCCAGTTCCCTCATGACCACTGTGAGTTATACCACCCAGCAGAGGGCTACTCGCTTCTCATAAGTGGACAGTGGCTTTTATAAAGGGGTGAGGCATTAGAGTAAGAATCAATATATGAGAATCTTAGTTCTGACTTTATTATTGACTTACTTGTTTTCTGACCTGAAATAGTCATCCAAGTTCCCTTCAGCTTACCTCCATCATATACTTTTAATAAAAAATGGTAGGATATAAGTAAACTCAATATTTTCCATCTCAAAATACAACACTCTCAGAAAAATCTATCAGTCCTCCAATAAATTTACACCTACATCATGCAGGCATGCATGCACACATACTCACATACACAAAATAAAGGTCATATTTAATGAGATCTTTGAAGGATTTCAGTCCACTTCCCCAGATGAGGCTCATTCTTTAAACTGAGTTACAGTTTATTACTAGCAGTGCTATAAACAATATGGAATGTTACATAAAAGCATGAGCCTTGGAAGTGGGCTACCTGGTTTCACGTTTCAACTCTGTGATCATGTACAATTATTTATCCTTTCTAATCCTCAATTTCCTCATCTTTAACCCCCACTTTATTGAGGTGAAGCTCAAGTTAAATGAGATACTGCATATAAAATAGCCTGTCACCTGGTAAATGCTCATTAAGTTTTAGCTAGTATTACTTTTCATTATGGATGTTCTATTTTCATCTCTAGAAGTTCTAGTTGGATCTTATAAAGATATCTTCCATTTCTGTCCTCATTATCCATATGTTTTCCTCTAGATTCTTGAGACTATAGGGAATATAGTATTTGTTTAAAGTCCTTGTCTGCTAGGTCCATCATTTTTGTCATTTCTAAATCTGTTTCTACTAATTGATACCCCCTCAGTCCATGATTCGTATTTTCCTGCTTTATGCACACCTGGTAAATTTTTATTGCACGCCAGGCATTGTAAATTTTGTCTTTGATTGCTGGATGTTGTTATATTCCTTAATTACTGTTGAATTTCAATTTGGCATGCAGCTAAGTTACTTTGAATAGGTTGAGTCTTTTCAAAGTTTGCTTTTAAACTTTGTTGGAGAAGGTTCAATGAAACTGGTCTACAGCTAATTTAGCCTCCAATGAAGGCAATATCTTTCTAAAGATTCTTTCTATCTCTAGCTGGTGGGACCACACTTCCTACCCCTACTGGTCTCTCTACTCCTTTCCAGTAGTTTTCCCCTTGGTGTCTAATTGATTACTCTCATGCATATGCAAATCAATTCTCAGCTAAAGACTCAAGGGAACCCCCCTGTAGATCTCCAGAGCTCCTTCCCTTCCCTTCCCTTCCCTTTCCTTCCCTTCCCTTCCCTTCCCTTCCCTTCCCTTCCCTTCCCTTCCCTTCCCTTCCCTTCCCTTCCCTTCCTTTCCCTTCCCTTCCCTTCCCTTCCTTTCCCTTCTCTTCCCCTTCCCCTTCCCATTCCTTCACCTTCCCTTCACCTTCCCATTCCTTCACCTTCCCTTCCCATCCCTTCTCTCCCTTTGACTCTCCTTCTCTATCTACTTATTAGCCCCCTCACTCCAATACACTTGTCTCACAAACTCTGAATGTCTTGGCCACCAGACCCTGAGTTTCCCCTCCTCTGCGCTACAGCCTGAAAACTGAGTTCAGTCATTTAGCTGGAACTATCATGGACTCACCTTGTTTGCTTCCGTCCTCTCAGGGATAACTGATTGTGCTACCTGTTGGCTACAGTGTGAAAATCCTTATTTCACATGTTTTATCCAGTTTTCAACTTGCTCCAGGTGGGAAGTAAGATCAGTCCTTGTCATTTCATCTTAGCCAGAATTGGGACTCCTTGGCTATTATCTCTGTGAATGCCAGTTTTAGAAATAAAACAGTTCTCAGGTACAAGTCAGGTTACAAATGTACAACAACTGTGATACATCACAGACTGTACAAGTTTGTGTATGTGGTTACAGGGTGTTGTTAATAGATACATGAACAAATCTCAGTCTGAAATTTCTTGCTTTTCTCTTCCTACACTGTTTGGCTTTTGGATTATTGGCAATGGTCCAATTATTATGTAAAGGCCACAACTTAAGAAGCTTTTATATAATTTAAAGAACTGCTTGAGGTATGAGTAAACCTTTTATGAGTGACAAAAAATTAAATTCAAAATTTCCCTAGAAGAAAATTTGATTTTTTTAAAAAAAATATTTTGGTTTACTGTGAATATTGACACCATGCAGTCCTCTAACATTAGATATTAGACTGCCCCTACATAGATACCTTACAATAATTATTAAGCATACATATGAAGCTGAAGTATGGGAATCCTCCCCCATGTGATTAATTTTCATTATATAGCCATATTCTATCATTAAGCAATATCACATTGTCCACCATTAGATGAATGTGTGTGTGTGTTTGTGTGTGTGTATAGTAGACAAAGAATATGCATACATGATGGAGAGTGAGTTAAGTTACATTTCTGGTTTAAATAAATATTTTATACTTGTTAAAGCATATTTAATCTGCCGACTGAGAATTATAAATCCATTGAGGAACTGAGACTTAACAGAAATTACCCTAGAAATTTAATCACTACATTTTGAGGCATATAAAATGTACTACAAGAAGTGAAATGACTACAATTTGTTCATTACATAGAAGTTGTTCAAATGAGAAACACCTCCCAGATCCACAAACTGTAGTATATATGTCTTATAAAAATTACTCTTAAATCTTACATTTCCCCTTTGAGACATTTATTGTTGCTGGAGAAGGCAGTATGTTTTTCCCCCCTTATTTCTAAATCTGTCTTCGATTAAACTAGAGAACTCTATAAATCAATAATAACCTTTTAGATATCAACCCCTTCATAATTATGCCCTCCAAATCCAGGTAATTGTTTGCATGCTTTACACAGAAATAAATGGGGGAAAACATGTGTTCCATTTGATTTGGGGGGGTAATAAAGATTTAGATTTTTTTTAGCATTTGTGACATTTGGCTTTATTCTCATTTATATTACATTTGAAACATTATTTTTTTTCCACAGAGAAACAAATAGATTAGGTAATGCTCCGCATCTCTGGAGGGGGAAAAAAAAATCTTGCCTGTTAGGAACCAATATGGATTTTATCATAGTATGGCTTTCATTAAATATAATACTATACAACCAGTGAGTTGAAAGGAATGCTTTACTTTAGTCACATCTATCTCTGGGTATCTTTCTGATACCCTGGTACATTTCCCAACAGGAAGTGGCTGAACACCCAAACGGGAGTGATCTCAGATTAAGAAACAACGCAGACCTCCTGAAGGCTCTCTGTTTGTGGAATGAAATGACAGCAAGCAGAGAGGCCTGAGGCTGTTTTCCTAGATGCCTACTCAGGGTGCCAGCCATCTGTGTTCATTTAGATGGTGTGTGTGTGTGTGTGTGTGTGTGTGTGTGTGTGTGTGTGTGTGTGTAGGTGGGAAGCGGGTGAGGGCCAGAGCTCAGGTTGCAGGTCTGAGTGTGGGCTGTGATACAGAATGAACCCTCTGCCTAATGCTTCTCAAACAAGACCCCTCCTCTGCCGGTCCCTCCAGAGAAGTAATTTCACCAATACCAGCTGCAAGGGGAATGTTTTGTGTTTTCTTTATTCAAAGTGAAAGACGTTAAACAGAAATTTTCAGAAGCACTTTTGTTTGGAAAAGGGGGAAAGGAAGATCATGGAAACTGGAAAACATCCATGAAATTAGCCCCAAATCATGGCCAATACTGATCATTTCCTGACAAGCTGTCTATCAGCAAGGCCACAACAATCATTGACGCAGGGCCCACTGGTGCCAACAGTGAGATCACGTTGCTAATTACATGTTGCAATTGTGAATGTTTTTAAAATTTTTAACTTTCATAACTATGATAGTGGGTAGAATAGCACTTTGCTCTTAGGAGTCTTCTAAACTTACCTTTGTTAATATGCCTCTCTTGTGGATCGCTTTAGCAAGAATTAGAGGAATGTCAGTTTAAAGTAAAGGTCCGGTGTCCCTCTTTAACTCACTCAACAATAGTGAAAGGGAAGAAGACAGAAAGTAGGGATGCCCTTGGCCATGTTATCTCCCACTTTGGTATCTATTTGTGAAAAAAAAGAAAAGAAAAACACATTTAAATATAAATGTCTACAAATAAAAGGTGACTTATGATTTTATTTGTTCATGATTCATAACCAACAAATCCTGACTGCCTTTCATTGATGTACTTTTCTATAAAATTTCTCTCAATAGTTCTATGGCCAGAAATATCATTGCAATTTTCTTCCAATGTTATATTCTCTTCCTCTCTTTATCTGTCTCTGTCTGTCTAGGTCTATTTCTCAGTTTCTCTAGTTGTTGTTTATCTGACCTCCCTTGACATATTCTATTCTTAAACATACTTTGGTCTGTGTGAAATTGTC
Source organism: Vespertilio murinus (assembly GCA_963924515.1). Taxonomy (NCBI): domain Eukaryota; kingdom Metazoa; phylum Chordata; class Mammalia; order Chiroptera; family Vespertilionidae; genus Vespertilio; species Vespertilio murinus. The sequence goes on from OZ004712.1 coordinate 21,913,888, forward strand.
CCTCCTACGTCCTTCTCAAGGGGGAAAATTTCTGTTTATTAACTCTACTTAAAAGCCCATTTTGAAAATAGCCCCTCCACCAGAGAGAGAGAGAGAGAGAGAGAGAGAGAGAGAGAGAGAGAGAGAAAGGAAGGAAGGAAGGAAGGAAGGAAGGAAGGAAGGAAGGAAGGAAGGAATAAATAAATGGGGTTGGGGGGGACAAGAAGAGATAAACCAAAGAACTTATATACTTATCTGCATAGCCCATGGACATGAGCAAGAGGGTAGTGGAGACCTGGGTGGAGGAAGAGTAGGAGGTGAGAGAAGGGGGAAGGGAGGGAAAATGGAAGATATCTGTAATACTATCAACAATAAAAAGTATATTTAAAAAGAAGGAAAAAAAAGAGGGAAAGAAAGAAAGAAGATAGCTCCCAAACTTTGTAGTAGTAAGAACATTTTAGATGTCCTAAACTGGTGTGTGTCTAGGATTAGATATTATCTGAACCCTTAGGAGAGTGAGGGAGCACTTATTGGGTATTTCACATATTTTGAGAATTATTTAAAATGAAAAACAGACTCACCTAGGTAGAATTCATTGGCCCGAGTTTGCATACCACAATGCAAAAGTTGCATAAGGAGCTAGTTAAATAACTTCCCTCTTGCTATTCTGGTATTTGACAACTTCTATGAGATATTTCTTCCTGGGTGCAAAGCATTTTCTTCCTAAAGACTCTGATTTTTTTAGAAAAGTCTCCACATTTCATAATTTTTATGTTCCTTTTACTTTGTCTTATTTCATAAACCAGCAAGCACTTATCTGCCACAAATTATAGGATTTTCACAAAATTACAGGACAAGGATCCTGTACTTAAGAAACTTAGTATGTGGTTGGGGAAAGCAGAAACTTATAAACATAGTAAATAAATGGGAACCATATATGTTTTGAAGCACAATGGTAAATAGTTGAAGACAAAGCAAGCTCAGAGAAAGACCTTGCTTTGTAAGGATAACATTGAAAAGCCCTTGGAGCAGAGAAGAATGCAGGGAAGAAGCATGAAATAATGTTACATGAGAGGAGATCAGGTAATTTACTGCCTTTAAAGAATGTCAAAGCATCCTGAACTTAATGCCACTGTAGAATCTTGAATAGGAAGTGACATGAGGCAATTGGAAATCATTCTGACAATGAAGTTGGAGGGTTGATGGAAGCATGGAGCTGTTGGAGGCATTCACAGTGATCAGACCTAGGTCATGGCAGAATTAATGGCAGAGTTAATGAATCAACACAATCTGTGGATACTTTGTGGGTTTTGTTGTGGGTTTTTTTTTTTCCTATTTTTTAATCCTCACCTGAGGATATGTGATTGAAAAACAACATTTTTTAAAATGTGGGGGGAAAGCAATAATGCAAAAAAATAGTGCTTAGCACAGGGTCTGATAAGCTCTTGATAAATATTCTTATTAAAAACATTGGAAATTAGCCTAACTAGTTTGGCTCAGGGGATAGTGCATCATCCTGTGGACTCAAGGGTCCCAGGTTCGATTCCGGTCAAGGGCATGTACCTTGGTTGCAAGCATATCCCCATTGGGGGGTGTGCAGGAGGCAGCTGATGGATGTTTCTCTCTCATCGATGTTTCTTACTCTCTCTCCCTCTCCCTCTTCTCTGTAAAAAATCAATAAAATATATTTTTTAAAACATTGGAAATTATTATAACTATTGAGTATGTGGCTATAAATATTTTTAAAACATCATAAATGTTATAAAATAACATATATTCTCATAACTTCTAAACTTTGCCTTGTTCCTGGTTAATGTAAGAAGGAATTTTCTATCCTAAAGGGTGTCAAACCAGAAACAGGCTAATAGAAAATACTTCCAACATTCTAAATAAGTGGCCAAATCTCTCAGCTTGTTGCTGTTGTTGTTTTAAGATACCTCCATAATGTAGGCAAGGCAACACGAGGCAGGACACACAAGCTCAGATATGTTATTAATTACATGGCATCCCGGACATCAACATTAAAAATTGCAAAGAACCTCTCGGTAGAGCCGAAACCAGAATCCAGGGTCCCCATTCTCAGCTCCGTCCATGTCCCGCTATATACATTGCTGTTCCTAGGGGTCACAGAGCAGCATTCTTACAACCCCTGACCCAACACAGGCATAACAGAGCTAATGTCAACTCAGAGCCATTTGGACTACTCTGAGGGTGATCCTCAGATGCCATCTCATCCAAAACAAACCTTCCTTCATCATCTTTATTTTTTTTTTTTTTTTTTTTTTTAATTGATTTTTATTAATTATGGTATCACATAATTGTCCTTATCCCCCCATTCCCAACCCAAACCCATCCCTACATATTCCCCTACCCCCTTATTGTCCATAGTGCATGCACACAAGTCCTTTGGTTGATCTCTTCCCTTTACCCCCACCCTCCCCTACTTTCCCTCTGAGGTTTGAGAGTCTGATCGCTGCTTCTCTTTTTCTGGGTCTATCTTTGTTCACCAGTCTATGTTGTTCATTATTTCGTCTAGATGTGTGAGGTCATGTGATCCAAGAAATACCCTTATAAAAACCTAAACTGCGATAAGCCTTAATGGTTATCCTGAGAGGCAAATGAATCAGTCTGTAGTGAGTTCCTTTCTGGGCCAGCAGTTCTTTTGAGTCCCAGTTTCAATGTCAAATAGTTCCTTGTGTGTACATGTCAGCCATGATATTTCAGATCTGGTTGGTGGACAAATGGTGGTAATGCAGGTCCGACCATCTCTTGTTTGATCGTGGGTATCCTTCAGCAATAGGCAGCCGCTGTCTGTTGGTATGGTGAGGCGTCCTCAGCATCTTCCATCTCTGAATTGTCTCTTCTGTCTTCATGGCTGGAGCACTTCTGTCTATTCCTCTCTGTTACTGGATTCCAGGTGGTCTCAGAGTTGTTTTCTGAAACTATACAAACATATTCTCGACCAAAAGTTAATACAGAGATATTCTCTTTAAATTTGACTTGGGATTCTTTTTCATCCCCACCCCACTCCCCCAAATAATTTTCCTCTTGCTTATTTTGACTCCATGTGTGTATTTTTATGGATATCTTGCTGTTAGCGTTTCAAATAAAGGTTAATTTTCTTAAGTACAAAAAAAGTTTTTAGATGTAAATTATTCTCAGTATATTTTTCCTTACATGATATTCTTCCACTGTCACCCCCTTTTTTACTTTAGATAATTGGAGACTTCTGGGGATTTTATTGTTAGTCTTGATATCTTTTACATTTTAATTATTTGCGCTACACTATGACTGCATTAGGTTCATAACATGTTGTGCAATTTTACCATGAGGGGCTCTGCCAATAAGAATTTTTGTTAATACTATAGGAACAGCATTTTGTACAGTACACTCAGTTTTTCTAGAATATTAATTTACTTCTATTAGCCACATTGATTTTCTCGGAGAAATTGGGTACTATTCATATGTCAGACTCAACACTCTAGCAACTATCTTATTTACCATGTGTGTATTAGTGGAATTGATTGTTTGGCTTCTTGAGAAGGGCCTGAGCATTCTAGCTATTAGGCTGGACTTGGAAATTAGAAACCCACTTGCCCCCACCATGGATACAAGGCCTCTCAAACAAGTCTTGTTGCAGTGAAATGGCAGCTGCTGTCAGCCACGTCTCTGTTACATGGGTCCCAAATTGAGCTGTGCATGGGTAGTGAAGCAGCCATGGGGGAAGGAGACCTCCCTCAGAATGGGAGAATGTTCAGGCGCCTGCCAGGTTGCAGGAGGGGTGGTAAGGGTCTGTGCCCCACCTCCGTTGCTCCCCAAGTTCTCTCCTGATGGCCCCTCTGTGACTGTGCCTGTCTTAGGTTGTTCCTTCCATGAGGAATCTTACCCGTCTCTGGCTAACCAGCCATCCTCCGGGGCCAAGCAGGGTGATGTGAGGTTTAGTTCTGTCTCCTTGGTGACCTATGCCCCATGGGCTCCACACCCAGCACCTGCCTCGGGAACCCCTCACCTGCTGGCAAGGACCGGGCGTTGAGCTCATATTTTTGGGACTCCATGTTTCTTCTCCAGAGAGGGCCTAGCTCCCCCCACTGGGCGGGTGGGACATCCGTGGTGCCAGCCACGTTGGTGCTTCAGCCTTGGCATGAACTAAAAGGTCAGGTAACAGTTGTGGGCATCTGGACCATGAGAAAAGGTTCATTTTTGGCCACAAGGGCAAGACAGGCCAATATAGAGTGCTCAGGTGCCTTCTCAGGAGGCCCTCTGCCTAGTGGAAGGGATGAGGTCCTTTCATATAGTTTTTAAATTGCTGTCAGACATTCAAAGGATTGGTTTGTATGTTTTTTGGGGATAATTGTATAATATGCTGTTGTAATTCTAAAATATCTATAGTTGTGTTGCTTTTGTCTCCAACCGCCAACAAAGTGTGTGTGTGTGTGTGTGTGTGTGTATTAATAAAATAAATCATTCTTTATTGATAGTCCTTGATGGGAGATACTATTATAGGTAATGGGGATAACCCAAATCTGGGAACAATTATAATGACCTTGTAGAATAATATCATGTAAGGATATTCTTTGCTCTAGGTCATGGAAATTCCATTTTAAACTGGTTGTCAATTTCTTTTTGCTTAGGCAAGGTTTTTGTTTCATTTTCTACACCTTTCCCAGGAGGAAGTAGTGATGGTCCCTTCCTTTGGTGTCCTCACAAGCCAGAATCTTCTATTTAATTTTACACACAAAGGAGCAGTAGCTTAATTTTGTGTCCTACAAAATGGGAGCTGGGTGGTGCGCTCTATGTAGTTATACTTCCTTGTCCCACCAGTAGTCCTCCTGGATGACTAAGGTGTTTGGTATCATCAGTGACTACTTTGGGCAGGAGGATCAACCCAGGTAAGGGCTCCCACCCATGCAGGATTAGGAACATAGGTCCAGAAATACTTACCCAATAGCCCCAGGTTATATTACTGTACAGCTGATTCCTGCTAGCCTGGCGGTAAAGGCGTTCTCAGGTGTTCTTGGGGTTCTGGTTACCTCACACTTTCTTCTCTCTCTCTCTCTCTCTCTCTCTCTCTCTCTCTCTCTCTCCTCTTTCTCTCTTATAATAATATTATTATTATTGTTTTACATATGTGTTCTTATCCCTCCCTTATCCCCCACCCTCCACCTATACTCCACCCCCATTTATCTGTGGCCATTAATGAGGCTCATAAGTATGCCCACAAGTCTCTCGGTTGATTTCTCCCCCTTTCTCCCAGCGATCCCCTCCTTCTCTGGTGTTTGGGGTTCTGATCAATATTACTCAGTCTCTGGGTCTGTTATTATTCATCAGTCTATGCCATTCACTATATTCCATAAATGAGTGATATCATGTGATGTTTATCTTTCTCTGCCTGGCTTATTTCACTTAGCATAATGGACTCCATCTCCCTCCAAGTTGCTGCAAATGGTAGGAAGTCTTTCTTTTTTAACGCAGCATAGTATTCCATTGAATAGATGTACCACAGTTTTTTAATCCATTCATCTGCTGATGGGCATTTCGGCTGTTTCCAAATCTTAGCTATGGTGAATTGTGCTGCTATAAACATAGGGGTGCATATATCCTTTCTGATCCGTGTTTCCATTTTCTTGGGATATATTCCTAGGAGTGGAATCATTGGGTCAAATGGGAGTTCCATTTTTAGTTTTTTGAGGAAACGCCATACTGTTCTCCACAGTGGCTGCACCAGTCTGCATTCCCACCAGCAGTGTAAAAGAGTTCCTTTTCCTCCGCATCCTCGCCAACACTTGTCGTTTGCTGTTTTGTTGATGATAGCCATTCTGACTGGTGTAAGATGGTACCGCATTGTTGTTTTGATTTGCATCTCTCTGATGATTAATGACTTTGAGCATGTTTTCATATGTCTCTTGGCCTTCCTTCTGTCTTCTTTAGAAAAGTGTCTATTTAGCTCAGTTGCCCATTTTTTAATTGGGTTGTTTATATTCTTTTTGTTAAGTTGTATGAGTTCTCTGTAAATTTTGGAGATTAAACCCTTATCAGTGATATCGTTGGCAAATATGTTCTCCCATGCAGTGGGGTTTCTTGTTGTTTTACTGATGGTTTCCTTTGCTGTGAAAAAGCTTTTTATTTTGATGTAGTCCCATTTGTTTATTTTATTTTTAGCTTCCATTGCCTTAGGAGCAGTATCAGTGAAGAAGTTCTTTCGGCATATGTCTGAGATTTTCCTGCCTGTGGATTCCTCTAATATTTTTATGGTTTCCTGTCTTATGTTTAAGTCCTGTGTCCACTTTGAGTTTATTTTTGTGTATGGTGTAAGTTGGAGGTCTAGTTTCATTCTTTTGCATGTATCTGTCCAATTTTCCCAGCACCATTTGTTGAAGAGACTGTCTTGTCTCCATTGTATATTCATGCCTCCTTTGTCAAATATTAATTGAGCGTAGTGCCTTGGGTCAATATCTTGATTCTCTATTCTATTCCATTGGTCTATATGTCTGTTCTTGTGCCAGTACCAGGCTGTTTTGAGAACAGTGGCTTTGTAATACAGCTTGAAGTCTGGTACAGAGATCCCTCCTACTTGATTCTTCTTTCTCAGGATTGCTGTGGCTATTCGGGGTCTTTTTTTATTCCAGATAAATTTTTGGAGACTTCTTTCTAGGTCTGTGAAATATGCTGTTGATATTTTAATGGGGAGTGCATTAAATCTATAGATTGCTTTGGGTAGTATGGACATTTTGATGATGTTGATTCTACCAATCCATGAACATGGTATGTTCTTCCATCTGTTTACATCTTCCTCTATCTCTTTTTTCAGTGTTGTGTAGTTTTCTGTGTATAAGTCTTTTACCTCCTTAGTTAAGTTTATTCCTAGGTATCTTAATTTTTTTGGTGCGATGGTAAATGGGATTGCTTTCTTTGTCTCTCTTTCTGTAAGTTCATTATTGGTGTATAGAAATGCCATAGATTTCTTGGCGTTGATTTTGTATCCTGCTACCTTGCCGAATTCATTTATTAAGTCTAATAATTTTTTTATGGACTCTTTAGGGTTTTCTATGTATAGTATCATGTCATCTGCGAATAAGGACAGTTTTACTTCTTCTTTTCCAATTTGGATGCCTTTTATTTCTTCTTCTTGTCTGATCGCTATAGCTAGTACTTCCAGCACTATGTTGAACAGGAGTGGTGAGAGTGGGCATCCCTGTCTTGTTCCTGTTCTTAGAGGGAATGGTTTTAGTTTTTGCCCATTGAGTATGATGTTGGCTGTGGGTTTGTCATAAATGGCTTTTATTATGTTGAGATATGAACCTTCTATCCCTACCTTACTGAGAGTTTTTATCAAGAAAGGGTGTTGGATTTTGTCAAATGCTTTTTCTGCATCAATGGATATAACTATGTGATTTTTATCTCTCAATTTGTTTATGTGATGTATCACATTTATTGATTTGCGGATATTGTACCATCCTTGCATCCCTGGTATAAATCCTACTTGATCATGGTGTATGATCTTTCTGATGTACTGCTGGATCCGATTTGCTAGAATTTTGTTGAGGATTTTGGCATCTATGTTCATGAGGGATATTGGCCTGTAATTCTCTTTCATTGTGTTGTCTTTATCTGGTTTTGGTATTAGGGTGATGCTGGCTTCATAGAAGGAGCTTGGAAGTGTTCCTTCTTCTTGAATTTTCTGGAGTAGTCTGAGGAGGATAGGTTTTAGTTCTTCCTTGAATGTTCGGTAAAACTCTCCTGTGAAGCCATCTGGCCCCGGGCTTTTGTTTGCTGGAAGCTTTTTGATGACTGCTTCAATTTCATCCATAGTTATCTGCCTATTGAGATTTTTAGTATCTTCTTGATTAAGTTTTGGAATGTTGTATTTTTCTAGGAATGTGTCCATTTCCTCCAAGTTGTTCAGTTTATTAGAATAGAGTTGCTCATAGTATTTTGTAACAATCCTTTGTATTTCATCTGGGTCTGTTGTTATTTCACCTCTTTCATTTCTGATTTTGTTTATTTGGGTCCCCTCTCTTTGCTTTTTGGTGAGCCTGGCTAGTGGTTCATCAATCTTGTTTATCCTTTCAAAGAACCAGCTCTTGGTTTTATTGATTTTTTGTATTGTTTCTTTGGTCTCTATGTCATTCATTTCTGCTCTGATCTTTATTATTTCCTTCCTTCTGTTCACTGTGGGTTTTTCTTGTTGCTGTCTTTCTAACTCTTTGAGTTGTTGAGTTAGATTATTTATTAACACTTTTTGTTGTTTTTTGAGGTATGCCTGTATAGCTATAAATTTTCCTCTCAGTACTGCTTTCATTGTATCCCATAGTATTGATATTGTTGTGTTTTTATTGTCATTAGTCTCCAGGAATTTTTTAATTTCTTCTTTGATCTCATTGTTTACCCAATCATTGTTTAATAGCATGTTATTCAACCTCCAAGTGTTTAAATTTTGGGGGGTGTTTTTCTTATAGTTTATTTCTAATATTATGCCATTGTGGTCTGAGAAAATGCTTGGAATGATTTCAATCTTTTTGAATTTAGGGAGACTTTGTTTGTGACCCAAAATGTGGTCTATTTTTGAAAATGTCCCATGTGCACTTGAGAAGAATGTATATTCTGTGGCTTTGGGGTGAAATGTTCTGAAGATATCAATTAAGTCCATCTGATCTAGTGAGTCATTCAGAATTGCTGTTTCTTTGCTGATTTTTTGTTTAGTTGATTTATCCATTGATGTCAGTGGCGTATTAAAGTCTCCTACTATGATTGTGTTGTTGTCAATTTCTCCCTTGATATCTTCCAGGAGATTTTTTATGTATTTGGGTGCTCCTACATTGGGTGCATATATGTTTATTAGGGTTATATCTTCTTGTTGTATCGATCCCTTTATTATTATGAAGTGGCCTTCTTTATCTTTTGTTATGGCCTTTACTTTGAGGTCTATTTTGTCAGAAATAAGTACTGCTACCCCAGCTTTTTTTTCATTTCCATTTGCCTGAAATATGTTTTTCCATCCCTTCACTTTCAATCTATATGAGTCATTTTTTCTGAGGTGGGTCTCTTGTAGACAGCATATATATGGGTCATGTTTTTTTATCCATTCAGCCACTCGATGTCTTTTGAGTGGAGCATTTAGTCCGTTTACATTTAAGGTTATTATTGAAATGAAATTGTTTGTAGCCATTTTTATTTTTTTGAGACTATTCCTTCTTAACATTTTATTTTACACCAGCCCTTTTAGCATTTCTTGCATTGCTGGCTTGGTCGTGATAAACTCCCTTAGCATTTTTTTGTCTGTGACGCTCCTTATTTGCCCTTCAATTTTGAATGATAACCTTGCTGGATAGAGTATTCTTGGATTTAATCCCTTGGTTTGCATCACTTTGTAGATTTCTTTCCATTCTTTTCTGGCCTGATGTGTTTCTGTTGAGAAATCATTTGATAATCTAATGGGGGTTCCCTTGTATGTAACTTTCTGTCTCTCTCTTGAAGCCTTTAAGATTCTCTCTTTGTCCTGAATATTTGCCATAGTAATTATGATGTGTCTTGGTGTGGGTCTATTCGGGTTCATTCTGTTTGGGACTCTCTGGGCTTGTATGACTTTTTTCTTTGCTACCTCAGGGAAGTTTTCTGACATTATTTCTTCAAATATTTCTTCTAAACCTTGTTCTTCCTTTTGTTCTGGCACCCCTATTATTCTTATGTTGCTTCGTTTCATGTTGTCCCATAGCTCCCTTAGGCTTTCCTCCTGTCTTTTAAGTTTTTTCTCCAATTGCAATTCAACTTGGCTGTGTTTTGCTTCCCTGTCTTCTAATTCACTAATTCGGTCCTCTGCTTCTCCTAGTCTACTGTTGAAGCTTCCCATGGCGTTTTTTATTGCATCTATATCATTCTTCATTTCTTCTTGATTTTTCCATAAGTTGTTGATTTTTTCATCCATTTCTTCTTGTTTCTTGCATATGGTGTTAATTTTTCCTTCCAACCGATTTAAGACCTCCATGATCCTTATTCTGAATTCTTTTTCTGGCAAATTGCAGGCTTCTGTGTCACTTAGCTGTCTTTCTGGTGTTTCCTCATTTTCCTTCCTTTGGTGAGATCTTTGCTTACCCATTTTTGGTCTTACTGACTGATCTAGATGTTGAGCTTTGCAGGGGCTACTCCTTGGGTGTCAATAGCTTCTCTATCTGCCGTTTCTCTATGGCAGTAGCTACGGTTAGCTGCAGTTCCTCTGGTGGGTGCTGTTCGCAGCAATGGTGCCTCCTCTGGTTTGTGGGGGAAGTTGCTCGTATAGCTTCTGTTCCTTGGGCGGTGTTGGGATGATTATGAGGTTGCTATGGATCTGGATGCTCCCTCAGCTGCTGCTCCCTGGGCCAACAAGACTCAACACCGAGGGAACTAAACACAGATGTACTCACGACACCAAAAACCCCAGTATAAGTGACCCCCTGAGAAAATAGATATTGGACAGCGAAAAGAGAGCACAAATGCTATAGAGGAGAGAGGAAGATATATGGAATAAAAGACAGAAGAATAAGAGGATTGAAGCAGAATTTGTAGAGGCTTAACTTATATAGTGAAAATAAGATTGAGAATTGGATGACTATGGGGAAGGCCTCAATTTAGTATTAAGGAAGTAGAAAGGGAATAATTGGATGAAAGGAAAGAGAATTTAAAAAATGGTAAATTTACATAAAGAAATTAACTTCAAAAATGGTATAAAAAATTAAAAATAGCAAATAAAAAATACTGATGAGAAATAAGGTGGACAGATATAAAAGAAAAGTATCAGACCTGAACCAGAAAACAAAGAAGAAAAGAAGAAAAAAATGCAGAAAGGGAGAAAGAAAGAAAGAAAGAAAGAGAAAAAAAGAAAGAAAAATAGAAAAAAAGGAAGGAAGGAAGGAAGGAAAAAGGAAAGGAGAAAAAAGGAAAAATAAAAATAAAAGTGGGGGGAAAAAAGTAGAGTGTCTTCTTTTGGCTGGGTTATGATTCCGTTTGTATTGTTCTATCAGTTTCCTGGTTGCTATATCCTCAGGGATTATTCAGATTCCTTGTTTTACTCAATGTGTGATCGGGGTGTGGCTACGTTGGTTGCCTGGAGACTGGAGGGCGGGGCTGTCTCTCGGGAGAAAATGGCGACTGTGCTTACGGAGATGACTCAGCACCAGGTCTGTGACCACCTCCCCCAGATCACCCACTCTTCCCCAATTCCACAAGCCCACACCCTCTCCCGCACCTCAGCCACGGGTAAGTGTATCTCAAAGGTCCTGCCAACCAGGTTTAGTGGGAGGAGGCACAGGCACCAGCGCGAGGAGGGATTGCGTTTCTAAGAGCTTCTCTCTTGTCGGCACTGTGAGATCCAGTTTACCCTTCAGAGTTTGCTCAAATCTAAATCCAGACCCTTAGGATCAGAATCCCCGACCTCCCTAAGTCCCTTGGTCCCCCTCCCTTTTATTTTCTCACAGAAATGCTTAGCCTGTCCTCAGGGACGCGGCCCAGCACCCTGTGGATTCCCCCCTGCCTCTGGTCGCTGAGGCTCCGCAGATTCTCCCGCTTTGATCTTTGATTTTACCTTACTTCCGGAACTTCTGCCCTTCCTGGGTGTAAACTAGCTCACCAGCTGTGTCTCCTCACCAAATTTGGGCTGAATTCCACTCGTTTCAGCTGCTCCCTCCACCTGCTCTGGGACTAGGCTCTGGACGCGTCCTTCCACTACGCCGCCATCTTCCGAGTCCTTCATCATCTTTAATTTCCAACTGTGCTTAGAGCATATCTCACAGCTCCCAACATGTGACCACACTCTGCTTGCCTCGCCAAGGCTGAAGTTCAGGCGACAGGTATCTTGTCTCCTGCTTTGCCTTACAGGCATTTTAAAGAGACATCCCCATGATCTTAATTTATGGAAAATGATTATTCCAATGTACAAAATTTATAAACCCAGGGAGGCGGTTTAGTAAGTTAGCATTTTTGTTTCACGTGAAAAAATGTTTCCAAGTTTATAAGGGGAAGTTCAAAAACATTGTTTATTTTTGTTAAAAGCTTTCAGAGGTGTGTAACCTGGACTCTTTATAGGTATGTTCCCCATAAAATGCCCCGAGGAACAGTATACTGGTCTTTCTACAAAGAAACGCCTTCAATATCTTCAGTTGCTTAAGGAAAAGGCTCTTTAATTTAGAGCTAAATTAGTCATATAGGTAAACATTTTAAAGTCCTTGGAATCGGCAGTTAGTTTTAACAAGCATTTAAGAGTGTGTTGTATCTATTATGTTGTGACAACTGTGAATTAGAAGAAGAGAATACATGGACTCATCCATTTACAATTTGGTTTTTGGGGGACATATTCTGCACTAGACTCTTTTAAAAAAAAAAAGTACATTTTATTGATTTTATTTTATAGAGAGGAAGGGAGAAGTAGAGTTAGTTAGAAACATGGATGAGAGAGAAACATCCATCAGCTGTCTCCTACACACACCCCCTCCTGGGGATGTGCCCGAAACCAAGGTACATGCCCTTGACTGAAATCAAACCTGGACTCTTGCGTCCGTGGGCCGATGCTCTATCCACTGAGCCAAACTGGTTAGGGCTGTATTAGACTCTTAAGTTGGATAATATATGACTCTTGCCCTGAGGGATCTTCCAATTAAGTGGGGGCCCTGTACTGAATTAAAATAATGTCCTCCTGCCGAAACCGGTTTGGCTCAGTGGTAGAGCGTCGGTCTGCGGACTGAAGGGTCCCGGGTTCGATTCCAGTCAAGGGCATGTACGTTGGTTGCGGGCACATCCCCAGTAGGGGGTGTGCAGGAGGCAGCTGGTTGATGTTTCTCTCTCATCAACATTTCTAGCTCTCTATCTCTCTCCCTTCCTCTCTGTAAAATATCAATAAAATATATTTATAAAAAAAAATAATGTCCTCCTCCCCCCAAATTTATGTCCACCCCGAATCTCAGAATGTGGCTTTATTTGAAATAGGGTCTTTGAGGATATAATTAAGATATAAGATACGATAAGGTCATACTGGGTTGGGATGGGCCATAGATCCAAACTCTTGTGTCCTTATAAGAAGAGAAAAAGGCACACAGACATCGATAGATACACAGGGGGACACAAGAGGAGGCTGTGTGAAGGTAAGAGCTGAGGCTGGAATGATACTTCTACAAACCAAATGCCAAGGATTGCTGGCAACAACTCTAGAGAGAGTTGCACAACCAGCCTCCCCAGTCTTCAGATTAAATAGTAAAAGGTCAATTCCTCCAGAGGACATAACAATTACAAATGTATATGCATCCAACATCGGCACACCTAAATATGTTATGCAAATACTAACAGATATAAAGGGTACAATCCTTCCTATATAATAAAAGCCTAATATGCTAAGTGTCCAGTTATCTGGTGGTCCCTTCAACCAATCAAAGTGTAATATGCTACTGATATGCTAAGGATGCTCAACCACTCTTTATGATGTGCACTGACCACCAGGGGGAAGAGGCTTTGACTGGTAGGTTAGCTTGCTGCTTGAGGTCAAGTCAGTCTGGACAGAAAGAGATGGGCCAGATATGCCCTAGAGACTTCCTGCAGCCTCTCCCTGGCTGACTAACCTCCCACGTCCCTCCCTGGCCCAATTATGTACTCTTGGCCTGGCCTGAGCCCTCTCGTAATTTGGGACCCCTCATTGAATATCAGAGAGCCAGTTTTGGCCTGACCTCTCAGGCCAGGCTGAGAGACCTCACTGGTGCATGAATCTGTGCACCAGGCCTCTAGCAGACAATATAATAATAGCATGGGATTTCAATATCCCACTTTCAACAATGGATAGATAACTACACATAAAAAATCAGTAAGGAAATATTGGAATTGAACAATTCTTTAAACTAAATTAACCTAACAGACATCCAGAGTTCAGTCCATCCAACATCAGCAGAGCACACATTCTTCTCAAGTCCACACAGAACATTCTCCAGATAGATCATATGATAGGACACAAAACAAGTCTTAGAAAATTTAAGATTGAAACAATACCAAATACCTTTTCAAACCACAATAGTATGAAACTAGAAATCAATAATAGGAGGAAAGCTGGAAAATTTGCAAATATGTGGAAATTAAATAACACTCCCGAACAACCAAAGGGTCAAAGATGAAATCAAAAGAAAAATCAAATAATATCTGGAAACAAATGAAAATGGAACCACAAGCCTTAGATGATGCAGCAAAAGTGATGCTAACAGGGAAGTTGATAATAATGAATATTTAAAAAAATATTTTTAAAAAACAACAACCTAACTTCACACCTCAAGAAACAAAAAAAAGAACAAACTAAACCCAAAGTTAGCAGAAGGAAGAAATAATAAAGATCAGAGCAAAAGTAAATGAAATAGAGGCCAGAAAAACAATAGAAAGATCAGTGAAATTAATAGCTGTTTTTTTAAAAAATTATATATGTAATTGACTAACCTTTAGCTAGCCTTATCAAGAAAAAAAGAGAGAGCATTCAAATAAAATTAGAAATGAAAGAGGAGACATTATAACTGATATCACAGAAATACAAAGGATCGTAAGAGATTACTATGAACAAATTGAACACCCTAGAAGAAATGGATAAATTCATAGAAATATACAAACTACTAAGGCTAACTCACGAAGAAACTGAAAATCTGAATAGACCAATAACATGGAGATTAAATCTGTAATCAAAAACCTTCTAACACCGGAAAGTTCAGGACTAAATGGCTTTAAAATTTGATAAATTCTAGCGAACATTTAAAGAAGAATTAATGTCAATTCATCTCAAATTCTTCCAAAAAAGAAAATAGAAGAGGGGGAACACTTCAAAGTTATTTCACAAGGCCAACATTACCTTGATACCAAAGCCAGATAACAATCCTACAAGAAAGCTGTAGGCCAAAACCTTGATCAATATAAATGCAAAAATCCTCAAAACAAGATATTAGCTAACCAAATTCAACAATATATTTAAAGAATCATACACCATAGTCAAGTGAGATTTATACTTGAATGCAAGAATGTTTCAATGTACACAAATCAATCAATGTGATACACCACATTAATAGAATGAAAGACAAAAACCATATGATCATCTCAATAGATGCTGAAAGAGTCTTTAACAAACTTCAACATTCTTTCATGATAAAAACTTAACAAATGGAGTATACAGGGGACATACTTCAACATAATAAAGGCCACATATGACGATCCCACAGCTAATATCAGACTCAACAGTGAAAGGTTGAAAACTTTCCCTCTAAAATCAGGAATAAGACAAAGGTATCTGCTCTCACCACTTCTAATCAGCATAGTATGGGAAGTCCTACCAAGCAATCAGGGAAGAAAAAGATATAAAAGGCATCCAAATTAAAAAGAAATAAGTGAAATTTTCTCTGTTTGCTGTTGCCATTATCGTGTATGAAGACAATCCTAAGTACTCCACCAAAAGAACCACCCCCTCAAACACAACTACGTGTCAGAAGTAATACATGAATTCAGTAAATTTGCAGAATACAAAATCAACATACAAGAATCAGTTGCATTTCTATACACTAGCAATGAACTCTCTAAAAAGAAATAAAGAAAACAATCCTATTTATAAAAGCATCAAAGACAACAAAATACTTAGAAATAAATTTTAACCAAGGAAGTGAAAAATTTATACACCCAAAACTATAGGATATCGATAAGAGAAATTGAAAAAGACACAAATAAGTGAATGGATGTCTCGTGCTCATGGATTGGAAGAGTTAAATAAAAACCTTCCATCAAGCCCTGGCTTCTGTTCCTAAGTAGTTGGAGCATCAGCCAGTAAACCAAAGGGTCACAGGTTTGATTCCCAGTCAAGAGCAGATACCAGTTGGTGTGCATGTTGAGAGACAACCAATTCATGTACGTCTCTCACATCAAAGTTTCTCGCTGCTTCTCTATCATCTCTATCTCTATCTCCCCATTCCCCCCCAGTTCTCTCTCTAAAGGTCAATGAAAAAAAATATCCTTGGGTAAGGATTAACAAAACAACAACAAAAAGAAAAAAAAAAAGAAAAGAAAAACTTCCATTGAGTCAACTTTTAAACTTCAATTGTTAGACAAGCAGTTTCCTTTGCCGTTTCTTTTACCCACAGCCCAAAGAACAAGGCAATAAATTTTATTTTGGTATGAAATTCTGCTCCTTGCCATAAAGCTTTGTGAGGCTATAGTAAACTGCTAAGGTCGGAGTCATTGGAAAACCTAGATGAAAAGGTTTGGTAAAATCCACATAGCTAGCACTTGATAGAAAAGAAAGTATCAACTGTTTCTTGTCTTTCTTTTTCTTTTTCTTTCTCCAGAAGTGAATAGTTTAAGAATCCAATTTAAATATTTTTGTTTGCTTAATTTTCATGCTTCTGACCTCAGGCAAAAAGCCTTCTCTGGTAACACTGACAAGGTTCTTTTTCAAGTTGCTTTCATTGTAGCCACATATTCAGCTCAACTTTTCCTAAGGTTTTATGGCCTGATAACACATTTACGGCTTAAGTTACCATTTCCACAAGTACTGAGGTAAAAGAACACAACTTTTTTCCTGCAACTCTTTCTCTCACTTGATCCCAATTTAGAAACTGTCCTGACAAAACGAGTTAACTTTCTCTCAGCCCTAACCAGCACTGGCAAATATATTAAGCAGACAAAGTCTATCTTGGAGGTCACATTCCCTCTCCGTTTCGGGGACTCCTCCCAGGTGTACAGGGCCCTGCAGACCTGTGATTGCTCAGGGACCGCTTCCAATATGAGTGGTCGCCATCTTTCTGCTCTTATGCCTCATCCCGCACCAGTTCTGTGCATCAAGAGACTGCTTTCTCTCTTAGTTAACTGGAGTGATTAATGGCTGTTATTTGTTAACTAGCTGTGGTTATCCTTACTAAATAACGTAAGATTTCAACTGAAATGAAGTGCAGGATCTTTTGGACAAGCAGAAATGTTAGTGATCAGAACTTCAAGCTCTTGCCGCCGTGCCCATACGGTGATTAGCTTGTGGCATCTGCCTGGAGTCCTGACAGAGTTGCCCCAGCAATGGTCCATGGCTCACTGAAGCTGAATCCACTTTGTGTGAGTATTAGAAACTGCCAATTCTTGCCCGGCCAGCATGGCTCAGTGGTTGAGTGTCAACCTGTGAACCAGGAGGTCATGGTTCGATTCCCGGTCAAGGTACATGCCCCAGTTGCAGGGTTGCAGGCTGGATCCCCAGTAGGAGGTGTGCAGGAGGCAGCCGATCAATGATTCTTTCTCATCATTGATGTTGCTATCTCTTTATTCCTCTCCCTTCCTCTCTTAAAATAATAATATATATTTATATTTAAACAAACAAACAAATATTTATATTTAAACAAACAAACAAAAATAACCCTGCCAATTTTGTGCCCTACCCCAGACTGTCAGAATCTGAGTCTCCATGGTTGGGAACTCAGGAATCTGGATTTCAGCGGTTTTAGATTATTTTTTTTGGTGCAACAGAGATGGATAATCTTTGATGTCACAGAAGAGCCCTAGACCTGGAGTCTGCAGGTCTTAATTTTAGTCTCTTGTTCAATATGTACATGAGGTCCTGCGTCGTTGGCGTTACCTGTTTTGAGACTTAGTTCCCTCAATGTCAAATGCAGATAATGGTACTTGCCTTGCCCACGTGACAGGGAAGTCATGGGGCTCACGTGAGATAAAGCCCCCAAACTGCTGTACTTACCTCAGCGCTGGGACTCGGTGAGGAGAGTGAGGCACTTGCCTCAGGGCACAAAATTTAAGGGGACATAGAAAATCTAGATGATAAAAAAAATAATATTTTAATGCAACATTAAAAAAAAATAAGAATCAGCACCACACACACACACACACACACACACACACACACACACACACATCCATGATGAGCAAAACATCAAAGTTTTTAATATAGACAGATCAGTATTACTGAATTTTCTTTTGGGCTCTAGCACAAATGTTGTATAGCAGCGACATTGCTGCTGATCCCATCTTTATTTAAAATGTTGATGTTGCCAAAACCGGTTTGGCTCAGTGGTAGGTAGAGCCTCGGTCTGCGGACTAAAAGGTCCCGGGTTCGATTCTGGTCAGGGGCATGTACATCGGTTGTGGGCACATCCCCGGTAGGGGGTGTGCAGGAGGCAGCTGGTCGATGTTTCTCTCTCATTGCCGTTTCTAGCTCTCTATCTCTCTCCCTTCCTCTCTGTAAAATATCAATAAAATATTTTTTAAATAAAATAAAATGTTGATGTTTTGTTCATTGAGGAGGGTTTTGTATTAATTTTGACTTTTAATAAATGCTCCATCAAGATACTATTTTTCTTGATACACTGTGTGGAGCCGGTTTAAATTTTGTGCCTGAGGCAAGTACCCCTCAGGCCTCAGGCGCCTCACCCGAGTCCTGGCCCTGCGGGCTGGAAAGAGCTGGGTCAATTGAGATTATCACTTGGATGTGGCTCTGACTCTTCCAGCTCCAGACTCCTCTCAAACAGGTGCATGCGCAGGTCAGAAGATGCCAGCCTGCTGGCACTTTGTCTCAGTTCTGACTGTTGAACCGCGGGCCCAGGGTCCCCAAAGCAGAAGGCAGGAGTGCACGCAGGGCTCTGCAGGGGGCTCCCTCCCCTGGGCACTAGGAGTGTGAACCCCTCGAACACTAGTGGCTGGAAAACCTGTCCTGCTTTCAGGAAGAACTCCTCCGGCAGCCACGCACCCTTCCCTAGGATGTTTAGATTTTCAAATGGCCTCATCCACAGCGTCCTATTTTATTTATTTAAAAAAAAATAAACAAATAAACACATTTTTATTGATTTCAGAGAGGAAAAGAGAGGGAGAGAGAGATCAAAACAGCAATGATCCCAGAATCATTGATCGGCTGCCTCGTGCACGCCCCCTACTGGGGATCAAGCCCGCAACCCAGGCATGTGCCCTTGACCAGAATAAAACCCAGGACCCTTCAGTCCACAGGCTGACACTTTATCCACTGAGCCAAACCAGCTAGGGCAGCAGCTTTCTATTTTAGAGGCTGTTGGTATATACAAAGGGTGGTTTTTTTGGAGTAGTCCACATACTGCAATCACTCACAAATAAATTTATTAAAAACATATGGGTGTTTCTATCCCACAGGGTCTGGCCCTCAGCAGGCACAGTGCAGCCCATAATGCTTACCATCCACTCTCATGCCCACACTGCTTGGGCCCCAGGGAAATGAATCCCCATATCTCTTGCCCTATACCTACCCATGAAAGAAAGGGTGACAGGATTGGAAAGCTGTGAAGGATCATGGGTAATGGTGATGATATTGCACTGGAATGCTTGGAGAATTGGAGGGTGCTGGCTTAAGAGGAAAGTCAATCTTGTTGAATTCCCCCCTCTAAGATAATATGAAGGCAATATATATTTTTCATAACAAAATATCATTTCTCAGTAATGCCAACGATTCTTTTTCTTGCTTCGCTTTCTGTTTTAATTTTTGGTACCTATGGTAGTCAATGAGTGCACTATTTCACAAAAGTTGCCAATGGTGGCTTAAAGCATTTTGAATTTTAACTTTTCACATTGCCCTTGGTACTGATTCTTTTTTTAAATTGAGGTAACATTGCTGTATAATATTATATACGCTTTAGGTGTACAGCATTATAATTAGATAAGTAATTATAGTTTAGTTTCCACCCCCACCAAAGTATTGTTGACCCCCCACCTTGCTTTATCTATTTCACCTCCCCACCCCTAGTCCCCTCTGGTAACCACCAATCTGTTGTCTGTATCTGTGAGTCTGTTTCTCTTTTGTTTTGTTTGTTCATTTGTTTTGTTTTTTAGATTCCACATATAAGTGAAATCATATGGTATTTGTCCTTCTCTGTCTGGCTTATTTCACTTAGCATAACCCATAAGATCCATCAATGTTGTTGCAAATGTCACTGTCTCATCTTCTTTATGACTGAGGAGTATTCCGTTGTATCTGTGTACAATATCTTCTTTATCCACCCATCTGGCCATGGACACTTAGGTTGTTTCTATATCTTGGCCATTATAAATAAAGCTGAAATGAATATGGGGATGCATATAACTTTTTGAATTAGTTTTCTCTTTTTCTTCAGATAAATATGGTATGATTTTTTATATTGACCACCAAATGAAGATAGAATGTTTAAATTGTGAATAGTTGTAGCTTTATAAAATCCTATATAATAAAAGCCTACGTGGCATCACACCCTAGCGTGACATCCTCATGTGATGTCATCACAAGATGGCCACCACAAGTTGGCCACGTGCACAGCAGAGGCAAGGTCCCGTGGCTCTATGTAGTGCAGAGGAAGCTGGCCCTAGTGTCTCCACCACCTCAAGCAGAGGAGGCAGGTCACGGCAGGGAAGAGCAGTTGGGGGCCATCAGGCCAGCAGGGGAGGGCAGTTGGGGATAATCAGGCTGGCAGGGGAGCGGTTAAGGGGGTAATAAGGCTTGCAGGCAGAAGCAATTAGGGGCAATCAGGCAGATGAGCAGTTAGGAGCTAGCAATCCCAAATTGGAAAGGTTACAGGCCAGGTTGAGGGACAGCCCCCCCCCCACAGATTTCATGCACCATGCCTCTAGTTATAAATAAGATTTAATTAAAATGTTAACATATAATAAATTTTGGCTTATATTAATTATAATTTGTAGTTTACTTTTAAAACTTTTGAATATTCTAAAAGAAAAAAATTAGAAATATATAACTTTTATATTTTATTTTTATGCTTAATTTATATGTTCTCATACAAGTACAATTTTTGAAATCCTTCAGATCATTACTATGAGTTGAAAACAAATATGTAAACATCTTGAATATAACAAGATTATATTGCTGAAATAAGGTGAGAAAAATAATTTTATGGAACAAATTACATAATCCATAAATTATATAAATCTTTATCACACATTCAGCTATCACCAGCCCATTGACAAATGAGCCATTTGTATACAATGCAGTAATAATTAAATTTAGTAGACTAATGTTTTTGCCAGACCTCAGACACATAAAAACTATAGCTTTACACATACCCTTTGTTGTTGTTTTTTTTCATGACAAGGGCATATTTGTTCAGATGGGAGGATAGTATATATTCCATTTACCAGTTCATAATAAAGAACTAAAATGCCCTCTGGAGTGCCAGCTGCCACCACCCCTCTGGGTCTGCTTGCTCATGAGTGTCCATCCACTTTCTCATGCCAGACAAGATACAGATGAAAGTCAGGTGTTTGATCCCCAAATGGGAGTCCCCCTGGCCCCCTGGCAGAACAGGAAGAAGGCATCCTGGAGAAAGTGACTGATTCACCCAGAAACGGTGATGTCACCAAAACAGACCCTGCCCAGCTGCGCCAGGCCAGGTTAGAAAGTGCTTTGGAAGCCACATCCACAGGAACAGGGACAATTGTGGCCTCAGGCTGACATGGTCAGAAAGCGGCAGCAAGTGCTTGTGGGGGGAAGTGAGCCCCACCAATACTGTCTCTTGTGCTGAGCTCCCTTTGTTTCCTCAGCCCCAGCACTCAGCTCTGCTTCAGACAGAAAGTGCTTGAACTTGACAGACAGCTAAGAGCACCGATTGTCTCAAGAGCAGAGATTCCTTGGAAATGATAAGGTGCAAACTGTCAAATGGCTGCCTCTGCATCACACTGCAATCTCCAGACGTAAAGGCTGCCGGACCAGCAAGGGCAAAGCCCCCGGCCGTGTCCTCAAAACATCAGGCTCTGGCCTTCTGAGGGTTCCTGGACCCCACAGTGACAGAGGCTTAAGCATCCCGCATTGGTACACGTTTGTTCAGGGAAATCTCCAACCCTGGTCCCCATTGGATAAGCTGGCCCCGATGGATGTTGCGTGGTCCTGATGAGGGAGATGGGCCAGCTGGCCTCTCTGGCTTTTCCTCCTCTGAGCTTAGCCAGGCGGCGGGTTCCCTGGAGAAGCCAGGGTGGGCGCATGAGTTGGTACCTTCTCCCGGGAGCATGCTGCTGTGGATGTCTCCCTAAGAGAAATGATGGGTTTTCTGGACTCCCCGGGATCCTAGACTGTCTGGAAGGGACCAGTGCAACCTAAGAGGAGTCTGATGTCAAATGCCCAGAGAGAATTTCTCTGGGAAGAGAACAGGATCAAACTCTGCTCATGCTTCACGAAGGATCTCACGCTTGAGAAAACCTGTTGTACTCTACCTCTACCCTGACGTGCCACGTACATTATGTTCATAACATATCGGCATTCTTATAGCATAATCGTTAACATTATTCATTCCTGCGCTATTTTAACAAGTACCCGTGTAGAGCCAGCTATGTGCCAGAGGATCAATTCCCAGGAATGCTAATAACCACAATATTGTTGAGCCCTTAGATGTTTTGTTTTTTAATCTTCACCTGGGGTTATGATTTTCATTGGTTTTCTAGAGAAAGGGAGGGAGCGGAGGAGACAGAGAGAAACATCAATGTGAGAAATAAACATCGATTGGTTGCCTCCCACAGGAACCCTAACTGAGGGCTGTGATTCCACTGTTCTGGAAGATTCTCAGATATTATCACTTCAGATATTGCCTCTTCTCCATCCTCTGAGACACCCAATAGACATCTGTCAGAACTTCTTGCTCAATGCCTGGTATTTTTCATATTTTTAACCTCTAAGATATATAATGATAGTCTTCTCAGTTGGAGATTGTTTACAATTTTTCCTTCATTATTTCCTTATTCTGATGCTTATTCCGTTGTGTATCTAATTATTGTATGTTTACTTTCTAGAAATTTTATTTAGTTCTTTTTAAAAACAGCATGGTGCTTTTTACAGTCTCTGTGTGTTTTAGGTCATATTTTTTAGGAGTCTGTTCTATTTATTTAAATTTTTTTTCCCACCCTAACCAATTTGGCTCAGTGGATAGAGCATCAGCCTGCGGACTGAAAGGTCCCAGGTTCGATTCCAGACAAAGGCATGTACCCTGGTTGCGGGCACATCCCCAGTAGGGGATGTACAGGAGGCAGCTGATTGATGTTTCTCTCTCATCAATGTTTCTAACTCTCTATTCTTCTCCCTTTCTCTTTGTAAAAAAATCGCTAAAATATATATTTAAAAATAAAAGTATTTTGCACAATTGTTTTACATATGTATTCAGTAATTTTTGTATCTGTGGCATTTAATGTTTCTGCTAACTTTAAAAAAATTATTTATTTAAAAATATATTTTTTTTATTTCAGAGAAGAAGGGAGAGGGAGAGACAGAAACATCAATCACAACAGAGAATCATTGGTCAGCTGTCTCCTGCATGCCCCACACCAGGGATCAAGCCCACAAACTGGGAATGTGCCCCGAGTGGGAATCAAACTGTGATCTCCTGGTTCATAGGTTGACACTCAACCACTGAGCCATGTCAGCCAGGCTCTGTTAACTTTTTAATTGTGACTTATTTCCACATATATTTTAAAATCTTGCTTGTGAGCTCATATTTCCGAAAATGGTGATTCTCTGAAGCCTACGTTTAAGATGTGTTCACATTGACTTCTGCTTGTCCATGCTATTCTCTCTCCAGACATGAGTAATAAACAAGCAGATGGAGAAATTACAAGAAACCCAACTTGATTTAAAATTACAAAACATTCCAGTGTCAAGAATATCACAATTTATCCATTCTATGCCCCTCCTGGTATATCTCAGGGTCATTTGGACAGTACCTGTCAAATGTGAGACCATCAACACATGTCAGGTACTTTTCTGCAAAAGCTGCTCAGTTATTGCAAACCAATAAAGGTTAAACAGTGTGTGTGTGTGTGTGTGTGTGTGTGTGTGTGTGTGTGTGTCTGTGTGTAAGGAATTTTGGCAACATTTTAGAGATTCTAGACTTGGATCCTTTTCTTCACTCAGTTTACTGACCAGTGTTTGAACAGTCACCCATAATTTTAAATTTTCAAATAAAGCTTTCACTCAACAAATATTTTGTATGTACTTAAATTACAAAAGTGGCTAACATACTTTTCCCCTTGAGATGCTCACAGTGTACTGCAAGAGAACATGTTAACAATTACATTTCAGCGTGATTAGAGCTGCAATAGAGAAATACACCTCGTACTCGTACGGTGAGAATGGAGGTAAGTGAACAAAGCACTAGAGGAGTGAGAAGGGGGCATGGAAGGGGGCTTCACAGAGCCCTGGAGGCCCATGGGTCCATGTGGGGATAAGGAGGG
This sequence comes from Vespertilio murinus, assembly GCA_963924515.1. Classification (NCBI taxonomy): domain Eukaryota; kingdom Metazoa; phylum Chordata; class Mammalia; order Chiroptera; family Vespertilionidae; genus Vespertilio; species Vespertilio murinus. Next base: position 21,938,047 of record OZ004712.1, read on the forward strand.
AAATCTGGACAAAAGGCTTGAAAACACACAGCACATCCTGGAAATGCGAATAATTCTCTGTGGTTTGGGCAGAAAGAAAAATGGAAGGCCTTCAGGTGAAAAGCAGCACCTGTGGAAAGAAGTAGAGACCCAAAATCTTATTTGAAGAGATGGTGAGAAAAATCCGTTCATCTGGAGAAGATGGTTTGGGGGAGGGAAGTAGAGATTTAAAAAATTTAGGGAGATAGAAGATATCATACTTGGTGATTATTGCAAAAAGAGGAACATGCAAACTCTCTCGTGCCACAGATTTATTATTTAAACTATTGCCTCCAAATGTTAATGTGCATACAAATTCACCTTAGGCGACGGTCGATTCTGATTCAGTAGAGTGGGGAGTGGTCCCAAGACTGTCTCTAATAAACTCTCAAGTGAGGGAGAGAGAAAGACATACCGGTAGATGCAGAGTGAAACATCCATCAGCTGCCTCCTGCACGCCCTCCACCAGGGATCCAGCCCAAACTCGGGCATGTGTCCTGCCTGACCCGGAATTGAACTGGCAACCTTTCCATGCATGTGACCACACCCAACCAACTGAGCCACACCAGCCAGGACCAAAGAGCCTACTTTTTTTTTTTTAAAGCTTCATATAAGATGTTCCTAGAATTAGAGAAAAAGAAACCCTATGCTTTTCTCTTCCTTCAGGCTATTGAATCTCATTTTCTCTTTTACCAAATGCAGCATCTCTTCCAAACAACCATTTAATAACCGAGTTCTCTAACTTTATGAATATTTTATGCCTACATCACATGGTCCCTTTAACAGAGAAGCCTTAAAACTAAGTAAACTATAAATTATTTGAGATCTATAATTAGATTTAAGAGAAGTTTGTTTCTTCCGTGGTACCTGGCGTAGGACTTTGTACACAGTAAATGCTCATATCTCTCTGTTGAATAACCCACGTGACCTAAGTTGTTTCAAAAGCATTTCATGACTATATGGAAATAAATTGTACACATAATCTTTTTTCCTCATGTGCATGTAAATTTTGCATTTCAAAATACTGGGCTGCCTTCGCTTCCAATGGGAGTTTTGCACACAGTCTATAAATCTTGCTGTTAAGACATTTTCCTTCATTATCCTAAATTTATCTTAATTTCAATCCAATTAAAAACTGTTTACTAGAATTTTCTCCCATATAATTGAGCACAGTATAGTTGATTTTTTAACTGTAAACATACATCTGTGAATAATTCCTAAATGCCACAGCACATAGGAGATCCTGCAGCATAATGGAAGTAATTTATTTCCAAATTGCTCCCCTTTCTCTTATGGCTTGCTTGCAAAGCTTTATTAAAATCAAGTCCAGCAGGTATGACAAGAGGCTGACCTCGTTTCCCAAGCATTATGCACGCTACCCACACAAAAGACTCCTAAGACTTTTGCATAGCCCATAAATCCATACTTCCTCAAGTCTATGTCCCTGGTTAGTAGTAGTGGCAATAATGCAGCATATTGTAAAGCATGGAATTCAAAGTAAGATCTCAGGGGTTTGCACTTCATCTCTACCACTCTCCGGTGGTGTCACTTTAAGCACATCATTGAACCATACTGTCTCGGTCATCTCATCTGTGAAGCAAAACAACAGAGTCCACTTCACAGGGTTATTGTGAGGACTAAGTAATTCGGTGCATGTAAAGATCATGATAAGTTATTATTACTGGTTGTTATCTTATGACCAGTATTATGGTCCTTTTTAATTCCAACCAACCCCATATAGCAGCCAATTTCCAGGCAATTGACGGGGTTGCCACACAGGCAGTAAAGATCAAACAACATCTGATGCCAGATGATTACAAGCAACCATATCATGGTCTGATTATTCTGGTCATATTAGTAGTCAAATGTCATTGATCAGCAGAATTGGTTCCATTTTTCAGCAGATAACCTTTTATTTTTAAAAATTAAATCTTTATTGTTAAAAGTATTACATATGTCTCCTTTTCCCCCTCATTGATCCCCTCTAGTCCACCCGCGTCTCCTGCTCCAGGCCTTCACCTATTGTCTGTGACCATGGGTTATGTACAAGTGCATGCAAGTTCTTTGGTTGATCTCTTCCCACTCACCCCTGCCATCCCTCTGAGATTCCACAGTCTGTTCCATGCTTCTATATCTCTCTATATATTTTTTCATCAGTTTGTTTAGTTCATTAGCTTCTACATATGAGTGAGATCATGTGATACTTGTCTTTCTTTGACTGGCTTATTTTGCTTAGCATAATACTCTCCTAGTCCCTCCATGCTGCCTCAAAGGGTAAGAAATCCTTCTTTTTTATTGTTGCCTAGTATTCCATGGTGTAAATGTACCACAACGTTTCCTCTCTCACTTATCTACTGGTGGGCAGATAGCTTTTTAATAGTCCCTAAACAGGCTAATTGTGTTACTCTGCTTCTCACAGAGCTGCATTTTCTATCACATGATTTGAGCAAAGTGTCAATTTGTTTGGATTCATTAAGTTGGTATTGAACATCCCCTTTGTGCAAGGCCTTGAGGCAAGATGTGTGGAAGGATACAAAGATGAATATTTAATGGCTATAAGTAACTTTCTATATGCCAGGAATTGAGCTAGGTGATGAAGATATAAAAGAGAGTGAAATACATAGAGATCTTTCCTTGGAAAGTTTCTAGTTTGGACCAGGGGGAAAAAGTAAAGAAACTACAATTAAAAAGTTTACATGTGCCGAAACCAGTTTGGCTCAGTGGATAGAGTGTTGGTCTGCGGACTAAAAAGTCCCAGGTTCAATTCCGGTCAAGGGCATGTACATTGGTTGCGGGCACATCCTCGGTGGGGGGTATGCAGGAGGCAGCTGGTTGATGTTTCTTTCATCGATGTTTCTAGCTCTCTATCCCTCTCCCTTCCTCTCTGTAAAAATTCAATAATATATATATATATAAGCTTACATGTTGTGCTAGGGGAGAACAAAATGCTACGTGAGATAAAAAGAGAGGGTGTATTCGGTTTGGCTCAGTGGATAGAGCATTGGCCTGCGGACCGAAGGGTCCCAGGTTTGATTCCAGTCAGGGGCATGTACCTTGGCTGTGGGCACATCCCCAGTAGGGGGTGTGCAGGGGGCAGCTGATCAATGTTTCTCTCTCATTGATGTCTCTAACCCTCTATGCCTCTCTCTTCCCCTCTGTACAAAAGGCAATAAAAAATAAGATGAAGGAGAGGTCAAGGAGGGTGTCCAGGTGGAAGTGGCATCTAAGTTGAGAACTAATTATGAATAGGAATTAGCCACCTGAAGAGATAGGGAAAATACCCGGAACAGCATAAGCAAAGGCTCAGCAGCAAGGAAGGACCCATAGGCTTCACTGGAGAAACTAACAGGAATTAAATATCTCTGGAGTTTATAGTGCAAGAGTTAGATGGGAGAGATGGATAGAAGCTTGTGAGCCAAGGTAAGGGGTTTGTATTTTAACTCAAAGGCAGTGTGGAGATACTAAGGTTTTTAAGCAGGGGAATGGGATGATCAGATAAATAGGTATTTTTATTTTTATTATTTTTAAAAACATATTTTATTGATATTTTAACAAAGAGGAAGGGAGAGGGATAGAGAGATAGAAACATTGATGAGAGAGAAACATCAATCAGCTGCCTCCTGCACAACCCCACTTGGGATGTGACCTCAACTGAGGTCATATGCCCTTGAGGTACATGCCCTTGACCAGAATCAAACCTTTCAGTCTGCAAGCCAATGCTCTATTCTCTGAGCCACACTGGTTAGGGCTAAATAGTTATTTTTTAGAAAAATCAGACTGACTGCAGAGCAAGGAATTAATGGACAAAGGGAGTCAGATAGAAGGCAAGCCTTGAGTTGTCAGAAAAAAACCAATTTGATTATTGTGATGATAAAAGCAAGAACCTGGAGGTGGCCTGCACTCCGTTAAGGCAGTAAAAACAGAAAGAAGTAAATGGTTCCGGGAGCTATGGAGAAGAGAGAACCGGCAAGAGTTCATGATAGATGAGCTCTAGTGAGCGTGGAGGGAAGAATGGAAGCTGACTTTGAGCTGAGATAGAGGACACGAAGTAGAGAGCAACGCCTGCTCCCTGCTGTGTGGCTGAGGAGGGAGGACAGATGTGATCACTGACATCATAGAAACTCGAAGATCCAAGAGGAGCATGAGCGAATCCTTCCTCAGGGACCAGGGGCTTGGAAACATCTTCAAGGTCAGGAGGCGCTTGGAGCCGAATGACGATAAGCAGGGAGTTTGGCAACGCTGGAAGGATATTTCCATTCTTCGGTGATGTCAGTCCTGTAGCTCGGATCCCTCTCAGTGGCCAGAGTCCTTGGGGCAGGCCAGGCTTTTAGGGAAAAAGCACTGACAGTCAAAAGTCCAGAGCTGCCTCGATCTGGTCCTCAGGACCTGGAACGCCTGCCTGGAAACGTCTATGGCTCTGTGGAACATTTCTCAGCTTGTAGATATTCAAGGTCATGCGCGGGTCTCTGTCAGCTGGGGAATTGCTGCTCTGAGCGTGTACTTAGCAGAAGCCTTGCCAAAGTTGTCAGAAGCAAATCACTCTCCCTACCCCCTTTAAAAAAATTTTTTTTTAAATGACAAAGCCAAATTTCGATATAATTTTTCAAAACTTCACAAACCAGATTTTGTCCCGGAGTGGATTTTTGATGGAGCATCAAACCTCAAAGAAATGAGCCTTGCTCTCCGCCTGGACGGTGAGTGCTAACCTGAGCTCACTGTCAGAACTTGCAGCCGTGCTGCGAGGGCTCCCAGCGAGAGGAGTTATCCGGCCTTTTAGATTGCCAGCCCAGCACATGTGGGATACATCTTTAACCACAAAATATGTTTTCTTTAAGGCCTTTCCTCAATTGTGAAAACTTAAATTTAATAAGGATTGAGGAAGCCTATAAATCAAACACAATAAAATATTAAATTATGCACCTTGCTCCAAGTGGGGTACATATATTTTATCATCGAAAAGTGTGGGTCTGGGTATTCTGGAAATTCTGATGTCTTGGGCAGTCTGGGGTTTGGGGGGAACAAAGCTGCATTAGTTTTCAATTTACGGAACATGATGTTAGTGATTACATTAACTTAATCTAATATTATTTCCCATATTTAAAGGCAGAATGAGAACCTTGTGTTTAGATCGTTGTTGGCTTTAAGAGCATAAATGTGAACGTATATGTGTGAGTGTATGTGTGTACGTGTGCGCGGACATAAAGAAACAAGGGCCGGCTGGCTTTCCATATAATAGGCTGAGTTATTAGTACAGCTGCACTTTCTGTGTCTCGGGGGATTAGGAGCTCAGCCTGAGATCTCATTTAATTACAGAGCATTGACTACCATGGACCTCTTGCATCTGGACTCAGGAATAATAGCGAGCATTTTTCTTTGAATGGTTTGCCATGTTCGGGAGAGAAACACATGTAGTTCAATTTCTACCATTTGCTTAAGAACAAAAAGCAAGAGTTCACAGATGGTTGGCTCAGCCTATTACATAATTTTACTAAACTTCCTGGACTCTCTTCTCCTTTACAGGCTTTTAAAAAAAAATGCAATTGTCTTCTCTTTTCGATGTGCAGGTCAAAGGGCACAACATTACTCGGTTCGTCTGTAAATGAACATGGCGATAATACGTACCTCACAGGTTATCACAGGGACGACACCAGGTAATGGCAGGGAAAGGACAACACAAAATCGCAAATGCTGCTTCACGCTGGCTAAGCAGTATGCTGCTTAACGCTAGTTGAGCAGTATTATTACACTTTAATTCATTTATTCGTTCAATAAAAACTTGGGCGCCTACCAGGTGACAACCACCGATTTAGAGGGGGGATATAGAGTGGTGAATAAGAAAGGCGTGGTTTCAGCCCTAAGGCAGTTTACATTCCAATGAGGGAGACAGATTATAAGATGATCCTAGACCTAAGAGGGTATTATGTGCTGTGAAAAATATGAATCAGAATAAAGAGTTAGACAGTGGCTGGGGGGTTCCTTTAGAAAAGACCCATTGCCAAAACCAGTTTGGCTCAGTGGATAGAGCGTCAGCCTGTGGACTGAAAGGTCCCGGGTTCGATTCTGGTCAGGGGCACATACCTTGGTTGCGGGCACATCCCTAGTAGGGGGTGTGCAAGAGGCAGCTGATCAATGATTCTCTCTCATCGATGTTTCTAACTCTCTATCCATCTCTCTTCCTCTCTGTAAAAAGCCAATAAAATATATTTTTAAAAAGAAAAAGAAAGAAAGAAAGAAAAGACCCATTGAAAAAGCAACATTTCAGATGGAGGCTGAATGAATTAAATGGCAAGAAGCCAGCCAGAGGAAGAACATCCCAGGAAAAGGGGAAAGCAAGTGCAGTGGGCCTGGTTGAGGACAGAGAAGACCATAACAGCGGCAGGAGGGTAAGGGAAGGGAGAGGTAGGTACAAGGTAAGTCTTGATAGAAAGGTGGGCCTCTAGTTTAATAATAATAATGGTGTTTTCTGACTGTGTATTATCATTATCTGGTTCCTGATTTTAATTGAAATAGTCTGTGTATTTCACAATGACAATTTTCTTCTCTTGCTATCTTAGAATTTTTTTTGTTTATTTGTTTAGAATGACTGCTTAATGTTATCCAATTTCTTTATATATGACAACATAGTCTTTCTATTTTAATTTGATTAATCTTCACCCAAGGATATGTTTGTTTGTTTTTGTTTTTTATTGTTGTTCTTTTGTTTGTTTGTTCGTTTTTTACTGGTTTTAGAGAGGAATGGTTGGAGAGAGACGTCAATGTGAGAAAGAAACATTGATTGGCTGCTTCCCTTAGGCGACCAGGGATGGAACTGCAATCTAGGTATGTGTCCTGACTGGAAATCGACCCACCACCTTTCTGATGTACAGGGACGATGCTCCAACCAACTGAGCCACCTGGCCAAGGCTAACTTGATAAATTTAATTCATTACATCAATAATTGGTTTAATATATTATACTAACAAAGTAAATGTATCTTTTTCTAGGTTACTGGATTTTATTTCCTAGAATCTTATTTTATTTTTTTTATTCTATATCCAAAAGCAATTGTCCTTTTGTTTTCTTTATTGATTTGGGGTATTAAATTATAGGCGGTTTTATAAAATAATCTGCAGATTATCTTCATCACCTTTACCTGTAGACGTGAACAGGCAAACTTAATTTGCACATTAGAATTACCTGGGTAGTGTTAGGGAAATATTAATGTTTAGGCCTGAATCCTAGAGATTCTGATTCAGAGATTCATCAGAAAACAGGTCTTCTTTTAAATTAATTTTTTTAAAGCTCCACAAGTAAGTCTAATGAATTTCTAGGATTGAGAAATGCTGGTCTAGAATTCTTTAAATAAATTCACAGTATTAAATACAATTTAACCATTACCTTATCAATGGGCGCTATTTAGTCACCTTATGAATTTCTTCTCTGGTAATTGTTACATTAAAGTTTCCCATTTTTTAAAATGAATTTTTTAATAAACTTACATCTTGCTCTTTATGAAGTTAAGGACATTTCCTTCTATCCCCATTTTGCTGAGAGTTTTTATCATGAATGGGTGTTCCATTTTGTCAAATGCTTTTTCTGAGTATATTGAGATGATGATGCAGTTTTTCTTCTTTCATCTGTTAATATGGTGAATTACATTGATTGATTGTGAAAGGTTGAACCAGCCTCTCATAAATCCCACTTGATTGTGACATAGAATCCTTTTTTATATATTGCTGGGTTCTATTTCTTAACATTTTGTTCAGAGGGGGAAAAAACACTCAGGAAATACTCTCACTGGTTATTCTTCACTTTCCTCCCCATATATCTGCTATTTACTTTTTAGAGTCTTAAGATAGTTGCTTCATTGCTTTTTGTAGTCTATCCAGATTTTCCTTTGGAATCAGTAGAAGAGAGAATCTGTGGTAGGCATACTCCATCTTTACTAGCATGAGAAGTCTATCATTGTGTGTGTGTGTGTGTGTGTGTGTGTGTGTGTGTGTTTTCATACACAGCAACCCAATCTATTAGTCTGCATTTAAATGAATAATGCAGTCTATTTCCATAAAGCTCATAGTTTAAATTTTATTTCATTTTGCTCTATGTATACATTTGCTGTACTCATTTGTCTTTGTTTTATTTCTATTGTTTAATTCTCCTCTCTCCCCCAATCTCCTGTTATTCAGGAATGCTACTGTAATATTCCAACTCATAATTTCACTTTTTATTTCTAGAGTCACAATCTAATGTGTGCCCCTGGGGTGGCCACATTGCAATCAGCTCAAAAGCCAAAGGATTTAAGTTTGTCCAGAGCTGGGGACAATCGGGCAGACTGGACAAGCTCGGTCATTCAGAGATCTTTGCGTCACAACTCCACTCTCCCTTCCTCTGAAGGGCTTGGAGACCTAGGGGACATGAAGAACTCTGGTAGTCATTGTAGACACGTGGAACTTGGTTTCTCTCCACGTGCAGTCCTCGCCTGGTTGCATCAAAAAGAATGCAGGATTGAGGAGGGACCTGAATGTGAGAAGGTGCTTTCCAGGAAGGCGCATGGGAGCAGAGCCCCACATTAGCTTCGGCTTGCTCTCTGAGGTGGGCCTGCATCCTCACCAATTCAGCATGACCACACTCCACTTCCATCATGGGTGCCTCTAAGTCACGTGGGTATAGCACTTCATAGTACTACTCCTGAGCATATCATGCTGCCCAGGATATGGATTCAATTAATGTACTGAATGATGATATTCCACCTATAGTGTTTCTTATTTCTCTCATGTGGTTATATCTTGTTTCCCCGTGAGGATCATAAACAGGGACACCTGCCTTCACCATACACAGAGTGCTCTGTAGCAACACTGAACCCTTCATACTGGCCTATGCTCTCAAATAGACGGCATTTTCTATTGATGTTTATGTCTTCATTTTCACCATTCACGACAGGGTGGACTTTTAAAGTTCTGCCAGCCAACAATGCTAATATCACATGACCGCCCGTTGGTGGGATTAATCTGCCTCAGTTCCGTTGGAGAGCTACAAGAGACAGGGCATGTGGTCAATCTCACAAGATATTTTGATAGGTCATATCCTGCTACTGAGAATTGCAAAAAATAAAATAAAAACATTGTCCAGTAGATAAATATAGATTTTTTTTCCTCATTCCTTATGCCTCTCCATTTTCAAGACCACTTTCCATTTATTTAGTTCTTGTTTCTGAGGAACCAGGAAAGACATATTTCCCTCGAGGTAGTCTGCTTGGAATGAATTACTCAAAGGGCAGCCCAGCAATGTGTGGGCTTCCAGAGGTAACATGGCCATCCATCACTTTAAGGAAACACAGTATAAATAGATAAAGCAGTTAGCAGTTAATTACACCCATTAAAGAAAGATTTTCCCCTTTCCAGGGGAGAATGACTACAAGCTCCCATGTTGCCTCGAACATGAATTCCAGCTTTTACATTTTTATTTGCAAAGACTTTTTTTTTGTAACAGAGGCCTACCCATAACAAGAATTCCTCCTCTACCGGTGTTTGGAGGTGGGCCACGCGGACTTCTTACCCGGCCACAGAGGCATGCGTAGCAAGGCCCTTTGGAAATGCCAACCCTGCACGTCAAACCTATGGGAGCAGCAAATTGAAACACCAAACCTGCAGATGAGCATTGCCTGCAACTACAATGAGGAAGAGCCTGCGGGAGGGTCTCCCAGACCGTGACCCTCTACAGCTGTGCCCATCAGGTGGTGGGCTGGGGGCTCAGCGTGCAGCTGGGCCTGCTCGCTTGTTCTCCCAGATCCTATCAGGTGCAACTCCTCTTCCCATGACAACTCCTCTACTCCCCTTTCCCACCTCAGCCTCAGTTTCCCCCGACTCACAAATAGAATGGAGCTTAAAGGTGTTCTAATCCTTTCCAACTTGGTTTTGTTGGTTTGGTTGGTTGGTTGTTGTTTTTTAATCAAGGAATCCTTTTCTCAAATGAAGGCTTAGCCAGAACCCCAAGATGTAGAACAGAACCACCTGTGTGTGTGTGTCTGGTCACGGAGGGGGCCAGGCCAGCAGCCCACCTGCCGCCCCAACCTGCTCCTCTGAGTTAAAACTTCAAGACAGAAAGGCAAAACTCTCCAAGCAAAAGTAAAGAAGCTGGCGGTTAGACTCAGTGTTTCTCTGGGGGGGGGGTTGAGGAAGGGGGGGTATGGCTGGCATTTGGGGCCAGGGGCAGTCTTTAATGTGGATGATTGGCTTCTGCGTGGTGGTCACATGGCTTCCCCTGTGTTGTCTTCCCAGTCTTGTGTCGACTAAAACCAGCTGCTGAGAGAGAGGGCTGGTTCCACGGAGGCTGAGAATCACATGGCCCCAGAGGGAGGAGCGCAGGGGTTGGTCAGAGAGCAGGGCCAGTCTGCACCCAGGTTTCCTCATTCTAGCAGGTGGACTTGCCTGCCAGCTACCGTTTTTCCCCACGCTCTTCGCTTTTTGCCTTTTGCTATGCCCTAGCAGTCGGTTCCCTCTTACTGAAACTCTCCTATAGCTTCTACTGGTCTGTGAGGCGGCATTATTGCACCACTGCCATGGCTGCTTCTAATACGGGAGCCAGGCAGGCCCTTCCATCTCAGGTTGGAGGTTAGTGAGACAACGCATAATATTCACCTTTTATTTCTAGAGTCACAATCTAGTACGTGCCCCTGGGGTGGCCACATTGCAATCAGCTCACAAGCCAAAGGATTTGATGTCTCCAGCACTTTCTCAGTTTATAGTGACCACAGATGAACTCCTGGCCCCATGACCAATGCAGCATCTCAGGGAGATGTGATTTTCAGTGCACTAGCCCTTCAAAAATGACTTTGGGTCATTTATATTCTATATAAATTATTGTATTCTGGATCACCTATACTCTCTATAAACTTGGATCTAGTAGATCATTTCTTGGCTGCTGTCTTCAGCAAATTCCAAGGGCTGGAGAGCCAATGGGACCTGGGTTTGATTCCTGCCTCTTCCATTCTTCAGCTGTGTGACTGTCTAAATGGCTTTCCTGAGCCTCCGTTTCTTCATTTATATCCTGGCGAGAAGAGAAAACTTCTCTGACAGGACCCTTGGATTAATTCAATGCAAGGATGTATGTACAGTAGTCAGCAATACGAGTTGCATGTTAAATAGTTTTTGCTACTTTTAAGTTGGTCACCAGCACCATTTCCGCACCTTGGTATAATATGTTGGAATACAGTAAATTCCCCTTACGTGAATTTGACAAAACTGTCACTGGGAGGTGACAGAGGACCCTAATTCCAGATTCCCTGCTCAGGGTTTCCGTTTGTCTTTCCAGCTGGCCCAGTCATGCCAGCTGTTTTGGAAGGCTGGACTCCCCTCTTCCTTCTGTAGACATCCCTGTAGTCATCAGGGGATCTTATTTCCCACAGATAGAGCGGTTGGCACATTTCCAGGCCTTTTAAAATGGGTTTTTACTAACAGTCGATCAAGTCTCCAGAGGCAACTATCATGTCTGAGACAGCTAGGACCTTCTTTTACTGACAGTTTGAGCTGTGTGGTTGAAATCATTTTTGACAAGAAAAAAACAGGCTCAAGTGTTATGAAATCATGGACTGTCCACAGTGACCAATTTCAAGCTTCAAAATCCTCACTAGAGCTTAATTATGCCACGCACCCCCCCCCCACACACACACACACACACGCACAGGCACATACACGCACGCACGCACACACACACACACACACACGCACAATTTCCATGGAAGCTTGGTGTAAATTTTTGTCTTTTGCACTCAGTACTCAAAAGCAGGCAAACGATTTCAAAAATCACAGCTATTAAGTCAAACTAAACCGAACACATTGTTCTGAGATATTTGCCAAAAGTTCCAGTGTACAACTCACTTTGCTGAAACACTTTGTTTTCTCAAAGTTATATTTGTGTAGAGCATTTGGTAGATGCCTGTTTAAAATCTACCCATGTGGTTAGTGTTTTAGATGAACTATACAGATGTTAAGTGTATATATGAAAAAGTATACTTTCTTGAAAATCATTGAAGACCCAATAAATCCTAGGAAATTCACTATTGCCTTCCTTCCATGTTGGGATTCTTTCCATTGATCAGACTCAGCAGCTCTCCTTAACAGAAGGCTTTGGTGTGTTTCTGAGGAAATTCCACCCAAGGAAAGACTGGCACAGATTCTCTTGCTCCATTTCCTGGCTCTTTTGATTCTCATTGAAACAATAATTATTCAATTAATCTTGTCAGCAATTGGAGGCTGGTTTCATTTCAGTTGCTTACTAATTATATTGGGTAGATCTTTAGATCCTTGAAAAAGTTGTGCAATTGCAACAAACTACTAATGAAGCAAGACTTGGTTCATTAGGGAATAAGAGCAATTAGCTTGTCAGCAGTTAATTCCAACAGTCCTGAGAGAGATCCTACATGTAGGGATACGTATCACAGGAGCCATTGACCTCTAAACCTTCCTCCTTTCCTGTCACTGCTGTTCAATGGAAAGTCACTTATTTTGTCAGGCTAATGACGGCAGTAATGGAATAGCCGATGGCTCCCGCTCGCTACTCTTGTTTTCCTCTTGCTATTTTTAGAAAGTTTAAAAATAGATGAATGGGTCTATTTTGGACATCATTAAAAGAGGAAACCCAAGGTGGGGCTTTCGGAATCCACTGAGCGCCGGCTGACCACCCCCAAAGCTATCTGGAGCTCATTAGTCTCCACAGAGCTTGCTCTGCCAAAGAAAAGTTGGTTGTGAACTTTTTAAGTTAAAAGACTTTCATAAGCCAAACCAGGTTTTGTTTGAGAATTTGACTTACAGGGGAAAAGAAAGGTGATTCTGAAAGATATTCTCTTGTTTCCATGTTTACTGAAAGAAACTGGAATTAGATCATTCGTTGCAGCCTTTTTTTATGGGGGGGAGAGGAGGGTGAGCGAGGCTGGGTTGGGGTTTATAACAGAGCTTGGAACATATTTTATTTTACTTTTTAAAATATATTTTATTGAGTTTTTACAGAGAGGAAGGGAGAGGAGAGAGATAGAGAGCTAGAAACATCGATGAGAGAGAGACATCGACCAGCTGCCTCCTGCACATTCCATACCAGGGATGTGCCTGAAACCAATGTACATGCCCTTGACCAGAATCGAACCCGGGACCTTTCAGTCCACAGGACGACGCTCTATCCACTGAGCCAAACCAGTTTCGGCAAGAACATATTTTATGACAACTTGACAAGCTTGACTATCACCGAGGAATACTTGAAGCTGGGATAATATGGCTGTTCTAACACCGACCTCCTATTTTCAATGTAAATTCTGTGTAGCACATTCCCTCCACATCTACCCTGTGGCTGAATCAGACTGAGAGTGAGACACCGCACTGAACTACCCTGCTGTTTTCTGTTTGCCATTCCTACAAGAGGCTGGCACAGGAAGAGCAAGCCCTGCCCCTGGAAGACCAGCCAAGGCATGGTCTGTCTCCCCCATGCCATGTTTCAGAGCTTAATTTTCCTTTACCTTCCTCTTCAAGAGCATTGCGGAAAACTCTTCTAAGCTTAAACTATTACAACACCTCAGAGAATATAAAAGGAACATGAATGTGGAAGTGCAAATGAAGGCCACTAATCCCATTGCATCTTGTACTTTTGCTGAAGTTGTTAGAGGTTAACAGTGTTGAGCTTGAAGGAATTCAAAGAGCCCAATGAATAACATCCTTGTACCGGCCTCCTGCACCCGAGTCCTGGACTAACTAAGAAATAAGACAAGGGATAAGGTGTTTAAGAGTCCATATCCCCTTTATTTTAGACAGATGGAGCTCAGTTCAGATTTTACTACATTTTCCTCAAGGACATGCTTAGCGAGAGGAAAGGAGGGAGGAAGGGAAGAGAGGGAGGCAGACCAAGAGGGAGAAAGACACGTTGATCGGTTGTCTTCCGTATAGGTCCCAATGGGGGATCAAACCTGCAACCTTTTGGTGTACAGGACAATGCTTAACCAACAGAGCCACTCCAGCCCAGCTTGCCTCGATATTTTAAAGAAATCAACAAAATGTACTAGTAACACTGTTTTAGTCATCATATTAGAGAATGTTGTTATCAAAGTATAGCTTCTATCATTGGCAAGCAGGATTCCAAATAGGACTAGACCCCTGAATTAGAAAGACTTACATACCCCGGGGCTGGACCAGCAGAACCACGTCATGTGAGACAACCACCATGTGAACTAAGGAGCCCAACAAAAGATGTACTCCTGCTGGTGGCTGCCTGCTAGAGAGGAAAGAGCTGGCTTTCATGTCCAGCTTCTCTTGCCAAACTCAGTAACCAGATTAAGTCACTCCTGCTCCAAGAAAGCTATCAAGATGGGACAAGAATGAGAGTGGGTTTCCCACATTGAAGTTCCTCCAATGGAGTAGGGATAACCTACTCCTTCTAACAGATGTTATAGACATAGCTTTTCCATACCATTACATTTTGCTGATTCATTAAGACATTAAGAGAACAGTACAATTTGAATTAAATACCATCAATTTAAATAATAAGGTACCTCGCACCCTTTGCATTGTAAATAAACAAATAGTCTATAAAACACATTAAGAGTGTCCGTAGAATTTTGAGGGACTATTTTGATTCCTTAAGAGAATATACTAATTTTAAGACATTTCAAAGTACTCTCTCAAATTAAAAAAAAGGACCATATTAATTATGAAATGTTATTTGTTGAGGTAGCTCATATGAACATGAGTATTTTGTTTTTATCAGAACAATAGAAATACTGAACAATAGCCAGGTTTTTTTTTATTTGACTTCTTAATATGCCCGTATGCTGCCAACATGCTCTCCCTTCAGCTGAATGATAAGTAAAGAAAGACTGAAAGGAAAAGGAACTGAGTTTCCCTACCCAACCTTTCCCTCTTTGCCATCATTTCCACTGTAACTGACTGACTACACAAGGGAGCAATACAAGTAAAGAACCTATGATAGGGTTCCCTGGTTGTTGGTGTTTCTTAGAACATTATTACTTTCCTCCTATGTTTGTAACAGTATGGGTTTGAACAGAAAGTATGGTCTTTTGCAGTGGTTGGCTGCTCTGTTGACTAATGAGTTTGCCGACCACTGGTCTTTTGGGACTGTGAGAGTACCCCTCCTCCATCTCCACTCCTCAGTCTTAGATGTAACATACTTGCTCTGTCTTTGCTTTCACTTTTGCTGAACTCCCATGCATTGGGGGTTCACCAGAATTTCATGCGCATGGGACATTGCAAATGCTATCTGCAAAGGAGGCAGCTGGAAAGAATGGGAATTAGTCATACCTCCTCTGCCCAAATGCATGCTTTGTTGTCCCATCAAATCTTATATACAAAACACAAGTTCAAAGATAAAATTAGTAATAATTTCAAAACAGAGAGGGTAGAGAAATAAATCAAGTGTGGGGCACTTTTGAGCACAGGTCGTGTGCCTATAAAGCCGGCCCTGGGTAGAGGGTTGTAGCTAAGAGAATTTAGGCCACAATTTGGCAACAGCAAAGACTGAATTCCAGGATATTGGACTGAAAGAGAAGAACAGGTAGTGGAACAACCCCTTATTCTTAGTTCTAGGTAATTGCTCTCGCTTTTGCCAGGAGGTGAGTGTATCAACCAAAATGGGCCTGAACCAATAGAACACCAGGCTTCAAGCTGTTGCTGGCAAGAGTATTTGGGGGGGTGACTGGCCCTCAATTAATACAATGTAATTCTTAAGTTGTTTTTCAGAGTTTTATGGACCCAATTTAGCCTTTGTGCTAAATTATGTTCCACTAAACACAAAAGTGTGTGAGTTTTTTTTGCTGCATTTTTGTGGGCATCTGGCAACAAATAGTCTGGTTAAATAAAAGTTTATTATAAATTTTCAACCGATTTAGTTAAATTGGCATAAATATGTAGGTTTGGTAAATTAAACGGCTTTGAAAGTCCTTTAAGCCCATTGCATTTGTAACCACTTTAGAGTTTACAAAGGGCTTTTACCTAGGAATCCCCCCATTTAACCCTCTTAATAACCCTGGGAAGTAGGATAGGCAGATATTATAGTCCCTACATAGAGGCATGTGTACCAGGCCTCTGAATTGGATTGCATGAACTTAATCCTTTCATGGTCTCAGTTGATTTGAAAAGTGAAAGCACTTAATGCAAGGGAAATCAGACCATAAGCTAGACAATGAATAGCCTCGTGTGACGGGACTCTAAGAATGAACTGAGCTGATGGGATGTATCTCTCAGCAGTGGTAATGTTATCTGTTCAATACAGACCTCTTCATACAGCTCATACTGAGTCTCAACGTTAATAAAAAAGATCTTCTGAAACATGCTCTCAGATTGTCCCTTTCTTGCTCCTCTCCATTTTAGCAAAATGTACTTCCATCCACTTATTTGCTCAGCCAACACCCTAGGAGTCATTCTTGAGGCCTCCTTTTCCCTCCCTCCAATCAGCCGGCTCTGCTGGCTTTGTCAGTAGCTTCAGCCTCTCTGCTTCTTCTTTGTAAAAATTAACTTCAGAGAGGAAGGAAGAGGGAGAGAAAGAGAGAAACATCAATGATGAGAGAGAATCATTGATTGGCTGCCTCCTGCATGCCCCACACTGAGGATTGAGCCCACGATCTGGGCAGATGCCCTGGCAAGGAATCTAACCGTGACCCCCTGGTTCATTGGTCGACATTCAACCACTAAATCACACTGTTGGGCCAGTCTCTCTGCTTTTTTTTTTCATTGCTACTGCCCACCCTCTGGTCCAAGCTACAACCATTTCTTGCCTAACTTTGCAAGAGCCTTAAAACTGGTCTTCCTGCTTCCATTCTTGCCCCATTGCAATTCATTCTTCACACAATAAACATTGTGAGCTTTATAAAATGTAAATCGAACCACGTCATCTATCTACTTTAAATGACCTAGAATTTGCATCCCTCTCCAACCTGACTACAATCTGTTCAGCCACACTAGCCCTCTGATAGTAACTGGAGCTGATAAAGCTCTCTCTTCCACAGGGTCTTTGCACTCCTAATTCCCTTTGCCTGAAATGCTCTTCTGTCATCTCTTTGTAATTAGGTACCACCTTATATCTATTAGAATGGATATAATAATAATAATGATAATCCTATATAATAAAAGGCTAACATGCGAATTGTCCCTACCGACTGGGAGTTCCACCGACTGGGAGTTAGATGTGCACTGACCATCAGAGAGTGGCACAGAACATTGCAGGTGTGGTCCACTTGGTGCTGGCAGTGGCAGCATTGGAGGCACTGCTGGCCCCAATGGGCCCCGACAAGAGCAGGACCACAGTGGGATCGTGGAGCAGGCTAACACTGGTGTGAAGTTAGACCCTGGCCGGGAGCTGGGGAAAGGGAGGCCCCAGCCAGCAGCCACTAAGGACCCTCTACCCATACACAAATTTCATGCACTGGGCCTCTAGTCCTATATAATAATGAGCTAATATGCTAATTAGACTGGATGGCAAAATGACCCTCTGAGACAACCTTTTAGAATGACCTCCCAGAATGACCAGTGGGGGAAGGGGGTCAGCTGGGGATGTGAGGACCGAGGCAGTTGGGGCTTGTGAAGGCCTACTTTTGCACAAATTTCATGCACTGAGCCTCTAGTCTATATATACATATAAACATATATGCATATATATGGCTAAGTGTCTGTCCTTTCCTCTGACCTGTAGCTATGACTCGGAATGATGAGCAGTGGGCAGATGCTCAACACAGTAACTGCCATGATGCGCACTGGCCATTTAAAAATAAATAGCACCATGGACCTGGCACTGACAAACCAACACCTGGCTTCCCCCAAGTGGGACACAGGTCCCTCAACCACCCCTGAGTGACAACCCACCAAATCACAGCCAACACTGCCAAGACCCCATGGCACAAAATGAGGCCCACAGCCCAGCCCAGCCTAACCCTAAAGGTGCTGGGTAATAATGTCACATAACAATGCCCTGAGCGACTAGTGACTAGCCTCCTTGTAGTTTCTTCAGCCCAGGAAACCGAATTGCTTTATAGTCAGGTGCAAACATTTTACAGTTCAACCAAATGTTTGTGAAGCATTTTCCCGTGCCTCGTCATTTGATCTATATGGAAGTCCTGGAATAGGTAGATAGGAGACTCAGTAGAATCCTATTTTCTTTTCATTAGCCAGACAATGGAGATTTATAACGTTTAGAAACTTGGCCCAACTTAAAAGAATTAAGAAATGGTGGAACTTGAAAATGACTTTAGGTTTTCTCACTGTTCAGAATATAGTCAAGCACTGCTGCAATTAAATATTTTACCCTTTTTTCTCCCTGCATGATCTACAATAATAATCTGCTTTGTTTTTATATTTACTGCTGTGTTGCTGACAATTACATGAGAGAGAATTTGGGGTGCTTGAGTAGGCTGGAAAAAAGTTTACATCAGAAAGCAGTTCTAATTTAAGCAAGTTTATATATACTGAATGGCCAGATTATTATGATCCTCTGAACACATAATAAACTGGCCACTCATTGTATATACTATATAATAAAAGTTAATATGCAAATTATCCCCTCCACCAGGAGTTCAACCAGCAGGCAGGCCTGCCAACCACCCATATCCCCTCCCCGTGGCCAGGCTGGCTAGACCCCACCCATGCACAAATTCATGCATTCAGAGATCATAATAAGCTGGCAACTGTGTGTGTGTGTGTGTGTGTGTGTGTGTGTGTGTGTGTGTTGTGTAAATATATATATATATATATATATATATATATATATATATATATATATAGCTAAGTTGACTTCCACATGTGTGATACATATAAAGCTCTCACTAGCACCAATCGCACGTGTGTATTTCAATCTGTCATTGCCAATTGTGAATTTGGTTGACACTTATATTATAGAGAAAGGGCAAATAGCAATATTAAAATATTTCTTCTAATTAATTTATTTTAATGTGCATGAATCTGTGCACCAGGACACTAGTAGTAGTAGTAGTAGTAGTAGTAGTAGTAATAATAATAATAATACAGAAAATAACAAATGTTGATGATGATATGGAGAAACTGAACTCTTATTCCTTGCTGGTGGGAATATAACATGGTTCAGTTGCTGTGGAAAACAATTTGGTATTTCTTCATAAAGTTAACATAAATTACCAGATGATCCATTAATTCCATTCCTAGGTATATACTTCCAAAGAACTAAAATGTACTCAAGCAAATACATAAACATGCATGTTCATAGCAGTACTATTCTCAAAAGATGGAAACAGCCCAAAGAGCTGAAACCGGCTTGGCTCAGTGGATAGAGTGTCAGTCTGCGGACTGAAAGGTCCCAGGTTCAATTCCGGTCAGGGGCAGCTGGTCGATGTTTCTAGCTCTCTGTCTCTCTTTCTCTCCCTTTCTTTCTATAAAAAAAAAATAAAATATATTTTTAAAAAAGAAAGAAACAGCCCAAAGAGCCATCAGCTGATGAATGGATAAACAAATTGTATATATACAAGCAATTGAATATTTTTGGCCATAAAAATGAAATATTAATATTCACTGCAACATGGCTGAACCTAGAAAACATACTAAGAAAAAAATGCCAAACACAAAAGATTGCATAATGTATGATCCCATGTATATGAAATATCCAGAACAGATAAATCCAGAGACAGAAAGAAGATTGATGGTCGCCAGGGGCTGGCAGGAGAGGGAGTGGGAGCAGCTGTTTAATGCATATAGGGTTGGATTGACTAAAATGTTTTGGAACTAGATAAAGGTGGTAGTTGCACAATATTGTGAATGTTCTAAAAGCCACTCAGTTGTTAATTTTTAATAAGTTAATTTTATATAAATCGAATTTCAAAAAAATATGACTACAAACTGATTATTTCCATAAGGATATTAGCATTATAGCCTTTCCCACTTAATCTCTCCTATTTTGTACTCCCAGGACACATGTGTCCTCCATCATAGCATGCTATCCCATGTGTTCTATTTTGTTTTATATGCACATATACTAAAGGGGTCAGCAAACTATGGCCTACAGGCCAAATTTATGCTGTTGCCTTTGTGTGTATGGCCCACAGCTAAAAATGCTTTTTACATTTTTAAATGTTTGAAAAAAATCAAAGCTAGGATAATATTTTGTAATACATGGAAATATTGTGAAATTCAAATATAAGTGTTTATTCATCAAGGTGTTTTTTTTTGTTGTTGTTGTTGTTGTTGTTAATCCTCAAGCAGGGATATTTTTTCCATTGATTTTTAGAGAGAGTAGAAAGGAGGGGGAGAGACAGAGAGATAGAAACATCAGTGTGAAAGAAATACATCAATTGGTTGCGTCTCCCAAATTGGGCCAGGAATTAGGCCTGCAACCAAGGTATGTGCCCTTGCCGAAACCGGTTTGGCTCAGTGGTAAAGCATGGGTCTGCGGACTGAAGAGTCCCGGGTTCGATTCCGGTCAAGGGCGTGTACATTGGTTGCGGGCACATCCCCGGTGGGGGTTGTACAAGAGGCAGCTGGTCGATGTTTCTCTCTCATCGACGTTTCTAGCTCTCTATCTCTCTCCCTTCCTCTCTGTAAAATATCAATAAAATATATTTTTTAAAAAAAGTATGTGCCCTTGACTGGAATGGAACCTTCAACCTTTCAATCCACAGAGTGATGCTCTAACCACTTAGCAAAACCAGCTAGTGCATATTCAAGTTTTATTAGAAAACTAGAGGCCCAGTGCATGAAATTCATGCATGGAGGGGTGGTGTCCCTCAGCCTGGCCTGTACCCTCTCCAATCTGGGACTCCTTGGGGGATGTCCAACTACCGGTTTAATCTACCTATAGAATCTACCTGTAGAATCGGGCCTAAACTGACAGTCAGATATCCCTCTCACAATCTGGGACCGCTGGCTCCTAACCACTTTCCTGTCTGATCACCGCTGGCTCCTAACCACTCCCCTGCCAGTCTGATTGATGCTTAACTGCTTTCCTGCTGGCCTGATCACTTACAACTTCTCTCCCCTGCCGCAAACTGCCTCCTCCGCTGGGACTTTGTGACAACATTTGGACATGATGCATGAGGATGTGATGCCACCTAGGCTATTATTATTATAGGTGATCACTCTCATACATTTATGTATTGTCCATGTATGACTGTTTCCTTTCTACCATAGTTGAGTTAAATAATTGCAACAGAGATTATGGTCCACAAAGCCAAAAGTAGTTTTGATCTGCCCCTTTTCAGAAAATGTTGCTGTCCTCCCAATCTGTCCTCCCAATCTTAGATTATAAGATTCTAAGGAAAAGGAATCTCTCAAGCACACAGCCTGATGATTTATATATTTCAGTTTTTAATAAATGTCTCTTACTTTAACACCATTGTAAACTTTTTAGCATTCAAATGTGTGCCACGGGATTCCTGCTCACACATGCTAATAAAATTGAAAGTACTAATTTCTTCATATTTCTACAAAGTTTGACACTTACTTAGTTTGATAGTTAGCATATGAAATCTATAAAAGATTTTTTTACAGAAACTCCATGCTGCAATAAGAATTTATTATATCCAAAAAGAGAAGTAATTTTGTAGTCTTTCAAAAATATACATAAAATAGGTGCTCATGTTGAAATCTTAAAAATTACCCTAATGTACTATTCAAACTTTAACTGTCAGTACATGGAGATATGTTAGTTTTCTAGCACAAAGATAAATTAAGGATTACAAAGTTCTGATCCCTGACATTGCCTCTCTTGAGGATAAATTTACAACAGGTATAACATTATTCTTTTTTTTAATAGTAAATCTTTATTGTTCATATTATTACAGGTGTTCCTCTTTCTGCCCTCCTCCCCCATAACTCCCCTTCACCTGATTCCCAACTCCACCCCATGTCCTTACCCCCGACCCTGTCTTCATCCATAGGTGTAAGATTTTTGTCCAATCTCTTCCCGCACCTCTAAGACCCTCTTCCCCATGAGAATTGTCAGTCCATTCCCTTTCTGTGTCCCTGATTCTATTATATTCACCAGTCCATTTTGTTCTTCAGATTTTTTATTCACTTGATTTTCAGATTCACTTGTATGTATTTGATGTCTTTTTGTTTTCATAATTTTTACCTTTACCTTTTTCTTCTTCTTTCTCTTTTTAAAGAATACCCTTCAGCATTTTATGTAATCCTGGTTTGGTGTTGATGAACTCCTTTAACTTTTTCTTGTCTGTGAAGCTCTCTATCTGACCTTCAATTCTGAATGATAGCTTTGCTGGGTAGAGTAATCTTGGTTGTAGGTTCTTGTTGTTCATCATTTTGAATATTTCTTGCCACTCCCTTCTGGCCTGCATAGTTTCTGTTGAGAAATCAGCTGACAGTTGTATGGGTACTCCCTTGTAGGTAACTAGTTGTTTTTCTCTTGCTGCTTGTAAGATTCTCTCTTTGTCTTTTGCTCTTGGCATTTTAATTATGATGTGTCTTGGTGTGTTCCTCTTTGGATTCCTCCTGTTTGGGGTCCTGTGCTCTTCCTGAACTTGTAGGTCTATTTCTTTTACCCGGTAGGGAAAGTTTCCTGTCATTATTTCTTTCAATAGGCCTTCAATATCCTGCTCGCTCTGTTCTGGCACCCCAAAAATCCAGATGTTGGTACGCTTTAAGCCGTCCCGGAGGCTCCTTACACTATCCTTACACTTTTGGATTCTTCTTTCTTTCTGCATCTCTTGTTGGGTGATTTTTGCTTTCTTGTATTCCAGATCTTTGGTTTTGATATTGGGTTATGTTGATCTATAGTTGAATTTCTGTATATTCTTTATTTCAGACATCGCATGCTTAATTTCTGACTGATCCTTTTCCATCTTTTTGGTATTCTCATTAAAGTCCTTGAAGGTCTCACAAAGCTTCTTGGAAGTCTCATCAAGTTTCTCAAAGATTTTTAGAAGATTCTTGAGTAATCTTATAAATGTGATTCTGAACTCTGTGTCATCCAGTAGTTTACTTTCCTCCACATCTCCCATTTGTGGCATTCTTCTGTGTCTCCTCATTTTGGCTGCCTCCCTGTGTTGATGGAGTAGCTATGTGTGGTAGGTGACCTATAGGGGTCAGTAGTTCAGCTTCTCCAATCACCTGAGGTGGTCCCTTTTGGTGTATCCCTTTTATGGGCTGAGTGTAAAGTCTTGGTGTAATTAAGCCTTGATTGCTGTTGGTACATGGGGAGGAATTGATCTCCAGGCAAATTGTCTGTGAGGATCCACTGTGTCTATAAAGGAAGAACTGCTGCGCTGGAGACACGCTTTATTTCAGTGGGGCTTTGGTGCTCAATGAGTCTGTCTCCCAAATATGTCACTTATGGGTGTGGGTTGTTGAAATTGACCACTAAGAACACTGGCTTCTGGATCTCCAATGGATTCAGCTACTGTCTGAGGCCACTCTGCAGGAGCTACCACAAGAACTACAGTTTTCTCCTGTTTGTTTGGGACTTGGCAGTTTTGTTGCTGGTGCTGCCGTTTATATAGTTAAGCTGCCACAATACAGGCCATTTATATGCAAAAGCCGCTGTGTGGTGCCTGAATGGGTCTGTAGAGTATGTGGGTGGGGCCTCAGGGTGGGGCAGGGTCTCAGGACATCACTAGGCTGGGGTGTGGCTAACAGCAATGGCTACTGTCATCCATCCCTGTCCTTCCGTGTTTCCAAATCCCGGCTTCCCTGAGATCCTGCTCAGTAAAAAATGATTGCTGCATCATTATTTATATCCCTCTGTTTTGTTTAGATGGTCTGGGTTGCATGGGACTCTCAGTATAATCCAGCAAGTCTTTAATTCAGTGGCATTAATGTCATGTGAGGAGTAGCCTTTTGGGGAATCCAGAAACCCCAACATGAAACCAAGAGACCTTGAGCCTATCCTTTTACCTTTCATCATCTATGACAAAGGTGATACCATGCTTTCTGAGGGTCATATATAATAAGTTAAATTTATTTATAATAAATCATATTTATTTTTTATATTTGTGATTGACAGGTTATTCAACAGATTTAGGTGTGCCACATTTTTATAATACATAGATTTGAGCTGTGTATTTATTCTTTCTCAAATACTCTTTGTGTATCTACTAGTACAGTAGCTCTATAATAAGCCAATATGAAAGAGTTTTCAGAGGGTGAAAAAGCTATAAAATGTAATTTATTATTATTATTAAGTAAAATCACACAATGTTGAGCCTAGAAGGCTCTAGAGTTCACCTATAGGAGATATTTATTTCACAGATGAGAAAACTGGATGAGCTCCAAAAGATAAAATGATCGAGTGTTGAGCTTTTCCATTATTCCATGTTGTCCCGTTTACTGATAGAAATAGTATTTCAAATTTTTGCTGTTCCTGCAGTATTTGCCTAAATTGACTTCCTCAATTATAATTTTTTTCAGGCCACATTTTATTTTCTCACACTCTTACATTTTTATTCCCACGGCTTGACTTCAACCTAGTTTCTGTGTCTGCAAAACATTGCAGTATCTGGTTGGGTTTATCAAACATTGATATCTAAGTAGTATATTTATATTTCATTGAAGCATAAGAAGGATATAGCTCATTAGAATTCAGGACTAAGAACATAATATAAAGAGGGAGAACAAAAATGAAATAAGGGAAAAATTTTGCCTTATCTGGACCATTTTGATGTCAGATTCTTCTTCAAAACTATGGTCTTATAAGGGGACATAAATTAATCTGTCAAATTATATCTTGTTAACCAAAAGAAAATCAGAAGCAGTAATAAGATACTTCTGGCAAGAGTCAATTCACTCAATCACCCAACAAACAGTTATGGAGCCCTATAAATAGCCAGGCATTGTAGAAGACCCTCACTAAAAGAAATAGATTGAGTTCCTTTCTTCCTAGGAAGGAATTTAAGAAAATCAATTACTCACTTATTGAGTTCTTACTAGGTACCATGTCCCATACTAAGTATCTTCCATGAATTATCTTTTGATCTTTTGATGTCAAGTTAAAATGAAATCCTCAATAATGTTTCTAGGACAGTACCTGGAGCATATTAAATTCTACAAAATATTAATTTCCTCTCTGTCCTCCTTCTCCCCTCCTTCCCCCCCACCCCCCGCCACACACACACACACACACACACACACACACACACACAGGAGACATCACCATCTTTCCTTCTAGAAAATGGATCCCAGACAGTAGTAGATTTTCAGACATAAATGCATGATGCAACCGAAAGAACCTACTGATCGAACATAAGAAACATCCCCAGACCCAAGGTGTAGCTTAACGGAGTGGAATGAAGCTCAACTGAAGACACAGATGAAACAAATGCTCCCCGAAGGAGCCAGGGACTGGTGTCCACAGGAAATGTTGGAGATGGGACATAAACACAGAGGCTCTACCATAAAGGGTTGAGACGAAAGGTGGTCTGGGCTCTGCTTAGTCATGTAATGGCTCATGCAGTTGGGGGAGGCCCAGGTCCAAGGAACACACTGAAGGAAGCGTGGGCAGAGGCACAAATGAAAGATTGGAGCCTGTCTCATGATGCCCCAGCTTAGAGCCTCCAGAGTGTGGCTTCCAGAACCACAACAGACCAACACTTTCCACAGAGATGGGGAGGAAGTTGTTAGAACAAACACTATCCCGAAACTTGCCCCAAATCTGAACCTAATCAAACCCCAATGTTTTCTTGAGGTTAGAAAAGGCCTGACTTGGCATTTTTAAAACAATATCCATTTGCCTTTTGTCTCCTGTTTGTAGCCAGAAGTGCAAGTTATTAAAAAAAATAATAATTAAATTAAAAACTGGGTTTTATTTTATATTGATTTCTTACTATATGTGTCACCTAGCCAAAACCAGCAAATGTTGGAACGGCCCATGTTCGCTCTCCTGAGATACGTAGATCAAAGTCCTTTGGAACTGCCTTGGCTAAGCAACTGAATATTTCCATTCTTATCCAAACCAAGGCTTCAATCCCTTGCAATTTACTCATATGCATCCACCTTCTCAAGTGTTCTGAGGCATTTCTTTCGGCACACACGTTGGCCTTGAAAGGGTAACAAGCAATTTTGTGCTGGCAAAAGCTATATTTTCAAGTTTATACCTCCCAACCCTCTTCTAACAAAGAGAACAAGACTTTCTGGCAACTTTGTTCATGCTCTATATATTCCATATAGAGGGGGAAATATTTGGAAAGCAACATCAAGCACCCTCTTGCATAGATATTTACTATTTTGCAAAGAATTTTTCAATTTTACATGGCTGAACAGTCCTCCCTCTTAAGTGTAGAAATCACTTTGACCAAGGAAAGTTTTAAGGCAGCTCATGCCATCCAATCAGCAAATTTTCTGGAAAACTGGTCTCCTTCTTTTCTTAAGCCTTAGAGAGAGAGAGAAAGAGAGATGTCCCTTGTAAGGGAGTTGGGGAGAAAAGGGGTGAGGGGTTCATATAAATTTGCCTAATCAGAAAATTTTTATTGGGTAACCCACAATTTACATTTATTGCCCTATTGGTCACCCCTTATTCTAAATGACTTTGATCCATGGGTACATTACCTTTCAGGAAACTATTAAGAGTATAATGTATTACATGCCACAATCTTACTCTTGTCTTCATAAAAATGTCAGTTTACCTACAGCATGTTTTGCCACAGTAACACCTACCTAGATTTTCTTTGTTCCATAAGATACATCAGCAAGCTAGAGTTTGTCTAAATAAAAAAATGAACTCTCAGAGGACTTTCCACCTTTTCAATGGGATGGAAGAAAATTATAACGCCGCCCCACTCAAAGCTGCTGAGAAAACACTGTAGTAACGTCCATCCTTGCCTGTGACCTGTTTTAGCTTCAGCTTCCTTTGGGCTCTAGGGTATTTCTTCAAGGGTTTTATGCTGCCTTGGGTATTTCTTCAAGGGTTTTATGCTGCCTTGGCGATGCCTGGCTGTGTATTGGAAGCTATGTTTATTAGCCCGATCTTTTTCTCATGCCAAATGAAATACAAGTTTATGATCAGATAGATGAACTTCTAAGGTCAGCATCCCTGTCTCAATGTCTGATGTTTCCAAAATATACAAGTGATTTTTAGCTTTAGAAAACCCCCACCTGCTTCTTCCTTTCATGTAACCTGCCTTTGTTCGGTTGTTTGGCACCACCCCTGGGGTGTTTTCAAATATATTTCAAACCCCCCAGCAACCCCATTTCGGCTGATTGACTTCGGAGAACTCTAATGCCGGCCAGGCATTTTGCTGCAGCCCCATTTAGACTCAGCAGGGAGAGCAGATTTAAAAGGCAGATTACATTTTTAGCTTTTTAAAAACTGCTTTATTAGAGAGGCTAAAAGCCGCAGTGGTGGTAAGCTGGATTCTTTTGAAATACAGGCCACGTCAAGACATCTAAGGAGCAGTTCCTCACCTGTGGAGCTCCTCCCTCCCTTTGGGTTTCAATGATGGTGGGGACCAACTGGCTCTGGGCATTTTTTTCTGAGGAGTCCTTGTGGCTCCAACAACAGAATCCATAAAAAACACACACAAAGAGGTTTCATTTAAGGGTAGGAGGCCTTTGAAAAGCAGCTCACCGAAGTTCCCACCCCTGGACTTCTGGCGGGCCAATTTGTGCGAAAGAGTTGGTTACATATGGGCCTCTGTTAATTTCAGGGGCTTGGTGAGGATGTGAAAGGCCGCTTAGAGAGGAAGAGAGAATACTTGCAGTCCTAAATCTTATGACAGGCAGATAGGAATCTAAATGGATAGTTAGGTAGATAGACAGAAAGATAGATAGATAGATAGATAGATAGATAGATAGATAGATACCGTGTTGCCCCCAAAATAAGACATCCTCCGAAAATAAGACCTACTTACAGGTTTCCTTCTGAGTGAAATATAAGGCATCCCTCAAAAATAAGGCCCCCAGGTTCTGTCTCAGAATGAAAATTAATTTACCTTAAACTGGTCGCTAGGGCCGCCCCGACTGGTGTCTAGCAACCAGTGACATTACTCGAAGTCCTGACATCACTGCTGTGTGAATGGAGAGAAATCAGCATGGAAACTTTGTGAAACCTAAACTGCAAGAAGTTGTGACTTGGCTGAAGAATTCATGGGAGAAAATCACTGACAGTTGCATTGCAAATGCACTGCGAGCAGGCTACCTAGACAAGAAGTACTCATTTAAAGACAGTGCTATTGCTAAACATGAGAGATTTGGTCCACTGATTCGGAAAGAAATGGAGTCACAAGAAATTCACCAGGAAATTCAGGAATTGGATTGTTATGATGATGTTCCAGAAGATGATGACATGATTGTCATTGAATAAATGAGTAAATTCTTGATACTGTAGGGTTCACAATTTGTCTGGTTTGTGTTGACAACTACCAACTA
The DNA here is from genome assembly GCA_963924515.1 of Vespertilio murinus. Lineage (NCBI taxonomy): Eukaryota > Metazoa > Chordata > Mammalia > Chiroptera > Vespertilionidae > Vespertilio > Vespertilio murinus. The sequence continues at coordinate 21,966,366 of OZ004712.1, forward strand.
CCGTGCTACCATACCATATACAGGTAATAAATTTCCTTTATTTTCATTTAACAATAAATGTGTACCATATTCTTCTTCATGGAAAAATAAGACATCCCCTGAAAATAAGACCTAGCGCATCTTTGGGAGCAAAATTTAATATAAGACACTGTCTTATTTTCGGGAAAACAGGGTAGATAGATAGATAGATGGATGGATGGATGATAGATAATGTGAGGGAAAGAGAGAGAGAAAGAGAGGAAGTGGGAGGGAGGGAGAGAGGGATAGAGAGAGTAACAGAGAGGAGCAAAGAGAAATAAATGGAGGCCACAGGAGTGGCTTCTCCTTCACATTATCTTACAACACGTGTTACAGGCCTTCAGTGCCTTCCCTTTCACTTATTCGGGGTTCTGTTTGAACCATACCAGGAGCTTCTTGTACGCGGGCTGAGGGTCAATGAAAAGAAGGTGGGCATGATGCAGTTCTGAAAGAGTCCGTACAGAAGGTTTTGTTTAGAGGTTTTGGGATGAAATGAACACTACTAGGTTTCAAGAATGTTCAAAGAGAAAGTGTACTAAGAAGCAGGCTGGATCCTATTTACAAGCAAGACACGGGCTTAAACTAGCGATGTAACTAGTCAGAGAAGGCAAATAGGCGGCATCTGCCACCCACTCCCTCTGTGCCCAAAGAGACTATCAGCAACTAATCATAACTCCTATGCCAAACCCAGACGCAGCCTTAGCATCCTTCTCAGCAGGCTGCTGCCGTCCAGGGTTAGAAAGGGGGTATCCCTAAAGAAGTATAGGGATCAGTTTAGAACTCAACACAGATTCCCATGGGTAGGGCAATAGGTGACAGAATTGAGTGGAACTGCAGGATGGGGACTAGCCGAATGTCAAGTGCATAGTCCGTCCGAACAGGGTGCTGGGGACTCAGATTCAGATGTTATCCCACAGGATCTGGGACCCATGTCACCAAATGTTTCAGGAGTAAATAGAAATCCAATTATAACTTGGAATCTCTGTATTTTTTTTTTTAAAAAAAAAAGATGGCTCCTAAAAGAGAGGAGAAAGTTAATTCCACACGGGTCAAACCAAATATTTATGCAGAAAAATAAGTGAATAATAATAATAATAAAACCTGCAACTAATGTAGCCTCCAGGCTTAGAAGAATTGAAGAAAGATTCCAGTTTGCTCTTATCTTCCCTGAACTACCTTGCTACCTACCAACTATAGCTTAAAAAACAAAAGAAAACCATCTTACCAGGGCTTACAGAGGGCATGTGACAAATTGCAGAAAATTATAGCCAACATTTTGTGGTTGCTGATCTCCCCTGAGTCACACACTAGTGGAGTCCTGAAAAAAAAAAATAGGCAAACTTCAAAGATCAAAGTGTCCAGGGCTGCAAAGGGGACCTTTCCACCAGCTTGCTTTAGTCAGGATCCTCCCTCGCCCCACCCCCTTTCTGTCAATCACAAAGCAGTTGTCTCAAAGCTCAGGTTCGGACAGTGTCAGAGGCTAATGACACTGTCAGAGGCCCCTTGCCTGTGGCTTATTTCAGTGTTCCAACCCTCTGGGTCTTGGTCTTCCTTTGGGCTGTTTACATGCAATTTCCTTCTGGGTGGAACTTTGTTTTTCCTTCCCTTCTTTTGAGGCTGTTGTTTTTTCTTAAAATAGGAGGTCATTTCAGGCAGAAATGTGTTTTCGTATCCTTGCTTCCTCTATGGCTGGGACTGGGGCCCTGTTGGAAAGAAGGAAATTTCCACTTTGTTTACAAGGAGGGATTGGTTTTCTTTGGATGTCCCATTCATTTGCTGGGTAGGGAGTTTGAAGTGCCCGGGATTATCTAAGGAGATCAGAAAAGTCATTTCTTTGATTTTTAGAAATGTCATACATCCCGCTTTTCTTCTCCTTCTTTATTGTTTTCTAACCAGTTCATGTTTTTTTCCAATGAATCTTAGCTTCCCATATGTCTGTCCCTGCAGTTCAGTTCTCCACGTTGCCTTCCCGAGATCTTTCAGCTTTCATTGTCAATAGGGATAATTTGACCAACATTCTGGACCAATTCCAGCATGAGTCATAGTTTTATACTTTGGGTTGGAAAAGTAATTTTCCCCTTCTCTTTAAAATGCAGCCATGACCCGTTACTGTGACCGGGAAAGAGACGTGGTCGTGCATCTCTACCCCATCCTCCCGTCTTCACAGACTCCGTCTGTCACCCACATCAAATAATGTCAGCATCACCCAGGACGGTGTGGACTCTTCTAGGCACCGCTGAAAGTTCACCCTGGCCACTGGAAGAATAGATTCAAAGATAGGACATTAACCGGAAAAAAAAAAGTTTTCCAATCCTTCCCAAACCAAACAGAATCAAAACTTTCTAGGTAAATCTTGTGATAACTTCGGTAGGTTTGATGCAAAAAAAATAATAATAATTATAAAACACTGTCTCCAAGGTCACTCCCAATATGGGATTTATGTAAAGGACCATGTTCACGAACAAAAAAAATACTCAAAAACCTCAACTAAATGGATCGAAGCAATCAGATTTCAATGTTGATTTAGTACCATTTCATTTTCTATAGGCTTGTTTATTCTAAGCCTGAGGACAAATGAAAGTAATGAAAAATAAGGTAGGTCATATAAGAAGGATTGAGATCAGGAAATATGTGACCAGAGAAGGGAAGTGTAGTGGTTAGAGCACATGGATTTGGAGTCAGGCAGTTGTGGGATGGGTTTTCAGTCACGTTGGTACTAGCTGAGTGGCCTAAAGCAAGTTACTCACTATGTCTATTCTTCAATCTTCTCATCTGTAAAACAAAGATAATAATAGTACCTTCTTCATAGAGTTTTATTGGATTAATGTATTTAAAGACTTAGTGAGTGCTCATCACACCAAAATAGCAATAATTCTAACCTTTATAAGGCACTTTCTCTGCATCAGGTACTGCCTTTACTTGAATAACTTGATGAAGTAGGTATCATTGTTACTATTATTATTACCCTCACTTTACAGATGAGGAAATTTGGGACTCAGAGAGGTTAGGTAACTTATCCAGGACCACAGAGCTATCAGGTAACCAAGCCAGGATTCCAGTCCAAGCGAACTGGCTTGAGCCTTTAACCACTATGTGACTTGTGTTGTTAACATCTTTTAAATGTGCAGAGTCTGCATTATTCCAGGTGGTGTCCTAACTTTATTTCATCTTTAAACCAACCTCTTATGTTGCCTATGACTTTATATACAATGCTGTATATGAAGATATGTTCAAATCGAAATCCTGTTATCCATAAAATATCTATCTCTCTCTCCCTCTTTCTCTCTCTCTCTCTCTCTCTCTCTCTCTCTCTCTCTCTCTCACACACACACACACACACACACACACACACACACACACACCAATTTGGTTACTCTCATTGGGCTCTACTTCCTAAGTCAGAAAATAGTAACTGATGTATTTCAAAAATATTTTCTTTGGTGTAAAAGAGGAAGGGGTTTCTAATGCACTTTTGCTTCTTAGTTACCCAAGAATTTGTTACTTGAAAGCTCTTGCTCCTTTTACAATTCTGGTTAACTGGGATTTTTCTTTATAATAAGATAAATACACATAGTTGAAATTACAGAGTCAAATAGCATTAAGTCCAAAAGGTACAAATGCTCTAATTTATCTAGTTTCTACAGAAGCAAACATTTTAAGTAGATTGTTGGTAAAAGTCTAAGTAACATTTTCATTGTCCTAAGAAATGAAGTTTGGAGAATAGAAGGAGTGTATGTGTGTGTGTGTGTGGGGGGGGGGGTAATAACATCAGAAAAAGATATAAAACAGGACCAGGGTAATATATTCTAATAATCAAGAAATTAAACACATCATTGAATATGTTTGCATAAAAATAATATGCTGTCTTCATATACAGCCTACATTTTATTTTAGATTTCACTTCACCATGTAGGAACTCATTTGATTTGCAAAGGAGAAATAATATTTAATATTAGGTAGGAATAGTATCATTTCATTTTATGGAGGAGGAAACTGAGGCTCCGAGAACCAATGGCTTGACCTAGGTCACACAGCTGGTTACTTGCAGAGCCAGAACTTATCATTTCCTCCTCTTTCTACTAAGTCACAATTCCCAGTGGCACTTTGGCTGAGCTTAGTTTGACAGCTTATTTAGACCAAAACGGCTTTTCCCAAAGGGCTGGGGATCAGGAAGGATTTGGGTGGGGGAAAACCCAGAAAGAGAGGTGGTAATCCATATGGGCACCCCTCCCAAACCACCTTTGAAGGGCCCAGGCAGTGCTGGGAGAAAAGAGGTCACGGGCAGGAAAAGGCGCCGTTCCAAAGAGCAAATGGCCCGATTTTCCCACATCTGGCCGTGCTCATCCCTCATTTTATTTTGTGTTAAAACGACTGACACTCCAGTCAAACTCCAGGGATGAGTCCTGGCTCTGTCATTCACTAACCTCTTTTTGCTTCATTTCCTTGCTGGTAGAACGGGGTTCGTAACAGTACTGCTTTTGTAGGATCGGTGTGAGAATTCAACAAGGGAGCCCACCTAAAAGGCTTAACATTATAACCGACCCATGGGAAGTACTTAATAAACACCAACTATTAGCATCGTGATTATTTGGCGATCTAAGGGGCAGAGGCAGGATTTGAATCCAGCCACCCAAACTCCAAAGACCAGTTTCTTTGGTCTTCGTTCTTGCTCGGCCCGTCCATCTGGAAAGCACTTTCTCTAGATGCCATCGGCATGGCTTGCTTCCTCTCTCCATTCAGGCACCTGCTCAAATGTCACTTCCTCTGAATGACCTTTCCTGGCCGCCTGATCTGAAGCCACATTACTTGCGACTGTCTATGTCTTTAATCTGCTTCACGGTTGTTGTTGTTTTGTAGCACTCATAGCAACCTGATACAATACTGAATATTTATTGTATTATTCATGGGTTGCTTTCTCCACCATTAGAAAGCAAGCTCCGGCCGAAACCGGTTTGGCTCAGTGGTAGAGCGTTGGTCTACGGACTGAAAGGTCCCAGGTTCGATTCCGGTCAAGGGCATGTACCTTGGTTGCGGGCACATCTCCAGTAGGGGGTGTGCAAGAGGCAGCTGGTCGATGATTCTCTCTCATCGATGTTTCTAACTCTCTATCCCTCTCTCTTCCTCTCCATAAAAAAATCAATAAAATATATATTTTTTTAAAAAAGAAAGAAAGCTTCATGGAGGTAGGAGCTTGGTTGGGCTAACATTCATAGCCTTATGGCCTAGAAGAATTCAACTGTTTGTGGCATAAATGTATAAATCAGTGAGGGAAAAACTTAATAGCAATAGCTACTAAGTTGAACCACTAACAGAGGGGCCAAAATATGGATAAGACCTCATTCACACTTTAGCTGGAAGGGCCAATGACAGAATGTCCCAAGGCTAAACGAGTGATGCCTAACATCGGGTACTCACCCCCGGAGTCTTATCTCCTTGCTAAAGTGCCGACTTGTCCAGCAAGCCAGCCTGACAGTCTAACCTTCCCTCGTGAAATATTCTAGACACAAATCTCATAAAATCCAATGAAGGGCTTTGAGAAAGCCACTTTAAGAGTTTAAATACTACTCAACCCTACTCTCTATGAAATAAGACATATCATTTTCTTGGAGGTGGCATTCCCCAGAGAAAGTACCACTCAGAGCACATTTCTTCTCTGAATAATCTCCTCCCAAGAGTAAACTGAGAACTAGCTACTTTAGCACTGCTAAAATTCTGTGGGAGGGTGAAAACGAGGCCCTCAGCCTCATTCAACCCAAACTACTGCACTGTGTGTCCCAGGAGTGAGTCATTAATCAATCCCATTAAGTTATAATTCTTTGTTGAGCTGAGAAAATACAACTCAAACAGTAGCAAACAGTTTCTCCCCCCCTTGCCATTTACCCCTAACTATGAAGAGCAGCCTCTAAAAACTTCAGTCTTCCTGAGATTAGCGGGTCTGCAAAATGTCCATGGGATTTGCCAAGAGAGAAAATGTGCCAGACTCGATGAAGTGTGAGAACACTGCTTGATTCTGACCACTCACACTCAAAACGATTTCCACAGGCCAGATAAAGAAATGCAGAGCTCCACAGGATGGCATGACTCAAATAAAACAAATCATGTACATGATTCCCCCACTGAGCCATGTTCTAAGCCATCCCGGGGTGGACAGTTGTTAGCTAACACAGAACAGACCCTAGGCTCCCGAATAGGAAATCCTTTTATGACAAATGACATTGTGTGTGTGTGTGTGTGTGTTGATAAGTGGTGACCACAGGAAAATGGCATGATATAATGAAAACATCAATGGTTATGGCTGAGGAAGACTACACTGTACTTCATCAGAAAACCTCACCTTGATTGGATGTGATGGACCAAAGGGAGGAACAGCCACTAGGGGAGTCAAATCCACACTCATAAAAACAAGGGCATAGCAAAGTGCCCAGTGAGGATTATTTAAAGGGCAGCACAATGGAACATAATTTATCAAGTGTCTGCATATTCCAGACACTTGATAAATTATGTTCCATTTGCTAACATAAATTATGTTAGAAGTTAAAGAGATAAGGAGGCACAAGACACATTCCTGCTGTGAAGGAAGAGGAAAATACTAATTTAAATGTGATCTCATCTAATTTGGTACTTGTAAGAATCTAGTAGGGTAGACAGAGCAGGTTCCATTGACCCCATTTTACAGATAAGTAAGCTAAGGTTCAAAGTCATGTGCTCCAGGCTGGCCAGGAGGGAGTCTGCAGCTGGGTCTCTGAGTCCCAGACTCTTAGTATATCAACTCCGCAGCTGGCTCCATTTTTAGACAACTGGGAGAAAAAAATAGGGGTGGGGGGAAGAGAGAGAGTCTTCCTTCACGCCTAATCCTCAGGTGTGCTAGAATCTGACTGATAACTCTAAACTTTTAATCATGTCCATGTATCATCGCAAACGTTTTTTAGCTGTCTCTCCTAAAACCATGATATACCCACATGACCATCTTGAGGGAAAGCTCATAAAATTTTCAATTCTCTAGAAAATGTTACTGCAGATCAGGTCAAACCAGGATGATCATAGATGAAGAAAAAATCACCTAATCAGTAATTGAGGGAGAGGAACCTTGTTTTTCCCCAGAGCCTCCAAATGCCCAGTGATCAAAGGTTTTAGATTCACCTCAGTTCTGAATCATTGGATCCACTGGCAACTTAGAAACTCTTGGCAAAACACACCTTAAAGAGAGAGATTAGAGTCCAGCTGTGGGCAAACTATGGCCCGCGGGCCGGATCCGGCCCGTTCGGCTGTTCTATCCAGCCCTGGGAGCCGAAAGAGCGGAGGGTTCTCTTGCTCTCCCCTCCGCTCCTTCACCAGCAACCCAAGATGAGAGTGCCAGTATGGTCAGGTTGCTTTTGTTCCGGCCCTCCGGTCCAGTTTAAGAACCCATTGTGGCCCTCGAGTCAAAAAGTTTGCCCACCCCTGGATTAGACCATTTAATTCAATCTATTCATTTTACATATGAACAGTGGAAGCCCAAAATTGTGATGGGATTTGCCCAAACCCACCCAGCTCCTCAGTGAATGGCCGAGGACAGTGGTCGGCAAACTCATTAGTCAACAGAGCCAAATATCAACAGTACAACGATTGCAATTAGATTCTTTTGAGAGCCAAACGTTTTAAACTTAAACTTCTTCTAACGCCACTTCTTCAAAATAGACTCACCCAGGCCGTGGTATTTTGTGGAAGAGCCACACTCAAGGGGCTAAAGAGCCGCATGTGGCTCGAGAGCCGCAGTTTGCCGACCCCGGGCTTGGGCCTAAACTCTAGGCTGTCCTGCCCCCTGATCCTCTGAGGCGTTTTCTTATTCCACCATTCCAAACTGTCTCTCCCAAATAAAATAAGTCCTGCTGATATATTAGTTCCTGTTTTTACTGAATTGGTCTGGTTCCTTGAATCTTCTTCCTGTTGTTTACCTGTCCAAAGCACCAGGCCACTGATGGAAGCGCCTCAGTCCCCATGGCTCCCAGAGGCCACCATCAAGCAGGAAGGCGCTTGTCTCTCCTACTTGGCCAGTCTCATTTCCCCTACATAGACAGGGGATCCTTGTTGTAGATGTCAGCCTAGAATCCTTCAATAACTGGCAGAGCAAAGAGATCATATCTGGACTTAGCAGGTAGACACTCATCTACAACCTGTGGGTCAGGTGATATTGCACTCTCTCCAGCATACCTTGATTGAAGAACCACATAGTTTTATTGGAGTCCTTGGGATTATATCACCATGTTAGCTACTGCATTTACTAGTCCTACCTTCTGTTTTTTATATTTTCCCTTTCTCATAGTTGTTTAAGAAGTGATAGTTTTGTGGGCTATTACTTGAATGAAAAGAAAGTGACAAAAACATTATACAAAAAAAAAAAGATGAACGCAGAGCAAGCTGTAATAAAAAGAGCCCTAACTCCGACATCAGAAGATTGGAGTTCAAATCCAGCCTCTCACACGCTTTGTGACTTTTGCCAGTAGTTGAACTTTCCTGAGCCTCATGTGTTCGTGTGTAGAATAGAGATGATAATTCCGTGACACGGAGTCTGAGGGAAGTTGAGTGAGAAGTCTTTGAATGGGTCTGGAATGGGGCCAGTTGTGGTACATGGTGACTGAATCTGAAAGTGAAGGATTTTCAGAAACACAAGAGCAACTTTGTTTATCGGAATTTATTTCACTGTTGCTCTGGTTTCTCTTATAACATTGGCACTCTCCACAGTATATTTTCAAAAGGCCTAATTAACTTTTTCAAAATCAAATGTAAATGAAATGTTAAGATATCATGGTGCATATTACTAAAGTATGTATTACATGTGTACTCTTAAGAGCTTAGTAAAGAAAAGTATTTATTCAAGAGAGGTAGATTAAATAGTTGTTAAACTCAGGCAGCGTTACTCTTAGGAGGGCAGCAGTAGAACTTTGGATGTCATCCAGAGAAAAACATTAAACAGCATGAATACAAAATCTTTCAGAGTGTGGTAGGAAATAAAAAACCTGCATTAAATTGGACATTAAAGAGGGCCTGAGTTTTTCTTCTTTTTTATGGAGATCAAAACAGCAGTCCAAACAACCATTTCTTTTTTTTTAAATATATTTTATTTATATCTTACAGAGAGGAAGGGAGAGAGATAGAGAGAGAGAGAGAAACATCGACCAGCTGTCTCTTGCACACCCCCTACTAGGGATGTGCCTGCAACCAATGTACATGCCCTTGACCGGAATTGAATCTGGGACCTTTCAGTCTGCAGACCGACACTCTACCACTGAGCAAACCGGCCAAACAACCATTTCTTAAACCAAAAAAAAGCAACATTAATATTTTTAAAAATAATTCCTAAATTGTATTAAAATTAATGTTATCAGCAAGCACATCACCACAATCCACATATTTTTATTACATTTTACCTACCATTTGCATACAGATTTCAGATAACGTGCCATCATATTTTGAACTCTACGAACTCTCCTTTACATTATATTATAAATATTTTTCACTTATTTAGTTGGCTGCATAATATAGTTCATGATGTTGCTGAGTCTAAATTTAATGAATTCTTTCTCTAATTCTAAACTTTGTTTTTCAAAAATTCAATTAAATTCAATGACTATGAGTTTTTAAAGAGTTTCTATAGTTTCCCCTTCAAAATTCCCTTGAATTCCTGGTCCCAGTGGCCGTTTCAGTTATGCCAAGTATGACAAGGACATGTCAAACAAAGAGGTGGAGAAACAATCAAGTCCTTAAAACTACTCTTCCAGGGCAAGGAAGACCGTGAAGAACAGGAGAAGCACAAATATAAACAAACAAAAAGTTGTTTCCTGTTTGTCTTCAGTTATTGGGCAGAATGATTATTTGACTTCCTTTTGTGGATTTATTTCACCAGTCGCTTTTTATAATTCTGTATTCCCTTTGGCCTGGTAGAGATTGCCTAAAAATAGGAGCAGGAAAGAATTCTGGCCATATTTAATTAATTAATTTAATTTTTTTTATTGATTAGTTTTAGAGAGAGACATCAATGTGTTGTTCCACTTACTTATGCATTCATTAGTTGAATATGGCATGTGCCCTGACTGGGGGGTCGAACCCACTACCTTGGCGTATTGGGACGTTGCTCTAACCCACTGAGCCACCCGGCCAGGGCTGGACCTGTTTTAATGTGTATATATTTGCATTGATTTATATCCTGGCTTGTTATAAAAAGGACTTAAGGCCCTTAACAATGCAATTTTTTCTTGTCCCTCCTCTTCCCCACCCCCCATTTCTATTCCTAAAGCATTTCCATCACTTACAGACGTTGAATCTTAGAGTCTTATCTTATATTACAAGTATATAATATTTTAATTTCTTTTTATTTTATTCTCTATAGAAATCAGTTTGACGTGAACAGTTTCCTATCAACATTCAGGGGTTATTACAAAGGTTTTACATTTGTCTTTGTTATATCTCTTGGGTAATTACGACCTGGACAGAGTATTATTTGTTCAACCTTCTGAGGTCGCAGAGCAGTCTCCTCTGGTTTATGTCTGTTAATCAGCTAAGAAGCAGTAGATTAAGTTATGAAAAAGCTCCATGTTGACGATTTCTGAATGCAGGGCTTCACAATAACATGCAGGCAGCTGGGCTTTGGAGCCCCGGCTGCGTGGGTCTGGGGATGTCCCATTGTTCGTTGCCGGTGAAATCGTTCTGTCACCGTGTTTGCTAAGTCACTGCATGATTTTTTTATTGGGGTTTGCTTTTGTCTGTTTGTTTTAGCATTTGCTATGTGCCAGACTTCTGTGTTATGTGCAGTAGCAAGAGGCATTTTGGAAATGTCAGGAGAAAGATCTGATCTCCAGCAAATATAAATCTTCGCACTTGTGTGGACCTTTAGAACAGAAAGGTTTTCCACATGTGGCCCTCACAGCCACGCAGGGAGATAGACAGGACAGGAATGATCATCTCTGTTTTACAGGAATAAGTCAGAAACCCGGATTTTGTGAGTTGCTCAGATCCATCAGCACTAGAATGTGGAAGACACCGGGCTCAAACCCAGACATTCCTGTCCTTAATCCAACCTGCTTTCCACCACTCACCACTGATATTAAGACATTTTCTAAGTAACTCCCCTCTTTGAGGGTTTTCTGCAATGCCTGGTTGCAAATTAATCCTACAACAGGCCAAGTTGAGGAGAAACCTCTGTGCTTGTGGGATGATTTCTTCCTTTGATGTGCCTGCACTCTCTGCAGAATGGATCCACCAGTTCTCTCCCCCGCTACAGAGCTCACTAGCTGAGATGATACTCTGAGGAGTGAGATTTCTCAAATCAGCCAACGGTGCAGGGCTTCCTAAATCACATCTTGAAAGGATAAGCAAAGTGGCCCTCCCTGACTGGTGCTAAATCTTCAACAAACCCAGGTGGCGTTTCTCCTGGGTTCCCATATTTCCTCCCTGTCCTCAGCCAAAGTCCACATTCCTTTCCCTGTCACCACACACAGTTTGACCCTGGGCCAGGATGGCCGCTTCCTCCGTCCTTTTGAGGTCACCGCCAGTGCTGCTCTGTGGACTCCCTGGCAGTGGGCATTTGGGGACAGCTGCAGACCACGCCCGCGGCAGCAGCCCCTGCCCCTTACCTGACAATGGCCTTGTGTTCTCCCTGGCACCCTGGGAGGAAGACCCATCCCGCTCAGCCCAGGCCTCCCACCGAGTGTGCTACTTGGGGCCCTCAACCGAAGCAGGAGGGTGGTTGACTGTCGGAGGTTACTTGACCACCATTACCTCCTCCTCCGCCCCAGCTGCCTGTTCAGCCAGAGGTGTCACAACAATCCCAAACCTACCCTACAGAGGTTTGGGGATTGTTGTGGGGGGAAAAAAAGTGAATATCTTCTTAGTCTTTCTCCACCCGCCCCTCCCCAACTCCCACACTCTTGTTGCTTTGAAAAGACCTGAGTGGTGGGCCCAAAGTGAAGAGATATTTTTGCATACAGTTGTGTTTTTTTTTTTTTTGTCTTTTTTTTTTTGGGGGGGGGGACAGAGGAAGGGGGAAGTCCTTGCCCAAATAGCTGAGAACATTTTTATTATAAAAACCTGTGATGAACCACTGTGAGGAAGATTGCTGCCCCCCACAGTGAGGTTGGAGAACAACAGCACCGTCTACTGGACAGAGGACTGAGTCCATTGGTGGTGTCCTGAATGCAAGGGCCTTGAGGAAATATGGCTGACGCTGTGGGTTCATTCTTTTATCCATTCATTCGGCACTGGACCCTGTGCAAGGCAGTAGGGATAAGTAAGACCCAGAGTCCTCGAGACATTCTGTGGGCATCCAGGACTGGGCCCTTTCATCTCTTGTTATTTCCTTCAGTTCCCCTCTGATCCCTGTCCTCTGCTACATGGGATATTGGCATATCTATATTAATTAACCAGGCTGCTATATAACCAGGTAATAAGTTTCTTCTCCCTTGTAAATTTGAACCCTTGGATCCTTAATAAGGCTATTCAAGAATGATCCTAAAGGTAAGATATTCAGGCAACTTGGCAGATACACAGCAGATAAATGAGTTGGATATGTGACCCTCAACCAATTATTGCAGTCAGTGGCTGCCTTTTAACTCATCCAAATGGACAGCTTTGGTCAACAGGTTAGAATACAAAGAAAGCTCAAATTTTCTTAGGCAGAACAACTTCATTATGAATATATTTTTAAATTTCCCATTATTAATGAATGTGTCTATAAGATGTATAGTCAATCTTTAAAACCAAGTAGGCTACAATAATATCAGGAAGAGAAAATGAGCAATGTCCATACTGAGGCAGAACACCTCTCTGTAGATTGTGGGAAAATTAAGGAAAATAAATATCTAAGCCATCTCTATCATTATTAGAACAAACTTTCTCCTCTAAAGAGATTAGTTGCCCATGGCTTCCTAACACTCAGATGAAGAGAAGCCTAAAGTATGATACAGAATCAAGAGACTGAAAAAGTTTTGGATATCCCCTCATTCATCCCTCTCTTTTAAAAGTCAACCCCATACTGATCAACGATATCAATCCTAGTAATAAAAATGTCCTAGGGAAATTAATTTTATGTGTTGTTTTATAGCCCCATTGCAGTAGTTGAAATATATGCATCATCAAAATTTTTTTTCTAACCTCTAATTTATAGCTCCAGATTAAATATAAACCTGTATTTTTTTTGGGGGGGATGGGGAGTGTGAGGAGGTGGAATAGAGATGGAGAGCATCAATTAATTGGCCTCCTCTTGGTAATAGCACTTGTGTTTTTGAAGTCCATGTCTAATTCCACTTATAAACAAGTATTTTCTGTTATGAGCAATTCCAGGTTGATGGCTTGGTTCAAATGAGCCATAGTCTCTTCAACTTTTCATTAAATGTGTTAATAATAACTCACAGTGGTATGGTAGATTAGTCACAGAGGGCCTTTTAGGCTTTATCTGTTGTCCTTTCTGTTTATTCAGGAGGGAATTATGCATGATTTGAATATTTGCAGGCAGCAGTTAATTTTTTTTCACTAACTCCTCTCATTAAAAGTCACAAGTTTTAAATTTAACCAGAAGCCCTTGGTTTATATTTCTAATTTTCAAAAAGGATGTGAAATTTTAAGATCATGACAATAGTGTTTTTAGAAATAAGTGTCCCTCAGTTGGCCTCATATCTTGAACAGGGTTTATCACATAGAAGAGCAGTTTTGCTGAAGGTATCTCTCCCATTTGTCATAGGGTAGCTTTATCTCCTGTTCTGGAGTTTCTATGTCCCACAGTCTGGAATAGAATGGAACTCTATCAACCCCATTGATTCCTGCTGGCAATTTTGACTTCCTGGAGATCAAAGTGAATGTCTTACCTGCCTTGTCACCATGAGTGACAGGCCAGCATTGTGCGGTGCAGTAGATCGATGCAGAGCACAGAAATAATAGTACTTCTTTCTTAACTGGTTCAGTAAAATGAAAGGGATAGTCTCCAACAATTTAATTTCATCCTTCAGGGGCACGTCATGCTTGAGCCTATTGTTACTTAAGGGAGGGAGAGCTGGTGGTATAACTGCTCCCCAGTTGAAAGTTTTACTGCCATCTATCCATTGTTTACCCTTTTGTCTGAATCTAATCATCATTTTAAAGATGGGTCATGAGAAAATAAAAGGAAAAAAAAAGTAAGGAGGGAAAGAATTATTCCTAATAAGCAGGGTACTCTCCGAGTTTCAAAATAGTCATGAATCTTAGAAACTCACTCACTATTTTAGCTAGGAATCCTATCATATGATTATCTAACAATTTTTTAACTGAACCTTTCTGACCAATTACTACTCCTTTCAGAGCATTCATTTAGTCCTTTACTGACAATGGCCAAGCATTGTCAATAAAAAAGCATTTCTAAGAAGCAATATAAGAGCTTTTCAGTATTCCCATAACAGATAGCACATTTTACTAAGGTAGGTTGTACCAACCTTTCTGTAAAGGTGTGTACAGTTTGAGTTTCACCTTAAGAAATATATTCATCTGAAATCATTGGACACATACACTGAAATACATTTATAAGATATTCATTATGTTGTTATATGTAAAGTGAAAATTGGGAAAGCTAAATGTTCCTCATTGAAAAACCTAATGGTACATTCATGATTATAATACTGTATAAACCACTGAAAATGATGAAATCTATCTCTATGGACAGTGAAATGTGTATGTGTGTATGTATGTATATGTGTGTGTATACATATATGTGATACATATGCATTCAGGATATCTATAGTTACATAAGCATAAGTATGAGGCCTGTTCTTTGTTTTTGTTTTTCAAACGACTTTTTACATGATATGTAAGAGAGTGTGTGCATAAGAAAAGTCTTTAAAGAAAAAGAAATAGCCGAAACCAGTTTGGCTCAGTGGATAGAGCATCAGCCTGCGGATTGAAAGGTCCTGGGTTCGATTCTAGTCAATGGCATGTACCTGGGTTGCAGGCACATCCCCAGTAGGGGTGGTACAGGAGGCAGCTGATCAATGATTCTCTCTCATCCATGTTTCTAACTCTCTATACCTCTTCTTTCCTCTCTGTAAAAAATCAATAAAATATATTTTTTTAAAAAGAAAAAGAAATATGTCAAAATGTTAACAGTAGTTGTGCCTGGTATTGTACACAAGTAGCAGTTGTACCTGGGATCACTGGTGAATTTATTCTTCTGCTTTCTATATACATCTCTCATCGTGTTTAAAGCTATTTTCACTGTGAGAGGAAAATGTAGCTCTTAACAACAGAAAATATTTTTATCAGGATCTTGTTTTCCTCAAAGGAAAGCTCTCACGTGTGGAAAAATTCTATGCGCAAAATACAATACATTTTATTTATCGTACGTGGCCAAGGAATGGAGCATAGTAGTTAATTAAGAGTAGCTATTAGCTATACGGACTCTACGTGGACCAGCCAGGGCACATCAAAACCAGCACTACAAAGTGGCTTTCATCCAAACTTGTAAGACCTTCTATTTTTAATGACTGGACCAAAACCAAAAATAAGCATCTGTGGACTCAGCAGCCATTACTAACCCACATTGCCTGGTTGTAAACATACCCAAGTTCCTCCTCCCTTTCCTCACCCACCCACTCTCACAGGCTGAAAGCGACTCGAGGGGCTCTTAGCCAGTATTGGAGCTGGGTTTTGCAAAGTTGCTGGCCTGGCTTGTCGGCAGAGGAGAGAGGGGCTGAGGACCCCGCCTCCACCTCTTTCCTCCTGGAATGATACATAAAGCTTCTTCTGAGAGAAGTCTTCGGTGGCAAGACCACCCACACCGACAAGCTGTGAGGCACACCCTGGTTTTTTTGTTTTGTTTTGTGTTTTGTTTTTAAATATGTTTTATTGATATTTTACAGAGAGGAAGGGAGAGAGATAGAGAGCTAGAAATGTCGATGAGAGAGAAACATCCACCAGCTGCCTCTTGCACACCCCCTACTGGGGATGTGCCCGCAACCAATGTACATGCCCTTGACCGGAATCGAACCTGGGACCTTTCAGTCCGCAGACCGACGCTCTACCACTGAGCCAAACCGGTTTCGGCTGCACACCCTGGTTTTACAAATAGGGAAACTGATGCCCGGAGAGACTAAGTTGTTCACACACGAGAATGGAAACGTTAGAATGCAGGTTTCCTGACACCTGTTTTGTGAGTTGCCGCTCCCACAGCACCTTCTCGGCTCCACCCGAAAAGAATCTCTGCGAGACGAGCAAAGACTCAGACCCAGCCCAGCCGAAGAGGGTCCTTGTCCCAGAGGGGTGGTGCTGGTTTTCTGACTGAAAAATAATTAACAGTTGTTTCAAGTGATTAAGGTTCTTAGGGGAGGCAGCACACCAACATAGAACACTCTTTAACATATCTAACACAAGACCTCTGAACCGCTATTGTGTCCCATGTCACAGGAGATTTTCATCTCAGTATTTAGTGGCCTGCAGGAGATGACTCAGTGCCGTGGAACTTAATTTTAAATTGTTTTCGAATAAATTCACAGGGTCCAACGGTGTGAAACTTTGGAAGGTGTCAGGTGGCTTTGGAGATTTGACACTTTTTAAAGCCATATATCAAGGGTTACCTCTCCGGTACCAGTTCTGGGGATTTATCGTTGTTTCTTGAAAGCTCTCAGCCATGCTTCCCTGTGCAAGAAAATTAAATTTGGAATTCTTGCCATCTTCACCTGCCAGGCACCTCCAGATAGCTCACCTCGTGTGCCTAGAAACAGCTCCGCCTCTCCTCTCTGGGGGCTGTCATTAAATCCCCTCCCCTCCCCCTTTCCAGCCGGGATGCAGAGGGTGCAACCAGCGGTCAAGGTCACCCGGTGAGTCAGCGGCAAGGCTGGGCAGGCAACCCAGACTTTCTGACTCCCTCGCTGGGCCTCTGACCATCCAACCACACACTCCCGACCAGGGCGAAACCAGCTTGGTCTGCCGCAGGGCTGAAAATGCCATGGATCTGTGTCCCTTTCAAACACTCCCGTGCCATTTGTTTCATCCGCGAAGGGGCAAATCGCCCCAGATCATTATTTTTGTTTACTCTAAACAGTTTATTTTTTTATTAATTTTAAAAAGAAATGCTCTCTGAATTTGGAAGAGCAAGAAAAACTGCATCTTCCCCCCTAACCCCCCACCCCCATCGTATCACATTGTGTAACAGTGGCATGTGGTTGCTCCAAAAACCCACAGAAGCGGCTTCCTTTGCCAGCTTCTCCATGGGGCCCTCCTTGCGCTGGGGTCTGGCCGTCCCCGTGGTTCCGGGCAAAGGCAGGTCCCACGGACAAGCCAGGCCTTGACGTGGCTGTTCTTTCTGCTGCTCCTCTGCATGCTCCCGGACCGCAGAGAGCCCAGGGCTCCCGCCAGCCCCGCTGGAAACGTTGTCGGCGGGGCCGGTCCAGCGGGGCGCCAGCCGGGGTCCGGAGCCACTTGCCCGGGGACGCGGGGGCAGCAGCACACCCAGGCCCCGCCAGCAGCACACCGGCTCCTGCCAAAGACCACACGGCGGCGGGAGGAAGGCTTTCACCTCGGAGCCGTGGGCACGCTCCCCCTCTTTTTCTCGCAGCCCATAAAGTTGTTTCTCCCAGCGCTTCGTGCCCGTCATGTTTGATCATGACTCTTTCTTCCTCTGCGTGAACCAAGTTGTTTACTCCCAGGCTCCGAGCGTCCTGCGTGGAGTCAGGGAAGGGGTGTGTGTCGTGAGGGTCTCTCTCCAGGCCCCTCTCCTTCCTGAGCGTGTGTGCAACCTGCTCGGGCAGGCCAGGGTGCTGTGCTCACTCCAGGGCCCCTCAAAATGCAATGCTGCACCCCCAGGGAAGGGCCACGCCCGCCCCAGTGCCCAGCCACTCGTCCAGGGCTGCAGCGATGCCATATATGTCAGAACCAAGTCCCCACAGACACACAGAGTGGCCCCACGTCAGCGTCTCTAAAGGGTTGTACATTTTAAACAAACACTTAAAAAAACAAAAAAACAAAAATGGATTCTGTCTGTCTGTCCCATCACACAGGGCTCCAGACGCATCACCTTATTCTATTTTTCCACTTGCTCTGCCCGAGCCATCCAGCGCCGTGTTCCCAGGAGCAGAAATGAGTTTGTTCAATGCGAGAACACTGGAGGTGCTCCAGGGAGAGTGACAACCTAATTTTGTTTACTGTTCACTCCAAGTTCTAAAGAAGTAAACTTCATTAACTTCCCTGCTAAAAACACAAAGGCTCTACTGTTTGCCCTACCCATAAAATTAAAAAAGAGAAAATAATAACTTTGATGTCCCCAAGGAGGCAGGGTTTTTTGTTTTTGAAGTTTCGATTGCTCGACCCAGGTGATCTCGAAGGCTGACGCTGCTCCGGCTGGCCTCTGACCTGCGAGGGGAAAGCCCAGGTCAGGGGGGCGGCTCTGTGTGGTGGTCAGCGTAGCGGGTCGACCCTCCGTGCACTTAACGGTCCACCAGGCAGCTCAGCTAGCTGAACAAAGAGCTGTTGCATCCCTGCCTGATGTTATAGAGAGAGACACGCATTTATATATAGGTAAATATGTGGCTTTATATACAGATATACATTTACATATAGAAATATAGGTGTACATTTATCTACAGGTATATATATATATACACACATATGTGTGTGTGTGTGTGTGTGTGTGTGTGTGTGTGTGTAGGTTTACACATATACATATAAATATACATTTGTATATAGATATACAGTGATACATAAGCATATAGATGATATACATTTATAGATATGTTAGACATACATTTACACATAAGTGTGTATATATACATATATATGCAGGGTGAGGCAAAAGTTGTTCATATGGAATACATGCAATAATCTATAATAATAAAAGTGTAATATGCAAATCGGCTGAACAGCATAACAGAAGAATGACAGTCCAGACGCTATGACACTATGACACGCACTGGCACCAGGCCAGCCAAGGCAGATGCAATGCAGTTGGTCGGGTAGGGAGAGAGCCTGCCATTGCCTCATGAGCGCCCCACAGAGGGAGGCCAGGCCACCGGCCGGCAGGGCGATCCATTGGGAAGGCTCTGCAATGGCCCCAAATAGGGAGGCCCAGGCCACCCTCTGCGGGGTGATCAACTGCAGGGTTGCCAGTCTGTGAGAGGTGCAGGCTGGGCTGAGAGACCCACACTCCCTAGTGCACAAATAGGTGACCTGGCTCGCGGTTATCAAGCTGTCGCAACCTACAGGTTGAGAATGGCTGCTGTAGAACCTTAAGACCATCAGAAAACACAGATATTTACATTGCGATTCATTAACAGTAGCAAAATTACAGTTATGAAGTAGCAGCGAAAATAATTTTATGGCTGGGGGTCACCACAACATGAGGAACTGTATTAAAGGGCCGCGCATCAGAAAGGTTGAGAACCACTGCTGGAGAGACTAGAGTTCCGTGAGGGAAAAGTGGGGAGGACAAGCGAGCATGCCCTCTACCTTCCAAATCTGTTAGCGGATCTACGAACCCTGTTTAGGCCTGCGTCTTTTTTTTTTTATTTTCTGTCCACAGGGTTGAAATCTTCTCCCGGGCTGAAAGATCATAAGGAAAACTATCTGGAAAAATAATTTTTTAGAAAACTGCTTTCAGTTAAAAAAAAAATTAGCTAGAAAACCAAACCAAACCCCCAAATTAGATATTGGAGCAGATTACCTTTTTTTTTTATGACCTTTTTTATTTCTGCTGAAAGGAAATGGTTGTGTGCATGACTGTGTCAGCAAGCCCGGGCCCCAGCCTCTGACTGCTCGCAGAAATTAAATTGCTTTCAAAGGCAGAGGCAGGTAAGACAGACCAAGAAAAGGAGTTTAAGACCTCGTGCATTCATTAAAATGTATTCAGAGCATGATAAATCTTTCATACATGTCAAACAGTCATCTTTTCTGCTTTATTGTAAAAGCAGCACTTGAAGACCTGAGAGTAACAACGATGTGAAAGTTTCCTTCACAGGACTTTCTTGTTCTCCCCCCACCCCACCCCACCTAATAAAATGGTGTTTATGGCTTAATGTACAGAGTTAGAAAGAAACGATGTGACTAGGAAGGCATAAAGATTTTAGAATCTACAGACTCTAGAATAAAACTGTATTTGGAGGTTGAACTTTTTTTTAAAGAGGCAAACTTTTTTTAAAAAATTTAATTTTCTTATTGTGATAAAAAGGATATAAAACATAGTCATCATTTTAACTATTTGTAAGGGTACAATACCATAGCATTAAATACATTTGCAATGTTGTGCTACCATCACCCCTCTCCAGACCCAAAACTATCATCTCCAGTAAAACATCCATACCCCTTAGATAATAACTCCCATATTCCCCTCCCACAGGCTCTGATAACCTCTACTGGTATTCCACTTTCTTTTTCTATGAATTTGACTGTTTTAGGTATCTCATATAAGTCGGAATAATAAAATATTTGTTCTTTGGTGTCTGATTTATTTCACCAAACATACTGTTTTCAAGGTCCACCTATGCTGTCCCATGTATCAAAATTTTATTTCTAAGAAAGGCAAACTTTTACCTGGAAAGAATCAGAATTTTTGCCTGTTTTCTTCTTATTTGCAGCCCTTGCTCTCTGGAGCTTGTTGACTCTTTTTAGAGGGAGGCAGAGGTCTCTGATCTTACCTGGCTTTGCCCCATTCCCAGTCTTCCGAGCACTTGGAAGTCTTTCCCTATTGCCCGAGATTCTTAAAGACCTTCTGGATATTGTTTTGATATTTCTTTCAGATTGTCTGGTATGATTCCTGTTTTAAAAGCAAAGGACTGGAATCTTACATTGAGGCACTTATGGTCAGCCCCAAAGTATTTTGGGGGGAAGAAAAAGAGGAGGACTCCTTGACCTGAAGACACCTTGTAACTTTCCTTCAGTTAAATCGGGGAGGGGTACCATGTGCAGGCAGTGGGCATTTAACACAACCCGCGATTACAACTCCTCCTTTTTATTACCTTTACTCAACTCTATGAGCTTAATGCCACCTTTTTAACAAATATTATATTAACCCCCTTTAAAAATCTTAAAAAATAAAATTCATAAGCAATATAACCTATGTCCCCCAGTGCTTTTTAAAGTATAAATAATGTGTTAAGCACAATACAAATTAGAAATAAGAGGGAAATTATTTTAAGTGATTTTATTCTAGTAATATCTATCTCGATTTGCTTGGGAATAACGGCATAGAAAAACATAATGAGGTAGTCAGAAGCTGGCATGTAGATGGAGAATCACCTCTGAATTCCGTGACTACAAATATAAACAAAGACGAATGTGTTCTATAGACTACTAAATCCATTGAGGAATTTGGGTGCCTTTTATTTCTCTTTCATGTCTGATTGATGTGGCTAGGACTGGGTTACTATCTAAACTATATAAGAAGCTTATATAACTTAAGACAAAAAAATCAATTAAACAGAGGACATGAATAGACATTTCTCCAAAGAGGACATATAGATCGCCAACAGACATATGAAAGATGCTCAACATCACCATCATCAGGAAAATCCAAACCAAAACCACAGTGAGATGAATGGAGCAGCTGGGGGGGGGGGGGGACCTCACAGTGATATATCACATCTCACCTATCAGAATGGCTTTATCAATAAGTTAACAAACAAATGGTGGCAAGGATGTGGAGAAAAGGGAACCCTTGTGCACTTTTAGTGGAATTTTAAATTAGTGCAGCCTCTAGGGAAAAAGATGTGGAAGTTCCCCCAAAACATTGAAAATAGAACTGCCAAAAGGCCTAGCCATTGCACATCTGGTATTTATTCGAAGAAATCCAAAACATTAATTTGAAAAGGTATATGCACCCTTTTGTTCGTTGCAGCATTATTTACAACAGCCAAGCTATGGAAGCAACCTGAGAGTCCATCAATGGACAAATGGATAAAGAGGTAGCACATACATACTATGGATTATTACTCAGCCATAAAAAGGAATGAAGTCTTAGTATTTGAATAACATGGAAGGACCTAGAATGCGCTCTGCTAATTGAAGTAAGTCAGACAGAGAAAGACAAATACCTTATGATTTCACTTACATGTGGAATCTAAAACACAAACAAACAAACAAACTCCTAGGTAGAGAGTATAAATTGATGCTCACCAGATGGGAAGGGGGTTAGGGGGATGGGTGAAAAATATGAAAGGGATTAAGAGGTACAAATTGCCATTGCAAACATAGTCACGAGGATGTAAAGTACAGCATTGGGGATATAATCAATAATATTGTAATAACTATGTATGATGTCAGATGAGTACTAGACTTATTGGTCCCATCATTTTGTAAGGTATTAAATGTCTAACAGCCGAAACCGGTTTGGTTCAGTGGATAGAGCATCGGACTGCGGACTGAAAGGTCCCGGGTTCGATTCCAGTCAAGGGCATGTACCTTGGTGGCGGGCACATCCCCAGT
Organism: Vespertilio murinus; assembly: GCA_963924515.1. NCBI lineage: Eukaryota > Metazoa > Chordata > Mammalia > Chiroptera > Vespertilionidae > Vespertilio > Vespertilio murinus. The sequence continues at coordinate 21,988,788 of OZ004712.1, forward strand.
GGGGGGTGTGCAAGAGGCAGCTGGTCGATGCTTCTCTCTCATCGACGTTTCTAACTCTCTGTCCCTCTCAATTCCTCTCTGTGTAAAATCAATAAAAATATATTTTTTAAAAATGTCTAGCAAATAGGTTGTACATCTGAAACTATAATATCACATGTCAACTGTAATTGAAAAATAGTTTTAAAAAACACAAAGTTTTTAAAAAAATAGCTCAGAAGAGAAAGTATAACTGGCCTTAGTCTTTTTAATAGTGGGAAGCCAGCAGATAATTCCAAGTGCCTCTAAGAATTCCCAGGTATGCTTGCCTGCCCATGTCCAGCATGGCCTCTGAAGAGAGAGAGGCTCCAGGGACAAATCAGGCATGGAGGCTGCTCGGGTTGGTTGCGGTTTTGTGAATCATTTCCTCATGTCCTTGACCATAGCAGGGGCCTGAGATCTTATCCTTTGCCCGTCTATTTGGACATTCTATCTGCCACCTTTGCCAAGCTTCCTAAACATAGAAAAGTACATAAACACGCTTACTGTGGCATGGTGGACCTGGGGGTTGAACATGCAAATTATGTCCTTACAGCTTCCAAAAAGTTTCAGTTTCTTTCCTCCATCTCATTTTTTCCCTTCTCAGTTCACCCCTAATTGCAGCCTCCTGACCAAAGCTGCAAGCCTTGGCAAAGCGCCCATACCATTGAAAAATATCTAATAAGTCGTTTCTATATGTGCCTCCAGTCCCACCTCCAACTTGGTCCCGTGCCCACAGAGTTCTCTTAGTTTGTCTGAACCAAACTTGGGGGCTTCCTACACGCTGTGCCACAGTCACATTGGAAACTGCGCTTTCCACTCCCCAATAGCTTAGTGTCACAGGGCACCTCTGCTGGGTGCTCAGCCTTGCCCATTTCAAAATTATGTTCTAAAATAGCAAATTCCTCCTATGCCTCTGTAGAGTCCATCCCCCTCGCCCCCCGGCCCTCTATCCCCCAGATCCTCAAGAAAATCCTGTGGATCAGGGAGATGGCACCTTATCACTGAGATCAACCAGGTACAAGACATATTTATTGATTGGCCTAAGTTACACATCTAATAAAAAGCAGAACTGGGAAAATAACACAGATTTTGGTTTTATCATCTATTACGGTTTTTATACTTTTACTTTTAATTCCATAGGTATTTTAGGCATTAGTTTACTAACTCCATTAAAATGAAAACCTCTTTGCCGAAACCGGTTTGGCTCAGTGGATAGAGCGTCGGTCTGCGGACTGAAAGGTCCCAGGTTCCATTCCGGTCAAGGGCATGTACCTTGGATGCGGGCACATCCCCGGTAGGGGGTGTGTACGAGGCAGCTGGTCGATGTTTCTCTCCCATCGACGTTTCTAGTTCTCTAGCTCTCTCCCTTCCTCTCTGTAAAATATCAATAAAAAATATTTTTATACATAAATAAATAAATAAATGAAATGAAAACCTCTTTGATGAAATATGTCATATTTACCCTTGCCACACTCCTGTGAGATTTAGCAGGTCTCTCAAAAATCTTCTTGCTTTCCTGTCAGTACGGTTGGAAAAACCCATCATTTCCTGTCTATCCGCATATGCCAGGAGTGCCTCTGCCCTTCAGATGGTTCAAGGTGCCCTTTCTTTGACCCTGGCCACCGCTGCTATTTTCCTGTATACACAGAGACCGGAACTGCCACCCTGAAAAACACGTAGGCTTACATTTTGGTAACCAAGTTGTGGTAATATTTTGTTTTATTTCTGAAGCACATTGCTGGCAGAAGAGCACTCTGGACTGGAGACTTCTCAGAACAGCCGTTACTACCTGTTCACCACTTCCTCAGACCCCAGCTCCCCACGCGCTTCCCCCTGGTCCTGAAATCTGGATGGCTCTTAGCCCCTTCCCGCCTTCACACCCCCACTGACCTCAAAGCCTAGCTCGCATGCTGCCTCCTCTCTGCAGCTTTCTCTGAACTTCCCGAACAATTCCTCCATTTCTCCCACAGCACATCGTTTTAAACCTGCTTAGCACTTATTTGATTCTGCCGGATATTATAGCTAACTGCTCACAAACGTTTGTTTTATGTCCATACTTGTTTATGCTTTGCCTTAAATTTCACTCCTTTCTTTGCTCATGATTGTTATTCTATTTCATTGCTTCTTCCTGAATTCAAGTTTCTTCTTTGTGGAATAAATTCTCTGAGAGGATCTGGGGATGGTATGTTTCTTTTCTTTTCTTTTTAAAAAAATGTATTTTATTGATTTTTTTTTTTTACAGAGAGGAAGGGAGAGAGATAGTTAGAAACATCGATGAAAGAGAAACATCCATCAGCTGCCTCCTGTACACCTCCCACTGGGGATGTGCCCCCAACCAAGGTACGTGCCCTTGACCAGAATCGAACCTGGGACTTTCAGTCTGCAGGCCGACACTCTATCCACTGAGCCAAACCGGTTTCGGCAGATGGTACATTTCTTGAGTTTTCTATGTTTCAGTTTAGCAACTTTTGGCCGAAAATAACAAAAATCTCTACGCAAATGGTTTAACAAATAAAGGAATTCAGGCACCTACTTTACCAACAAGGCCTGAGATGGGGCAGACACAGCGTAAAAGGAGACGCTCTTCTCATCAACCCACCCTGCCATCTGTACCGTCCTGTTCCACTCTGAGATTAAATCCCTTGTTGGCAATGGCAGAGCACTCTGCCTCTCTCCCTCTTGATCTCTTGAGAGGAAAGGAGATCTTTCACACAAGCCCTCCCAGCAAACTTCAGCAAGAGGGTTGAAGGAGGCGAGTGACCATAGAGGAGGTACTAGCCCTACCTTCTAGGGCCTGTATACTCCCTGAAGAAGGTAAGCTCTTGTCCTAAAGACAATCCAAGTCATCAAACATCTTAAATAAGGAGCAGATTTTCATTTTAGAAGAATCCTCTGGCAGCTGGAAGAAGGAGGTGCGTGGTAGATGGACTGATGGCAGACAACATCCCGTTGCAAGGTGGGCAGTCAAAGCAAGGTGGGCCCTTGTCCTAGCATCGTAGCTTCGGCTTGCTTTTGAGAACTGGAGAAAGCACTTCTGTTTAAACTGCCTGGTTATGTCATTAAGGTCTCTCACCACCCCTTGTTTGTCAAAACATTGCCCAAGCCAATTTTTTAAGCCAAAAGTCTTAGGAATAAGAATATCACATACATTGAGGAAATTTTAATTTAACTTTCCTGAGAGCAGGAAACCAACCTCTTGCAAAGTTCAGCACATTCCTCAAAGCTGCTCTCACTTTCCTGCCTGGCTGAGTCGGGGAGCAAAGGGGCTTTGTTACTAAGACAACTCCATACAAGGCGCTCCATGCCGCTCTGCCATCTGCTGCGCTCTCGGCCTAAATCTTTAGGGGTTCCTTGGAAAATTACAAACTAAAACCAGCAATTCTAACTACTTCTTCACCTCTCAGAAATTCCACTTAGATATCCATTTCTAGCAATCATCTTATTTCTGTGATCAATGTCTCCGGCCCCAACATTTCTCTTCCTTGAAAAGAAACCTGGGGTTCCCAGTCAAATTAGACTTTATTTTCTGATAGCTTCAGACCTCATTTGCTACTATTTTATTTGTTTGAAATCTAAGGAAGGACTAGAAATGTGTCACTTGGGCTAGGTGCTAGAAAACATCCCAGTTCCAAGCCTGAAGGTATTTCCTTGTTAAAACATGTGACACCAAATATTAAATAAGAGCAATATTGTGTGTCTGGATTTCAAAAAGGGTTTTGGCAAAGTTTCAGGATAGGAAACAAGGTGAAGAAATAGGAACTGGATAAGTCTGTGCGGTTAGCATCATTCAAATCTGACAATACCCAGAAGGGGTCGATCAATGAATCACTGATATTTTTGTAGGAAGGGCTCTAGTCTTAACCCCATCCTGTTTATTAAATTCATAATCACTTGGATAATCCACATATGCTATTAATGTTGCAGAAGACCCAATGCATCTCCTGCAATGGAAGGCACTAAATAATTGCTCAACAAGTGTTTGTTGAATTTAATTAAGAGTAAACTGTTGATACTTTACATGACAACCACAGTTATAAATTAGTTAATTAGGCAGAAAAAAAGCAAAAATGTTAATACAATAATAATTTTTTTAAAAGATAGATGAACTTTGTGCTCTTGGGCTCAAATAACCAATAAAACAAATGTCGGATTGAGAAAACCCAATTTAACATGAGGAAAAAAAAAAAAAGGATTTAGTTGGCTACAAGTAGAATTAATAGGTTGCTTCCTTCTCCCTACAAAACTAGTGTAGGCTACATAGCAGCGTGATCAGATCAAGGGAAACAACAGCCTGTTTGCTGTTGTGGTATTTAACCTTCTGGAAGCAGGGTTCCATACTAGGCACTGCACTTTAAGAGGATCATTAATCAAGAGGCTGTGTCCAGATTAGAATGGGCATAAGGGCAAGGGGCTCCTGTTGAGGAAAATGTGAAGACATTTGATTTACTTACCCAGACTATAAAACAAAATTTATACAGGAGCGGGAATAATAATGGGAGACTTCATGATAGCTACCTTCATTTGTTGAAAAACATCACATAAGCAAGATTCAAATTGTTCTTAAGTAAGCTAAACTTAATTTAGCTTAATTAGGACCTTGAAAGAAGTAAGAATAAAGCAAATTCAGGCTGTATATAAGAAATAATCCTTTACCAGATAAAATGACCAACAAATTAAACAGTGAGTGCTCTAATGTAATAGTGAAAATGAGGTAACTTTTAGAGAGAACTCTAGCGTGAAGTAGTTTGTTTGATTTTTTAAAAAATATTCTATAGCTTGAAGTCCCTTTCATCTCTAAGAATGCCTGCCTGACTGTGAAAGCAAAGGACAAACAGTGTTAAGCCATCAACAACCAATTAATCATCATACAGACCAATATGATCTGTATGGATTTAAGAAATATTAATTCAGTAAAATTCCACAAGTATTTTTTAATCGCTTCTTTTGTTCTAGGCACTTTATAGGTGCCGACTTAACAATTGAAAAAAATCCTACTGCTTGGCCACAAGAAGTTTACAATCTTGTGATAAATAATGTACAACTTCAATATGTTTGCTATAATAGTGCCTGCACATAGTAGGTACTTATATTAGTTTCCAATTACTGCCGTAACCCATTACCAAAACTTATAGCTTGAAACAGCATGATCCTGTTATCCTCAAGTCCTGGGAGTCAGAAGTTAGAAATGGTTCCCACCAAGCTAAAAACAAGGTGTGGGCAGACAGATTTCTCTTGGAGGCTCTCGGGTAAAGTCTGTTTGATTGCCTTTTCCAGCTTCTAGAGGAAGTCATCCACATTCCTTGGCTTGTGGCCCCATTCCTCCAACTTCAAAGCCAGCAGTATCAGACATAGCCTTTCTCACACTGCCATCAGTCTGGTTCTTTAGCTTTTGCCTCCCTTCTCCACACTTAAAATGTTTGTGATTTTGCTGGGCCCACCCAGACAAAGGATAATCTCCCATCAGAAGATCAGCTGAATAACCATGTTATACTTAGCACAATATTGTCAGATATTCCAGTTTTTTTCAAGTGAAGCTTCAGATCTTGATATTGATATGTAAAATATCAAAAAAAAATTTAAACTGTCAACTCTTTTATATTGTCAACACTATTAACATCTGTAGAACAGATTTGGCCCATAGGCGACTAGTTTGCAACCTGTAGTCTATAGTGAAGAAATAACTTGACTAATTAACCAGTGATTTTTCACCTGGAGTTCAGGAAAGAATTCAGGAGTCTGTGAACCTGAATGAGGAAAATATATATATCTTTATTTTTACTTATATAATTTACATATCTTTTATATATATGTGTATCTCTATGTTTAATAATAGAAAATAAGTTATATGTTCTATTTTTACTAACCCCTAAAAGGAATTTGGCAGCTCTTAATTTATGAATTTCAACAACATACCATAGTACCCTGTTTCCCTGAAAATATTAATATTTGTTCCCAAAGATGTGCTAGGTCTTATTTTCAGGGGATGTCTTATTTTCCCATGAAGAAGAATTCAGTACACATTTATTTTTAAATGAAAATAAAGGAAATTTATTACCTGTATACGGTACGGTGGTACAGTAGTTGTCAACACAAACCAGACAAACTGTGAATCCTACAGTATCAAGAATTTACTCATTTATTCAATGACAATCATGTCATCATCTTCTGGAACATCATCATAACAATCCAATTCCTGAATTTCCTGGTGAATTTCTTGTGACTCCATTTCTTTCAGAATCATTGGACCAAATCTCTCATGTTTAGCAATAGCACTGTCTTTAAATGAGTACTTCTTATCAAGGTAGCCTGCTCGCAGTGCATTTGCAATGCAACTGTCAGTGATTTCCTCCCATGAATTCTTCACCCAAGTCACAACTTCTTGCAGTTTAGGTTTCACAAAGTTTCCACGCTGTTTTCTCTCCATTCACACAGCAGTGATGTCAGGACTCCACGGAATGTCACTGGTTGCTAGATGCCAGTCGGGGCAGCCCTAGCAACCAGTTTAAGGTAAATTAATTTTCATTCTGAGACAGAGCCTGGGGGCCTTATTTTCGGAGGAATGCCTTATATTTCACTCAGAAGCAAACCTGTAAGTAGGTCTTATTTTTGGAGGATGTCTTATTTTTGGGGAAACACGGTAGTATTTGGAGTACCTATAACTATCACTCATGAAAACGACAAATATTTTCATATTACGTTACATCTCAAAATATCTTCTATGCTCATCACTACTTGGAAATTGTGTTAATTTGTAGATTTAATCTATTTCTTGTTGTTTGATATTTTAATAAGGTAGAATGTGTAATGCCATATCATGAATTTGCAATTATTTTAATATTTTGATAACTATATTTGGGTACCTTTGCAATGCCGCTTTATTTGATTAATTTAGAATGATTCTATTGAAAAGTCTTCCATATACTTCATAAGGTTGCATGACATATGCACACACACTCTCTCTCACACACACTCACACACACACACTCCAAGAACCCTTGAACCAAATGAAGGAAATGAAGGACAAAGGCAAGGCAAATATTTGACTACTCAAAAACGGCACTCACAACTGTACATCTTCCTCTCCTCTTTGGTAAAATGTTAATATTTTACCAGCACCTGTCGATCCCAGTCCCTGAGGCAGTGACAGGAACTCCTCCAGGCCTCTTGGGTGCTGCGCTAAGTCTGATTTCAGCTCCCAGGAGTGACTGAGTCTTGGTGAAAACTGAATCCGGATGGGGTTACACTCTATTATAAAGCAGGCTGCCCTAGGACCCATTTTTGTTCAGTACGTGGATCACCCTTGAACTTCAGCTGTATAGTTAAAGATGCAGGGTTTCGTTGTTGTTGTTGTTGTTTAGGTCTTGCTGGACTGAGGAACTTCTGATTTTTTTCTAGCCATCCGTTTAACCAAAGCCTCTCTCTGCTGGTGGATGATGGCTGGCTACTTTGCAGGTCTGGGAGATGTGTTTGGCCTGCTCCCCATCTGAGCTGTCTGTTCTGCTTGCTGGGTTTTGCAAATCTGAGCTCAGCTGTGGGTTTATTTCGTTCCAGGAGGCTGGGGTTGGCGTTTCACATTCTTAGGTCTCGTGTGTCTTAAGGCCTTCAGTTTGGCTTTACGGATGACTCGATGGTGTAACACTAGCTTCTGAATGGTAACTGAAGTTTGGTAATAATAATAAAACAGAAATAGGGGGCTATCAGAGAGTATTAGTACTGGCATATGAATTAAACCATATTGCAACAAATCTGTTTTAAGGGTAATAATCTTAGTTTGGACAGAATTGAATTCAAGACCTCAGCCTCGCTGGCATTTCCCACATCCACTTCCTCTAAATGTGAAGCTTTCCAGATCTGCTTAAATGTTGTGTGCTCCCAACCAGTCTTCAAACAGTCCTCTAGCTGGACGCCATTCCTGCCACGCTCTGTTTCCCAATGTCCTGGATACTTCCAAAGTTGTAAACAAGATGCCCCCTTACCTGTCTATGGTCCTCAAAGAGCAGAGATATTTGTTTCTTTTGTTCATGGTGATATCTCTAGTTTGGCACATGATCAGTGTTTAAAATTAGGTTGTTTAGTGCATTAATGAGCTCAATGCAACACCAATAATTATACCTGTAATTGCAATGCTTACCTAGGAGGTTGTTGAAGGGATTATTTAAGATACCATAACAGCCGGAACTGGTTTGGCTCAACGGATACAGCGTCTGACTGTGGACTGAAAGGTCCCCGGTTTGATTCCGGTCAAGGGCATGTACCTTGGTTGTAGGCACATCCCCAGTAGGGGGTGTGCAGGAGGCAGTTGATTGATGTTTCTCTTTCATCAATGTTTCTAACTCTCTATCCCTCTCCCTTCCTCTCTGTAAAAAATCAATAAAATATATGTTTTTTAAATAAGATACCATAACAAAACATAAACTCCTACGCCCTATATTAGTGAATAAATTGGATTCACAAGCATCATAAACCATGGCTAATCTCGCACCCTCTCTTCATGTTTTGCAGAGAGTGTATTTATAGCAGCTCTAATAGTATTTGGTTGTATAAAAACTGGTCTCTAAGCAAAATTGTGTCCTTGAAATGCTGTCATTTTACACTCTAATCAATGCTACCCTGTCTAGGGACCCCCAAATTCCAAGGGCACAGAATCTTATACATTTGACATTATTACTTTTTGAAGATACTTTCACCCTTACTTGAGACACTGAACATTTAACATTGCCTCACCACCATCAAAACTTATCTTTCCTATGCTCTATTCTTGCACAGCTTTAGAGAGCTAACCCAGAAGCTCTATGTAAGGTGGGCATGTTGTCAGCAGGTTACTGTTTAATGTGATATCTTCCTCGGGTGGAGCATGTGTCTTTCATCGGTTACTTCAGCTGTCCTGGCAAAATAGTGGCAGAATATTCACTCTTCAAGATCACTCCCCGTTATACCATTTTGGCAACCATCTGCTTTGTCTGTGCGTAGATCCAACCCTGGAAGCACGTGCCCAGGCTTCTTCTGCCTCTTCTCTGCCGGGGTGCCCTGGGAGACTCGGGCACCCCCACCCCGCCTTAGTTTCTTCACCTATAAATTGAAAAGGGAGGAGGGCAGTGATCCAGATAATCTAGTCCTTTCAGCACTAAAAGAGTAATGGCTCTAGGGTTGTCTGTACTATGCTTCTTGTGAAATAAACCAGCTTAAAAGAGAAATTGGTAAGAGGCTACTATTTTTCTCACCCTCACTTGACGACATACTCTAATGACAATAGAATAAGAGTCAAAATATTATATATATATATATATATATATATATATATATATATATATATATACACATATGATGGTTTTTGACCAAACTCACATCTGCAAAAAGAACTGCATAAACCTTACTGAACTAGAAAGTGTATGCGGTGCAATGCATTCCGGTAACTATTTTTATTTCCTCCACTTTCAAAATCTTGTGATGTCTAGAGTGATTGCTCAGTTCACCTACCACGGCTCACACAGTTCTGTTGCAGGTTTCAGGACATCTGGTCTGAGCTGACTGAGTCTTCAGTCTTATCAGGATTATCACCTCCACCTACACGTCAGTGAGAAAGGAAAGTCTAAATTCACATTTGATGTGGAGAAATTACTTTCTGCTTGAGATTCCTTCCGTTTTCAAAAGCATGGACACCATGATGCTTTCTATTTAATCACATTGAAAATGCCTATAGCCCGGTGAGCTTGGAATACTATTAACCAATTGCTTTTTGTCCCGCACAGTATAGGCACTTATACACATTTAGGTAAATGAAGGTCAGGCTAAATTACTACATTTAAAGAGATCCACCTACCTAATACATTCTTAGTGTCTTAAAGAAACAAATGGAGAGAGAGAGAGAGAGAGAGAGAGAGAGAGAGAGAGAGAGAGAGAGATTGAGATTTCAGAGAGGCAGGGAAAGGGAGAGAAAGATAGAAACATCAATGATGAGAGAGCATTGTTGATTATTGGCCTCCTGCATGCCTCCTACTGGGGATCAAGCCCACAACCCAGGCATGTGTCCTTGACTGGAATCGAACCTGGGACCCTTTGGTCTGCAGGTAGATGCTCTATCCACTGAGCCAAACCAGCTAGGGCACAAATGGACTTCTTGATCATTTACCAGCCTGAGTATTACCAGTTGGTAATTCTGTTGCATGGTGAGCATTCAGAAACCTAGGCTAAGTGGTGGCTCAACTTGCTTCAATATCTGCCCCTTCGTAACAACCTAAATTCCATTTATGAGCTTAAATATAGACCACAAACTGGTAATTTTATTACTTTGTAGTTTAAAATGTGACCAATGAATTGACTTATCTCTTCACCCTATAAATTTGCCTTTTTTTTTCTTTTTGTTAATTATGGTATGGTGACTAATTTTACACATCATGTATAGTGAACAAACTTGGAAAAACATACAAAATTCTCTCTCTTTTTTTTTTAGCTATTCTGAGGACCAGATAAATGAATCTGAAGGCTTATTTTTGTGTGTATACTCTTCTTTTGTTTAAAAAAAATCAAGGATTGATATTAAAGCCTGTGTTTTTTTTAATGTCTTATTTGCAGCTATGTTAATATGCCGATGCCATGCTGTCCTTTCTGTAGAGAAAACTAAACTTCAAAATATAAACAAAGAAATTAGTTCTTTTGTGTTCCATTTTTGTTGATGCAATATTTTTCTTCTGAATAAAAAATAAAGCCTTTTCTCCCCTCTTCAGTAGTAACTTTAAAGTGGCCAAAAAGAAAAAAGAAAAAGAGAGCAATGTGTTGGCATATGCCAGGAATCGGTGGTGACTGTTTTTATTTTCATAGTGCATTGTGAAAGACATTTCACAGAAGAAATTTGAGAGACTGCTAAGAATAAAATATTTTTCAAGGTCTCGGGCTCCTTTTTAAAAACCGACTTAAAAGAGATCATCAGCATTCAGTTCTGAGATATAAATAGGAAGTCAGGAAAAGAAAGTGAGCTAATAAGTGAACATATTTACCAAACTCCAGAAAATAAAAAATAAAAAAGAGTGTTATTCACACTCACAGAATACAAATTTGTTTGCTGCCCTGAGGAGCCAAGAAATCCTATTGGATGAAACTGTCACGTGGTTCCTCTGTGGGGCCACATTTCTTGGGCCAGTAGACCCACCACAGCTGAGCAAACACTCTGGAGTTCTGTGCAGCTCCAGACCATGCAAGGTCTGCTGGAGGGGAGGAGGAGGGCAGCCACCAGTGGAATCTGACCAAGTGGTTCCTAAGAACGAGATCGTCTCAGGGGGGTCAGAAGCCTGTAATTAACTCAGTGCCCAGATGGACTCTCAGACCAGCAAGGCCCCGAGGTTCTAGCGGGGGTCCCTGCCTGCCTCTGTCAGACAGCTGACAACGCTGGGTGTGCAGCCCCAGAGAACGGCTTCTCAGCCCTCCCACAGCTGTCCACAGTAGTTTTGGCCCAACTCATTTCCTGCTACCATACCTTTGCCATTGCCGTGTAGAAAAATATGACAGCGCATGAAAAATAGTTATTGCAAGCCAAATATTACACTCTATTTGCAAAGACTGGGTCTGGTATCCCTAAATAAAAAATAATAATTTTGCTTGTAATTTCAAATGCCAGCCCACAAATTTGCAAGAAATTTAAAAGACCAAAGAATGGGGTGGTATAGACTACTATGTGGTAAAGGCTAGAAAAATGAATTATATGAGAGTCTGGGGGGGAAAGGGTCCCTCATTGGAAGATGTAGCTTCAACGATGAGTCAAGGCCTCTCTATTGCACAAAACAGTGAGGTGAGCTTAGTTCTACATATAATCCCTGCCTAGGTCTGTAAAAATTTATTATACCAAAGAGTAGTTTTCAGTGTGTATTATTGCAAACAGTTAAAACACAGTCGGATATTTTATAGCATAAGTGATATCAACAGAATTAGTTGGAAACTAAAGTTATCAGGTCACATATAATTAATGCAAAACATTCCCAGCAGGAAATACAACTGGATAGCAATCATTCTCTTCTTCTCTGGCCTGGGCATGCGTGTGCCCTCGCACGTGTGCACACACAGGGCACTCAAACTAGGCCTGACGAGAGGAAGATGAGTGAGGCAAAACAAGCAGGGAAAAGTGGGCAGAACTGGAAATCAAAACAAACTTACCCTTGAAATGATGTGATTGATAAAGTTGCCAAGAATGACCCTCAAACATCAAAGTAATGCAAGAACAGGGACGCTTTCCAAAGCTCCCTGTAGAGTAAGGAAGTCGTTTCACTGTGCAGATTACAACAATATACACAACACTGGCCCTCCTTACTAGTCATAACAAAAATTACCTGAAACATATACAGAGTGAAGGAAAGAATTTTGGTTGTGAATACTGAGAATTCAAGAAGAGAGAAGTTATTTCCTCCAAAGGCTGAAAATCTACCCAGCATATATATATTATACATTTACCTTGAGAGCTTGAAATAATTTGATCTTCTTGCAATTTTTTTTTAGAAAATAGACTGTAAATATTCACATTATTGAATATATGTTTAATGGAGATAAAAGAACAACCAAAAATTTCAACTGAAGCTTTTTATTTTTTATTTTTTTTGTCAAGCTCTCCTGAGTGAATTTAACAATGCGCTTAGGAAATAGAGAAGGGAATGTTCTGTGTAGACTAATGCTGTTTGGAAAGTTGTAAGCTAGACTTAAAATAAATATTATGTTAATTACAAGTCATTTTTATTGTTCGCTGTTAATTAAGTTAAATTTATAATTTGGACTTCCCTCCTTTCACAATAGAAAAACCTAAGGTCTTGCCAAAACCGGTTTGGCTCAGTGGTAGAGCCTCGGTCTGCGGACTGAAGGGTCCCAGGTTCCATTCCTGTCAAGGGCATGTACCTTGGCTGCGGGCACATCCCCGGTAGGGGGTGTGCAAGAGGCAGCTGGTCGATGTTTCGCTCTCATCGACGTTTCTAGCTCTCTATCTCTCTCCCTTCCTCTCTGTAAAATATCAATAAAAAATATTTAAAAAGAAAAAAGAAAAACCTAAGGTCTTACCACCTTAATGAAGAGCTTGAACGGAGAATCATCCCTTGGAATGGGACACCTTTTCTCGAAGTACTTCTTAACTGTGATGCTATGCGGAGTATGTAACACAACCTAGTTAGTTTAGTAACCAAATATTTAACCAGAATATAATAACAAGAAAACAACCAAGCAAGTCTAGATGATGGAACATTTTCTAAAATAATTGGTGCTGACCCTTCAAAAGTGTGAATACCACGAACGACCAATAGGAAAGGGACTATTCTATATTGAAGGAAACTACAGAAACAAGGAAACTATATGTAATATGTAATTTTTGATTGGATCCTGAATAAAAAGTATAATAAAGGGTATTTTGTAGACAATTAAAGAAATTTGAATATGAATTATTTATTTAGTACTAAAGGCCTAGCGTGAAGGGATCATGCTGAAACCAGCTCTCGGACATCCCCCGAGAGGTCGTGGATTGCGAGAGGGCAGTTCTCGGGTGATGCACCCCCAAATTGGGCTCCCTCCTCTCTGGTTCCCAGTGTGTCATCCAAGAACCCCAGCTGCCAAGTCACGGCAACTCAGCAGTTCCTGCGTTGAGCATCTGCCCCTGGTGGTCATTGCACGTCACAGCTACAGGTTGGACAATCAGATGGCCACTTAGGCTTTTATATATATAAATTATTAAATCGATATTAAATTTCTTGGGTGGTTTTGTAGGAAAATATCTTCATTCCTAGGAAATAGATGCTGAAGTATTAAGGGGTAACATGTCAAGATGTTTTCAAATATACATAGAGATACACACGTGTGTGTGTGTGTGTGTGTGTGTGTGTGTGTGTAAGTGTGTGTGTGTGTGTGTATGTGTGTGTAGACAAGGAGAAATAAAAGCAAATGTTGCAAAATATTAACAATCAGTGAATACAGGTTATAAATATATGAACTTTCATTATACTATTCTTTTAATTTCTTAGTAGATTTGAAATTGTTTAAGGGCACTGGGTTACTAAGTGGTTGATGCAGGTTATTTCACTTTTTAGAAATATGTCAGGAAGGAATGATAGAATTAGACTCTCCATTTTATAATCTCTAATATAGTCATGGATCTAAGCATGCAGCATTAATGGCCATAAGAGGAAAAACAATCAGATGTGCCTTTATACAGCGCAATATACAGATCTTGTAACATAGAAATCCACACCTGAAACCTATAGGACCCTCTTAACCAACATCACCCCCAATTCATTGAATTTAAAAAAGAGAAGAACACACCACTATTATTAAGTGGTCTTGACAAAAAATATCAGCTGAAGCTGACTACACCTCTAAATCAGCTGTTCTCAGACTTCAGCAGAATCGGCATTACCTGGAGGCTAGTTAAACCACAGATTGCTGAACCGGAATCTCCGGGGTAAGGCTCAAACGTCTGCATTTCTAACAAGTTCCCATTAAAGCTGAGGCTGAGATCCAGAACCACCTTTAGGAACAAGCTCTCTAGATCAACATATTAATCTATAGGAACTACAAACTACAGGGAAATATGTCACATAATACCATGGGGATGCTAGCAACCAAATCACTGTGGGTAAGTAAAGGAAAAAACACTCTGCATCTCTTATATAAATGAATTGCAATTTAAATGAAGATGGAAGTGGAACCGATAGTTTAAAAGAGACTTAAAAGATATACCAGTCAATTGCAATATGTAAAATTTTATTTGGATTCTCATTTAACTGTCTTTTTAAAAAGCATTTATTATATTTATAAGACAATTAGAAATTTGACCATTTACTGGATGAGTTATGGTTGATTTTTCAGTTGTGCCAGCAGTATTATTTTTTAAAACAGAAATTTTTATATGTATATGTTGAAATATGCATAGGTAAAGAAAATTAGAAGGGAAAAAAGTAAAATAAATAAATACAGGTATCAATTCTGTAATTCCCAATAGCTTCACTGATTTTTATTCTCCAGCAATTTTTTTTATTCTTGCTTATTTCATCTTTAATATTTCTGTCTAGATTTTCTTTAATCCTCCTTTTCCCTACTGATGATTCAACTACTGGAAATCCGAAAGGGCCATCATCGGTATTCTCATGGTCAAACTCTCTTGCCTGGTGCCAGCATGAGTCTTTCCTGAATCCAGGGGACACGTGTTTTGGTTTGTTTTCTATTTTGAAATGCCAAACTAGTAAAGCACTGAACATACCTATATTCAATATAAGCTCCATATTAATTACAAGCAAAATATCAAAAGTTAAGTTTGGTTTTATTGTGAAAATATCAAATATAAAGAATATTTGGTGAATATTGAGCTAAGTCAATAGTAAGTGAAAACCTATGCATTGACCACCCAGCTTAAGAAGTAGGACACTGCTGTACCCCTTAAATACCTTTTTGTGATTCTCTCTGAACCTTGAAAGTAATCACTAGGCTGAATTTTGTGCGCATTAATCCTTTTCTGTTTTATATGGTTTTACTGCCTGACACTACACTTTTTGTCTGTTGTGGTGTTTATATAAACACAGTCACACCATAGGCATTCTTCTGTGTTTTTGTTATTATTGTTTACAACGTTATGTTTTTGAAATCCAGCCGTAAAGATATGTACAGCAGCAATTCATCCGTTTTGTTATTGCTGTATAGCATTCGTTTGTACAGATATTCCAAGATTTATTTATCAGTTATGGTGCTG
Source organism: Vespertilio murinus (assembly GCA_963924515.1). NCBI lineage: Eukaryota > Metazoa > Chordata > Mammalia > Chiroptera > Vespertilionidae > Vespertilio > Vespertilio murinus. The sequence continues at coordinate 22,004,509 of OZ004712.1, forward strand.
CTGAATATTTTACTTCTTCCTTATGTGATTGTACTATTACCTCTATCACATTGTTACACTAAAATGGCAAAGGAGGGCTGACTTTTCAAAACCAGTTCTACCTGACTCTAGTGGAAACACTCCAGTGGTTCCCATTAATCCTTATGCTGTCTTTTGAGCTGAAATGTGTATTTATATAACATCAAGGAAATGTCCATCTATTCATATTTAATTGAATGTTTTTGTAAAAATAATTGCTAAATTTTGTCAGTGCATGTTCACTTTCTTCTTCTTCTTCTTCTTCTTCTTCTTCTTCTTCTTCTTCTTCTTCTTCTTCTCCTCCTCCTCCTCCTCCTCCTCCTCCTCCTCCTCCTCCTCTTCCTCCTCCTCCTCCTCCTCCTCCTCCTCTTCCTCTTCCTCCTCCTCCTCCTCCTCCTCCTCCTCCTCCTCCTCCTCCTCATTCTCCTTTTCCTTCTCCTTCTTATTCTCCTAACATACTTTATTATTCATTCCAGAGAGGAAGGGTAAGGGAGAGAGACATTGAAATATCAATGATGAGACAGAATCATTGATCAGCTGCCTCCTGCAGGCCCCATACTGGGAATCTAGCCCACAACCCAGGCATGTGCCCTGACTGGGAATCAAACCATGATTCATCTTATTAGTTTTTCCAACTAATTTTTTTTACTATAGAAGTGTCACTGATTCATGAAGTAAACTCCTTTTGCTCATGAAGCTTTATTCTTAAAATTTATTGCCAGTGTTTATTTTGGAGTTAGAATTAATATTTACAAGTGAAATTGGTTTCTAGGCCATTTTTTGTTTTGTTATTGTTTTCTAATCTGTCAGACTTTGGAATTAGTATCATTCACTTCATAAAAAACAATTTAGAATAGTGCTTTTTAAAATGCTGTAGCTATCTAAATAGAATTGGTATTATATTTTCTTTAAAGTTTTGGTACAATAAAATCAAATGGGTCTGAATCTTTTCTTTATTAATTTTTTTTCTGTTTCTTCTTAGGACATCTTGTTTGTATTTTTCTAGGTCTTCTGATATCAGTTTTGGCATATTACATTTTCCTAGATAAAAGTCATTTTGTTCATCCAGGTTTTCAAATTTTCACAGCACCGAGTGAAGTATCCTGTCATTTGCAACAACATGGATGAACTATTAGAGTATTATACTAAGTGAAATAAGTCATATAAAAAAAGACAAATGTCATATGATTTCACTTATTTATGAAATATAAAAACAAAAACAAATTTATAGAGGCAGACAACAGATTGATGTCTCAAAGATTTAATGTACAGCATAGAGAATAGTCAATAATATTGTAATAACCTTTAAAAGAGAATTACTAATTGATAATATGATGTAATGAGAAGTGATAAATTTTATAATTAACTACTTTTTATTGAAATAGCAATCCATACTCATAGCAACTATTACTACCAATTTCTTGTGCATTCTTTCAGAGAAAATGTAAGCAAATAGGTATATGCCATTTGTTTACAAATGGGAGCATACTATATACTGTGTTTTGCACTTTTTTTCACTTGGTAAAATATTTTAGGGATAATTTCCCATGTGTAATAATAAAAGCTTATTTGCTAATTAGACTGGACAGCCGACTGGACGGCCTAACAACCTTCCGGATGTCATTCCAGACATCCTTCCAGATGAAGCCATGGTTGCAGGGGCCAAGGCAGAGGCGGTCAGGGGCCATCAGGCAGGCAAGCAGGCAGGCAGGCAGGCAGGCAGGCAAGCTGTTAGGGGTGATCAGGCAGGCAGGCAGAGGTGGTAAGGGGCAATCAGGCAGGCAGGCAGAGGTGTTAGGGCAATCAGCAGGCAGGTGAGTGGTTAGGGGCCATCAGGTAGGCAAGCAAGCAGTTAGGACATCAGGTAGGCAGAGGTGGTAAGGGGCGACCAGGCAGGCAGGTGGGCAATTAGGGGTGATCAGGCAGGCAGGTGAGTGGTTAGGGGCAATCAGATAGGCAGGCAGAGGTGTGAGGGTAATCAGGCAGGCAGGCAGAGTGGTTAGGGGCCGTCAAGCAGGCAGGCAGGTGAGCAGTTAGGAGCCAGTGGTCCAACATTGTGAGAGGGTGCAGTTCAGGCTGAGGAAACCCCTCTTCCCACGTGCACAAATTTTGTGCACCAGGTCTCTAGCTAGTACATAATCTTCTTAACATCTATGTCATATTTTTGTATGAATGGATATTAATTTAACCTACCTCCCCCTTCATATGTATTGAAATTATTTCTAGTCTTTTGTTAATATAAACAATGTTGTAATGAGCATTTATTTTTTTGCACGCTTTTATCTGTAGGAAAAATTCCTAACACAAGAGTGTGTCATTATCCAAATGAATAACTCTAAAAACATTTCATTGATAAGCAAGAAAAAATAAATATTGAATGTACCCTGTCCTTGTACGAAAACACACAAATTTTTTCAACACTTTTCCTGGTGAGTTCAACTAGTTGATATTACCACAGAATTATTTACTCATGAATTCCAAAGTGACTTAATTAATTTTGAGGTTTTACAGGTATTTCATAGACTTTAAAATAGGAAAATAAATGACCATTAAAAATCCTATAAAAGAAAAATATGCAAATGAACCAAACAGCTGAAAAACCAATCAAAGAATAATATGCTAATGATATACTAATGATGCTCACTTGCTCGCTGTGATGGGCACTGACCACCAGGGGCAGATGCTCCAACTGGTAGGTTAGCTTGCTGCTGGGCTCCAGCCATTCCGGGACTGAGCAAGATGGGCCAGACATACCCTGGAGCCCTCCCAAGGTCCTCCCTGGTCCAATCATTGCACTGGTGGGGTCCCTCAGCCTGGACTGCACTCTCTCCCAATCTGGGACCCCTCGGGGGATGTCTGAGAGCCAGTTTCAGCCCAATCCCGCAGGCCACTTCCCTTGGGAGAGCGTCAGATATAGGGCTCATGGCTAGCAAGTGCTGCTGTGACAATGCAAGCCCCTCCCGATTGCAGCAGGTACAGTGGGGCTGGGAGGAGTGGGAGCAGCAGGTAGGAGCTGCAGGCAGAAGCTGCAGGCAGCATTGGACTATGGGTTTCAGCCTGATCCTTGCAGGCCACCCAGAGCGACCCCACCCATGCACAAATTCATGCACCGGGCCTCTAGTAACAGAATAAATACCACCAGCAGGTATCTATGGGGGGAAAAAAAATCCCGTATTTAGTTCAAGGCTCATTTCTCATTCACATTATTGTGGGTTTTTTTTTTTTTAATGTTTTTTGAATTCCTTTGTGAAATGTTGAAGGTTACTGGATGTAGACTTATTTTTGCAAATCAACTGTTTCTTTAAAATTCAACAAATTTAGAATGAGTTTTAATTAAGCAGTGGAGCTTTCAGAACTCATTTTTAAAACATGCATGATAATTAGAGAACATTAAAAGAATAGAGAACATCAAAGAATATTGTTACATTCTAAATAGTAAACAAGGACTGTTAATGATTTAACAAATTCCAAACATTGTTTCACAGTACAGAATACTGAAGCTTGTTTTTTTCAAAGCAAGTAAAGATTAAATGAATGATTTCTCAATCCCTCTCCTTAAAAAGTAGTTTCATTAAAGACTGCATCTATCATTCCAAGGGTTAAAGTTCATGGAAATTTGGAGCTGAGAGAGACCTTCGGTATCTTTTTATCCACCAACAGATTAAGAAACTCCCTTGACCCACTGTTTTATTTGGTTGTCAACAGGCTGACCAGTTTTCCTGGCTCTCAATATCCATCACATTCTACTATATTTTCTTAATGTCTATATTAATGTGTATAAAAGTACTTATAACACTATCTAACATCAAGTGGAATGTTATATTTCATGTTGACATTTTAAACATTTTTTTAGGTTGAGAATCACTGTGATAGATGATAAGTAATAGGACTACCCCGATGAATGGGGGTTGGGGGAAGTTTCTCTTTCTCTCTGGAGTCCACAGTCTGGTGGAAAAAGCACAAAACCATGATTAGAAATTGCTCTAGGGCAAAATTGGGAAATCCTGCTAGAGCTGATTAGCCTTTGTCCCCAGGGCTGCTTAGGAGTTAGTGGCTTGCCTGTCCCATTATGTCATTGTTACCCCAAGATTTACCACCTTTTAATTACAATTATAATCCCTTACACTTGTGTTTCCTTTTATAGGTATGAAAACCTGTCTCCATTACTGTATCTGATCATTATAGTGAATTGTGAGGCAGATACCATCTCCATTTCTAATTTAAAAAAAAAGAGGGTGGCTTTCCCAAAGCCTCACAGTCAGGAAGTTGTACTACCCCAGGCTTCTAGCCGTGGTAATACTAATCAATCTGAATTTTCCACATTCCAGATACTTAGTTTTCTGGGAATTCTGAGGTCACTTTACAAGGAAGATCCTTCAGTGGAAGTTTGGGTAACCTAAATGTCCAAATTATAGCATGCTTTCTTGGAAAAGGAAAATAGTAGCGCCCAAAAGTTCCATGGAAGTGCTTGTGGCTGGTAGCGAACTGTGAGGATGACATTTTGCTAGAAGCATGAAACCACAGTCAGCTTGGAGCTCCTCGGTTTGTTTGTTCCATTCCTTGTCATGGGGATAAGGAAACTTTAAAATAAAACATCACTGAAATCGAAATTAAATGTGTCTGGAAAGACGTTTACTGAAATGTTACCAGTCTCTGGGTGGTTGGATTAAAGTTAATTGTATTTTCTTTTTCTGCATTTTTCCACATTTTCTATAATAATAATGTTATTTTGCTAATCAGAACTTATATAATTCATACATGGCTGTATATACTTCCCAACCTATTCAAGGGGAAACTTAAACTTTCTTAAACTGGATACTTGGATGGGCAGATACTTGGAACTTCTCCCAACAAATGAGCATCTGTTAAAGTAAAAAAAAAAAAACAAACAAAAAAAAAAAAAAAAAACCACATATATCTGCGAGTAAGCTAAAGAATTCATTCAGGCATTGATTCATTCTTCTAACAAATATTTACTAAACACCTACAATGTGCCAGGCATATTTAGGCACTGAATATACAGCATTGAACAAGAAATAAACATTTTTTGCCTTAATGGATATTTCATTTTAGAGGAGGAGACAGACCAAAAGAAAAAAAAAAGCAAGACGTTAGAATATGTTACATGGTACTACATAATTAGAAATAAAGCAAGGAGGAAGAACAGAGTGCTTGAGGTGGGGGCATTTTGGATAGGTATTCAGGGAAGTTGTCACTGGGGAGGTGACCTAAACGAGGTGAGGTAGTTAGCCTGGTGGATTTTTAAAAATATATATTTTATTGATTTTTTTACAGAGAAGAAGAGAGAGGGATGGAGAGTTAGAAACATCGATGAGAGAGAATCATTGATCAGCTGCCTCCTGCACACCCCCTACTGGGGATGTGCCCGCAACCAAGGTACATGCCCTTGACGGGAATTGAACCTGGGAACTTCAGTCTGCAGGCCGACACTCTATCCACTGAGCCAAACCGGTTTCGGCATAGCCTGGTGGATTTCTGAAAGGAGAGAAATCCAGATAGAAAGAGCAGCAAGTGTAAAGTCGTGGGGCAGGAGCATGCTTACCATGTTCTAGAGACAGCAAGACAGCCAGAGAGTCTGAAGACCAGGAGCAACAGGGAATAGGAGACTCCATTGGCAGAAAAGGAATATTATCTGACTTGTGATCTAGGCTCACTTTGGCTGCTGGGGTAAGGCTAGGTGGAAGGCAAACAGAAGCGAAGCAAGGAGGACAGATTGGGGACTATTACATTACCTTGGCAAGTGGGTTTGGGGGCTGGAACCAGGATGGTAGGAATGGAGGTTGTGAAAGTGGCTTCTGGATATATTTTGAAGGTAGGGCCCACAGGATTTGCTTACAGATCGAATGAGAGCTCTATGAGAAAGAGTCAACAGTGAAGTTTCCAACTGAACAACTAGAAAGATGGAGTAGACATTTTATAAGATAAAGAATGGGAAAAGCAGATTTGAGGTGAACAAATTCAGGAGCTCATTTTGGACATGATAGATTTGAGATGCCTATGCTTTACCAAAGGAGAAATGTTCATTTGACCCTTGGATATACTTGTTGAGAGTTCAAGGAAGTGGTCTGAGCTAGAGACACAGTTAGGCATTGTGAGCATGAGGATGACATGTAATTCCGTAAGGCCAGATGTGGACCATGAGGAGCAGGTGAGACTAGGTAAGAGCAGAGACCCCTGGGTCCCACCTAGAATGAGGAGAACCAAGAGACAGCTTGTCCTGGAAAGCAAGTGAAAAACTAGTTTCAAGAAAAAGGACATGACCATTTAGTTGGTAGTAAGTCAAATGCAGCTGAGAAAGATTATTTTTGAGACCAATTATTTCTCAGAAAAAAATCAAGGATTGTTTGTTCCACGGATTAACAACCCATAACAGCTATACCAGAATAAACGCATTTTGGAGGCCATAGTATGATGGAAGAAGAAAGTAGGAAACATGGATTTGAGGAGCAACTCCATCACTTATGTGCTATGTGACCTGGAAAAGTCATTTGATCCCTTCAAACCTAGATTCCCACTGTAAGATTGAAGGCATACTAGCTATCACTCCTGTTGCTGTGAGGAATAATGGAAATAAAATCTCTGCCATTCTTCCTAACAAACAATAGGCACTCAATAACTGTTAGCTTTCTCTTTGTTATTAAACAGCACATTTGTTGGGGTTAATCTACAGGCAGAACCTGGGGTCACTTCCTCATGAAAACCTTTTATAATTATCTCCCCCTTTTGCAGGCAATTAATAGATGCATGCATTAATTGAAATCACACAAGTAAGTGAGGTTGTCCAAAGGATCTGTGAAAGACAACAACAAAACAACTTAGAGGTTAGAAATGCAGTTTATTGACCCTCACTTCCAAAATTCAAAACTGGATTCCCCACTGAATAGTTTTATGACCCAACACTTGCCAGGCTGAGAAGAAGAGAGAGAAAATTATATATACATACCTTTAAAAGACTATGAAGAATTCATTTTATTTATTTTCGTGAACGAGAGTATGTGTAGGGAGGAGGCGGGGAAATGTATAAGGAAATCTACTGAATTGCTGGCTTTGTTTCTCGTCCTTAAGGATTCCACACCTTTTCATTACTCTTTTCCCAGTTACAGCTATTGGTCAAAACATTTGTGTTTGCCTCTTACCAGACCAGGAAAATAAAAAGCATGAAAGGTAGAAGACTTGGAGATAATTGAGTTCCAAAATGAAGAATAATAGTCACCTCCAAGTTGCTATCTGCCCTATTCATCTAAGACAGTGGTTGGCCAACTGTGGCTTGTGAGCCACATGCGGCTCTTTGCCCCCTTGAATGCTCTAAAGCCACTTCTTCAAAATAGACTAGCGCAGGCCGAAAACCAACTTCTGTGCATAGGCCACGAAGTTTCAATCGCACTGTATGTGTGCGCCCACACGTGGTATTTTGTGGAAGAGCCACACTCAAGGGGCCAACGAGCTGCATGTGGCTCACAAGCCACAGTTTGTTGACCACTGATCTAAGCTATGGAGTCCTCACCAGGTGTGGTAGGCAAAAGAAAGGCTCCCCAAAGATGTCTTCATCTGAATCCCTAAAACCTGTCCAATTCATCTCTCAATGTTCAGAGTCGATTTTTATAAAACTAGATGGCTTCTCAATCTTCTCTCACCGGGAGCCTCTGGAGCTGAGTTGTCTCATCTTGAAGAGTTTCACTTCCCACAGTTTCCCACTCCTTGTCCCATTCCCAATTCCATAATTTCTGCTTTGTGCTGAAATGGTCTGCCAAACCAGATTCTGTCAGCTAGGGTTTCCCTTCGCCTATTTTCCTTCAAGGGATGGAGCCCAGCCAGAAAAAAAAAAAAAAAGGATTTTGGAGGTTAGTGAAGAGCCTCTCCAACTGAAAACACAAATGTGGTTGGGGGCACCATAGATGGCAGGAATCTAAGGACACTGATTCTTTCTTTGTGGTCACGATGGATAAGCTACACTTGTGAGGGCAGTTCTGTTTGCCTGTGTTCTTTTTTAAAATTTTATTTTAACGCTCTATGTCAGCATAAAATCCCTCATTGTTTATTTTCTACTGGACCTTTCTCAATATGCCTTTCACTGTTTTCTTTCCAACACCTCACTGCCAGGCTGATTGGAAAGGCAGCTGATTCAACCTCCCAACGGTTAAATTGTGAAGTTAAACACATATGCCAGATTTTTCTCTTTATTGACATACACAAAAAAACACTTTGTCTCATTTCTCTTGCATTTAACGGGACACACAAAACACTCAATCTCTTATTCTGAATTCTCACCAGCTAATGAGGTGAATAATTAAGAATGATCAAGACCCTTAATTCTTCGAGGATTTAAATGGTGAGTTTGATGTGGGAGCAGACATGTCTCCTCTCCTTTGTTTCTCCCCCCCCCCCAAAAAAAAATGACATCAGGGTGCAACCTTGAAGCCAGAGCTGTGGAATGGGGACTATCATCTGTGACCTTCCCCCTGGATGAAGGATCTTAGTAAACACGGCATCTCTCTCCCACTTACTATGGCAGCTACCCAGCAATCGGCGATAGGGTCATTTTCCTTCTGGGGAGGAGGGAAATGCCAGGCGAGTAGTCTATGGATCATGCTTGGAAGGAAAGACCCAGGAAGAGCTCCAATGATGTATGATGGGCAGTGGCCAGGGGCTGCTGTTAACCATAGCACAGCCTCCCTGGGAGAACACAGTACATGGAGCCTGCCTTCCTGGCTTGCCTGCTGTGACCCATGTGAAACCTCAGTAAGCACAGTAGGCAGTATGTAATTCCCAGGCTCTCAGAAGGTAACAGAAGCCTATTTTAAGCCCTTGCAAAAAAAAAAAAAATTCAGCTGTTTAACAGTGGGGATCTTCCCATCAAGGCGTGTGAATGCATGTTAGCCTCTCTCTCATTTCAAAATATAAACTGAGGTATATATTTTGCCAAGTGTGTAAATGTGTGAAGGCTGGAATGCGTTTCTATCTCTAGTTACTAAATTCTGTTCAATGCGTCGTAACTATTTTTTGAAGGCCTTCTTTGTGTATAGCTGTGTACATTATTACTCTGGCAAATACCGAAATGAGTGATGAAGTTAGAAAGAACAGCAAATCATTGTTATAGGGTCTATTTTATATATCTGCTTTCATTGTTCCTTAAATATTTCTCACAACAACCCTGAGAGGCTGTGTGGTTTAGATTAAAGTTTGGTGTCCTGTAATGGAGAGTGAAAATCCTCCTTTTAAATAAGATAGAAATTTCTTTTCTAATGTAAGAGCCTGGCATGGAGTTGCTCATAACAAAGGCTATATTTCCTGGTTAGATCTGACCACGAGGCTAAACTTTGGTGCACAATCTGTGAGCAAGATTTGACCATGAGGCTAAGCTTTGGCAAACAATCTATGAGGTGTGTAAGGGGTGGAGAATCATGCCCAATATTCAGCAGCATAACATTTCACTAATGCTCTAGTGGCAGCTATGGACATTATTCCAAACCATGCTCAGATTTAGCTTAAAGGCAACAAAAACACAGCTTCAATAAGGAAGAGGTTGAAGGATGTTAAATAGAGAAGTTGGTATTAACACATTTGCATGAATAGTAGCTCCCTTCAGAACTTAATAAGCAAAATCAGTTGAACTTTGTCATGGACTCATGCCATGCAACTGGAATGCTGTTCCCCATTCACAGGGGATGCACAATTGATCCGTGTATTTTCAAAGCAGGGGCATTGGTACTTTGACAGACATCTGTTACAGTGACAGTACTCTTATTATGCCAAATGTCTAATGTGCACCTAATGATTGTATCATACACAGAAAGCTGTTATGCACTGATTACCAACTGCTGTTTATAATCTTTTGAATGCATTTTTTGATGCTGAAAAATGATGGGGGGAAAAGTCGCAAGAAGGAGAAAATGGAAGAGAAAGTGATCCATAAACAATGGGGTTTCATATAGCTCCATGTGGCAACATCAAGCCTCTGAGAGTCTTTGACAAGTTTTAGAAGCATGATACATTTCTAGGCTTAATAGCAATAAAGCAAATAATAGCTTTCGATTTAATAAACACATGGGTGTCAGGGCTATGATAACACCTGATATCATGAATCCTTTGTGACTTGGGCCCACTGGCAACTGCTGAGCTTACCACACCCCAACCACAAATCATCAGTCACCCTAATGCATCAGAGATCAATTTTCCTGTGGGAAAAATGCTTATTTAAATGTTTAAAGCTTTTTTCCATCTTTGTTATAATCCAATTATATTTTCAAATATTTGAGAGGCTCAGCAGCAAGGGGAAATAAAAGGACTTGACTTATCTGAGCATAGTAGGTGTTATCAATATCTGCAAAATTGATGGCCATCACAATAGGAAAGCAGAAAGCACAGGGTGGTCCAAGATGGGGCCAGGTCCTGAAACTCTGCTGTCTCCTTTCCATGTGGCATTAGAAGGCAATCATCTAGGAAGAAAAGGACAGGGTAGAAAAAAGGAACGTCTTCTCCATGGTGGGATCAACAAAGTTTGAGGAGAACCAAGGCAAAAGAGTGGGAGAAACTGAAATTAGTTCAGCCTGAGTAAAGCCAAGGCTGCAGGAAGGAAGGGGTGAAAGGTGAGACTGGTGCCGTGAACAATGCTAAGGAATTTACTTAAGAACAGTGGAGAGGAGCTAGTAAAAGATTCTGAGTAAAGGAGTGGCTTGGTGAGGTGTGGATTTTTAAGATTCGCTTTGGGTACAGGTTGGAGAATGGTGTGGAAGAGAATGAGGCTGGAGGCAGATTGACCAGTTAAGAGATTACATCAGAATTACTTAGGACAGGTGCTCAAGCTTGCCCAGGTGGTGGTGAAGAGAAGAGACATTTACACGGGGCAATCTACAGCATTTGAGTCTACAGTAAGTGAATGGATAAGTGGCCAAGTCTTTGTATGCCTTTCTTCCTAAGCTATATGGTACAGAGACAATATCAGCTTCAAGAGTATTGAAGATGTAATGAGAAAGTACTCCGGTAGCACCTAAATTAGTGAATGACACTTAGTAGAACATCAATAAATAGCAGTTCTTGCTGTCATGTTCAATAAACAGAAGAAAAAGGGTTATTTGATGATCATTGGTACAGATTATGTTTAAGAATATTGACTTTAATATTTTAATTTAAATTCAGTCAACTTTCACTTCCAGTTTTCATGGATATGGCTTAATTTTAATCTATACAAATTGGCACTTTTCCTTTACACAATAGTTGGGCTATTGGGGATTGCTTGGCCAAAGATCAAACTTTCTGTGGCTGGAGATGCCAATTTGCATTCTGTTTTGGAGAAGTTCTGCCTACTCTCAGAAAGACACAAGAACCACTTACAAGGTCACACGTATTTACATTAGGGGCTATTGGGATTATATGTAAAAAAGAGTCACTCTCTCTATAAAGAGTAAAGTACCATATTGGAGGGGGAAGTGCCTATAGCATAGGCAGTACTGTTTACTCTATTTTGGGGGAAGAAAAAGCCTGCACTGAAAGAACATGATAAATATGCTAAGTTTATACAATGTGTACTCAGTGAAAAATATGCTAAGCATGTACTTCAATAATCCTCTCATCAGAGCAGCCTTGTTACCCCCACCATCAGCAGATACTGATAATTAATCAACTGAAACGAGTCTTTACAGAATAAACAAATCTGTTTTACACAAATGATGATTATGTCTCTTTCAGTGATGAAGGCTTTTCATCACTTATTCATGCCAACGTTATGAAGACTTTTCGCTGGGGGAACAAAATCTTGTTTTTGGCGAGACCTCCTCTTAGACCGTTTCTGGTGTGAGCAGTGGCATTTCAGCCGTATCCTGGTGGAAGTAGGATATGGTTTTTGTAGAGAACATACGAGGGTACTAGAGAACATACAAGGGTGGCATTCCTTTCTATCCCCAGAGGAAGAGAGTGGGTCCCTTAGTGTTACAAACATTTACAGTACTTCTGGCAGAGGAGGATGGTTTGTTCTCATGGAAGTGGACATGATAGCTGTCGTATCCTGATGGGAGCACACAGTTCTACCCATAACTCTGTGTGGAGGACACTTGACAGCGTATCCATGTAGACATTAATTTCTGTTGCTAAGAAATGTGGAAAGAAAGTAGATGATGCCTGATAAAGAGAAACTTCAGGTTGGTCCTGAAGAAAATAATAACCCCATAAATAAAATAGACATACTCTAGTTCAGTACCCTTTTCATGCTCATATTAAAGATAATTCTCCACAGGCATCTCACAGTTTTGCACATCTTATGGGTAGATGGGTAATTTGCTCCAAATTATCTCATTAGGACATTTGTGTAGCAACAGCTTTGGATGCTCCTGGACATGGAATAGCATACTTACTGCCCCTTATAAAAGATTCAGGTTCTCTCTCGAATTCAGGGTTTCTCTCCCGTAGCACAACTCACTGTAGTGTCACCTGGACCTCTGTATGTCGGCCTGTGGGAACTGGGGCTTGGGGAGATCCATCTGGTTTTTCTGACTTTGCTAAGCTGTCTCGGACCAGGTGTTTCACGTCCTCTGCCAGCATCCATGCAACTTGGTAGCTTGCAAGGAGACTAAAACCTCAGACCCTTTATAGTTTTTAACACTAGATTTTAGCATGTCTAATATTTAATGAGTTAATTTTATGAGTTATTCTAATGCACCTTAAAATTTGCCTTTGGAATTCTAGTTCTTCTAAAATGAAATTTAGGACAGAGAAAATTGATCTATACTCAGTATAAAGGGAAGATATTTCTGAAAGTGATATGGAAAGCTACGTAGTCAAATCATATTCTAAATCATCCACAGTATTGAACAGTAGGAAACAGTAGTCTATATTTTAATGACAAAAAAACACCCAAAAATAAAAAACTAGAACAATGTTTTTCTAAATAGTCACACATAAAATTTCAAAATATGAAGAAATTTTAAAAATAAGTTGATTCAACTGAGCCTCTTAAAAAAAAAAAAAAAAGAAAGGATCTGAGGACTAACTCCTATTTACTTCCTTTGCCTTCTCCATAATGGCTTCTATAAACTTCTTCCACTTTCTTCAGAAACTCAGAACAAACTTGACATATAAAGGTATCTATCACATTTTACTTAAACATAAAAAGTATAAATGACTTAAATGCCCACCCAATTAGGAATGGTTGAGGTCTTAGCAAATTCTTATGATATACTATTAGGTAGCCATTCGTAATTGTTTTTCAAGAATTTTTAATGACATGATAAAATGCTTATGACCTATAGTTAAGTGAGATAATAAGAAACAAGAACTGGGTTGTCCCAGTAACAGAACACATAATTATAACACACACTCATGCATACTGAGAAAAGAACTAGAATAAAGTTAATTTAAAATATTTAAAATAGTTATCACTGCATTAAGGGAATAATAGATGCTTTTTAATTTTCTTCTTTATTGCCATCTGCATTGTCAAATTCTGTATAATCTAATCATAGTTTTAAAAAGGATCCCTTGTGAGATAAAATTGAAATCCTATTTCTAGATAAATAATTAACATGAAGCTCATTTTTGTTCAACACCATAGGACTCATGTTAGCTTTCCTTCACCAAAGAGCTAGTGCACTCACTGTGCAATGTAATTTGGAGGGGTAGAGTAGTAGAATCTTATCTGATTCCTCAGCCTGCAACATCATTTTGCCCCTCCTACCCAATTTATCATACTTGAGCCTCATGTGAAGTCATGTATCCTGAAGACTTCTAGAATTATCTGGGAACTCTGGTCAGTTCTTTGACATTGCAGATTTTTTCTTAGCTTCTACCTCATGGTGCAATTGAGTAAGAAATGGGGAAACACAAGGCAAAATGTCTTCTTGACTCACTCCCATCTCCGTCATCAATCTCCCCCTTTGCTACATCAAATCCTCCACCATAGGATCCTACACACACACACACACACACACACACACACACATACACACACACACACACACGCACACATGACTCTAGCTTTAGATCAGTGCTATCAATGGCACTATACTTCGAGCCACTAAGTAAAATTTTCTATTAGTCATATAAAACGTGTTAAAGTACACATGTGAAATTAATTTTATGAATATTTATTTAACCCAACATGTCTAAAGCATTGCTATTTCAACATATCATAAATATAAAATGGCTTAATAGACATTTTACATCTGCTTTCCATACAAAAATCTTTGCAGTCCAACATGCATTTTATATTTTCAGTACACCTCAATCCACACGAGCCACCTTTCAAGTAGTGATATAGAGCTCATGGCAACAGTATTAGAAGGCAATGTCTGAAGAGATCTTTCCTCTCCACAACTTGTGTTCCATCTGCTCTTCACCAGGGGTGTGAGAGGAAATTGCCTGTCACACTTCATGACACACACAGTGAGGGAGATCAGGTACCTCTTGTTGTTTTGCCACACAGAGTAGGCAGTCACCTATCTCACCTATGAATCCTGCCAGAATGGGGGATTGGATCAAGAAGAGGTCAGCTCCCATTTTATTTTTTATTTTTTAAAATATATTTTATTGATTTTTCACAGAGAGGAAGAGAGAGGGATAGAGAGTTAGAAACATTGATGAGAGAGAATCATTGATCAGCTGCCGCTTGCACACCCCCTACGTGCCCACAATCAAGGTACATGCCCTTGACGGGAATGGAGCCTGGGACCTTTCAGTCCGCAGGCCGATGCTCTATTCACTGAGCCAAACCGGTTTCGGCGGTCAGCTCCTCTTTTAAAGGGCGGTTTGCAACTTAAGTACAGGAGCCATCACTGTCCTTAATGCACACCCCCCTCCCTACCGTCACCAGAGTAAATAAATGGCTTCTGAGGTTGGCTGGCTGGCGGACTGGCTGTCTGTCTAAATGAATCAGGCCAAGAAACAGAACGCTAGTACTCAATTGAGCCTCTTCAACATTAAGTAGTGAAGACACTGAGTCCTGGAGTGAAGAATTCCATTTTAATTTTAAATTTTGATGTTTAAAGATCTTTGCTGCATTATGACCTACAGTGAGTTAGCTCTGCCCCCAACAAGAGTGCCTGCAGGTTAACTGTACCAGCATCTGTTTCTAGCAGCGGGTCCCTAATGGATTCCTGCAGGAACAGCAGGACATAAGATAAAGCACTGCTAAGGCTGCTGGCCCCGGGCCTGATTGTGTCCAAATGATACACTGGTTCAGGCATGAAGTCTGGTCCAGTGTCCTCAAATTGGAAACCCAGAGAAGACACTAATAGGTCATTCTTTAAATACTCGAGTGCTTTTGGGTTCTCTGCCTTGTTGGAGTTTAACGTTCACTTTGAAAAGAGATTTTTCTAATTCTTCTAAATTGATATACCTTCCTCCCTTCCCCCATCCCCAAGATTTCCTACCTTTGAAAGATCCTGAGATGGTAAATTTATACAACCAGTCTTCTCTGGAAAAGACAATACTAGAAGGAATAACTCTAGAATAGACTCACAGACTACTAGAGCTCAAAGAACTCTGAGGCCAGCTGCCCTAAACTTCCCATTCTATTATTATTATTATTATTATTATTAATTATTATTATTACATATTCTTATGTACCAAATGCTTTGTGTACATCAAATTCAATATCATAGTCACCTTGCAAAATGGGTATTTTTATCTGTTTGATTGACAGGTCAGGAGACGGAGGCTCAGAGAGGTTAACGAATGACCATGGGTTGCACAGCCTAAGCAGCAAAGCTGGGACTCAAATAAAGGTCTGGCAGATTTCTAACTCTCTCGGCTAGCTGAAGCTGGTAGGACAAACAGAGAGACAGATTGATGGGGAAAATAGTAATAGGGAACAATGCTAGAATTTACCTAACACAATTAATTCCTTTTTCCCTATAACTTGATTAGCTGTAAAGAGAGTGCAAAAGAGAGGAATCATATCTAAATAGAGTTTTTGTTTTTGTTGTTCTGTTTTTGTTTTTTGATTTCATTAAACCAGTATGGATAAGATGGCTTTACAGAGCATCTAATTTCTTAAAGCATTATGGAACTCTCAATCAAGAGTTTGGGGAATTCTTGCCAAAGAAACTGCCTCCCTGAAGGAAGTGCCCCTGCTCCAGACGGCCAGGGCCCGAGCTGGCTGTGAGCATCCCCGGCTGCCGCTCCTCCTTGCTGGTCAGACCCAGGCTGCTCAAGCAGCTGCCTGTTGCCATGTGTTGCTCCTGAGAGCACTGAGGGGCCGGGGTGGCCTCAGCTGGATTCGCCGCTGCTTTGAGTGGCAAAGCCGGGCCCATCCGCAGGATTCATGAACATCCCTGGGCTTGGCGCAAGGCCGTGGGGACTCTGGTTTCTGGGCCATAGAAATGGCTCAAACTCTTAAGACCTTTGCCATAATTCCTCTGACCAGACATATGGGATTTACTGGGATCCTATGGGACTATAGTTAAAGGTACCAAACATTATACTCTATGAACTATTATTTCTCTTAAGTTTTGCTGTTCCAGCAATAATATTTCCAGAACAAGCATTGTGGTAGGCGGGATAATGGCTCCTTAAAGATGTTCATGTCTTGATCCCCAGAACCCATGGACATGTTACATGGCAAAAGAGAATTGAGGTAGCAGATGGAATGATACTTGCTAATGGTTATGGGCTGACTTGTGTCCCCCTCAAAATTCCTATCTTGAAATACTAACCCCTGAGTACCTCAGAATGTGACTATATTTGGGTATGGGGTTTTTAAAGAAGTAATTACGTTAAAGTGAGGTCATTAAGAGGGGAGGGTCCTAATCCAATATGCCTGGTGTCTTTAGAGCAGTGTTTCCCAAACTTTTGACATATGTGTACCGCTGCTATAATTTTTGTGACACTGAGTACCCCTCGTCAAAAAAAAAAAGGATGTATTTTAATAACAATCAAAATATATTTATTTTCTTTTTTTGGTACATATACAAAATAATAATAAACGAAAAGTAAAATTATTCACAATAAAATATAAATAAAAGTTATATTATAAATAACATTTATTTGGATCAATGAGAAGGATGAAATTGACTTGAATCATGAGAACGTAGAATTAGGCGCAGCTAAGCACGGTGCAGTGCGTACCCTCACCAAACTCTTCCTGTACCCCTGGGGGTACGCGTACCACCCTTTGGGAAACACTGCTTTAGAGGAAGAGAAGATTACAACACAGATATGCACACTAGAAAGAGCACGGGCAGACACGGGCAGAAGCCAGCCATCTACAAACCAAGCAGAGGGGCAGCAGGGGAAGCTCGCCTGCCAATGCTTTGCTCTCAGACGTTAGCCCAGCGATTTTCAACCTTTTGCACCTCAAGGCACACATAACCCGATTACTACAATTCTGCAGCTCACCCAAAAATATATTTTTGCTGCTATGACAAAAAAAGAGGTAAAATTTTGATTGACATACAAAAATAATAAGAATCCTAATACTGTGTTTTCCCGAAAATAAGACATCCTCCTCCGAAAATAAGACCTACTTATAGGTTTCTTCCTGAGTGAAATATAAGGCATCCCCCCGAAAATAAGGGCCCCAGGATTCACAGTTTATCTGGTTTGTGTTGACAACTACCATATTACCGTATACAGGTAATAAATTTCCTTTATTTTCATTTAACAATAAATGTGTACCATATTCTTCTTCATGGAAAAATAAGACATCCCTTGAAAATAAGACCTACCGCATCTTTGGGGGTAAAAATTAATATCAGACATTGTCTTATTTTCAGGGAAACAGGGTAGTAATTACCTATCCTTTTTGCTTCAAAGTAACTTTTTAAAAAATGAGGTGACTATAATTGCACAGAAGGATTTCTGGTACCAAGAATTAGCCAATCAGATGCAATCTTATTATTCAACCTGACCAATAAGATGCAACTCTATTATGTGACGTCTGTATTTATGGTTCAAGGCATGGCATTTACACCCGTCTGCTGCTGTTGTGTTGGCTGTTGTCATTTTTACATTTGACACCCGAAGGGAAAAGAGGTCAGTGCCCCTGACTACACAGCCAGGCATCGCATGTTTTGAAAATTCCCGTGGCCCTCCTGTTGCAAATGGCTGTTTTAGCCTCTAGAATGGTGAGAAAATAAGTTTCTGTTGTTTAAGCCACCCAGCCTGTGGTACATTGTTCTGGCAGCCCTAGGAAATCAGTATACCCGCCAACTGACCTTACCAGCGGAAGGTTATCCGGGATTATCTGGGTGAGCCTGATGCAGTCACAAGGGTCCCCAAATGTGAAAGAGTGAGGCAGAAGAGGAGATCAGAGCCTTGCGCTAGGAGAACAACTGGACCCATTGTTCCTGGCTTTGAAGATGGAGTAGGAGGGCCATGAGCCAAGGAATGTGGTGGCTGCTCAAAGCTGAATTGAGCAAGGAAACAGTTGCTCTCCGAGAGCCTCCAGAAAGCAACACAGCCCAGCTAATACCCATTTCAGACTTCTAAACTATTAAATTATAAGGTAATAAACTTAAATTGTTCAAGGCACCGAGTTTGTGGTAATTTGTTACAGCAGCAATAGAAAACTCATACACTAATAGGATATAAGGCAATGGACTTGCTTCAGCAGTATTTGCACATCTGTTGTACTCATACCACTAGAAGCTCTCCAAAATTTTCTGCTATTTCTTATTCATCCATCTCTCTTGTCAGTGTTGCAGAAGAAATCAGAGATATTTTTCTCAGGAATTGGTGGCTGGAATAAGGCTTTAGGGAAAGAAACTGCTCTGGTCTAATACCTTCATGTAGAAAATTCTGAATATAGCTTAACATTGTGAGTGAAACCAAATCATCACAATGGCTTTAAACTTCTACTCCTTGGCCCCTGTGGGATAACCATTCTCAGTCTTTTTTTTAAAATAATATATTTTATTGATTTTTTTTTTCACAGACAGGAAGAGAGAGGGATAGAAAATTAGAAATATCGATGAGAGAGAATCATCGATCAGCTGCCTCTTGCACACCCTCCTACTGGGGATGTGCCCGAAACTAAGGTATATGCCCTTGACTGGAATCGAACCTGGGACCTCTCAGTCCGCAGTCTGACGCTCTATCCACTGAGCCAAACCGGTTTCGGCAACCATCCTCAGTCTTTATTGACCTTGGTGTCCGAAGCATAGGAGCTCATGTTTTCAGTGCATACATTGAATACATTTTTACTGAGTACCTAGCAGTGCTGCAGGTACTGGGACAGACAGTGAGCCAACAGAGACGCGATCTCTTCTGTTCTAATGGGGGTGGCAGGTGACAAATACATGAATGTATGCCAGGCAATGATGATGAGGGTAGGATAAAATCACGAAGTGGTAGGTGAATGGCGAGAGGGCAGGAGACTTCTCTGATATGGTGACATTCAATGAAGACCTGAATGACAGATCTGACATTCTCCGGGGGCCAGGATTATGTCTTCTTCACATTTGCTTCTGTACCCAGTGTCTAGACCTTACAATGTAGGGCAGGAAGAGTGTTTAACACTAGGATATGAGGCTAAGTTGGAAGAGGCAGCAATAGCCACTGTGGAAGTATATGAGTGCATATAACCTCAGAAATACTGGTATCAGCTACCTGCCCCATTTTACCTGAGTCTTTCTGCTTTCAGAGTACACAGCGACCATGTAACTCCTTCAGCCTAGAGCTTTTTAGGGTACTATGTGCCATCTATCACCCCAATTCCAATTCAAGATACTTTTTTTTCTAGGAAACATTGTAGGCTGGGGACTTGAATTGAAATTGGAAATGTATATTTATCCCCCAAATTGTAACGGCTGCGTCAGATTTCAGATACAGCCTCCTGAAAGGTTCTATATAATTCCAGCGTTTGTGAATTTAATCATTTATCACTGAATTGGGTTATTGTCTAGGATTCTGTGATGAATTATATTGCGAGGTTAATCATGTTGATTCATTTTCCCCTGGTAGTTGCTATTCTGACCCCACTTTCACTTTGGATAACTTTCAGTGCCCACATTTTACATTTGGTGAAACTGAGGCTCCACTGTGTTCCACAGAGGGTGAGGGCAGTGTGCACGTGCCTGTGTGTGCCTGCTCTGCTCTCACAAAACGAGCTGGTCAAGGCCTTGCTCTCAGAGTATCACATCTCAAAGCTCCGGGGATGTGTTTTCAGTCAGGGATGTGTATCTCAAGGTGGCTCACATTTCCTTGTCCTGGCCCACTTGCCCCCTCCCCTTCCTTCCCTTTTCACTCTACAAATGTTGACATAGCTTTCTCTTTCGGATCTCCTAAGACGCTAGGTCGTATTCATTTCTGCCCTACCTGTAGCTCTCTCTCAGAGAAGGTTTATCATGCTCCATCTGACACTTGGCAGGATCCCAAAAAATAACATGATAATAAAATAAAAAGGACTGCACAGAAGGGCTCTCTGTGCCCTTGAGTTGCGGTAAGGCCAGAGCTCGGGAGGTTGTCATTCACTTATCTCACGGTGCTCCTCTCGCTCTGTCACACGTCCTTTACCGGACTTGGCAGCACCTTTGCAAAGTGCAATCCACACAAAGGGTTCCTATTGCATTCTGTCCTCACCTGCTGGAAGTTTCCTACTGATGAAGTTCTTTGCAAGCATTCCTGCTGGCTGTCTTCTCCAGCAATCTATCTGGGCGCGTGCTGATGGTGGTAGCAGAGCCGTTACTTGCTTGTTTGTGTTTCATGGGCCTCAAGAAAACTGGGTAGGCTGAAACCGGTTTGGCTCAGTGGTAGAGCATCGGTCTGGCGACTGAAGGGTCCCGGGTTCGATTTGGGTCAAGGGCATGTACATTGGTTGCAGGCACATCCCCAGTAGGGGGTGTGCAAGAGGCAGCTGGTCGATGTTTCTCTCTCATCGAAGTTTCTAGCTCTCTATCTCTCTCCCTTCCTCTCTATAAAATATCAATAAAATATATATCTTTAAAAAAAAAAAAAGAAAGCTGGGTAGTATAAAAGCATGGCCATGGACATCTACTGTAGACGGCGCCTGGGAAGGTACACGGGCATTCTTTAATTATTGTCAGCTGAACCCATGGGGACAGGCAAAGCCATGCCCTCGGAACACGCTTTGCCAAAAAGGCAAGGGTGTTTGTTATCAGCTTGGACTTCATTTTTCAGCCCAGGTGTCGGGGAGTGTGTTTTGATAGGTAAAATCTAGTCAAGCACCAGGAATGCTCCGGGGCCTACTCATGAATGCAAATAATCTCCTTTGTCTTAACCTTTTGATGAAACTTCCTGGTATTTGGGGGTACAAAATAAAACGTGCTGTACTGGCTCTGGGTCACTGTCTCTCTAGCAGAAGAGGGACCCACAGGCTGAGAACCGCTAGCAGGGTCACCTAAGACCATCGGAAAACACAGATATTTACATTACGGTTCACTAATTTCAGTTATGAAGTAAAATTTCAGTTATGAAGTAGCAATGAAAATGATTTTATGGTTGGGGGTCACCACAACAGGAGGAACTGTATTAAAGGGTCTCGGCATTAGAAAGGTTCAGAACCACTGCTCTAATCTCTGCCTTTTTCTTCTCTCCCAGTATGCCCCTGTGTCTTCTTATAAGGACATCAGTCATAGTGGGGTAAGAGCCCACCCTACTCTGGTGTGACCACATTTTAACTAATTACATCTCCAATTTCCAAAATAAGTCACTTTCTGAAGTCATGGGGATGGGGATTTTTGAGGGACATAACTCATCCCAAACAGGGCCTCTTGGGTTGAAATTATGTGTCAGCTCCTTTGAGATAGCAGGGAAGAGGGTGCTCTGGGACAGACGGGAGGGACAAGTTACTTATCCGGAGGGAATCTAAGCTGTCAGGACAAGACCAAGTGGCAGGCGCCCAGCCGACTTCTACGTTATTCCCTCTGATGATGTCTCCTGTCACTCTATTGTTTACAGGCCCCGTGGAAGTCCCGGAACACCTTTCCGGTTTCAGGGCTCGGGACAACTTAATTTTGTGAACATTTTATGTTTGCAGGAATTCTAGGGGGGAAAAAAGGAGGGAGCTGAATTCACTGAGTCTGGTTCCAAATGTAAGTTGAAATATACTTTTTGTCCATCTTGTGCGCACTTACCTCCATAGTGTGGTCAGTTTGGTAGTTGGACCCAGGGCCTTCTCAAAGCTGCCCACAGCCTAACCCTGAGAGCCTATGTATGTTACCTTTTATGGGAGAGTCTCCGAAGATGGATTAAGTTAAGGCTCTGGAGGTGTAGAGATTATTGGGGTGGACCCTAAATGTCATCTCAAGTGTCCTTACGAGAGGGAGGCACAGGGAAATCACAGACTGAAGTCCAGTAAGGGATGCAGAGGCAGAGAGACGATGCTATGTATCCTGGCTTTGAAGATGCAGGAAGGGGCCATGAGCCCCTGGAAAAAGCAAAGAGGCAGATCTTCACCTAAATCCTCTGGAGAGAGCATGGCCCTACTAACACCTTGATTTTAGCCCCATAAGGCTCGTTTTGGGATTCTGATCTCCAGAATTGTCAGAGAATAAATCCCGGTTGTAAATCATCAAATATGGAGTGGCTTTGTTAGAGAAGTCATACAAAATGTATACACAGGGTATGATTCCTTGTATTTCAATTTAAAAATGTGACTCCACATACACATATAAATACATCAAGATTTGAAGGTTAGGAGTGATTTTTTGTCATTACTCTGACTTCCTGAATTTTCTAAGTGTTTTCTTAAAAATATATTTTATTGATTTTTTTACAGAGAGGAAGAGAGAGGGATAGAGAGTTAGAAACATCAATTGGTCTCCCCCAACTGCTCTTTCCTGCAGGCCCGGTTGCCCCTAACTTCCTTCCTTCCTCTGCTGGCCTGGTCACCCCTAACTGCCCTCCCCTGCAGGCTTGATCACAACCAACTGCCCTCCCTTGCAGACCTGGTCCCTCCCAACTGCCTTCCCCTGCTGGCCATCTTGTGGTGGCCATCTTGTGTCCACATGGGGGCAGGATCTTTGACCACATGGAGGCAGCCATCTTGTGTGTTGGAGTGACTGTCATTTGCATATTGCTCTTTTATTAGATAGGATAGAGGCCTGGTACACAGCTGGGGACCAGCTGGTTTGCCCTGAAGGGTGTCCCTGATCAGGGTGGGGGTTTCCTTGGGGAGTAGAGTGGCCTGGGCAAGGTGCCTGTGGTGGTTTGCAGGCCAGCCATGCCCCCCAGCGACCACAGCAGAGGCCTTGGTATCTGGGATTTATTTTTTTCTATAATTAAAATTTTGTAGCCTTGAGCGGAGGCCTAGTCCAGCCAAGGTGTACAGGAAGCTTGGCTTCCTCCATTGCCAGGAAACCCAAGACTCCTATTTGCTCTGTGGCCTCAGCCATCTTGGTTGATTTGCACACTCGCTCCTGATTGGGTGGTGGACATGGCGTGTGGGTTTAGCGGAGGTACACTCAATTTGCATATTACTCCCTTATTAGATAGGAGGATTCGTATATTGCACACACACTCTCCTTACAGATACACACACTTCAAAACTGATCTCTGGCCTGACTTGCCCAGCTCAGTGGTTGAGCACTGGTCTACCAACCAGGAGGTTACAGTCCGATTTCTGGTCTGGGCGGCTGATGGTGTTGTGCCCTCCATTCCCAGTGTGGTTGTCCAGGAGACAGCTGATCAAGGATTCTCTCTCATCATTAATGTTTCTATCTCTCCCTCTCTCCCTGTACAAAACAAAACAAAACAAAACAAAACTGATCCCTGGTGTCTGTCCAACATCCACACCAGAGGCCCACGTGCAAGACAATATGACTTCTTTCTCTCTCCCACCCCCACATACAATCAGTCATCAAGGCTGACTAATTTTACCCCCAGTAGCCCTCTCCCATCTCGAGTTTCAGGTTGCAGCCGGTCTTGTCTGGGCATTCCAGTAGTTCCATCTTGCCTCATCCTCCCCACTAGCAAGGGCAATCCATGTATGTGATAAACTTGGCCACCCTACCTTCTGTCTAAAATCCCTTCAGTTAGGGTGCACACCCTTCCGCTTGGCCTCGCACCAACACTTTCCAGGACACGGTCCCTACCTGCCTGTTCAGACTCCTACCAGCCCCACAGCTCAAGTTACCTTTCATGACGAATCATTTTCATAACTTGTGTGGCTCCCCCTCGATTTCGGGGCCTCCAGTCTCTTCTCTTTTTTCTCTGGCTGGAAAACCCTTCCCTTCCACCTACTGAACTTAAAAGACAGCCCCTTTACTGCACTTAGCTTCGGCGTCCCCTCCTCTAAGGGGCTCCCCCATCCTCAATGTTCCCATAGTGCCCTGGGAACAACAAGTTATTGCCTCAACGGCAATTTACAACCAGTGAGCAGCAAGAATATTTAAAACATTCAATATCTGACTATTTAGTCAGGGGCACTGATTCTTTTCCAGTAGACTGTCAAGTAAAATAATGACAATAGCCAACACAACAGTTGTAGAGTGTGAATGAATCAAAATCTTACCTTCATGTTTGTAAAATCAGCAAAAAAAAAAAAATATTTTTTTGGTGTGCCACAGAATTTTAGTAATTAGTGTATGTGTGCCATGAGATGATAAAGGTTCAAAATCATTGCCTTAATAGATTTATATCCAAGTTAACACTTTTTGTGTCTGCCTTCTCACTAACCAGGGGTGGGCAAACTTTTTGACTCGAGGGCCACAATGGGTTCTTAAACTGGACTGGAGAGCCGGAACAAAAGCATGGATGGAATGTTTGTGTGAACTAATATAAATTCAAAGTAAACATCATTACATAAAAGGGTACGGTCTTATTTATTTATTTATTTATTTATTTATTTATTTAAATTCAATAGTTTTATTCACCGTATCCGGCCTGTGGGGCCGTAGTTTGCCCAGCCCTGAACCCTAAGCTGTCTAAGGGATGGGGCCATCTCAAGTCTTGCTGGTTTCCCACCAGGCCGCACACACTGTGCCTGCATAGTAGGTACTCATTCAGTGTGTTGATTAATTAAAATGATTGGTTAAAAAAAAAACAACACACTTTCACGGATAGGTTATATCCATCATCCACAAAACATTTAAAGCCACCATTGACGGCAGAGACAAATGAATGACATTCTGATGAAGAGGAATAAGACCGCTGGAGATGACACATTTAATTTTTTTTTCATTAAAATTTTGACTTACTTGTTTTAGCAGGGTATGTTCCCCCCCTTCCCAGTCCTAAAAATGCAGGGCTGAAATAAAGTAGCCCTACCATTATAAATATGTTCTGCAAAGGTGTGTGTGTGTGTGTGTGTGTGTGTATATATACATCAGAGTTTACCAGATTTGACTGAAAGTAGGCTTGCCAGCAAAATCACTTTGCTAACTTCCCTTAGGCTGGTCAATGCTTTGGGGTCCATTACTTGACCATGTAGAATGGAGCCCCTCGGGAGGACACTGACAACAAGGAAAAGCTGGCTCACCAGGTGACCTAGTTGCCAACTTCCCCTGACCTCGTGGAGTTCTGTGCCTTCCGGGGCCGGTAGCAGGCCACCTGACCACAGGGGAGAGAGAGAGAGAGAGAGAGAGAGGCTGGCACCCCGCCACCGCCCCAGGGCCCTCGCCTCCGACACCAGCCGGGGGTCACGTGCCCGCGCGCCGTCCACCGCCCGCGGACCCTGGCCCGCCCCTGCCGGCCGCAGGGCAGAGGCCGCGGGATCACGCGCGCCGCGGCGGCCCGGGCGGCCCAGCCAATGGGCGGGCGGCGCCCGCGGGACCCGCGCGGGCGGGCGGGCGGAGGGCGTGGGGAGGCAGGTCGGGCGCGCACGCCGCCGGGCCCTATCGCCGCCTCCGCCGCCTCCCGGACGGGAAGTGAGTGAGCCGCCCGGGTCCGCGGAGCGAGCGCGCCGGGAGGGGGGAGGAGAGGGTCCCGCAGGAGCCCGCACGTGGGACGAAGCATGGCGGCCGCCAAGGTGAGCGTGAGAGCCGGTGGCCCCGGGGGAGCGCGCCGGTCGGGTCGGGCCGGGCCCGGGGGCGCGACCGCCCGGGCGCGCACGTGCCGGGTGGATGCACCTGGGGACGCACGCGGACCGGAGCGCGGGGCGGCCGGAGGGAGGTGGCCGCCGCTCCCCGGCTGCACGGGCGGCCCGTGCGCGCTCCGAGGGCGGATCTCGCCGCGGAAACTTTGCAGGGGGACCCACCCTCCCCTCTGGGTCCCGGAGCGGAGTCGGTGCCGGGTGGGCGCCCGGCGGCGGGCTCCGCGAAGGCCGGCGGAGGGGAAGCCGGTGCGCCCGGGGCGGGGGAGGGCCTGGGGCCAGCAGGTCCTTTGGGCCTCCCCCCCCCCCCCGGCCCCCTCCGGCACCTGGACCCGGTGTGGGTGGACCCGGGCTTCTCCTTCCCGGGGACGGGGCGCGCGGGCTGGAGCCGGATCCTTTTAGGATTCCCAGGCCCCGCCCCCCCGCGGGCGGGGGAGTCACCTTGACTTCCGCTTTGCAGATGGCTTGGGGAGAGTTTGGCCCAAACTCCAGAGGACCCCCCTGCCCGCCCGCCCGCCCCCCAACTCCTCGCCCCAGCCTGCCTCGTTCTTCTCCCCATCTGACAACACTTAGGCGCCGGCCTCTCGGAGCGTTTGGGAGGCTTCTTTTCAGGAATGACAGGACAGATTGTCCGGGGAGCCTGGCGAGCCCTGTGAAGTCCTACTTGAAAGGCATTCTGCGGGAATGTGAATCATTCACTCACCCAGGAGGAAAGGCAGCTCGGACAGCCTGACCTTTCCCTTTCCACCCTCTCTCTCTCTCTCGAAACCTGGACACCATTTCCGTCTCTTTGGACTCCATTTCAACTCTCCTGGCAGAAGACCAGATTGCGTCCCGATCACTGGAGTCCTCGGCATGTATTGCTTTTAGTAATTCGTTGTAGGTTCAGGAAGGCAGCCCTTTAATCAAGCCCGCGCAGCTTCGTAGCTCGTTCGAAGTGCGGGGAACTTAAATGTACCCAACATTTCAAACATTTGTCCTTAATCAAAACTGCGTGATAACCCTCGGGAGGAAAGCATGGCCAACACATCACATTCCCATTTATTCAAGCGACCTAATCACATTTGCATTGGAAATTGTAAGCAGACAAATACATTTAAATGCTGTTCAATGACTCAAGTTCCTCCAGGCTCCCCAAATTTTCTGCAGGCATCTTCATACTCCTGGACTCCGGGGGCCTAAGTGGCCTTTCCCTTCAGTAATTACTCCAAATTCCATCTTCAGGAGTGTGCTGTGTATTGTGTGTATTGTGTACACACAAATGGGTGTGTGTGTGTGTGTGTGTGTGGCCCACACACACACACACACACACACACACCCATTTGTGTGTACACAATACACACAATACACAGCACACTCCTTTTCCTTGTGGTCCGTGTCCTCCCGAGGGGCTCCATTCACACACACACACACACACACACACACACACACACACACACACACCGTATTTGCCGGCGTATAAGACGATTTTTTGGCCCTGAAAAATACTGTATTTGCCGGCGTATAAGACGACTGGGTATAAGACGACCCCCTAACATTTCCACTCAAAATACAGAGTTTGTTATATACTCGCCGTATAAGACTACCCCCCACTTGGAGGCATATTTTTCAGGGCCAAAAAATGGTCTTATACGCCGGCAAATACGGTATATATATATCTTTTAGGTAGACTCTCTGAGGATCACTGGGATTCATTTTTGGAAGCTACGGTTAACCCTTTCAAACCTCGACTGATTCTTTGCATTACATTTGCATGCCATCAGAGTACAAGGCTTGGCATGAATTAGTTCCCTCTAGGTGAGTCCTCCCAGGAGAGAGGGTGGGAGGAGATACCCATGCTCTGCTGTCCTTTTTACATAGGCAGCTGACTTAAATCATTTCTCCTTGATTTGGGGATGGAGTAATTGAGGAACTTAAGTTGAGGAATGTGCATATAATTGGAGTATCCGATAAGACTGATTGGGATGAGGCGAACCAGGGGCGGGGAAAGCGGGTTTAACTTTTTGGGTTGCACTTTTATTAAACCGTCACATCCTATCAATAAGTGCCGTTGAACTTTAGCCAAGCAGTGAGAGTCAGGGAAGATGAAACGTTTCATTTTTTTTTTTTACTCTTTGGGAACTTGTGTTTTGTTTCTTTATTCATTTGAACTTGCTTCTTTTTCAGGATATCTAACGGCTCGCGTCATCTATACATGTATTTACAATCCAGTAAGACATCAGAATGAAGTCAGAGGAGATGAGAAAAAAAAAAAACAGGATGAAAGGGGAACATAAGATGAAGGCAGGGCTAAGGTTCATGGCAAATATGGATCTACTTAGTAGGGATGACTGAACGTTCTCGCAGCCAAGGCAGAGAGAAAACGATCAGTGAGGTCAGCTGCTTGGGAGAGAGGCCTCCTTGTGTTGCTATCGGAGGGCGGTCTTTCCTCACCTCCTCTCGCACGCTGTGAGCAAACTGCACTGCACACTACCCCTGACCACAGATAGACGTGTGCGGGTTCCATAAGGCCGTTTCTTACAGTGTCCATCATTGTACCCCGGGGCCAGTGCGGTCCATGGAGTCTTAAAGTGCCCCCAGTGAGCTGTGCTGGATGGAGTACTTCAGTCCAAGGGCGCCCCTTACTTAGTTGCCTTTGGGCACCATTTTTGGGTGACCTGTCGCCCACAATCAGTGCTGGGCAGCCCATGTGAGGGGCCACCCGCTTTGCTTTTTGCTGAGGTGCAGCTATTCCACGTTGCTGCGTTGAACACAGAGCCATACGGTTAACCGTCTCAACCGAGGTAGGATTGACATTCTCTCTTAAAACTAGGAGAAGCCGAAACCGGTTTGGCTCAGTGGATAGAGCGTCGGCCTGCGGACTGAAGGGTCCCGGGTTCGATTCCGGTCAGGGGCATGTACCTTGGTTGTGGGCACATCCCCAGTGGGGGGTGTGCAAGAGGCAGCTGATCGATGATTCTCTCTCGGGGAAACACGGTAGTAAGTAATAAGACTTTGTTTCTAACTCTCTATCTCCCTCTCTTCCTCTCTGTAAAATATCAATAAAATATATTTAAAAAAAAAAGCCGAAGCCGGTTTGGCTCAGTGGATAGAGCCTCGGCCTGCGGACCGAAAGGTCCCAGGTTCGATTCTAGTCAAAGGCATGTACATTGGTTGCGGGCACATCCCCAGTGGGGGGTTGCAGGAGGCAGCTGGTAGATCTCTCTCATCGTTGTTTCTAGCTCTCTATCTCTGTGAAAAATCAATAAAAATATATTAAAAAAAAAAAAAACTAGGAGAGAAGCTTCTTTCAGTGGAGGGTCTAAGAAATTGGGCCAAGAATTTGGGACTCAACCAATTGTAGGTGAATGCCAGCTCTCACTATGGTGACTCATTTGACTCTTTCCAGCAGCTTTGTTATTTTCTGGATGCACTGAGCCACAACTAGCAGTGTCTTGATCTCTTGACCATTTATTCTTAGTTTCCTTGGTCTTTTATTTATTCAAATGCAACGAATTATCCAGTAGCCTTCTTACTACATAGGAAGGCTGAGAATTTAGTCATTGCTTTTTGTTTTGATTCCTGCATGAAGAATAATACGTAATGGTGCAAGAGGTGTTTGCTTTTCATGAAGTAGTAACATTGATCTAAAACTCCTGGTGCTTTGAGATGAACCGGAGAGAGCTTCCATTTGCTTGCTGCCTACTTTTGTAGGAATAATGTTGGGCTGTTAGATGGTAAATGATAAGTGATGTGCCTGTACTGTTTGGGTTGTTTTGAGTGTTTCTTCGAAAAACTTCCAAACACTGCCCTGTATGTATTATGATGAAAGTGAGTTGTTGTTTTTTAAACCTTTTCTTTCCCTCTTCCCCATTTTGGTTGTAGTGAACATTTTTTCTTTGTCACTGGTTGAGTTTATACATTCAGAATGATGAAATTAAATGTATTACGATGAAAATGAGCTTGTTTTTTAAACTTCTCCTTTCCCTGTGCCCCATTTTGGTTGTAGTGAACATCTTCTCTTTGTCACTGGTTGAGTTTATACATTCGGAATGATGAAATTAAGCTAGATGAAACTGTTAACAGGGAATGCTCACTGGAGTTCAGGTATGAGAGGTGCTCACGTGTAAACTGGTCATGGACCAATAATTGGGGTGACATTAGGCTAGGACGAAAAGAAAGGCATTTGGGGACAAAGTAAAGCCCTGGTAAAACTGGCGTAACTTGGACATACTGAGGTTTTGGTTCTAGACCACCAAAGTAATGCGAGTCATAACCTTTTTGCCGACGGAGGGTCTTTCCTTTGGTTTGTAAGAAATGCACTTCTGTAAAGCACAAAAAAGTGACAAACAATAAAATGAAGTGTGCCTGTTGTAATGGAAATTTGGTCTGTAGGACGTTTAGTGTTGGTGTTTCATTCTTGGACGAGTTGTTGGTATCATCATAGATCCATTTAAAATTGTGTACTCATTGGGTTCTTCCTAAATTCCTCATGGGACTAAGCTGAGGATTTGAAAGTGAATTGGACTCTGTTTGGGCCTTTAAGAAAACCACAACCATATTAGAGGTTCAGGGCTGGGCAAACTATGGCCTGCAGGCCGGATCCGGTGAATAAAATTATTGAATTAAAAACAAACAAAAAGACCGTACCCTGCATTATGTAATGATGGTTTACTTTGAATTTATATTAGTTCATACAAACACTCCATCCATGCTTTTGTTCCGGCCCTCCAGTCCAGTTTAAGAACCCATTGTGGCCCTCGAGTCAAAAAGTTTGCCCACCCCTGGATTAAGTCCTCTCCTGGAAGAGCCCTCCATGCGGAGTGAGTGCCGTAGCCGGGGCTGTGGGAGCATCAGGGGAGGAGCCCGTTTCTGTGGGGGTGAGAGGAAGAAATGTCTCAAGGGCGGTATTTCGGAAGAAATGAATGTACCGGTGATAGGAAACAGCAAATGAAAGGGAGAGAGGTGAGAGCACATGCTGCATTTAGGGGATGGCAGTAATTAAATGAATCCAAGAGCAGCTAATAGTTATTGAGTGCTTATGAGACAGGAGATTTTATTTTAAAGCTTTTCATTATTGCCTCCCTTAATGCCTTTAGTAGTCTTGTGAGTTATGTACTATCATCCCAGGTTTACAGAGGAAGACTGGGATACCAAGGGGTGATCTGATAATTAGGAAGTGAGGAGCTGGGGTTCAGATCCAGCCAGTGCGGCTCCAGAGTCTGTACTTTTTGGCCCTGCCTGCCATATTGTCCATCTGATGGTTTAGTATGGTACAGAGTGGAGTTTATGGGAGAAGGGAGAGACGGCTTAGGAGGGGAAATTAGGCATGTTAGTATAAACCCAACTTTTAGTTCAGGACTATTTACACAGTGCCTACTGTGTACCAGACCTTTTCCCTAGGGCTTTACAAATAATCACTCAATTAATTTTCATACCAACAAGTAGGTGCTCTCTATTTTTGTCCTCATGTTACAGGTGAGAAAACTGAGGTCCAGAGAGGTTATGCCATTGCCTCAGGGTTGTACAGCGAGTAAGTTACACAGCCCGAGTTTGAGCCCTTCGAGTCTGTATTTGGAGTCTCTGCTCTAAATCCTTCTCTTCCCAGGTCTTAAAAGGACTTCCGTTTGCAAAGGTGCATGTGAAGGATTCACACACCATCAACTATGAGCACGCGTATTTCCTGATGGTCCCAGCTCAGTAATTTGTCTCTGTAGAATGCTTTGGTGCGCAGCATACCTTTCATTCCTATACTGAGTGTGTATATTTGTCAAACGGCTTTCAAACCACATTGCACAGGCCAGGGATTGTCATGTACCATTTACCATACAACTCACATACCATACAGTTCACCCACTTAACGTGTACAATTGAATGGCTTTTCGTATCGTCACAGAGTTAGTTGGGCAGCTATCATCACTGTCATATACCTTTGTAAAAAAAAAAAAAATGTAACCCAGTATTTAACCTCCATTTTATGTTTCTCACCTGTAATAATATCCTCTTCAGTGGTTTGTTATTGAGGATAAAATGTGATTGAGTTTGTTAAGGATATTCTGCAGATTGAAGTTTTTATCCTATTGATGGTAAAAAATGGTAAGCATTTGGTAGTATAATAATATCATCATGAAGCAGCCCAGTTGTTTGTGGTAGGCAGGAAGAACTGCTTCAGTTAGTTTTATGCTAACATGGTGGAGGTACGTTTCTGTGGTTTCACTGATGTTTGGGTTGAGTTTGGGTTTCTTAAATTGATGGAGTTGGGTAAACCTTGGGGTGTATATATAACACTCTTCCCCTCATCAATTCTCTCCCCCTTGCCAGGTGAAGGAAGCAATGGAGTCTCAGAAAAATTTATAGTTGGTCCAGTTTCCCTTAAGCCCCTTTGCATTTTGCACTGTTGTAAGCAAAGGATTCTCAGCACATTGCGGTCATCTGGACAGGGGTAAAAATGCCGACACCCGGGTGCTACCCAGAGGTTCTGATTTCATTAGGCTTCAGTGTGGCCTGAGCCGCAACGTTTTTTAAAAGCTCTCCAGGTGAACAAAATGTGCTCCAGGGCCACTGCCCAAGGCTGTTCTTGTGCTCTTTGCTTCAGTTGATCCTCTGATGGTTCCTTCTTGGGATAAGGAAGCATGAACGCAATGGGCTAAATGAACGTTTCTGGTGTGTCCATTAAAAGAAGGGGTGTGTGTGTGTGTGTGTGTGGGGGGGTCCCCTATAAGTCCTCTTCTTTCTTGGCTACTTAATTTCAGTCCTTCTGCCCCGTAGCACCTTGGTGCTCAGGCATCGGGTTTATACACGTGTGTAATTATCCTAGAATATAGGTTTTCTCACCAGAGTGGTTGAAAGCTCCTTTTGTCTCCCGCGGAGCCTCTGTGGCGGTGGGTGCCGAGGAGGGAAGCATTGCCAAGAGAGGCACTGGTCTGGCAGCCTTTCCCCTGGCAAACCTAGTTCCCTGTGGTCCCTGCTCCCCGGTCAGGTCACCGGGCTTTATAAACCGTGGCCAGCGAATACACAAGTGGGGGCTGGGAAGGGTTGAAAGTCAGTGTGTCGTGGAAGAGAATCGGGGAGCAGGTCTTTTTGGGTATTGAGTTCTTTTCTAAGATTGCTGGGTGAGTCTGACTCCTGCAGCTTTGACCCTTTGTCCTGTGACCAGCCTCCGCTTCCGTCAAGCTCTTCCATGCCATCATGCTTTCTGTTCTCCCCTGCCGACGAGGACTACCCTGCTGAGTGCGGTCCCTCCCTGTGTGCCTGCAGCATACACACCTTCCTCCCTGCCACGTGTGCCTGGTTGCCTCTGGTGGGGTCTTGGAACCCAGGAATGTGTGCATCTTGTTGATTAACGGATACTTGTTGATTAGCTTGGGAGTAAGGAGGATGTACCTTGTCACAGGGATGTAATTCCTTAGAAAAATATTTCACAACTGAGCAAACCTCTCTCTCTCTCTCTCTCTCTCTCTCTCTCTCTCTCTCTCTCTCTCTTCTCTTAATAGCCCATTTAACCAGAACTTCTGGTTGGGTCACACTGACCCAGCCAGTGGTGGCTTTGGTCTGTTCCCTCAGTATTATTCCCAGTGGCTATTTTGTAGACCTGGTGGTCTGATCTGTTGACTGGAAAACTTTAGAAGATAGAGTACTCATACTCCCCATTTCTTTAGGAAATTTGCTGATTTGAAAATAGGCCTGGATGGTTCCTTGTGACCTTCGGTGCTGACAGCATAGCAAAATGGGCAGCATTGCAAGTCTTAGCAATTCAACCTAAATCAACCACTCTATTTAATGGCGATTATTAGGCTGGCTGCTGCTTTGTCTTGATTTCCACATGTTATCCGTGAATACTGTGGATATGACTCAGATATGTCAAAGGACACAGTTTTATGGTAAAATATCTTCTGCATAAGACAGTTGCAGTACAATTTCTAAGAAAAGTGTAAGTATAGAAAATATAAGTAAATCTAGGGGAAGAAAAAGTTTCCCTCAATCCTTTTTGGGTCTCTGGCTGGGTCTGAAAATTAAACTGACCAAGACAAATTAACAGGAGGAAAAACATATTAATTGTCTTGAATTTTTACAAGCTCATTAGAGCCTTCTTACTACCTAATAAAAGAGTAATATGCAAATCACACCCACCAGCCACACCCACCAACCAATCAGAACAAGTATTCAAATTAACCCCAACCAAGATGGCTGTGGCCACAGAGAGCAGGAGAGAGGCTAGGGTTGCCCCTGGCTATAGAAGAAGCCAAGCTCTGCAGCCCTGGCTGGCCTAGGCCTACAAAGTTTCAATGATAGAAGGTAAACAAATCCAAACAGAAATGGCTGCAGCCATGGAGTAAGCAGGAGGCTTGGCTCCACTCCAGTCTACAAAGCTTCAATTGTAGAAGGTGAGTAAATTCCAGATACCCGGGCCTCTGCTTAGGTAGCTGGAGGGCATGGCCGGCCTGCAAACCACCACAGCCCCTCACTCAGGCCACTCCATGCCCCAAGGGAGCCCCTACCCTGATCTGGGACACCCTTCAGGGCAAACCAGCTGGTCCCTACCCATGCACCAGGCCTCTATCCTATCTAATAAAAGAGTAACAGTCAGATTGATCATCACTCCAACACACAAGATGGCTGGCCCCATGTGGCCAAAAATCCTGCCCCCATGTGGACACAAGATGGCCACCACAAGATGGCCAGCAGGGGAGGGCAGTTGGGAGGGACCAGGCCTACAAGGGAGGGCAGTTGGGATTGATAAACCCTGCAGGGGAGGGTAGTTAGGGGTGACTAGGCTGGCAGAGGAGGGAAGTTGGGGGCAAACAGGCTGGCAGGGGAGCAGGTAGGCATCAATCAGGCTGGCATGGGAGTGGTTAGGGGGGGATCAGGCTGGCAGGCAGAAGCAGTTAGGGGCAATCAGGAAGGCAGGCAGGTGAGCAGCTGGGAGCCAGCAGTCCTGGATGTGAGAGGGATGTCAGACATCCCTTGAGGGGTCCCAGATTAGAGAGGGTGCAGGCTGGGCTGAGGGGACCCTCCCTCCCTGTGTACGAAGCACCGGGCCTCTATAAGATCCCACTATGGGCTTATAAGGGCTAATAAGATCCCAGAAGAAGTGATCAGAGCAAGAAGCTTTTATTCCTTTTAGACTAAGAAATAGTACTTTTGTGAAGAATTGACAGGAAAAAGGGTGTTAGGTTAAGGTTAGTAAATGGTGAAGAAGTAACCAGGCAGGTAAGGGTAGTTTAACAAGGTTTGCTTGTACAGATTTCTTGGCCCCCAATTCCCCATCTCTGGTGATAAGAATGTCTTCCCTCCTCCTGGTACAGGGAGGGTAACCTTAACCTGGGAATTTTGTGACCCAGTTTCAGAGAAGGAGGGTGCTTTGGTGGTTGGGTAGGAGGTCACAGTGACCTTCCTGTTTCTGCCTTTTTTTTTTTTTTTTCTTCCCCAGATTTCTTTAGCTTAAGATACTCAATATGCTAAGGTGCTATATTTTGGGGTAGTGTGTTTAGAACTCCATCATAAGCCTATTTTGATGCATCTTTAGTGTTTTCTTCAGGTTAGACCAGGGGTGGGCAAACTTTTTGACTCGAGGGCCACAAAGAGTTCTCAAACTGGACCGGAGGGCCGGAACAAAAGCATGGATGGAGTGTTTGTGTGAATTAATATAAATTCAAAGTAAAATTACATAAAAGGGTATGGTCTTTTTGTTTTTTGTTTTTGTTTTTAATTCAATAGTTTTATTCACTGGATCCGGCCCCAGGGCCGTAGTTTGCCCAGCCCGGGGTTAGACCCAAGATCCTATTCTCCCTGGAAGGTGATGGCTCCTTGTTCCCTCCTCATGCATCAATCAGCCTTGCATTGCCAGCTGTTTGTTGGAAATCTCACCTTGCCCGCCTCAGAGATATGGCAGAGTCCGCTTACCTAGAATTGAATTTATCTCCTTGGTCGTGTCTCATGGTCAGCCTGCAGCGTAGTTTTCCTAAGTACCAGGGAGACAACACCTGTGAGAATTTGGATGTTGGCAGAGATGGGTTAGGTCACCTCTTCTAATTCCCTGAGAGGCGTGTCCTGTCTCCTCCATCGATGTTCAGGTCGCCATTGCTTTTTAGCCACAGCATTGCCGTAGCTTCCGAGCTGGACTTGCCTTTGGTTGTTTGCCTGGACTTCTCTCCATTCTGTCCAGAACTGTCAAAAGAAGCTTCTAAGATGGGCTCTTGTAGTCTCCTTAGTAGCAGTATTGTGTTCCTGGGTATAGATCTTCACAGTTTAAGAAAAATGCTTTGAAGTGTGTTACTGGGACCAACCGCCTGCCAGCTCCTATATTAAGTGCCGGGTTTCCCCAAATGTTAAGCTTGAGTGTGTTTTCAAGAACTCAGAGTTTACTGGGATTAAAATAAACAGATAATCTGAAGACCCAAGTTTCATTATTTGACATTAATAATCACCTACAAGGTAGCAGGGAAGACATCACCTCTTTTGACAGAGAAATTTAAGAGTGGCCACCAACACTTCTGTAACACTCATAAAAGCCAGGCACCCTGTGTAGGAAATAATTTAATCTTCACAACAGCCCTAGAAGCGTAGCACTGTGTTGTCTCCATTATACAGTTGGGGAAACTCATCTGCATACGAGTGGTTGTGGAGCCTTGGGCAAACTACGGCCCGAGGGCCGGATCCGGCCTGTTTGGCTGTTCTGTCCGGCCTGCGGAGCCAAAAGAGCGGAGGGTTCTCTTGCTCTCCCTCCACTCCTTCACCAGCAGCCCAAGATGAGAATGCCAGCATGGGCAGGTTGCTTTTGTTCCGGCCCTCCGGTCCGGTTTAAGAACCCATTGTGGCCCTCGAGTCAAAAAGTTTGCCCACCCCTGGGTTAGTCTCTTGAGGCACAGAGAGACCAAGTGACTTGTCCAAGGTCACACGGCTTCTCCGAGGCAGAGCTGTGGTTTGCACACGGGCAGCCCGGCTCCAGAGTCCGAGCACATGACCCGGTACCACACTGCCCGCTTTACCTGGCTGCCCCGCGCGGACTCACGTTGCATACCAGAAGCAACTTAATCTCTCTACCCGGCCGACGCCTCCTTGGCCTTGGCTGCTGTGGAACAGTCATGCCCTTGTTATGTCCTCCACGGCAGTTTGTGAATGGGACCTATCCAAACCCCGCTCACATTCCTTGCCATAACGCTATGGCAACAGTGGGGTGGGGGACAAGGAGCCTGCTTGTCTAGAGATAGGAATGTTTTGGGCCATCTCTCTGTATTGGTGGGCAGATTGTGCTCATTTATTTTTTTTTAAAGAATTCTTCCCTTCAATTTTCGGAAAAGGGGTCTTCGTTTTATTTCCCAGTTCCTTGAAGCACCTGCCAGGATGTTAAACACCCATGTCCCAGGTTCATCGTTGTTACAGTTAGTTGGTTCCAATCAAGATTCAGACATCGTCCCCACGTGGCATTTGGGTGCTAAGTCTCTTACGTCTTGCCAGCCCAGGCGTGGAGGTGGGTGGCTGGCGAGGAAAGGCTGGTGACACGTCAGGTCTCTTACCCGACGCTCCGGGCCCACCGGCGAGCTCTTCCCTGCCCGGGAGCGTGTGCACGCTGGTTCATTGCAGGGGAAGTTCATGCTGCGGGTGAGGATTCCGCTTCCTCCCTTTGTCTTCCCCTCCGCTCTGGAAGCAGAAGCTCAGCCCCTGGCTCTTTTTTTTTTAACGGTGGAGACTTCTGTTGGTCCATTTTTGGTTTCTACCAGCACTTTGAGAAGAACCTAGTTTTTTGACCGTTGCCCAATTTCCTATCAGGCTGTTTGCCTTTTCACATCGATTTGTTCCAAGGGCGTTTAAAAAATGGAAGAACCTTGGCCCTCTGTCTTACCTGTTGTACTTTTACTTATTTATTTTTTTGCAATTGATTTTTTTTTAACAGGCTCACTCTCACTTTTGATTTAAAAAATTTTTATATCACATATCAATCTTTTCCTGTACTGAATTCTGGGGCTGTCTGTCGTGTGTAAACAGGGCTTCCCACCTTAATATTGCCCAAGAAACCACTCATGTTTTTCTGGTACTCTTTATAAGCGTCTCTCCCTCTCTTTAAAGATTATATCCGATTGTCTGCAGTTCTTTTGATATAAGATGAAAGGTTAGGGGACCCGTTTACTTTTTGTCGTTGTCCTTCAGCCCCAGGAGGTCATGAACGGTCACTCCTGCCACATCCTCAGCCAGCGTGGCTGCTGCCAGCTCAGCCCAGACAGCCCCTCTGCCGGTTCAGAAGCTCAGGGTGGAATCTGATTCACCCAGAAGCTGAGAGCCTTCCCCCGGGGCTCCACTGTCCGCTGTCCACTCGGCCAGCGGGCCGCTGTGAACACGGAAAGGATACCAGTCCCCGGGGAGCCAGGCGCTGCCAGCTCCTCCCCAAGTTACCCTCCTTCCGTTCAGTCCTCATACTTGTGTTCTCTCTCACAGAGGAGAAAACTGGAGGTCCTATTAATGGTTAACAATGGAGTGAGAGCTTGTAAACCCACGATGTCGGCGTGAGGACAGCATTCTGTGAGGGGAATCTGGTTGCAGAATCTGCAAAATCTTCCTGGTGGAACTGGAATTTGTCTTGGGCCTTTTAAATTTGCTTTCAACAATGAAGATACTTAAAAAAAAAAAAAAAAAAAAAAGAATGGCAGCATTGCCTGGCCAGTGTGGTACAGTTGGTTGAACCTCATCCCAAGCACCAGGAGGTCGCTGGTTCGATTCCTGGTCAGTCATGTCACGGTCCGTGGGCTGTGGGAGAGGATGGAGGAGGGGCTCACCCGAGTGAGATCATGCAGAGTGTTTGGGATGAATGCAGGCTGTGCAGGGGGCTCCTGTTCTTTGTCTTTCCACGTCCTCTGAATAGTCCTTGACTGTTCTTCAGGTGTGTGATGTTGATGCACAGAAAGAATTGGGAACAGGTAGGGTACCATTTAGTGGAAGCAACTTGTCCATTGTCTTTGATTAGCTGCTTTCCCCCCCTGCATTTATTAAGTTAGCTGCTCGCTCTCCGAAGCCATTTTAACTTTCTGTGGCAGTATCTGGGCTCCAGCCCCTTGTGTGATCTCCTAAGTAGAGCCTTTCAGCACTTTATAAATATGCCATATACTTTTTATACTCCTTTGTTCCCCTTCAGGAACACACATCCCAATCTTCAGAACAGCACAATCAGTTTTTATTCATTTAAGGAGCAGTAGTAATTTGACACTTGCTAATATGTAACAAATTACATTGGGAGCAGTAATTACAATTGCAGCTGGTTCCTAATTATACTGTAACCTTGATGCTTAAAAAAAAATTGAGACTGAGTTCAGCATATAATTCCGGAGAATAATGCTTTGCATTAGGCAGGTCT
The DNA here is from genome assembly GCA_963924515.1 of Vespertilio murinus. Classification (NCBI taxonomy): domain Eukaryota; kingdom Metazoa; phylum Chordata; class Mammalia; order Chiroptera; family Vespertilionidae; genus Vespertilio; species Vespertilio murinus. The sequence continues at coordinate 22,043,790 of OZ004712.1, forward strand.
GCCTTCTACTGAACCCTGGGCATTCATGTATCACTAGAGGCCTGGAGCAAGAAATGGGTGGGTGCAAGGGGGTGGGTGGGGGGTGTCCATCAGCCCATCCTGCACCCTCTGCAATTCGGGACATCCCTTTCACAATCCAAGACTGCTGGCTCCCAACTGCTCGCCTGCCTGCCTTTCTGATTGCCCTTAACCGCTTCTGCCTGCCAACCTGGTCACCCCCTAACCACTCCTCTACTAGCCTGATTGATGCCTAACTGCTCCTCTGCCAGGCTGTTTGCCCCTAAATGCCCTCCCCTGCAGGCCTAGTTGCCCCCAACTTCCTTCCTCTGCTGGCCTAGTCACCCCTAACTGCCCTCTCCTGCAAGCTTGATTGCTCCCAACTGCCTTCACTTGCAGGCCTGGTCCCTCCCAACTGCCCTCCCCCGCTGGCCTGATCACCCACAACTGCCCTCCCTTGCAGAACTGGTCCCTCACAACTGCCCTTCCCTGCTGGCCATCTTGTGGTGGCCATCTTGTGTCCACATGGGGGCAGCCATCTTGTGTGTTGGAGTGATGGTCAATCTGCATATTACTCTTTTATTAGATAGGATAGAGGCCTGGTGCATGGGTGGGGGCCAGCTGGTTTGCCCTGAAGGGTGTCCCAGATCAGGGTAGGAATTCCTCTGGGGCGTGGGGCAGCCTGGGTGAGGGGCCTGTTGTGGTTTGCAAGCTGGCCAGGCCCACCACAGCAACCCAAGCTGAGGTCCTGGTATCTGGGATTTATTTATCTTCTATAATTGAAACTGTGTAGCCTTGAGTGGAGACCAAGGTAGGCCAGGGCTGCAGAAGCTTTGCTTCCTCCCATCACCAGGGGTAACTCAAGCCTCCTGCTTTCTCCAGCTCTGTGGCTGCCGCCATTTTGTTGGGATTTATTTATCTTTTATAATTGAAAGTTTGTAGCCTTAACTGGAGGCCTGGGCCAGCCAGTGTGTGTGCAATGCTTGGCTTCCTCCATTGCTGGGGAATCCCAAGCCTCCTGTTTGCTCCATGGCTGTAGCCATCTTGGTTGGGTTAATTTGCATACTCGCTCCTGTTAGGCTGGTGGGCATGGCTTGTGGGTATAGTGGAGTGATGGTTAATTTGCATATTACTCTTTTATTAGATAGGATTGCTTTCAGCTACAGTGTTGTGCAGTAGCACGATTCATAAGGATTGCTTAATGTCTCTGTCTTTGCTTGCCAAATTCTTGGCACATCCTCCACGCATTATACTTAGTGTCAAAAACTGGACTGCAGGTTATTTTTGACTCTGTAATTTACTACTGCTTATTTAAGACTAAGTGTCTTAAATGCCTCGGGCTTCCTCATCTGAAAAATGGAGATATTAATGACTCTTCACCTTACACAGTTTTAGAGATTTTTAAATGAGATCAGATGTAAAGTCATTAGCATTACGCCTAGCATAGTGTCAAGGGCCCGGTCAAAGTTAGCTGGTCAGTGTTGCTAAAATCAATAACAAATGACCCAGCTTCAAAGACTTTACCTCCCTCCATGACCCCTGACTCCACCAGAATTGCGATCTTAGTTCTGCAACCACTCTTACCTTGTGATGATGGCGTGTATCATCACCACACACTTTGTACCAACCGCTTGTTGATACGTCTGTCATTCTCTCTGCGGGCAGGGTCTCTGGTTTATTTGGCATTGTCTCCTCAATGCCTGGCACTGGGCCCAGCATGCCGTAGGCTTTCCCTAGGCGACTGTGCAGCCTGCATGAGCTAGTGGAGCAGCACCATCTAAGGCCGTGGTTCTCAGCTGGGGCTGGGGTAGTTTTGCCCCCTGGGGTATTTGGCAATGTCACATCTGGGAGGAGGGGATTACTACTGGGTACCTAATGAGTAAAGTCCAGGGATGTTGCTCAACATCCTACAAGGTACCAGACAGCTGCCTACAACAAACAGTAATCTGACCCCAAATGTCTGTAGGTCCAAGGTTGAGCAACCTGCCTGCCTGGCTGTGGCATTGTGGAAAAGGGATGGGCGCGGAGTAGATCAACCTGTTCTGCCCTCAGTTTTTTCCAATATAAAGGAAGCTAATCCAACCTGCTGTAAGGATTCTCAGGAAGAAAGGGAGATTCTATGGGTGTGCGCCTAGTGACTGCCTAGTCAGGTTCATCTTGATGGTCCTGGCTACCCATGATTTAAAAAAAAAAAAAATAGACTTTAGTTTCCTAGCAAAATTGAAAGGAAGGTTCAAAGATTTTCCATATACCACCTGCCTACACATATTCCTAGTCTTCCCCATCTTCGTTGTCAGACACCAACAGAGTGATAACATTTGTTACAATTGATGAACCTTCATGGACACGTCATTATTACCCCAAACCCATGGTCTATATTAAGGTTCACTCTTGATGTACATTCTGTGGGTTTAAACAAACTTTATAATGACATGTGTCCATACCGAGTGCTTTCAGTGCTCTAAAAATCCTCTGTGCTCCATCTATTCTCTTTCTCTACACCCTAACCCTGTCAACCGCTGATCTTTTTCTTCTTTGCCTTTTCCAGAATGTCATGCAGTTGGAACCATACAGAATATAGCCTTCTCAAATTGACTGCTTCCACCTAGTAATATGCATTTACATTTCCTCCATGACTTTTCATGGCTTGATGGCTCATTTATTTTTAGGGCTCAATAATTTTCATTGTCTGGAGGCATCATAGTTTATGCATTAATTGTCACGATGGTTGTCAGATGTGTGCAGGTGTTTGTATAAATATAAGTTTTCAGCCCCTTTGGGTAAGTACTAAGAAGTAGGAATGCTGGCCCAGCTGATGACCCAGTTGTTGAGCATCTATCTAGCTATGAACCAGGAGGTCACAGTTCGATTCACTGGTCGAGGCACCTGCTTGGGTTTCGGGCTTGATCCCCACTGTGGGGTGTGCAGGAGGCAGCTGATCAGTAATTCTTTCTCATCATTGATACTTCTATCGTGCTCTCTCCTTCTCTGAAATCAATAAAAATATATTTTAAAAAAAGAAGTATGAATGCTGGATCGTGTGGTGAGAGTATGTTCAGTTTTGCGAGAGACCTCCAATCTGTCTTCTAGAGTGGCTGTACTGTTTTTCATTCCTCAGTCTATGAGACTTCCTGTTGTTGCACATCCTCACTAGCATTTGGTGTTATCACTCTTCCAGATTTTGGCCCTTATAACAGTTGTGTAGTGATATCTCATTGCTTTGATTTGTGCAATTCCTTGATTGCATATATGATGGGGAGCATCTTTTCACATGCTTGTTTGCCGTCTCTATATTTTCTTTGGTTTGCTTTCTGTTAATGTCTTTTTTTTCATTCTGTCAATGGCTCATTTTTTAATTGGGATGTTTGTTTTCTTATTTTTAAGTTTTACAAGTTCTTTATATATTTTGGATAACAGTCCTTTATTTGCTATTCTTTTGCAAATATTTTATCCCAGTCTTTTCATTCTCTCAATTCATTCGCTTATCTTTTCATTCTCTTGATAATGTCTTTCAAAGAGCAGAAATTTCTATTTTAATGAAGTCCAGTTTATCAATTTTTCCTTTCGTGGATCATGCCTTTGGCGTTCTATTTAAAAGTCTTTGCCAAATCCAAGGCCATCTAGGTTCCTACTGTGTCTTCTTTTCTAAATTTACTTTTTGATTTCAGAGAGAGAGGAAGGGAAAAAGAGAAATATCCATTTGTTGTTCCACTTATTTATGCATTCAGTGGTTGATTCTTGCATGTGCCCTGATTGGGGATCGAACCCCCACCCAGCCTTGGCATACTGAGGCTGCTCTCTAACCAATTGAGCTCCATGGCCAGGGCTCGATCCCCAATCTTTTTACACTTTAGCTCTGTGATCTCTATATAGCTTTGAGTTTTGCATTTAGCTTCATGGTCCATTTTGTTACACAGATCTTGGGTATCTCTTCTGGTGTGTGTGTGTGTGTGTGTGTGTGTGTGTGTGTGTGTGTTTCCTCCCAATCTTTTTTTCTCTTTGCTTTTCAGTTTTGGAAACGTCTATTGAAATACCCTTAGTCTCAGATTCTCTCCTCAGCTGTGTCCAGTCCATTAACAGGCTCATCAAAAACGTTCTTCTTGACTCTTTCTTAGTAGTTTTTGATCTCCAGAATTTCTTTTTCGGTTCTCTCTTAGAATTACCACCTTTCTGCTTACATTGCCCCATCTGTTCTTGCGTACTGTCTACTTTATGCATGAAACCCTTAGCGCACGAATCATAGTTGTTTTATATTCCTGGCCTGATAATTTCAACATTCCTGCCGTATTTGAGTCTGATTTTGGTGGTGGTTGTGTCTCTTCCCATTGTGTGTTTTGCCTTTTGGGATGCCTTGTCGTCTCCCTTGGGAGGCAGACGTGCTATCCTGGGCATCAGGTGCTGCTCTAAAGCGGCTTTTGGTGATGTGATGGTCGGAAGGAGATTTGGTGTCAGTCCATTGGAGAGCCCGTGTCCCTGGATAGTATATTTCACATGTGTTTCCCAGTGTTTTCTTCCCCGTAGGCGGAGAGGATGGCTGGAGATGTCCAGAGTTTGGGATTGCCTTCCCTCCGGTCAGCTAGGCTCCGATAAATCCCCGCAGGTTAGGCTGCCATTAGATCATGTCTCTGGAGGGCAACCGTGGTATAAAGAACAGAGAGTCCCGATGGATTTCAGAATGGTTTTCCTCTCCTCCTGCTGGAAGAGCAAGGTGTGTTTCTCTCCCAATGATTCCCTGTGGGGACCAGGTGGAGTTCCAGGAGGTGAAGCCCACCAAATGTGGGGAACCCCCTGTGAATGGGTCCCCTAGAGTTTTAAAACCTCCATCTTGTCCACTCTTAAGCCTCACAGTTGGTTGTTTCCTGCTCAGACACCGGTTCCCATGGAGGTTTCAGTTCACAGGGTTCCGCTCTGGTCCGCTGTGATTCCCTGGTTCTGCCTTTCTGTGTCTCCAGTTTTGGGGGCAGTGGTTTTCCCGGTGACCTCGCTTTTCTGAAGGATCTGGGTAGAGTTGTTGCTTTTTCAGCTTTTCTGCTTTTCACTTGATGGATAGAGTAGCGGCTTCTAGGCTCCTCACCTGCTGGACTGGAAGCCGGAGGTCTCCCCAGCATCTTTTGTCTAACTTTTCTGTATTGGAGAAAATCTCCACATGATAAGGCCCGCCTGCCAGAAAGAATGAGTTAGAACTCAGTCCCCACCTTTCCTTGCAGCCAGCACAGGATCTAGCTCTGCCAATTAGAGGCTGACTCTTGGCCTTGGTTTGGAAGAGAGCAACCTGAGGAAGCTGCTTGTGTGTGACGTTTCCATGGCAGCTGACCTGCCAGGGAGCCGGGCTACCTGCTTTTGTGGTGAGATGGGAGGGAGATTGCTCAGCAGGTGATTCTGGGATGGTTTCCGGCGTCTCTGGCGGAAATAGCCTCAAGCCTTCCTAACAAGACTGATTATCCAATAGAATTCTAATAAACTATTTTTTTCATCATTTATTGTTTGTTTCTAAGTTGAGTACATACTGGACCTCCTCACCTTCCATTCCTATTTGGGATTAGAAATATCCCGGAGCGATGCTCTCAGCTTACATTTTTTAAAGAGTAGCTAGTAATCACTACCAACGTTAGCCGTCACTTTAGGATTCACAAAGTTGGTTGTTGTTGGTTTTTTTTTTTAAATTCTAATTGATCTTTAAGATAACTTTATGACATAGATAAGTAGATTTTGGCATTTTCCCCATTTTATAGATGAGGAAAGTCAAACTCAGAGATGTTAACTGAACTTGTCCAACGTTCAAGTTAGCAGCACACTGAGATCCAAATATTTATTCTAAAGCTGGGGATGTCTGCTTATGTCAAGGTGAGCAAGCACCTTCAACCATCTCCATAAGAAGTCAAAAATATAAACAGAAAAATTTCATAAGAAGTCAAAAATACCTGTTTCAGAAAGACTCATACCGTCTCTAGTCAAATTATTACTCTTGGGAACATTTACTGGAATATTGGCTTTAGCTTAATATCAATAATAATAAAGTCTAAAATTAGTGTGCTTAAAGCTATTTTGGCATAACAGAACTCAGCTAAAATGACGACATTCATTTTTTAACTGTGATACCCTCCTTGCGAATATCAGAATTTTATGGTGCTGTCTTTATGGTTGTTTAATATTTGTCTACAATAGCACAGAGTTAAATCCAACACATTTCACAACCTACTGAATCCTTTGATAAACATCTCCCACAGCCTTGAAATGACCTGCTTGTGTAATTACCCAGTGGGTTAACATTTGTGATGTCTGCTGCTTTGTAAGTCAACTGTTGAGTGACATGAACTTTTGGGATGGATTACACAAAAATGTTGTGGTTTAAAGAATACTTAACAAGGCATCTTATCTGTATGCTAATTTATATTTCAACAACTTTTTTTTCATAATTCCTACTTTTTTATTGGGAATTAGGGAAACTGTAGAATTAAGGATGGGTGACTCAGTGAATTCAGTTAAAATTATTTTTCTTGAATTTTATTAGATACCTCTTTCTTCCTTGTAAGTTAATGGTAACTATGGTTTTGGGGAATTCTAAACTTTCTTTTGTAATTACTGATTGTATCAGTCAAGGTTCACTTGCGGAGAACAGAATCCACTCTAGCTGGGCTAAGCAGAGGGAGTTTTATTACAGGGTATTAAATGGCTTCCAGAATTTGTTGGGAAGGTGAAGAAACAGACTTTAGGTTGAGCTCTCAGGAATGACTTCAAGAGCATCACAACCGAGCAGGCCACCAAGGGAGAAGCTGTGTCTTGTGCAGTCATGAAACCACCTAACGGGGAGTGTTTCAGAACCCTGCTGCCAGTGGCATGGATAGGGGGTTGCCACTGGAAAATCAGACACTTTGTATGATGGTGCTTGCTAAGAAACAGCAAAACTTTGGCCCCTAACTTCCCCATCTTTGCTTTCTAAAACTCTGGCTTTTGAATCTCACCCAACTTCATCTAATAGGACAGCACCTAGACCACATAGCTGCAAGGGAGTCTGGAAAATGTAGTGTTAGCCTTCCAGCCTTTATATTTATAGCACAGGAAGGTACATGGGAAGAAGCTTCTAAGTTGTTAGGTCACGCCCAGTAGTACTTTCCATTGAGATTTTGGTCTGCCTACTTTACTACTTCCACAGGCACAAAAGACTATGCAGGAACATTTTTCCCTCCACCTCCTATTCCTGCTCGTCACTGCATGCCTGCATGTGTGTATGTGCACATCCTTCTCCCCCCCCCCCCCCCCACACACACACAGAATAGCCTGCTTTTGATGAGCTGTAATTGCTTCATGACAGTAGGGTTTTCAGTGTAAGCCTGTGCTTGTCTTGGTTTTCAGACCTTTAGGTTTGGTGGAGGCATGGGGGGTGGTGTTGGGGGAAGTATAGCTAAGTGAGGCTGTGTTGTGCAGTTGGTGAAGTAGCAAGCCAAGGTGAGGACCTTGGGTTCTAACCCAGTGGTTCTCAACCTAGCCGGACATTATACTCTCACGGGGAAGCTTTAAAGATAGCCTAATTCCATTGGCCTCTGGTAGAACCTGGGTACTGACAAAATTTAAAAGCCCCTCAGGTGACTTGGATGAAACACAATTGGACATTAGCTAAAGTTGTGGTTCTTAAACTTTAACAGAACCAGGATCAACTAGAGCAGTGTTTCCCAAACTTTTGACATATGTGTACCTCTTCTATAATTTTTGTAATGCTGAGTACCCTCATAAAAAAATGGTTGTATTTTAATAACAATCAAAATATATTTATTTTTTCTTTTTTGGGGTACATACACAAAATAATAATAAACAAAAAATAAAATTATTCATAATAAAATATAAATAAAAGTTATATTATAAATAACATTTATTTGGATCAATCAGAAGGATGAAATTGACTTGACTCATGAGAACGTAGAATTAGGCGCAGCTAAGCATAGTGCAGTGCATATCCCCACCAAACTCTTCTCGTACCCCTGGGGGTACGCATACCACACTTTGGGAAACACTGAACTAGAGGACTTGTTAAACCATAGACAGCATTCCCTTAATAGTGTATGTACTTTTGTCATAAAATATACCCATATTCCTTATGACTGAGCTTGAAATCCATTGAGATTTCAGACCCAGTCATATCAAACCAGGGAGAAAATTTCCTCATGGAATGAGCACATGTGCTCCAGCGCTCAGAGCTGGTGAGTCAGACTGCCCAAAGTGGATTTAACTCCTACTTTAAATATATATATTAAAACAATATTGATTTCAGAGAGGAAGGGAGAGGGAGAGAGGATAGAAGCATCAATGATGTAAGACTCATTGATCAGTTGCCTCCTTCACGCCCCCTACTGGTTATTAAGCTGGCAACCCGGAAGCCTACACCCCCAATGGAGGGGTCTGGCACAGTGTGCCCTGACCACCGACTAGAACTGTGACCTCCTGGTTTATAGGTCGATGCTCAACCACTGAGCCAAACGGTCCCGGGACGTGGAATCTACTCTTATAATGCAAAATTAAGAAACGTGATGATAAAACCAGGCAATTAGATTTTAAGAGTTGTAGCTTTAAGCAGTTACATGCTGTTAGCATATGAGAAAAAAGATAGATAACAATGAAAATAAGTCTTCTGAAAATAATCTAAAGTTTGCTGACTCTTCCAAAGCCCAGGGAACTATAAAGCTTATGAAGTGATGCACACCGTGCCCGCTGAGCGGTTATTCTGAGGTGGTTAAAAAGGGGAGGCCTCCTCTCTGTGGTTCCCTCTTTCCAGCTCATAGAGAGCTATCCAACTATCCGGGCATTGCTTTCACCACTAGGTAGAATCCATCTCAACACACCTTCAGAACACTGGCACTTCTGCCTGCATTTTTATGTTGTCTTCTATGAAGCCACTGAAATTACACTAAAACAAGAAGATAAAAGCAGGAAGTAGAAGAGGAAAATGGACATTTTGAATGGCCACACAACTCTGGGGCAATAGATGGGATCTGGTGCAGCGGTGAGGCTCAGGAGTGTATCTGAATCCACTTCCTGTTGAACCGGAGTTATCTGTGCTTCCGTGGAATGTGTCCAGGACCCAATACACAGTTCAGCGGTCCTCAGGGGAGTGCCACGGTGATCGTTAACTCTGCACTGTACCTGGGACTTGGGGTCTGTTTTCAAGAAGTAGCCAGTGATGGAGCTAGGATAGTGGATGGAATGATGAGTTAGGAAGAAGGCCTGTATGTTCCTGTAGAGCTTTGGTGAATGTTTTTGAAGACCCACTTTCTCCTCTCTTCTCCTGATTTCTCCCTGCTCAAGTTATGAGCCAGGTTAGCCATCACTTAGACATTTTTAGGAGTAAGAATCATAGAATATAAATGCATGTGGATAAATAATACAAATAATATAACCATTTATTGAGTACTTTAACTGTTGGGGGGTATTGATGCTCAGCACTTTATGTGATTGTCACCTGTCACCCCTCTAACCACCCAGGACTTCCTGCTTGTAGATGAGGACAGTGAGGCTGAGAGGTCAGGGAAGTAGCTTAAGGTCACACAGCTAGTTAGTTTAGGTTGGGCCTGGCCCCCAGTCGAGGGTGGTCTGGCACTAAAGACATGCTCTTCATCACAGCACTGGGTGGACATGACACATTGGTGGTGTTAGGAGCAACTGGGGGAGTCTTCATTTCTAGACAGGTACTCTGTTATGTCCGTGGTTAACACAAGTTATCATCAGTGTGAAGCTGCATGTAATGAGGATCAGTGTAAAGACCAGCAGACAAAGATGGAAGGTTTGGGATCTGATTTCACATACATAGAAGTGTGAGTACAGAATAGTGCCAATCTGGTTTTTGGGGAACTATTTGACCCTTTCTGAGTCTTAGTTTTCCTGTGGTAAAATGAGGATAGTGATAGGCTCTCTCTGAGTTCCAGGGGTGCTGTGAGGTCTCAGTGAGGTGAGAGTCATGGTTTGAGCACTATGAAATGTTCTGTACAGGTTAGGCAACATGCCGTACAAATGCTGAGTCACTGTATGGATTTTCTCCTGTGTCGGAGGCTTACAAATGCTGAGTCACGGAATGGATTTTCTCCTGCGCCTGGGACTCTGGGAGCCACAAAGGCAGCGCGCTGTTCCTTTCTCCCTCAGAGGGCGCCGTCCCGGTGGTGAGCCCAGAGTGTGCCTTTTGGGGTCAGCAAGGAGAAGAGCGCTGTGGGAATCCAGGGCAGGGGAAACCCGCTCTGAAAGAGCACTGCACAGGGAAGGCTTTATGACATAGAGAATTGAGTACATTTTGGAGGATGTGGCATTCAGAGGGAGCAAGAATAGTTCACTTTGTGGAAACTTTCCCTTGCTTTTAAAAGGAAAACCAGCCAGGTGCCTCAGGTCACCCACCAAGTGCCTCTTAACAAAGGTTACTTATGGACTGTCTTGCCATGCGGAGCTGGGAGGGAATGCCTCTGCTCTGAAAAGACGAGGGTGGAGGCATTTTTATCCCGTTCCATCCCCTCCCATGAGTGTTCCTTCTCTCCACCTTCCTCAGCCTGGACCTGCGGGAGGGGTGGGGGGGGAGGGGATCTGCTCCTGAAGCCTTAGGTCAGCATTGTCATCAGTCTTAGGTTGGTTAGCAGGCTATCTGCCCGCTCCTTAATTGAACAGTAAAGGACACTACCTAACTCGGGATTTTTAGAAGATCAGAAATTCTTATGGATTAAAAATAGCACTGGTGGTTACAAGTGCCCAGCTGAAATTAAAAAGAGTTATCAGTCTTGCTTTGGGAAAGAAGGGGACCAACCACTGGTTTCCAAAGAGGACCTCTCCCATCCCGGCGATGAGTTAATAAAACCATTCCCAACTGTGGTGGGCAAAGGGACCCAGGCAGTTCCACACCGAGAGACAGAGAACCCATTGTCCGAAGATGTCAGAAGAGCCTTTGCAAACACACAGAAGGGATTTAGAACAATTTGCATAAATCCCCCTGTGGATAGCGCCATGGCTCAGAGTATCGGGTGGTTCCAGGAACCCCTCCTGGCTCTGTCGTGGGGTGACGCTGTGCTTGGTGAGAATTCAGTCTCATGACGGTTCTGCCAGCAGGACTGGGGTGATGGGACGCTGAATAAGCCCACTGTTTGGTTCCACATAAGGACTCTTTTGTGTTGGCCCGGGGCAGCCACATTCAAGTTTGTCTTGCTTTTACCCCAGTGATGTTTTTGGACCTTGTGGGCTACAGAATTAAGCACAACACCTATTCGGAGCTAATCTGTCACATTTTGCTCTTGGTTAGGTAACCATAGTCCCTTGTATTTCCAGAATGTGGAGAATAATAGCCATACCTCTGGAGACCTTTGTCTTCTTAAATTGAAATCTGGGGAGAGGAGGAGGCTTCGCTTGGCATGCCCAGAGAGCTGGGGCGCTCCCGCCTGCTCGTGGTGGCATTGTGGGACGTAACCCCCTCTGCCTGTTAGTGCGATTTGCCTTGTTCACTAACCTCTTTAAGAACTATCTTCTCTTGAAGAGTTAGCAAACAGATTGCACTTTACGATTTACTACTCCCCTAGAAAGGGTAGGGATCACTGTGGGGTATAGTTTTAAAATGCCAGATGATTAAAAATGTGTTTCAACTTTTCTTTTTTCTTCTTTTTGAAAAAAAAAAAGGTATGTGTTAAACACTGCGTCTTTGGAGCTTTACCCGTTGCTTGCCCAGAATGTTAGCATTTATGAAGCCACATATGGAGTCTCATTTAAAATTCAGGAAGCAGGCTTTGTACTGGGGAATTTACTATTCAAGTACAAAAATGAAATCCGCTAATTTTTGACCTGGAGTTTATTTCTTTCAGTCGCTAGCCTGATTTCTCGGCCTTTTTCTAATACTGCAAACGTCTTTATGTTTATTTGTAGGTGGCTTTAACCAAGAGAGCGGATCCCGCTGAGCTTAGAACAATATTTCTGAAGGTCAGTATAAAGGAATCTTATTTTGTTTCTTGGGTGATTTGTGTCCTGTAACCTTTAACGACCATTTTTTAAGCAGCTCTTTATGTTATTGTTGTAGTTCTTACGAATCCCCCAAAGTGTCTTTACTTAAGACTCATAAAAGGGATCCTTAACAATTATACCTGTTTTTTTTTTTGTTTTTTTTTTAATGTATCAGAAACTTGCCGTTATTGGTTTGTGATAGGTTTACATTTTCATTTCTCTTACCTCACACGGTGCCAGGTATTGAAAAGGAGTTCCCGGGGGATTTGGTCTCCCAACCCTTTTACCTTCCCAGGATTGACTTGTGCGGTTTAATGGTAATGCTCTTTCGCCTAAGCAGTCTAAAGCTCTCTGTAAACACTTCAGTAATCCTTCTTTCATCGGGAAGCCCGTCATCATCACCGTCGTCATCACCATCATTTTATTACAGCTGTGCTGCCTGGTGGGGAGGCCTCAGGATGAGTAATGCTAGGTGTGAGCTCACAACAGACACCACGCAAGTTTATATCCTCAGTTTCTTCTAGTTTCGCCTACTCTGCCATATTGCGCAGCGAAGGATTAATCCTCTAATAAAAGTCTACCTCAGATTCCAAAAGCTGGACCACTTTTAATGCTGTTCAACTGGAATCAAAGTACTCAAAAAAAAAAAAAAAAAGAAAGAAAGAAAGAAAGAAAAGAAAAGGCCACTTTAATAAAGATAATTTAAAAAGTATTTATGTATCCTTCTTCTATACATACAAAACTATGCTGTAGTATATAAAGAAGACCCAGGCTTTGAATAAGAAACTTAATAATCTGCTGTGTACTGAGAATATATGTCTTTAAAAGTTAAATAATTTTATATGCATCACTTTCTTCATCAACATGCATTTCCATTAAAAATTAGAAAAATCAGGGAATTTAAACACTGACAAGGATTATTTGAGATTGAGTGTTTGTTATTAATTGATGTTTAGACTGGACAGTGGTATTCATATTATGGGAGCCATAAAGAATCTTTTTCTCTTATAGATACACACTAAAGTATTTACAGAGATTATGAAACTATGATATCGGAGATTTGCTTTAAAAAATCCAGTTTTGGTGGGGTAGGGAAAAATGAGCAGGCAGTATGAGGATGATTTTTGAAATTGAGAAATGCAGTATTGGGTTTTTATACTATTCTCTCTACTTTGTGTGTGTTCAAACATTTTCATTGTTAAGTTCCAAAAATTGTAAAGGTTCAATGAAAAAAACTTTGTGAGAGTGCCCAGCACCTGGTTTACATTAGATATTGATTCAGTAAATGTTTACAATGAAATAATTAAAACACAGAGAGACAAAATCTCCAAAGGAAAGTGATTAAAAATATGAGCAGTTTTGGGGGAGAGGGGGAAAAAAGGGTACATTTGTAGGGAGGCTTGGATTATATATAAGAAAGCAGATATCTTTTATAAATTTGTTGTTGGTCCCAAAGGACAATATAATACAGAGATTCTAAGGTGGAAAATGATTCTGAATACTGACAGTCCAGGAAACAGGAAGACTTTGTCTCTTACCTGGACCAGTGTCTGTTACGCATTTTGAGCCCACCACGATTGGGATCAGGTGTAGATGAGGGAACCTCAGATATTTGTGGTATGTGCATTTAAGGTCTTTATTGAAACACTCAAACGGTGTCATTCTGGAAGACCACTTGCAGAAGAGCATGTGAGTGGGTTGCCAAAGAGCCTAGAGAAAAGAGTGAAGTCCATTAGCTCGAGCTGGCAAAGTCATAAGACCTGTCTTTGAACTCAAGACCTGTCTGTTACGTATTTCTGTTTTCTAAACCAGCAGTAGTCACAGGCGCCCTTTTGATAGGAAAAGGGAACAACTTTCAGAGTGTCTCAGTAGATGGTGTATCTAGATATACTCACTAGTATTTTTTTAAAAATATTTTATTGACTTTTCACAGAGAGGAAGGAAGAGGGATAGAGAGTTGGAAACATCGATGAGAGAGAAATATCGGTCAGCTGCCTCCTGCACTCCTCCTACTGGGGCTGTGCCCGCAACCCAAGGTACATGCCCTTGACCGGAATCGAACCTGGGACCCTTCAATCTGCAGACTGACGCTCTATCCACTGAGCCAGACCGGTCAGGGCCTCGCTAGTCTTCTGGCATAATCAGTGGAGAGGCTCCAGATAATAGCGGTATCCACCTTTTGAGGCCCGGTAGCAGCTGGCAAGGCTAGGTTAAGATCCTTCTTTGGGACAATATGTCCTTTCCAGATGTGGTTTCTCAATAGCAGGAAAGTCTATATTAGAAACAAATCCGATTGGTCCAGTAGACCCCGGGGAGGGGAGGAATTCCGTGCGGGGTTTTGGAGTGCCAGCTGTGGGGCTGCTGGGTAAGTGGCCTGTGGGCTGGGGTGGAATCCATGGAACCAAATGAGGGAAGTGTTGTCTGTCCTCCCCAGGAGGTGGCTAGGACTACCTGGCCCTTGAGCCAGTTCCGTATGACTTGAGTCCGAGGGGATGATGTGGGGAGAACCGTCCCTGAAGAAAACAGCGGTCAGCAGTTTCTGGAAGGGATTGTGGATCTGGCAAAGGTTCGGGTGACCTCATCGGGCCTGGGTAGTGTGGTACCGATGCAAATCCTTGGCTCAGCACGCCGAGGATCTCTTGTTTACCATCCACCGCAGACGCAGGCGGTGTTGCGGTGGAGGAAGAATAGGAGCGAGGCGCCCCGGGGACTGTGCCAGGCACGTCTCCGCTGTGGCTGGGTTTCGTAGTTAATTACCCACCAGCCATAAGCATTCTGCAAACCTGACGACTTGGCGGATTTTCTGACTTTCCCCCTGACGTTTCTTTCTAATAAATATCCCAGCCTTCTCTCTGTTAACCTGGGTAGAGGATTCTTCTGTAGCTTGGGGGAATGGGAAGAGAAGCATCGTTGTAGCCTTGGACAGAGGGGCTGTTGGCAGGGGACCGGGCAGCTGTGGAGATGGGAGAGCCAGTGGAACCGAGGCAGATGAGGAGAGAGGGGTCCTGGAGGACTAAAATGGGCCCGATCCCGGCTTATTTTGTGTTTTTGAGTTAAAATAATTTCTACTTTAGTTTTTTTCCCTCCTTCTCTTTTCGAAGGTGTGTACTGTATGGTAAGTGGCGTGAGAGGTATGGGATAGATAAAAGTGTGTAAATGATGGCTCCTGCACTTCAGTATTTCGCAGTGCAATGAAAAGGTAAAGTGTAATAAAAAGATAAAGCCATTATGTGGATGATAAGCATTATATAGCACTAATTAGCAGGACGATGATAAGGGGCTAATTATATCTCCCTGGAGAGAGTCACTGAAGTTAGAGGGAGGTGGTGGCGGTTGAGCTGCATTTGAAGATGAGTAGGTGTTTATTTATCGAACGGAGAAGGAAGAAGAGGATTCTGGGTCAAAGGAAGAACATTCCAGGCATAGGAAGAGCTTGTGGGTACCGGGAGTGTGAGGTGGCCCAGAGCATAGGGTTTTGGGCAGGGGTATGGAAGGGTAAGTAGGGCATGACTTAGTGTGAGCATATCTCTACAAGGCCAGTGAGCTTCGCTGTGCAGGCTGTTCTTGAGCTAAGTGCTGGCGAATGTTTTGTCTGGGTGTGGAAATTAAAGTCTAGGCGTGGTCAGTTCTGCTTCTAACATGAATTTTGTTGCCTGCTAGCACTTTTGATGGTGATTCATGTTGATTTAAACAGATGTGTATTTGATACCACTGTAATCAACCTAGTTATTAATAATAGGAAAGGAGCAAAGGGAAGGGCAGATAGTATAGGCATGTCAACCATGCAAATAAAAATCATTCTCCCGTGTGAATCTCAGAAAGTTATTTTTCTCAAGATAGCATAAGGACCCCAGTAGGAGATATCTTCATCTCTAGCTCCATCCATCCATCCACCCACCCACCTACCCATCCATCCATCCATCCACCCACCCACCCACCTATCCATCCATCCATCCATCCACCCACCCATTCATCCACCCATCCATCCATTCATCCACCCATCCATCCATCCATCCATCCACCCATCCATCCATCTATCCATCCATCCATCCACCCACCCACCCACCCATCCATCCATCCATCCATCCATCCATCCATCCATCCATCCATCCACTCACCCATATTTATTATGAGGATTTGGCCTACGCCATCCACTATAGAGGCTGAGCAATCCCATGATGTCTGCAAGCGGGAGGCCCAGGAAAACTGGTGATGTAACTTGTCCAAGTCTGAAGGCCTGAGAACCAAGGAAGCTGATGATGTAAATCTCAGGGTGAGGCCCAGAAAAGGTATGTCCCGGCTCAGGCCAGGGGCCAGGAAAAAAGGGGCCAGTTCTTCCCTTCTCCAGCTTTGGTTCTCTCAGGCCTTCGGTGGATTTCGTGATGCCCGTCCAACCCTGGGAGAGGCCGTCCACTATGGCATCCACAGACGCAGGCGCCTGTCACCCAGAGACACTTTCACAGCCACACCCAGAAATGTTCAATCTGGGCGCCTGCTGGCCAGCCAGGTTAACACAAAATTAACCGTCACATTTATAAAATAATTGGGTTGAGCAAGGAATCCTAAAAGCCTTCCTGTTTCATAAGTATACGTTTAATTGTACTAAAACTAGTCAAAATGGTTAAGGAGAGAGGCTCAGGTCCCTTGTGAAAGTTCTTCACTGCGCGTCCCTTTCTCTTTGGCCATCAGTATGGCTTCTGTCACCCGTCTAAGCCTGTTCTTCACGTAGCTCCCTGTCCTCCCTCCTCCACACCCCTCAGACCACTGCGGGGTCTCCAGGACCAAGGGGCCCTGCCCTGCGCCACAGGAAAACGTGCGATGCTAAGTCGTGTCTCAGCATTTCCCACAGCGCCCGGGGCTCCCCAAAGCAGGCATGAGCAGGCCCCCGCTACACGGGCTGGAGTGGAACACACTGAAGGCCAGACCTGGGGAACGCAGGGAAAAACCGTCACACGCCACCTAATCCTTACTGACCGTTTCTGCTCTAGAATGAAGAGGACTCTGCTAGAGCAGCATTTCCCGCCCCCTTCCTACAGCCCCACGAGAAGCCATGCCCTTAACAGTCTCCTCCAGCCCAGCCTGTTTGTCATCCTTCCTTTGATTGTGTACTTTGAGGGCACATTTTTAAAGCGGGGGGGGGGGGGGGGGAGGGAGAGAACAAGGCTCACTGGGAAGTCAGAGAAAAGGGGCCCTTGGAGACAGGTTCGGGGGTGAGCCCAGATGAGCTGCCTCTGCCCACTGCTCTCCTGGTTGCAACTCTCCTGGGTCCCTTAGAGGTTAGGAGATGCATGCGGGGTGGGAGAGGGAGGGGAGAAGCGGGGGGAAGGGAGGGGTGTGAGTGTGTTCCCTGGAGGGAGAGGGTGCCTCGTCACCCTTTCTTACATCATTGATGTCCTTGAAGCATAAATGGGCAAAAGAATTAGATTATATTCATCTATGATTTCATAATTAATGCCATTTTTAATAAAAGCCCTATATCCTTGCTAAAGAACAAGACATAGGTTGTAAACCAGAGTTCCTCAACCTCAGGACTGTTGATACTGTGGGCTGGACGCTCCGTTGTAGGGGGTCGTCCTGTGCGCTGTACCGCATTCAGCAGAACCCCTGTCCTCTACTAGGGAGTTGCCAGGAGCATCCCTCTCCCCGAGTTAGGACAATCAGAACTGTCATCAGACACTGCCAGATGTCCCCTGTGGGGGAAATATTGACAAGCAGAGGAAGCTCCGAGCTGGAGAACTCCACCCCATGAAAGCAGGTTGACACGCAGACAGGGCTCCTCCCCGCTGGTGGTACTCGGCTACGAGGGGCCACTGACATTCGCAAGCCGTCCACCAGGCTAAGCTGCCCCCGGTGGAGAACCACTGGTACCCACCTGAACCTTGGCGTGCTTATGTTTTTGCCTTTTCTTTGAAGTGATGGAAAACAGCTCTTTGTGAAGTGAATATGCTCCTATCTGATACGTTATCCTTTGAATATTTCAGCTTTTCCACCTATTCATCTCACGATTGTGTGCTTTCAAGAATAAAATATCTCTTCTCTCTCTCTTTCTTTTTTAAACACAGTATGCAAGCATTGAGAAAAATGGTGAATTTTTCATGTCCCCCAATGACTTTGTCACTCGCTATTTGAACATTTTTGGAGAAAGCCAGCCTAATCCAAAGACTGTGGAACTTATAAGCGGTGTGGTGGATCAAACCAAGGACGGGTATGTTTATTTCTTATTCTCTCACTTAATATTTTTGTTTGAAGCATCTTTCTGTTGCTTTAAAGATTAGGAAGTCTGCATACACTTACCACCTCTTCAGAGCATTTTTCTCTACCTATTACAAGTAACACATTGTTTTAGAAATAACAACTTTAATATTTCCTTCCGCATTTGTATCACAGAGGGGGGTTTTGCATGTGTGCTTTTTAATACAGTTTAAAGCGCTATTTATTGATTCATGGGACGGTTGTAGTTGACAAGTGGTATGAAGATATCCCAGAGTGTTTGTATTTATGTTGGTATTTTCCAAAGGAACCGTAAAACTGTGAGTAAATATAAAACATAGCTCTAAGAATATAACTTTTCTCTAATATTTCCCTCTGCTCCAGTAACTTTTAAATCTAACATGTGATTAAATGCTACTAGTAACGGACTGAGTAACATGATTCTAAATCCCCACGCGAAGTGTGCTAACCACGCTGGAAAAGAAAGACCGAGCCATCTAAAATTCAGTAGGACACTTGGCACAATGCCTTGGGATTGTTTTTCCTGCCAGCCTTCTCGGTTTACATTTTAAACAGGAGTCTTGCCTAAGCTGTCTCGGATTGCAGTCGGCTTTTATCACAAAGTGCAGAAGTTTGGACTCCGCACCCTTACTGATACGAACACCAGCGTCCCCTCAGAGCCACACATAACCTACAGGAACCAGGCTCTCTGTACAAGCCGTGGTGGGCCTCCCAGCCGTCTGCTCTGCTCCTTGCCAGCACCTACCTCTTGGACAGCGTAGTTACCTGCCATTCTGGGTGGCTTTTTCTAGCTCTGTGCCTTTATCTGTCACTTGTCTGATTTTCCCACGGGCATTGGTTTGAGATACAGCTAACACGAAATCTCTTGTTGTACCGTGAATGCTCTCTGTTCTTACCAGCACTTCCCTTTTCTTAGTTGTCTATCAGCTGTCCCATCACTCGTGGAAACCACCTGTTCTAGAATGAAGGGCTTGCAGAGTGGCCAGGAGTGGGGTGGACATCGGCAGTTACACTTGCTGTTGTATCCTGGAGGATGGCTGGGTTATGCCTTCTCTCTCTGAACCAGTAGCAGCTACTGGGGTTACTTCTGTGTTCTGTCTCCACCCCAGGGTGCGGTCATGGCTAGGTGGTACAGGGAGAGGTGGAATCTATTTTATACTAGTCCACGAAAGCAAAAGCTAGATAGGACCTAGAATTAGTCTAGCAAACATTTTTTTTTGGAGAAAATTTGGTTGCCTCCATACCTTCTGTGTGAGTGATTGGGACGAAGGGGGACCAACTTACGCAACATAAATTATCTGACTCAGTGATTAAGATCTTTTTCTTTTCCTTACCTGATAGTTTAACATTTTTTAAACGACACAAAAACTGGAAGAATGCAGCGAGCACCCAATACATTCCGTTCATCTGGATTGACTGACTGTTAACAGTTTTCCACCTTTGTCCTCTGCTTTTACTTTCATACTTTCTGCACACAAATGTGCACATGCATAAGTTCCTTTTTTGGCTGGACTATTAAATTGTAAATTGCAGCCGTCATGAGACTTGAGCATTTATCTTTTAAGACTAAGAGCATTCTCCTACACAACCACCACACTGTGATCATACCTAGGAGAATTAATAATATGCCAAATAACATTTGATATGCAGTCCAATTTCAAATATGCCAGATTTCTCTGTCCACCTCCCCTCTCAAATGCCTCATCTCCTTTTTCTAAAATCCAGAATCCAGTTAAGGTTTTTATATTACATTTGGTTGTTTTCTCTCTTTCTCTTTCTCTCTCTCTCTGTTAATCCCCACTGGATGATTTTTTTTTTTTTACAGAATGGAAGGGAAAAATGGGGACGGGGGTGGGGGGGAGAGAAACATCAATGTGAGAGAGATACATTGATTGGTTGCCTCCTTACCTGGGTGGGCCCAGAAGGTATGTGTTCTTGACAGGGAATCGAACCCTTGACCCTTAGGTTTGTGGGCCAGTGGTCCAGTGCTCTACCATTGAGCCACACGGGCCAGGGCTGTATTAATCTAGAACAGATCCTTGCCTCTTAATGTTTTTTTCATGACATTAACTTTTAAAATCCTGGCCCAGTGATTTTGTTGAAGGTCCCACATTCTGGACTTGTCTGATTCTTTCTTCACCCCTGCCTTTAAACTTTGGGGTGCAGATTAGGACAGACTCTGCTACCCGCTGTATCTTCTCAGGAGGCACGCTGTTGCAGCATTGATGATTCTAAGTTTGATCAGTTGCTAACGGTGGCAATCCACTAGGTATTTCCATTGTATGGGTCCATTTTTGTTTTATAATTAGCATATAGAATACTTTGAGTGTGTGTGGATGTCTTGTTTCATAGCAACTTTTCACCCAATAAGTCTCTGCATCCATAATCATCCTTTTCTGAATCAGTTATTACACCGGGGTTTGAAAAAATGGCGATTAAAAAAAGGAATCCCGTCTGTATTGTTTGCCATTCTTTGTTAAAGAAAAGCTTTCTTACCTCCATTACCTTTTCTCTCTCTCTTCACTTTTTATGTCAGTGCAAATCCATGGATTTGTTTTATTTTAAATGCAATGTATTATAATCTATTGCTGTTGTTCCCTTGGAGGCTAAAGTTGTCCTGTGTGGTCGGCGGGTGTCCCTTCAGGCCGGCTCCTGCCCCCTAGCCTCTGAGTGCTCCTTGCTCCTGGCAAATAAGGTGCTCTGAGCCCACCGTGGGTTTTTCCTCCCTCGGACCTGGAAATTGCTATTTTTCTCTAAGAAGCCCTGATTCTTTTTAAATCGGAGTGGTGCTTAGAGGCAAAATGGAGCGCTGGCTTATTGTTAGCAGGGTGTTACTGCATCTCTTTCTTTTCAGTGGGAAGAGCTGGGAGATATACTTTAAGAAAGTCAAAAGTTCATCGTGACATTTCCTATTTAATCTTAGCATAGCAGGATTTTTCTGTCTTTATTTCCTATGTCTCTCTCTCTCGGTGAGCATTTTGGCTTGTAAATTAGTGTATTTATGGGCATTAATGTATGCATTGTAATACCTTCTAGTGCACTTTGCCTTCTTTTTCATCATTACCCCCATCCAATTGTTCTATTTCTTTTTACATCTATACCTTCAGAAAACAGAGCCTTAAATTCTTCAGATGTGACAAGGAGGCATACATTTTACCTGTAGAATGTAACCTCACATAATAAAAATAACACATTTTTCCAAGAGCTTCTAATGCGCCTGAACTGTGGGCTTTGTTTTCCTGGTTTCGCCGATGAGGGAGCTGAGGAACTCGGCAATCAGGCCGTTTTCTGCCAAAGGCATCCAGGCTCGTCTGCCTGCAAAGACCTGACCTTTCCAATGATCCCGGCTGCATCTTCCACAGCCCTCTTCCACCTGACATTTCCCTTCAGGTTTTGTGTTATCTTAAATCCCAGGGTTTCACTGTGACTGAGAAAATCTCCCGATGGCCTCAATTTGTTGCCCTCTGTTTCAAAAGGGAAAACAAAACAACCACCCGTAATCTTTATCTTGACACAGATATTTAGAATGTTTTAGTACCTTCCATGATTCCTTAATGTGCGTCGATATTTTTTCATAATTTGAATCCACATTAATTGTAACTCCCTTTTGTAGTCTTTCAGACTGGGTCAATTAATTTTTATATTTCCGTAGGCTGTTCGTACGAGCAGTGCTAAATAGCTTCAGCATTGTCTCTCAAAATTAATGCACACTGCTATATGAAATTCTGCCCTTATGGAATTACTTCAATTTCTAGTTCTCTGAAATAGATAGTATTGGAGTGAATATCCCCCCTCCCCTTTCATTTAACTGCTTCCTTAGAAAGACATTCAAAGAGAAAGATTCCTGGGTCTAAGGATAGAACTATTTTATAGGTCACCCTAGATCAGGGGTGGGCAAACTTGTTGACTCGAGGGCCACAATGGGTTCTTAAACTGGACCGGAGGGCCGGAACAAAAGCAACCTGAATCCATGCTGGCACTCTCATCTTGGGCGGCTGGTGAAGGAGCGGAGGGGAGAGCAAGAGAACCCTCTGCTCTTTCGGCTCCGAGGGCCGGATAGAACAGCCGGACGTACCAGATCTGGCCCGCGGGCCGTAGTTTGCCCACGGCTGGTCTAGATACTATGATAAGTCTTTCCAAGAGGACTAAGCAAATTAAAGAACTTACCAAGTTATTTAAGCTTACTGAGCTAGTCGGGCCAGGGTTCGAGGCTAGGCCTGCCCGAGGTCCATTCAAGCTGTTCACATACCATTTTCCCTGACCCTGACCCCGACCCTGGCTCACGGCGCCTCAGTGTTTATTTTGCAGGTGGGGATAATCACACATCTGTTCTCCATGGAACACTGCAGTGCTTTCCTCTTCCCTTTCTTTGGAAGCTCAGCATTTGTCAGGGTTCACAAGTCTCAAATCGTTGTCCCTAGTCAACCTCTGTTCCTTGAGTCATTGTGACCACAGAGATTGGAGTGATGTGGCCACAAGCCAGGGACACCGGGGGTGACCTGAAGCTCGAAGGGGCAAGAAAGGATTTGCCCCTGAAGCATCTCCCTTTGTGGGCAGGGTGACCCTGCTGGCACCTTGATTTCAGACTTCTTCTGCTCCCCAGAACTGTGGCAGGATGAATTTTTGGTTTGTTAAGCCACCCCATTTGTGGCCCTGTGTTGTAGCAACCCTAGGAAAGGAATACCCTCACCTAGCTGTTCTCTCTGGGTGATTGGAAAGCCCGTGGTTGCAGAGAATTTATTGGGGACAGAGACCAACTAGCCTGATTTCCCCCAAACAGCTTACCCCTCCCCCCCAGGTGGCTGGTAGCTTTTGGCTAGATCTGGGCATTCTCTGGACAGAGACCCCTGCACACCGTCGCACGGCGTCTCCGCGAGCGCACGCCCCCTCCTGGAGGCTTCTCCCGTGTGCAGGGTGGGCTGACCTCTAGCGTGGAAGTTAACACCTGGGCACCGCATGAGCTCCCAGGAAAGGGGTCCAGTTTATCTGGGGCACGCTTGGTTCTAATTTCATGTTTCATGCGGTCGGCACTTGGTCAGCCTCACGTGCTGTGAGCATCTCCCAGCCCCGGGCTGTCCGCAGCAGCTGCTTGAGGACCTCCTCGGTGCGCCTGCTCTGGGCTGCGTGCCGAGGATCGCCGGCCAGCGGGAGCACTACGGCGTCGTCCCCTTGGCCCTCCTTACTTCCTGGAGCGGACAGCAGATCTCACAGAGAGACGTGAATTGGCGTGGTGATGAGGGCTGTGAATTCAGGAGAGACATGGTGGGAGAGACAGTTAAAGGGGCTTCGTGCTGGCTGGGAGGCCAGGACCGACTTCCCAAGGCTGAGTGACATTTGAACTGTGGGAGTTTGGGTGGGTGATGGGCAGTGGGGGTGGGGGGGTGGAGGGGTTCAGAAGACAGAGCACTGCAGATGGGGACTGGCAGTTTCCAAGGCCCCGGTCACACTCAGGAATGCACAGGCCGGCGTGGCCCCCACGCGGAAGCCACAGGGCACGGTGGTGGGGGGACAAGGCGGGGCGGGGCTGCGGGAGCTTGTGCATCAGATTAAGGATTTGGGGTCTTCGAGCGATGGAGAGCCATCAGAGCATAATTTGAGTGGGGACTGGCTCGATTTGCCTTCGCTCGGCTAATGCTCTCTGATTTCCCTGGTCCGCACCCCTCCCTTCTAACTGCCTGTTGTGTGTAGATTTCCCCCAAAGTCCACTGTTTCAATAGATTGAATGATGGCTGTACTCGTTTTGTGAAGCACCTTGAGGGAAGTGAGAGGAAACTTTGAGTGCCCAGGCTTGGAAACCTTTTGTTTGATGGGGTTCCCCGTCCAGGAGGGCTTGTCACATCCCAGTGGAGGAGGGGGAGGAGAAAGAGGAGGAGGAGGAGGAGGAGGAGGAGGAGGAGAGAGGGTCTCTAAAGCCTTCTCACGCCCCTTTACCTTAGCTGAAGCGTGTGGATTCTCTGCTTGCTGTTGGATTTGTTTGTGTGATTTTGATGTCTTTTACATTTACCGTATTTGCCGGCGTATAAGACGATTTTTTGGCCCTGAAAAATACGTATTTGCCGGCGTATAAGAGACTGGGCGTATAAGACGACCCCCTAACATTTCCACTAAAAAATACAGAGTTTGTTATATACTCGCCGTATAAGACTACCCCCCACTTGGAGGCATATTTTTCAGGGCCAAAAAGTCGTCTTATACGCCGGCAAATACGGTAGTTATCCGAATGTCTTTGTTTAAAATAGGAATGAAGCTTTCTTTGTTTATCACCCAAGTGTAATTTTTACACGTTGTTCACACAGCTACCTCCTAAGAACAAGGTGAGACTAAAGGTTGTGAGTATGTCCCTTTGTTCAAGCAAACTTGTTTCTATTTGTGGTTTGTTTTTGGTATTAAGTGATGCTTATTAGGGAGGTCTTGCGCTCAAAGGCTGTTTCCGCTGGTACCCGATGTCCGCACCCGGAAAGATGAAGTGGGGCCTGAATAATCCCGAGGCGCTGGGTGCCTGGCCCCTGGGCTCAGGACGCTCACTGCCTGTCACAGGTCCACGTCCTGCGTGTGTGGAGTGGGCCCTGGGTGGCTCTGGCATCGAACTCACGTGCTAGGATCACATACAAATTGATCGAAAAAACGATTTCTATCTCAAGTGTTATGCATGGGGTAAAAGGCCTGTTTCTATCTTTGCACTCCACGATTAAACAAAAGTTGGCTCTGCTCTGCAAAAGGGGATGTCAGGAATTTTGGTCCCTCCCTCCCTCCCTCTCTCCCTCCCTTCCTTCTTTCCTTCCAATACCTTACCGTAGGATGTTTTTCCATTGATTTTTTTTTTTTTTTTTTACACAGAGAGTGGAAGAGAGAGGGAAAGACAGAGAGAAATATTGATGTGAGGGGAGGGAAACACATGGATTGGTTGCCTACTGAACATGCCGGACCAGGTAGCTGGCTGGAGTGGTGGGAGGAAAGCGGGGGAGCTGCATCCAAGGTACGTGCCCTTGACTGGAATTGAAGAGTGTGGATTCTCTGCTTGCTGTGATTGAGAATCCACAGTCCGACACTTTATTCACTGAGCCAAACCGGCTAGGATAGGAATTCTGGTTTCTTAATGACAAGCTGGCTTGTCCATCTTATTAGCTCATCAGCACCCATTTTGTGGACTCAGAATGGGAGAAACGGAGTCAGCATGCACAAGTAATTCCTTTCTATTCCCAGTCTAGAGACTCAGACCTGGGACAAATCCCATTTTGAGACAGGAGGAATAAAGGCGTCAAAGATGAAAAGATGAAAAAGAAATCTAGGGTTTCAAAAGGTGTGGTTGTATCAATAAAGTGTATTGTCTGCCTTTTCCATGTTTGCTGTTTATCCTTCTGAGAGAAAACAACAACAACAACAACACACACAAAAAAAACAAAAACAAAACACACCACGGCCTTTTAAATACTTCACAAGGTGGAGGATCATATAATGTTGATGATGATAAAATCATCTTTATATACCTGTTTGCACTTTGGGAGGCTGTGGCGATGAAATCCAGGCCGGGCCGCATGCTGAGAGCTAATGAGGTTTACAGCGCAGTGCGCCGAGAGTATTAGGGGGCTGTGTTGAAACACCAGCAGTGCACAGACTGAAGCACTCATCCCCTGTCCAGTATATAGTCCAGAATCCGCACGAGGAGTTCCTTCACGCTGCTGACACGGCACGTTTTCTGCCACTTCGAGAGTGGACACAGATTTCAGACAAACACACGGCATTCATAAACTGTACAATTAAGCAATGGCCTCTCTTTATTTTAAAAAAACAACACACACACACAAAAACTTGATCATAATCACCAGCAGTCACCTGCAAAGCTCAAATTTTCTCCTTAGTCATCAGACTCCCAAATTAATCTCCCAAAACAAAAAGCCTCATTAGCCAGCTCTCATGGAATCAGGGTTTATTTTTTTCTCTTTCTCTCAAGGTGTCTGATTAACCCCCCTTTCTTTTTGCATCACTCACTTTGTGTTAATGTTTGGTGTCTGAAATCATGGGGGGGGGGGGGTGCGTGCAATGTGGTGGCTAGACGCTGTCTGCAAGGAGTAAATTAAAAAAGAATTCTTAAAAAGGTTTGTGTTATTATGTCGCTGGTATATTAGACAACCTTTAGGGATGTCAGGTGCCTGGGCTTATTTTTCGTTTTAATTCCAGAAAGGGTTGATTAATGTCGAGGTGCTGATTTCACTTCTCATTCATATGTAGGACAGCCCTCCTCCTCCCGCCCCTGCTTCTGCATACAATCCAGGCCCTTCGGAGAGAGTTTTACTGTCAAGGGAAAGGCGAGAAATAGGGACCTAGCTGGAGGAGGGGGAGGGGGAGGGGGAGGAAGGTGAAGGTAGCCAAGGGGGAGGAAGGTGAAGGAAGGGTACTTTGAAGGTGGCTAGATGGCCATCATGGACGCTGATGGGGTTGACTGTGTAGAGGAGAAGAGGAGGTACTTCCCGTGGACTGTCTGCGAGGGGGTGGCCTCCTGTGAGGACACAGAGGTCAGACAGCGCAGCTGTTCTCAATGTGTGGGCAGTGGCACCTGGGAGTTTCTGAGACTTTTTTCAGGGAGTCCTGAGATTAGAACAGTTTATGATAATGTTAAGCTGTGACCTGCCTCTGTTGCTGTGAGTTCTTGAAAGGACGGTCCTAAAAGCACTGGCGGGTAAAACTGCTGGTGCCCGACCACGTGGTGCCGGCAAGCCAGTCTGAGCTTCGCTGTATTCGTCTCCAGCGCACGTTCACAGCGGCCTCCGTCCTGATAGCAAGGGTGCCGATCCCGCCTCACACTGTCTCTGAAGATTTTTATTCACAGATTTTTATTCACTCTCACCCTCAGGTGCACGTCATTTTAGAATTCTCGCTGTCCTGTGACGGTTGTCTGAGGAAGTGAACTTGGTCAGTTGTTTTGAGTTGCTAGCTGAGTTAGTCATTCTCCATATCATGGACCATCCCTTTTATTTGAAAGAATTAAAATTTGGATGTGACAGCTTCCCAATACTTACAAAGACTTTTTTCTTGATATGATTAGTGATGATATTAATGATGTGATTTTTTTTTTAGTACAGTGTAATGAAATCTGCCAACATTTGGAAGATCTACATAACTTAGGGAAAAACATATTTTCCAGTTGACAAGACACGGTGTTATGCATGGGGTAAAAAGTCTGTTCAGAGTGCAGGCTAGACACATGGGTTTTAATAAAACAGAATGGGAAGAGTTCACTGTTGCAGTTTCAGACTCCACATTGCAAGGGATCTTTGAGAGACTGCCACGTTGGGGGATTTGATGGTATTTTATAGAAGAGTACCAGTGGTCCAAAACAGCCACGGAAACACACCGTCTCACTATGCTCTGTGGAAGGCTGAGCTTCTCTGTGTCCTCCTCCAACACAACATCTTACAGCAGTTTGAAGGCAGCTGCCTTCCATGAAGTCAGACATTTGAGAGATTTGCAAAGACATAAAACTGCTCCCCTCCCCCTCCCTCCCCTCCCTACATGTTTTAAAAAATAGTTATTTTTCTTTAAACAAATATTTCTATTGATTTTAGAGAGAGAGAGAGAGAGAGAGAGAGAGAGAGGAAGGGAGAGAGAGAGAAAGAGAAACAGCAGTTTATTGTTTCACTTACTCATGCATTCATTGGTTGATTCTTATGTGTGCCCTAACCAGGGATCAAACCCTCAGTCTTGGCATATGGGACAAGGCTCCAACCACCTGAGTTACCTGACCAGGGTGAAAAGGGTTATTTTCAAACCAATATGTTACTTATATTGCTATATAAAAGGTTTATTCACTTTTTAACGAATTAATAAATTTTTAAAAAATTTATTAGCTCTAAGGTCTCATACATGATAGCTATGGCCCACATAAATAAAAGCTCTTAGGGGTCCTCAGTAATTCATAAGCATGTAAAAGGGTCCTGAAATACAAAAGTTTAAGAAATGCATCCTGACCAGTTGCTCAGTGGTTAGAGCGTTGGCCTGTTGACCCAAGGGTTGCAGGTTCGATTCCTGCCCCCACTCAGATTGCGTGTGAGAGGGAGGCAATCAGTCCATGTGTCTCTCTCACATTGATGTTTCTCTCTCCCTACCTGCTCTCTTCCACTTTCTCTGAAAAGCAGAATATCCTCAAGTGAGGATTAACAAAAACACAACAACAAAAAGCCCCCACAAAAGTTTGAGATGTGCTGAGCTAGGAAAGTGGAAGAGCAGCCCTAGCCATTTGGCTCAGTGGATAGAGCATCAGCCTGTGGACTGAAGGGTTCCGGGTTTGATTTCAGTCAAGGGCACATGCCAGGGTTTTGGGCTTGATCCCTAATAGGGGGCGTGCAGGAGGCAGCTGACCAATGATTCTCTTTCATCATGGATGTTTCTATCTCACTTTCCCCTCTCGGAAATCAATAAAAACATATTAAAAAGAAAAGTGGAAGCACAGTTGGAGTACAGGGTAGAGATGTAGAGATGCAGTAGTGGGATTTAGAGGAAGTTTTCTTAGGATTTCCTTGGTTTTTCTATGGGAAAATAGATGAGAGGGAGGATGCGGGTTGAGATGTTGTCAGTTTGAGGAGCGAGTAGAATATACAAAGTAGTCATCTAGAAGATGTGAATAGGGAGAGTTTATAGGCAAAGGAGTGGACGTGGTTGCTGGGCAGGACCCACTGGAGGGCTCACCAGAGGCTTTAGGGCAGCTGTGAGCTTTCCAGCCTTTCATCTACTTAGCGCCTGGCAGTGCTTGGTATAACCCATGAATAATAATCCCATGTGGGAGAAGTGCCGGGGGGTTAGGTGCTTGTAATGATTGATTATAGATTTAATCCTGATAAGGGGCAGAGAGGGTACTTTGGAGCAGGAGGCAGTGAGAAGGTGGGAAGCTTATTGAATTGTAGGTTCCAGAGTGGCTGAAGATTGTTGAAGTTGGGGATTAAGAGCTCCGGAGTGAGCAGGAAGACTAGAAGATCATGGCTAAAAAGGGAGACACATGAATTTGAAAATAAGGAGATATTGCAGTTATTGGTAATGGCAAAAGTCTAGAGCAGCCGTGGGCAAACTATGGCCCATTCGGCTGTTCTATCCGGCCCGCGGAGCCGAAAGAGCAGAGGGTTCTCTCGCTCTCCCCTCCGCTCCTTCCCCAGCAGCCCAAGATGAGAGTGCCAGCATGGTCAGGTTGCTCTTGTTCCGGCCCTCCGGTCCAGTTTAAGAACCCATTGTGGCCCTTGAGTCAAAAAGTTTGCCCACCCTTGGTTTAGAGTCTAACCATGGGAGTGGATGACTAAAAAGGGGTGGAGAACAGATCATTGGAAAAGAGGAATTCAAGTAATTGGAAGGCTGAGGTGTTTGAAGGCTTAACACATTGAAGGATAGATGTACTGAAAATATTAAGAATATTAAGAATTAAGATAAGAGTAGGGTTGGTCAGCTAGCCAGGAATTAAAACGTGGTGGGGATACAAATCACAAGTTCTTAGGTGACAGAAACAAAGGGGGGCGCTGAGTGATAGAGTCAGATGGTGTGAGTGTTTAAAAGGCGGTGAAGATGGGGGTGGGAGATGCTTGGAAGAGGCAATGAGAAGGGGGAAGAGCCTGCCCTGCTCAAACCTGCTGCAGCCGGGCCTGCAGAGCAGAGTCCCTTCCTGCCTAAGAGGGGGCTGCAGGGGAAGCACTGTCCTCAGGGAAGAGCCAGGCAGAGCAAAGATGTGGAGGGTTAGGTAGAGGATTCCTCTGCAAGAGATTTCCTTTAGCAAACAGGTTGAGCATGGGATTTTGCTTATCGTGCATTATGAAATCTCGAGGGCACGGCGGAAGGGGTTTGGGGGGATGATGACAGAATCGGGGAGGTGCAGAGCTCCCTAGGGATTGGGTGTGGGTGGTAAAAGGTAACCAGGGGGTCTTGGGTCGCCAGTGAGGCCAGCATGCCCCGGATAAAGGACACGAAAGGCTTAGTCCTGGTGGGCTCCAGATTGTGGCTCAGGGAGATCAGGGTCTGCGGAGAGGCAAGGAAGCCTGGGGAGGGGCAGTTTTGTTCTTTGAAGAACTTTACTGTGGGATTGGAGTTCTGCTAATGTTTTCTTCCTAGATGGTTAGACTAAAGGATGAAGGAAGCAGATAGTTACCGACCACACATAAGATTCTCAGATCTGGTGCTAACGATTACCACCCATTTTTTATTTTTTATTCAAACCTCAGAAATCCTTAAGATAGGTACTTTCACCTGTCACTGCCAGAGGGAGGTGTAAGTTTAAATAATTTGCTCCCAGTTGTATAGCTAGGGAACTAGAATTTGGATCTAGTTTTAAAAAATCTTTGTGCCCAGTCTGCTCTACCATGAGCTTTCTGTGTAGAGAGAAGAATATTAAATATAGAACTTTGGCTCAGCCAGCATGGCTCTGTGGGTGAGCCTTGAACTGTGAACCAGGAGGTCACAGTTTGATTCCTGATCAGGCAGTCGATCATTGATTCTCATTATTGATGAGAATTTCCTTCCCTTTCTCTCTGAAATCAATAAAGATATATATTTAAAACATAGATCTTTGCATGAGAAATTTGCATCTGCCTTTGCTTACAAGTTGTGATGCACTTTTCAAGTTTCTTAGCCTCTAAGACCAATTATTTCGCCAATGTAAAAGTACCTCCCCAACTCATGCACACCCACAGACTTAGGGAAAACTGTTGCCACATTCCTCACAAATTTTTTAAACCTAGGAATCGCTTTTGGAATACTTTCCCTTTTAATATTCTTAGACTCATCCTTGAGGTACCATTGCACGCATGTTCTCATACTTATCGTTACTGGCCCAACCCTTCTGTATTATTCCAGGCCTGTGAAGGTGCCCCGAAAATGTGTGGAAGAGCAAATACTGTTCCTTCCCACTTTCCTTGTTTGGTTGTCTGCTCTTACTTTATCTTCACCACAGGTATTTAAAACTAAAATCTAGCCTGGGTGATGTGGCTCCGTGGTTGAGTGCCAAACTTTGAACCAGGAGGTCGTGGTTCCATTCCTGGTTAAGGCACATCCTCTGATTGTTTGACACCCCAGTGTGGGGCTTGCTGGAGGCAACCAATCAGTGATTCTCTCTCATCATTGATGCCTCTCTCTGAAATCAATTAAAATATATTTAAAGAATAACAACTCAGATATAAAACTGTAAAGGAAGGGAAATCATGTGTAAGTCCTGTTTCCTGGCTACTTTCGAATTTATTCCTCTAACAATGTGAGTGTCATAGGCACGGGTTGTGGCTGTTGCTTAAATTAAAAGTCTTGTGCTAAGCCGTGAGGTATTCCTGAAGTGAAACGTGAGGAGATTTAGTGCCTATTGCTTTTCCATTGATTGTGGCATAATTGTCAGTGAGTCACTTCCTACTAAATAGAGCGAGAGTCTCAGATTAAATTTAACGAAGGTTTTTAACTTCCACAGATATTGCAGGATAACTTGGTATCTGAAATAAAAGATGTATGGTGAGGTAACATGGTTTTGTGTTACAAATTGAGAGAATCTTAATATTGGGAAAACCTAGGTTAATTTCATATTATTAATTCATTTTGTAGTAGGCAGTTAGACACGAGCAGAGCAAGGACGATGGACCAGGTACAGAGGGTCACCAGGGCGGAATGTCTCCGGTGCCTGGCATCAGGCAAAACTAGGAAAGCAAGGACCTCACCCCCAGGGTAGCCTTTACTCCTCTAGCACATCTATGCCCATCATGTGGGTTAGAACAACCCCTGACCTTTCATCTCGCTGGCCCTGGGGTTGGGACCCTTCCCTGGCCTTTCCGCCCCTGGCATGTTGCTAGTTATGTGTGGGAACAAACAAGGAGGCCAGAGAAGAGCCCTTCAGCATTAAGCTCCCAGGACAACGAGGTTCTGACCCGTGGCTATGCCACAGCAGACATCTGGACCAGCTGCATTGACTAAAGACCCCTCCCCTGGCTCCCACCGACCAGCAGAGACTATGACGCCGGAAGGGCACACCTGGAAAGCTGATGAATATTCTGTTGTGGTCCCCTGGAGACCAGACTCAGCACTGCTCTCTATGGAGCACACCAGACCCTTTCCTAACCACATCTCCCCAAGCCCTTCCCTGCCTCTTTCTTTCTCCTAAGCTCCATGGGCCCTTCTTTTGCCTCTGAAATGTTTCCTGAGCCCATTTCTTCTGCCACTCACTTCTTCTACCTGTGAGACTTCCTAAATAAGCTTTCTCTTACAGTTTGAGTCTTGGCTCTGAATTCTTTCCTAGTCAGAACTCAAGTACCAAGGTTGCTGAACCAGGGTTTGGTCTGACCCCACTGGCTAACACTTGGTGCTGTTCTCACCGCCAACAATTTAACAGGTATTTATTGGCACATAGTTCTTCTGTAGCAAAGAGACAATGTAAACCAGTAGATGTGTATGATGTGGAGGCAGCTATCTACTAAAGCAAAGGAGGGTTTTTAGAGACCATAACCTGGCAACTATCTTACTGTGCTTCTTACTTTTGGGTGGTCATTGCTTTTGGGTCTTTTCAGTGGCTGGGGGGATGGGGACGGGGAGAAGTCTTCAGTTCATACTAGTATATCCATTTCAAAGTTAAACAATTGACAAGATTAAATTCAAAATATTTTTCATTATTACTTATATCTTTATTTTTTCATCGAAAGTCTTGGTTACCAGCAGCATTTACATACTTACATATGTGCAAGATATAGGATATATTTACAATAACCCCAGTATTGCTGCTAACAGTTAATTAGTGAATGAAGTTTAAGATGTCTTTTCAGCTCTGTTTGTGCTTAGAATGTATCCCACTAAATATATACAGTGAAAAGACTGTTGTTAGGTTATCTACATATATAAAAGCCTAAGCGACCCTTAAAATAATTTATTTCTCTATGTGGTTTTGCCACCAATTTGCTGTATGGTTAGTTTCATTCATTTCAGTTTGTTTTCAGGGTTAAGGGTTTTTTTTTTAGACTTAATTTAATTTTTGAATATGTAAAATATAATGCTTCCCAAGTGAAAACTATAACAGAAGCAGGTATCCTCAGAAAAGTCTGACTTAACATTCCTGTCCCTCTAACCCTGTCTTCTCTCTCCCCCTTAGAGTTCACTCCCATTAAATTTAGTCTTTGGCTTTTCCTTTCATAGGATGTTTCTTCCCCAAATATAAGTAAATTGGTATCTATGTACCTCTTTTGTTCACTGCTGAGTCTGCAGGTCCTCCAGCACTGTGGCTGGCACATAGCTGCACCCATCAGTGCTTTTGAATGAATTTGAATGGATGCGTGCATAACGTGCCATAAGTGCGTGGGGCACTGTTATCAAGATGATGAGGGGATGGGATTCTCAGGCTGTCTCTCTGCTCCACATTGGAATTCGGCCTGTTCAAGTCCCTGGCAGCCATTCCCCCCTGCTGCCCCCTGGGAGCACTAACATTTTACACAGTCTGCCTCTGGAACCGGTGATGCAACTTTCAGCAAACTTTTTTTTCTTCCCCTGTCTTCATTTTTATCCTCACCCAATAGGCCGGTACCACATAGTCTAGGGCCGTTCTCGGTTTTTATAAAATCCATTTTTTTTGTACCAAGAAACGCCCATAGCATGAGGTTCTAGATCTTGTTTGAGACGCCTGCCCTTCCCCCTCAGCCCCCTGGGAAGGCGGAGGTGTTTGCTGCGGCTTGCGGTCTGCGGAGTCACAGCCTTCTGCTGCGGAGTTAAATAAATGCATCCCTGTCTCTGCTCTTTTACGAAGATTTAGTTCACCTTATCCTTCCAGGTATTCCTTTAGAATATAATATCATGTTTAAGACTCACTGAAGGAGTTGCATTTCCATTTGGGGAAGACTCCCCTCGAAAGTCCCTGAGAATTGGCTGGCCATGTGATTCATACGGAAGCCCTCTTTCTATCGCTGCATGGTTTCCTGATCAGTGTTCTCTGTTTCTGCAAGTCAGGAAGTAAAACAGTCGCCCACCTACTGAAGGAAAAAGCATTCCGCTCTGATGTTGCTTTTCCACAAGGAGCAATAATTGTCCCTAGAAAAATCCAGAGAGCCCCTCGCAAGTCTGGTAGCTTCATCTGCTTTTGCAAAAATAGAAAGTACTCCCACCACTTTCTAACTTTGATTGTTCTTTGCTGTTGCTGTTCTGTGTGGTAATCGCCTGCTTTAAAAAAAAAAAGCTTGGTGCTGTATGAGACCCTTAGAAACAGGGCTTGCTAAGGGGTGCAGGGGTTGTGTGGAATAGGATGGGAAACCACGTTGGATCAAGTGGGACAGAAATTTTTTCTTTTCCTTACCTGTTTTTCAGCATTTATATAAGTACTTCCAGGCAGTAAAATAAAACGTACCTAGGTAGACCAGGCTCAGACAGTTACAATAAATACTTTTCGTTATTTTCACAAGACCTTAATGTTTGATTGTTGTCCCTCCCTGGACCTTCTCACACAAGCTTGACTGTAGGCTTTGGGAATCTGCATTCATGGGTGGCCTGTGTTAATAGGTGAACTCATTGTTCATGGTCATTAGTATTGTGGTAGTTAAATATGAACAATTTATGTTTATTTTTCTTTATTAGATCTTGGCAAGTGCTTAGACAAGCAAATTATGCTCATGTAGTTAATTTTTATTAATCTGTATTGGGAATAGGGATGGAAATAGCATTCTGTTTATTTTGCATTTGGGGTAAAAGCTAGAAAGATGACTTAATCAGAATATTGTAAGCAGAAATCACTGTTTATTTCAGTTCTCACTAATAATGTTTCTTGAATCACTAGGCTACTTTTCCAAGTAATGATAGTTTATGCAAGTTAGTTTTAAAGTTTTATTTGAAATCCCACAGCGTCTTAGATAATCGTTCAGAATGTAAATTGTCATGGAGGTGTCAGAGAAGTAACTGAAGCTATACTAATTCCAATATATCTTGAAAACATTTTCCTTAAAATTTATTGTTGGTATCAGTTTCTTCTTCATGATTAACCTCATTGCAAAGCAGAGTGCTGAAACCAAAATGGAATATACATTTACTGTCACATAATTTTTTCTGTGCTAACCACATCTCTACCCCTGCACTGAACTTGGCGATTGAGGTTCCCTTCACCTTTGCAGACAGCTGCGTGAATAATTGTGGCTCAGTGGGAGGTAAGAACAGACCACTAGCTAAGGCTGTAAGTCACTCCCTTTCCTGTGGCCATTTCTTCCTTACTTGGGATTAGGACACAGATGTTGGAAGATGAAAGAAATCCCAGTCCATCGCCATAACTGTAGAACCTGGGGTCTCAGTCCCCATTACCAAGAACTCAATGGTTCTGGGCAGAGATTTCCCTTTTAGTTATTCTTAAGTTGACTATGGACAATTTGGGGGCTGCCTCCCGAACCTTAACCAGTTCTTCCGCCCCCACTTCTAGGATTTTGGAGCCTGCCTTTCTCCTGTAGAGGGAAAGGTGAGAACATGTGTTGGAGGTAGCTTTGCCTTTTTGATGACTCCTTTTGACTTTGTGTGTGTCCTTTAACCACGAAAAGTTGGAGGCCCTTTGTAATGCAGATGATAGTACACAAGTTGCAGTTGCTTAGAGGTCGAGCATCTAGCTTTACATGGAATTATGATGTGTCTCAGGAAAATGATGATTTCAGGGTTTAAAAGTGGTAGTGTCATTTGGAAAGGGAGAGTGCTCTTAGCACTGAGGCTGTTTGTAAAGCAAGCACATAGTTTTTCCTAGACACAGATGCTTGTTCAGGGTGGCATGGGATGAGGGGATGATGGAAATTATTAGGAATGGCTGCTAATGCTAATGCTGGCATTGCTCCAGAACAGCATGCAAACCATATATCACCATATCTAACCTAGAGGACACTCCATTACATTTTTAGTATTTAAGATACTTTAAGCAATGCACAGTATACCCCGTGCCTTCTATTTATTACTATGTGCTTTGGTTTTTAAATGACTTATTCAACAAATTTATTGTTACTGAATTCAAGTGTCTCCCCTCTCCCACCCTCAGAAAGGAGGGTGAAACAGTCTTTGGTCGAGATGAAATTGATGGGAATATTTTACAACTTCGGGTACATTTTTAAATCTGATCTTCCTATGCTTCCCTCGACTGTTAATGACCCTGTTGATGAGAATTGTTACCCTGAAACTAGGTCTGAGTTCTCTTTTGGTAACAGAAATTTCTGCAAATTCAATTTGGAATCAACACGTGGGCCCTTTTTTTTTTTCTTCCTTCTTTTCCTTCTCTTCTCTTTCATGGTCTTAAATACAGAAAAGCACAATCAATTTTAAGCTTCGTATAAATGATGGAGCACTTGTTTATATGGGTAAAATGACTCTATCTAAGGAGTATATTGAAGTTCATGTTAATGTTTGCTATTTAATGACAGCTAATGATATTCAATGAAGGGTTATGCTAAACCGGAGAGAAAATGTGTTACCCCGGCAACTGCGGCAGGCAGACTTGGAGATCCGGGCATATGGCTCTGTAGTACACATTATTTCAGCATCTTTAAGCATAAAGAGCCACACACGTAATTGACTGTGAAAAATTACTGCTCAGTTACTGTATTGTATGGTCATAATAGAAGTAAATGAATATGTCATTGTCGTTGGAACAAGTCTGTTGGGAATCCCTTGTAGACTCTACTATTTAAGAAGGAAAAATACAATAAGAAGAAAATAGCTGGTTTAATTAACATGTGAAATTGGGTTAATTTGAATTCAGCTGGCGCGGCAGATATTAATGTTGGCTGTTGTGTGCATGTGTGATA
Source organism: Vespertilio murinus (assembly GCA_963924515.1). Lineage (NCBI taxonomy): Eukaryota > Metazoa > Chordata > Mammalia > Chiroptera > Vespertilionidae > Vespertilio > Vespertilio murinus. The sequence continues at coordinate 22,080,713 of OZ004712.1, forward strand.
TTCTGGCCCAAGCCTGTGTACGTCTCTTATTTCTTCCTGCCCACACCATGAATAATTTTATTTTTAAAAACATGATAAAAGCTGCTTCAGTCACTTAATGTTTGCTTTGCCAGTAACTTATGTTCGATTTACATCAAAAAAAGGTTTCTGTGTGGGTCCAAAACATAGGATTCGTAACTGAATGGAAGCACATGTTAAAGTGTTCCTGAGTCATTGATAATGCCTCTCAAAGAGGAATCGGTAAAAGTGATGTCACGTAGTTTTTAAAAACTGGAAGTGGCACTTTTGCTGCTCACTTTCATGTCCATGGTTAGGTGCCTTTTGTTTTCAGATCTTGTTTTACTCATCATTTCCTTGCTTAAGAGATTAAGATAAACACTTTGAGAAAGGCATTAGGTTCCAATTTAAAAAATCATTTAACCCAATCTTTTTTTTCCCCTTTTTTCTTTTAAAGTGTTATTTGAGGAAAGAACACGCATAGGTGATATGGACATCTTTAAACGAATGCATGAGAACGTTCTGTCCCCCGGGCCGTCCTCTGTGTGGTAGGCGCCCAGGGTCCCTCGAGTTGGGGGGCACTTTCTGTGCTTTTCAGCTCTAAGCCAAAGGAACAAGCGAGCTGGAGACTGAGGTCAGATACACAAAGGGGTGGGCAGTGCCTGCTCTACAGGAAGCTTTTGAAGCAACTGGTTACCCAGTGGCGATTGAACAACTAACCTGCTAGCTTTTTTTTTTTTTTTCAGTGTTTGCCAGTACACAGTGGTCACTTAAAAAATGCTAGTTAATAAATTTAATTTGAATGCCTGCTGGCTTCCAGTTACTGATTTCTTATCTGGGGTTTATCTCCCCGTTGTTATTCTTCATTTGCCATTTCAATAATGTCGGAGCCTCCGTATCCAGCCTTAATGAAAAGAATTGGGAAGATATAGAAAACCTACATTTAAAAAAAAACAAAAACTGCTTTGCTTGCCTAATTGATTTTCCAATATGCTTTCCAACTGCTTTCCCTCTTTTTATGCCAGTGGTCTTTCTTTCCCCCTTTAAAGGCAGTCCCCAATTAAAAATGATGTGTGTGTGTGTGTGTGTGTGTGTGTGTGTGTGTGTTTTAACTTAGTGCATTTTTCCTTTACAAATACACCAAATCTGTGGATAGATCTCAAAATACTGTTTAACCCATGATGTAAGTAAGATACAGAATATTTAAAATATATATATATTTTATTGATTTTTTACAGAGAAGAAGGGAGAGGGATAGAGAGTTAGAAGCATCAATGAGAGAGAATCATCGACCAGCTGCCTTCTGCACACCCCCCACTGGGGATGTGCCAGCAAACAAGGTACATGCCCTTGACCAGAATCGAACCTGGAACCTTTCAGTCCGCAGGCCGATGCTCTATCCACTGAGCCAAACCAGTTTCGGCGCCAGAATATTTTTAATGCACCTTAAATTCTGTTCTCAATATTGTTAATATTATAAAATAGGAAATAATATGATGAGATAGTTTTTTTAGCTTTTAAATAATGTCTATTAGTGGTCCCAGCCTGGTGGCTCAATTGGTTGGAGAATTGGCCGAGACACCAAAAAGGTTGCAGGTTTGATTCCCGGTCGGGGCACATACCTAGGTTGCAGTTTTAACCCCCAGTTGGGCTACATACTTATCGATGTTTCTCCCTCTTCCCCCTCCCCCTCCCTTCTTCTCTCTCTAAAATCAATAAACATATCCTTGGATGAGGATTTAAAGAAAGGATGTCTATTAGTATTTAAGAAATAGGGTATCCATCTAGCGACTTACAAAGATAAAGAGTATGATTTGTGTCTAGTTTTAAAAAGCTTGGTGATTCTCCTCCTTGATGCAGTATCAGTCTTGTGGGGATGGGCCACGATTAGAGTGTCTTTCTGACTCAAAGGTCGAAAGATGGGTCATTGTGAGGCCTTGTGTAGCGCGACAAGGGAACGCATTCTCCTGAGGTTGGCCGGCAGCATTTCACAGAGAGGGGAAGGAGGACTGGGGGATAGAATACATGTAGGCGGAAGACGTGTTCTAGGGTGTAATTGAATGAACTGTTAGCAATAGTAAAGCAGAAGGGATGGAGCTCACCTGGTAAAGATGTGCGATCCCTCTGGTAAGGGAGAAAATGCCAGCGGTACTAGAGCGCCCTCCATAAATGCCACCGGCCGGCACGGCCAGCCTCGGGCCGCTCAGATGCTCTGTGGACTGAAATGCAAGGCAGCGGACGGACAGGTACCGCTGGAAGTGAGGGTATATCGCTTACTGCATTAAGCTCACCAGTACGAGAGCCTATACATTTATCTTTCTTTTTTTTTTTTTTTGGCAATATGGAGGCAGCGATATGTGCAGAGGCTGTATTTATAGGCTAAATTCATGATAACAGTACAGTAAAGTCTCCAATAAAATCTTTAATAGGTTTTTAAAGCCAGGCAGTAGTAACCTACTTGTTTGAACGCTACTCAATCTGCCAGATTTCATTGGAGCCAATGAATTTAAATAGGCCCTTGGCAGACGCCGCGGTGAGATTTGAACCCGAGGGAGCGGTCCAGCTGAAGCCCAGCTGGCCTCTGAACAGATGCTCTCCCGGGGATGCCAGTGCCAAGGCCATGCCAGAGCCAGGGTGGCACGGGAGGCTCCCTGTAACGGGAAGTGGGAGAGAACGGGATTGTAGAGTGGAAGGCATGGGAGACAGAACCTTTATATATATAATTTATTTTATTGATTTTTTTACAGAGAGGAAGGGAGAGGGATAGAGAGTTAGAAACATTGATTATAGAGAAACATTGATCAGCTGCCTCCTGCACACCCCTCACTGGGGATGTGCCCACAACCAAGGTACATACATGCCTTTGACCAGAATCGAGTCCCTTTCCCCCTCTTTTCTTATTCAGTCCTTCTGTCATTACCCAATGACATGGTCCTTGCTGTTTTGTCTAATATGCATTTGTATTTTTTTTATTACAAAAATAGAATCGAACCTGGGACCCTCCAGTCCGCAGGCCAACGCTCTGTCCACTGAGCCAGACTGGTTAGGGCGAGACAGCACCTTTCATAAATCAGGAGAGAAGGCCTCCTCCAACTTGCCCGGCAAGATCGATCAGGCAGAGGGAACACTAGAACTTAGGTCTCTTTCCCCTTACTACTGATGGTTTCTAGAATATGAAATCGGGGATAATGCATTGTCCCTGTTAATAAATTTACATATTGGGGCTGTGAAGCTTAGATGGTTTGCTCACTGACCGTCATCGGGCATATGACATAAAATCTTTATTTATGAGCTCCGTCGTCATCTGCTTGAATGGTAGTGTTCATACTTTCAGGAACCTCGGGGCCTTGGAGTCTGTCTGAGATTCTGGCTGCCATGGCCCCTGCGGCCACCAGCCGCCCAGGGTTCCCGGCTGGCACCTGCATTTCCGGCCCCCGGGCTTTAAAAACTTCCAGGGCAAGCCCACCCCCCAGCTCTGTCTAGAAAACACATCCTGGATTTAACCATTCTCATTTATGTCACTCCTTCTACAACTCCAGTCCAGCCTACTCCAGCCACTTTCTTTTCTTTTAAATAAATATATATATATTATTTGGGCAAGAGAAGAAAGGGGAGGGAAACATCAATGTGAGAAACATGGATCAGCTGCTCTTGCACGCCTCCTCCTGGGGATCGAGCGAGCCCGAAGCACCCGGGCATGTGCCCTGACCGGTTTGGAAATCAAACCAGCAACCTCTCAGGGCATAGGACCTCTGAGGGAGCCAGGGCTCCGGCAGCCACTCTCCGACTGTGGACTCACTGCTTGGCCCTGTGGTCCGTGTTCCACAGGCTCCTGAGTAGTCATTTCAGGAGGTCACATTGCACCCCTGCATAACACCCTCCGACAGTGGCTATTTCCCATGTTCCCTTGGCATAAAATCCAGGGGCCTTGTACCCTGCGCACTCCTTCCTTCATCCCATGTCCCTGGTCCCTTCCCTTCTCCCCTAGCCTCCAGCCATTCAGCTGTCTCCTGACCCGTGGAGCTAGTCCCCTGGAACGTGGCCCGTCTCAGGGCGAGCTCTTGAACGGTTTCCTCCGCCCCAAATACCCTTCCTCCCCATCTTCCAGTGCTTCCTTCTTTTCATCATTCGGATCCTAACGCCTCCTCCCCAGAGGCATTTTCTGACCGCCTTAGGCCGGCAGCTCCCGCTCTGCCACCCCTGTCATTCTCAAGCGTGGCTGCATGGTGGAATCACTAGAGAAGTTTAAAGACACCAATGGTGGCTCTCGTCCTTCTCAGACCAGTTCAGTGGACTAGGTCCTGTGGGACTGAGGAATTACTGATTTAATGCATTCCACATCTTCAATAACAGCTACCTGATTTTGGAATCATCTTATCTTTTTATTTGTATGTTTGTCCTCATTGCTTACCTTCCCCACTAGACTGTAATTCCTTGGGGACACAGATGCTGTCAATCTTACTCATTTTCCTGGTATCCTTACTGTCTGGGCCATTTCCTGGCATATATAGGTACAGGGTACGTATGTGCTTGGTGGCCTGAGCAGTGTCTATTTGCAAGGCTTTTGGGAGGGAGATAAAAGACCTGGAAGACACCCAAAGCTAATAAAGATGTTCACATAATGGAGGCCAAAGCTCTTTGGATAAACGTGATCACAGGAAAGTCCAGCTCTGTTTTTCTGTGTGCTTCCCCCACTCCCCACACCCTGACATTCACAGAACCTGGGTGGTCCGGTGGTGGGAGCCCTGTTTTTGGAGTTGGATTTTACTTTTATCTCTGCCATTAATCCTGGACAATTGTTTGGCTTCTGTTATAGCACACAGAAGAGTGTCGTAAGGAGAAGTTATTCTTGCGGAGCACTCTTGTGGTTAGGGACTGTAAGGAAAAGTGGTAATTGGGTTTTGATACGGTGCGTTGTCTGCAACCAAACTTCCTGAAGCCTGAACAGATCAGATCCTGATGTGCAGTCGCTTAAACTTTCGTAGCCGCAGAGTTGGCCTGGAGAGAGGAGGCAGGCTGGAGATGAAAGGGACCACATGGGGGAGGAGCCACTGCCTCCCGAGAGTAAGCAGCAGCAGGAGAAATAGGAGAACGGGAGGTTGTCCTCCTGGATAGCCAGGGGTAGTGTGATTGTTTCAGTCATGTGTTTCTTCTTTTTTTTGGCCTTTTCCCCCTCTTTTCTTATTCAGTCCTTCTGTCATTACCCAAGTCTTGGTCCTTGCTGTTTTGTCTAATATGCATTTGTATTTTTTTATTACAAAAATAGTATACTGTGTGTATTATTGAAAAGATTAGTAAGTATGAGCAAGCAAAAAGAAAGGAAGCAAATGTCTAATAATTTAACTCCTGAGAGATAATCACTGCCAATACTTTGTTGTGTATCCTTCAAGCTCTGAGTGTATAAAATATTACTTTGGTCCATTTATTTTTATTTTTTAAAATAAATATCCTTGTCTAACATCAGGGCATGACCACCATGCCTTACATTGCATGCATTTGCCCTCCCTCCAGCAAACTGCCATGTCATGTGGGTTTTCACCTCCGGCCTTTCTTCCTCTGTTCCTGGTTCACCATCCCCCCTGAACCACCAGTTCTTGGGGAGCAGAGATTGTATTTTCATCTGTGTATTTCTAGCACTGGCCTTTGCCCAGCACATAGAGTAAGCACCAGAGCCCCACTGCAGTTGGTAGCCTCTTCTTCTCTCATCACCAATCACGGCTTCTTTCGTCTCCTGCAAGACTGTTACATGTCCACTTGGTCACTTCTTCCTTCTGATCTCATTTGGTCCTAATTTCCCCATCTCCTACTTTGCCTCAATACAATAATCATCCCTCCATCCTCAGAATTCATTGAGTAATTTATCTCCTGTTCTCTTATATTACTTACCACCTTTTCCCTAGTATCAAAAGTTTGCTGTCTGTATTCTTTATTGAATTTTACTTTGTAAGGGATAGTTCAAGGCTAAGAACTATGTATACTAGAGGCCTGGTGCACAAATTTGTGCATGGGTGGGGTCCCTTGGCCTGTATGGCGATCAGGACTGATCAGGGAGATCAGGACTGGCCAGTCAGAAGGAGGGACCATAGGAGGTTGGCCAGCTTGGGTGGGGGTGGGAGGGCATGGGAGGTTGGTTGACTGGGGGATGTTGGCTGTGGGAGTGTACTGACCACCAGGGGGTAGATCCTGCATTGAGCGCCTGCCCCCTGGTGACCAGTGCATCATTATAGCATCTGATTGTAATGGTCGCTTAGGCTTTTATATAGATAGATATAGATATAGATATAGATATAGATATAGATATATAGATGGTATTTATGTAATCTTGTCACAGTTGAATCTACTTTTAATCCCTAGCCGCTTTGGCTCAATATTTGATAGTAGTATATAGTGTTTTCCCTGCTTTACCTGGACTTGAACACGTGAAGTGCCCAGCCTGTTTTACCTTCCAGACAGAAAGTATAGTGTCAGTCTCCGGTGACCGACTGGGCGCTTAATGTGTTAAAGGAGTTCTTAGGTTGCTGCTGTTATAAATGGCTTTCAGGAGGAGGAAAACAGCTCGAGTTTGGAAAACAAACATTACTTAAAAAAGACTTACTTAAAAAAAAAAAAAAATCTCTGGTAGCAGCAGAACCATAAAATCGAGTAGTTGGAAACCTGATCTCTGAGCAGTGTAGGTCCATGAAAGCGTGACTTCTCTGTTTGCTTCCATGTTAGCTGGCCCATGTCTCATTGTTACCTGTTGCAGGTAAGCTTTAATGTCAAATACTTTTCCTTCGAGAGTAGGTAGAGTTCGTCAGGGCTGCGTGATTTATTTTAAAAGACATCTAACATTGTCAGAGGAGTTTAGGGAGTGGAGGGTGGGAAGGGAACGAAGCGAACTCGGCAGCCAGGTCTGAACTTGATTAAGCTTGTATTCTTTGTTGTAATTTATGTTAATGCCCATTAAATCTGTAAAGCAAGACTGAAGAACTGTTTATATGGAAAACATACATAAATGCTTTCAGATACCATGCCGTAAATGAATATAGTACTGTATAATTACTTTGGTAGCCTTCTCTTCAGATTACCTTGAAAATCCAAAATAATCTTAATGAACAGTAAGACATTGTGATTTCACGGTTCATCTGCGTACCTCCTACATCGATGTAGAGTACTTGTATCTAACAGGATTACCAAATCACATACCTTTCTGGTATCTGTGACATGCCTAAAATACCAGAGTATTCATTGGCCTGTTGTGGTTATGAACCCACTTTGACGTTGCCAGAGGATTTGTTCACGCACATCCATAACCTTCAGGTTTCTTGTACCATTTTGAGAGGTGCTCTTTTTTGTCTTATTTAAGCCTTTTCTTTATTCAGATCATTAAATTTTTTAAAATGTCCCTTCGGTAGGCCGGCTGGTATGGCTCAGTGATGGAGCTCCATCTTATGAACCAGGAGGTCAGAGTTGGATTCCCGGTCAGGGCACATGCCTGGGTTGTGGGCTCAATTCCCATTAGGGAGTGTGCAGAAGGCAGCCGATCAATGATTCTCTCATCATTGATGTTTCTCTCTCTCTCTCCCTCTCCCTTCCTCTCTGAAATCAATAATAATACATTAAAAAAAATACAGTGTGCCTTTTCTAGATACCACACTGTATGTGTAATTCACTCTTAACTACCCTATCATCTGTTGAGGAAAAATTGATCAAATCTGATTATCTTCTGCCTTTTACTTGGCAGCAAGTGAACCTGGTGAGCACCGTGGCTGTGTGGTTGCTGGCCCTGCTCAGTGGGGGTCATGGGGTGTGAGGAGGGGTGGTGAGAAGGAAACAGACAATCAGAAACACATTTCTTCTCTGGACTTCTCAGGAGTCTGAACGTGCATCTCTGATTGAAATGCTTCTGTGCAGTTTGATTCATAGCTTTAAGTAGCCTTTATTTAAAGACTCCCAGATCTTGGCCCCTGTAGTAGTTTGCTAGGGCTGCTGTAACAAAATACCACAAGTTGAGTGACTTAAAAAAAAAAAAAATGATTGTCTCACACTCCGGAGGCTAAGATTAAGGTGTTGGCAAGGTTGGTTCCTTCAGAGGGACAACCTGCTCCATGCCTCCCGTTCAGCCTCTATGGTTTGCTGGCAATTTTCGGTGTTCTTGGTTTATAGGAGCATCACCCTGACCTCTGCCTTCATCTTCACCTGGCAATCTCCCGGTGCACATGTCTGTGTTCACATTTCCCCTTTTGATAAGGACTGTAGTCACATTGGTTCGGGTGCCCCCCGCCCTACTCCACTAGGAGCTCATCTTAACTAATTATATCTGCAACAACACTATATATATGTATATGTGTGTGTGTGTGTGTGTGTGTGTGTGTGTGTGTGTGTGTGTATACATATACATACATATATATGTGTATATATACACATATACATATATACATATATATATACACACACACACACATATACATATATATACATATATATAAAAGCCTAAGCGACCGTCTGACCATTCAACCAGTAGCTATGAGGCACAATGACCACCAGGAGGCAGATGCTCCAACCAGTAATTATGATGTGCACTGACCACCAGGAGGCAGATGCTCAACATAGGAGCTGCCGAGCTGCGATGACTTGGGAGCTGTAGTTCTTGCGTGACACACCTGGAACCAGAGAGGAGGGAGCCTGATTCTAGGGTGCATCACCTGAGAACCACCCTCGCATAATTGGGGACCCCAGGGGGATGTTGGAGAGCCGGTTTGGGCCTGATCCCCTCAGGCCAGGCTAAGGGACCGCACCAGTGCACGAATCTGTGCACCAGGCCTCTAGTTTTTAAATAAGCTCCTACTGTGAGGTACTAGAGGTTAGGACTTCAGCGTGAGGTTGCAGGGGAACACAGTTCAGCTCCTATCGGCCTCTCTCCTGAGTTCCACGCTGGTCCTTTTGGTTTCCTGCTGGGTACCATACCTCAGGGTCCAACTGGAATCTACACTTAACCTGGTCAGAATTGGTCTTTCTTTTTCATTTCCCTTCTCTCTACCTGTTCCTTTCTCCCCCCTTTATCTTTGGTGGTATCATCATCCCACTCGGTCACCTAAGTTAGAAGTGGTGGAGTGGACTTGGCCTGTTTCCTGGCCTCTGACATCCACTAGCTACCCATTTCTACCTCCACTGTGTGGCTCTAGCCCAGGGGTGGGCAAACTTTTTGACTCGTGGGCCACAATGGGTTCTTAAATTGGACTGGAGGGCCAGAACAAAAGCAACCTGACCATGCTGGCACTCTCATCTTGGGCTGCTGGTGAAGGAGCGGAGGGGAGAGCAAGAGAACCCCCTGCTCTTTCAGCTCCGAGGGCCGGATAGAACAGCCGAACGGGCCGTAGTTTGCCCACGGCCGCTCTAGCCCTTCCTCTTTTTTCAGTCCTGGTGCTGTAGCCCTGGGTGAGAACCCCACTAGCCCTCGCTCTCATGCTATCTCCACATTCTTGTTTTCCTCTGTTAAATTCATCTTCCACACCTGTTCCTTTTCTAAAATAAAGATGTCAATCTTATATTTATCAATCCCACAGCTTTCAGTGACTTCTCACTGCCTGCAGAAAAGTCGAGGTTCTGTAAATTGGCCTTGACGGTCCCTCACAGGTGGCTGCCATTACAGCCCAAGCCACTTCTTTACTCCTTGTGACTGACATCCTCCTTGAAGCATAGCATTTGTTCTAACTTGGCTCCATTCCCACCTCAGGGTGGCACAGCCTCTCTGGACCCTTCTCTCTCCTCTTCATCTCCTATACCAGTTGGAATCCCCTCTCAGTGAAATGGAAACCAGGGCACAGGGCTGTTAGGCCCGAAGGCCAGAAGCCAATTGTTCACTTTATACTTAGTCGTTAAGTTCTAGTTCTCTCAAAAGTAAAACGAGGAGGTGAAAGTAGATGAGCTCTAAGGTCTTGTCAACTTTAAAAGGTCTTCTTTAAATGCCAGGCCTCTATGAAGCATTGCCCAATTCTAGGCAAAATACATTTCCTTTTGTGCCCTTGGGTGGCTTTATTTCTTCTTTTCCTGTGACCCTCAGCTCTTGCATTCTGGGGGGTCTGTATGCACACGACTTCTTCTCCTTCCCTAACAGGTTATAAGCTCCTTTGGGCCAATCAGGAAGGTTTGACTGGAATTAGCTCCCCCCCACCCCCCATCTTGATCATAGATTCTCAGTGGAATGGACTGCGTAGTAGAGGATAGAAGGTTCTGGGCACGTGTTCTTCTGTAACACATGCTGCTCTTGAATGTTCCCCTGCACTTGGAAGGATGGTTTGGGGTGGTGGATGTCAGAGGTAGTGTATTGGAATACAACAGCATGATGTCCTCCTTTCTTTGGGACATTGTTGGGAAGTGTCAACCAAGTTACATTTCTGGGAACAGCTAAGGTAGCTTTTTTTTTTTTTTTTTTTTTAAATATATTTTATTGATACTTTACAGAGAGGAAGGGAGAGAGAGAGCTAGAAATGTCGATGAGAGAGAAACATTGACCAGCCACCTCCCACACACCCCCGACCGGGAGTGTGCCCGCAACAGGTGTACATGCCCTTAGCCGGAATCGAACCCGGGACCTTTCAGTCTGCAGACCAACGCTCTACCACTGAGCCAAACCGGTTTCGGCACTAAGGTAGCTTTGTAAGACAGTCTATAAAATATGCTCTATCAGATGTTTAGAAGTAATTAAGTATTCTGTGAAACATAGGAACGCGTTCCTGATTTCTTCTCCCCTCTATTACCATCCAGAAACTTGGACTCTCTTAATGTCCCATTGATAGAGTTGGATATTTGAAATACAAAAATAGTGTCAAATAACATTTTTATAAAAGATTTTGTGGCTTTGTTTACCTCTTTTTTTTCAGATATGGTTTGGAATACATATCTGATTTAAAAAAAATATATATTTTATTGATTTTTACAGAGAGGAAGAGAGAGGGATAGAGAGCCAGAAACATCCATGAGAGAGAATCATCGATCAGCTGCCTCCTGCACATCCTTGCTGGAGATATGCCCGCAACCAAGGTACGTGCCCTTGACCGGAATCGAGCCTGGGACCTTTCAAGTCTGTAGGCCGACGCTCTATCCACTGAACCAAACCGGTTTCGGCTGTTTACCTCTTGAAAGTCAAAGCATCTCTGGCCTGTCATGCGCTTCCTATCAGATAAATTTGATCATGTCCAATTGCTCAGAAACTTTCAATCACTCCTGGCTTCCTGTACTTGTCTTCAGGCCCATCTGTGGTCTTATACTTCTAGTCTCATTTTACAGTGTTCTCTTCAATGCGCCCCACCTTACAGACCCGTCCATTTCTCACCATCCTCCTCCTCGTACATGCCCAGCTTTCTTGCACCTGCCTTGCTGCAGGCATGCCCCCTGCTGAAGGAATCCTCCCTTTAAAAAAAAATTAAAATCTATATATTGATTTCAGAGAGGAAAGGAGAGGAAGAGAGAGATAGAAACATCAGTGATGGGGAGAGAATAATTGATCAGCTGCCTCCTGCACACCCCACACTGGGGATCGAGCTCGCAACCTGGGCACGTGCCCTGACCAGAACTGAACCATGACCTCCTGGTTTATAGGTAAGTGCTCAACCACTGAGCATCACTGGCCAGGCAGAAGTACCTTCCCTTTTGGGCCCATGCCTGTACACCTGAATTTCACTCATTTTCCAGGTGCAGCTCACATTCCATTTCTGCAGCAAAGCCTTCTTTGATTTCTTAGCAGAATTCTGCTTTCACAGTGTTCTCTGTCTTACAATTTGTCTTTCCTGCATACTACTTCTACAATAGTGTCATATCTGCCTTACCAGACTACAGGTTCCTCGCTGTCACATTTCATGTTGGATTTATCTGTGCTCTTCCCCCTTCGCCGCTATCATACCTAGTTTAATCCACATGGGTCAGTAGATGTCAATAATGCATGAATCTCTGTGAAGCGTTCTTCCATAGTGTCTAAAGAAATTATTAATGAATGACAAAGCGGCTCTCTTTGCTGTTGTGCAATCTCATCTTCATCACCGTAGCCAAGCTTTAATTCTGGCGCCCAACACTATGCCTGAAACAAAAGTGCTATGTTGGAGCAGGTCCCATGGTGTAATGGTTAGCACTCTGGACTTTGAATCCAGCAATCCGAGTTCAAAAGTGCTATGTTGGGGAAAAGTTACGTTTGAAATGATAATGCATCTGTAACGTGTCACCGCATCCTCAAACCTGTCACCCCTTTTGGAGTCTGTACCTTGTCCTTTCAGCCACTGTATGCAAAAGGAAATGCTAAGTGTTTTTAGCTTTGAGTTTTATTTATTTTTTTTTCCTTAGTACATAGTTGCGTATGCTTTTGTGTTCTGCAGGCTTACTGACTTTATGCTTTGTGCTTGTTTTATGTTGCAGATTAATATCCTTTCAAGAATTTGTAGCCTTTGAATCTGTGCTGTGCGCCCCGGATGCTTTGTTCATGGTGGCCTTCCAGCTGTTTGACAAAGCTGGCAAAGGAGAGGTGACGTTTGGTAAGGGGCGTGAGTGTGTGCACACCGGAGCGAGTGCAGGCCTGTGGGAGCCCCTTTCTCCCCGTGGAGCAAAATGTGTGGAAGCGCTTTTAAGAAATTAGCATCTCCCTTTCCGCAAAGCTATCAGTGTGTGGGGGCTGCAGTTTAACTGTCTCTTTGCTTTCTGGCTTAGTAGTTTGATGCTCTGGTTTTGTTTTTCATGGTGAGTTGGGATGTGGCAGGACTTCTTCCTAGAGCAGGGGTGGGCAAACTTGTTGACTCGAGGGCCACAATGGGTTCTTAAAACTGGACCGGAGGGCCGGAACAAAAGCAACCTGACCATGCTGGCACTCTCATCTTGGACTGCTGGTGAAGGAGCGGAGGGGAGAGCAAGAGAAAACCCTCCACTCTTTCGGCTCCGCGGGCCGGATAGAACAGCCGAACGGGCCGGATCCGGCCCGCGGGCCGTAGTTTGCCCACGGCTGCCCTAGAGTGTGAGAGCTGGACGGGACGTCTGTTCGTACCTTCACAGTCACCACTGCTTTCTTCCCACTGACGGAATGAGGCGGTTTATCGCCTGCCCGAGAACAGAAGGTACTCCCGTCCCCACGACTTTCTGTCCTCACCTTGTCCTTAGGGGGTAGCTCAGGCCGGGGGTGCTGCACAGGATGGTACTTTGGAGTGGTGCCCGGAGAACCCTGCTCTTCTACACGCCGCGTTCCCCCCGCAGCTGGGCGGGCAGCGCCTGCTGTGCCGCTGCCGCCGCCTTTGTTCTGAAAGGCAGAAGCATCTTCGTGGATTAGCTGCAAAGCCGCCGAAAACCCTGAAGTCTTTTAAGTATTAGAAGAAAGGGAAGGCCAGGAAGTGGCGGGGGCAGTAGTAAGCTCTTTTTAAAAAGAAACAGCCCCCCCCAAAACCAGATTGGACCAAGAGCACTGGGCTTCCCGGGCCGGCGGGGTGTCGGGCACAGGTTGTCCGAGCATGAGAGCCTGCATGCACGGCAGTGCCCGGGAGAGTGTGGGGGCCCTTTGGGGCACACGGACTGTGCACTCCGGGGAGGTGGCTGGGGCACCCATTTGTAAGGTCTTTATTCATAGTTTCCAAAGCACTTAGATCTCGCGGGCTCGTCCTGCTGAAGGGATTGTGAGAAATGGAAGGAGCCGCAGAGGGTGTAATAGAACACCATCCATTCAATGGTTCTGGAACAGTTCTGGAACCGGAGAGACCTAGCCCCCTCCAACGCTGCCACTTGTGCCTCTGAGCCAAGTTAATCACCCTCTCCGGTCTTCCTTTTCCTTATGGAAATCGGAGAGAACTGCACTCAGTTTAGGTAGGAAGTATAACAGATTTATCTCAGCAGCTGCCCCTCTCCCGCCCATGTGCCATGTTCATTTGGCATGACAGTTATTTAAGGCTCGATATTCGAGGGCAGAGGCAAAACAGGTGTATTTGCCTGTTTTTGTTTCATAGAAGCTGGAAGCTCACATGCTTTCCCTGATCACTTCCTGAGGATTATTTAATATTTAAAAATCCCTTGAATAATTTTGGGGGTTTTGTTTAGTTTTGCTTTTCATCACCCAATTCCTCTTAGCATCGCTGTAACAACCTCTCAGTGGAACACCAATGGAAAATGTCCCCATTGGAATATTTAAGTAATAAACGCGCAGCTAGCTCATGGTGGCATTGATGTACCCAGTGGAAGCCAGTTTGGGGACAGTGTCATGAGAGCATTTCCTGGGGATACACAAGACGAGCCTGTGAGTCTGAGTGTGTTAAGCATAGGTGTGCTCTCTGTCTTCCTCCATCTGCAGCAGATCTGGAGGGAGAGAGCAGGGTTGAGACTGGGGGCTGAGAAACGGACTTCAGATGTGTTCCTGCACTGTGATGCATCTTCCCTTCAGGGCCTGAAGCGCCAACGGGCGTTGCTGCCACCAGCCACACCCCCGGCTGGTGGAGGAAAGAAGCCAGGGACTTTCACCAGAGCTGGGCAGGCGGGTGTGTGTGAGTGTCCTTAGAAGAAAAGGACAGGCGAAGGAGCAGATGTCACCTGGGACTCACAGAAAGGAGAACAGTAGCATGAGAACTGTTTCTGGCTCTCACTCGTGGCTTGTTGATGGGCAGGTCATTTCAACATCCTGAGCTTTATTTTGCTCCTAGTAATAACCTACCTTACAGCACCGAGTGATGATGAAAAGACCTACTCATATGAAGGTGCTATCTGGAAAACAAAGGCCTTTACAAAAATAATATCGCCAAAAGGAATAACTTGTGAGAATAAGGAAGGGTCTACTTTCTTCTCCTCCTTCTCCTCTTCCTTTTCTGCTCCTTCCTACCCCCTCTCCTCTCCTCCCTTCTCTTCTTGCCTACCTTTATTTTTTTAAATCCTCACCCTAGGAGACCTTTTCCATTTATTTATTTATTTAAGAGAATGGAGGGGAGGGAAGTGCCTGGGGGAAGAGAGAGAAAAACATAGATGTGAGAGAGACACATCGATTGTTTGCTTCCCCTTTACATCCCGACCAGGACCGGGATTGAGCCCTTAGCTGGGAATGCAGCCCGAGGCACTTCGGTCTGTGGGCCTACTACACTCTGACCACTGAGCAAACTGCCCAAGGCACCTCCCTCCCCTTTATTTTTTCCTTGCAGTTTAACCCCTAGCCATTTACCAGTAATTTGCTTGCCACCTGTCCCATCCTTGCCTCTGAGCCCTGCATTTCACCCAGAGGGATGCAATAACACTTTCATCTGTTTACTCATTGGATTTCCACAGAAGAGCTGGTCTGAAGCAGGGCTCACTAGCTCACTAAGCTCAGCAAGCACCAGTGTTGGTCAACAAGCCGGGAGTGTTTGTGCTCCCGCTCCCTCAGATCCCAGTGCTCAGCAAACACAAGTCAGACATGAGCGAGGGACGCACCTCCCAGGGTCCCACTTCAGGGAACGCTTCCTGTTTTCCCGAGACCTTGTTTATGTGCACCACCTCCTGTCTGGACCACTCCCTGTGTTTGCTACAATGAGAAGATCTTCATTCCCTCCGTTTTGTTCCTTTGATCTAGATCATTGTGTTCTCATGTTTCCTTCGAGGCAAAACATACCTGCAGTAGTCTTGTTCTTACCATGTTTTCTTATTTTGATTCCTGATATTTATAAATGCACCTTGAGATAGCATGAACCCTTTCATTCCTACTTCTTTTGCTTGCTTTTTATTTGTGATATTCACCCAGGACTTCTTGTATTTTTACTTTATGCTTTTTGTTTGTTTGTTTGCTGTATAGTATTCCATTGTGTGACCTTTTTCCTATTGACTCTTTCTAAATGTTGACAGACACTTGCACAATTCTGATTTGGCTGCTGCAAATAATGTGCTTATATATACATAGATTTGGTGTGTGTCTCTGTGTGTGTGTGTGTGTGTGTGTGTGTGTGTGTGTAGGCATTTCTAGGAGTAGAATTGCTGGGTCATAGGAAATGTGTATATTTAGCTTCGGTAGATACTGCCAAGCTGTTTTCAAAGCGGAGGGTCCCATTCTGGGTTCACAGTTAGATTTTTGTCCAGGAACACCTGCTGTGGTGAAAGTGAATTTGGTTTGCTCTGGGAAAAGGGGCAGGCTAGATGGCAGGAGGAAATACGTGGAAACAACCCACTTCAGTCGGTGTGGTTCGAGTTGCAGAAAACGATGAGAGTTAAAAGTATGGAAATGAAAAGTTTTGAAGGCAAGCACCCAGATTGAATAATAAATTAAAAAGCTAGAGGAATGTAAGTATGGAATAGAAGAAAACAAAATGTTTCATCTAATTTTTTTAAGCTCTCTGGAAAGAGGGTAATTTATTTCTTATCTTTGTAAAGAGCTTTGGAAAATGAAATACTATACAGAAAGATAACTTGGGGAGGGGGGTGGTTAAGGAGCATTATTGGGGGAATTTTTTTTTTGTTTTGTTAATATTAATTCTGATTTTGGTGTTTTACACACACAAGAATGTGTTCATATGGCATCATCGCCCTATAGTGATTTTACTTTATATAATGTTGGGACCTGTATATATTTCTTACCCACATTCCAATGGAGACTAAGACTCCTGGGTGAGATCAGTGTGCTTTTGGAAGTAAATGACCTCCACGCCGATAAAGGTTGTGGCGTGCCCGGGAACCGAGGGTCTCCCTGAGATCCCGAGGCTGCTCAGAAGCTGTTCCAATTCATCGGGTCAAAAACCCTCTGCTCACGGAAGGCTAAATACGGATTTGCACGATTGACCATAATGGCTTCAATTTTGCAAGATAGCGGTATCAGAGAGCCCGTCCAGGTGGTGCGATAATTTGAAAATGGCCCGGGCTTCAAATGGCTGAAATATTGTCCCTCTTCCTGTTTCATCACTCCACTTTAAAAACGGGGAGTGGGCTGGGGTGGCGGAGGCCTGTGGGGAAGGTGGGAGGATGTCAGCTGGAGAGGAAGGCTCCACAGCCCTGGAAGCCCCTCCTGAGGTAACGACTGCAGAAAGTTTCCCTCTCTCCAGAAGACTGGGTGTGGAGAGGCCGGACTGGGGCTTCTTCCTGTGTGCACACGTGTGTGTGTGTGTGTGTGTGTGTGTGTGTGTGTGTGTGTGTGTGGAGATGAAAGGAGAAGAAACTTTGCGATGAGGAAAGGAGGCGTGGAGAGCCCAAAGCTAACAGTAAATCCTAACACTTGAGGCACTGGGAAAATGTGACTATTTTAAACTGTACCGCTCACTTAAAAATAGTCAAATTATACCATTATTCTTTCCGTGTGAGAGAGAGAGAGAGAGATAAAAATACAGTTTTTCTAAATTGGAAAATTTGCTGTAATCTTGCTGCTAATGACTGATTTCTCCCAACAGCGGCTAGGCCGTTTTTGGCTCTGATAGGTCCATCCAGGAAACAAAAATCAAGCGCATCCTGCACGTTCTCAAGAGAAAATTACAGTTTAGGTATATGCTGGAGGTGGATAGCTAGACATTTTAATTGAAATAAAACAGTTTTCCACTAATAGGGGATCACCGTGAGTGTACGTTTGTGGTACCCCTGCTCTTGAAAGCATTTAAGGTGGGGGAAATGTACGGTAAAGCTTTTGCAAGAAAATTCATTTTTTATAACACCTGTCTAAGGAAACTAGCATCACTTGGTTTTTTTAAACAATATAGACATTATGTTTGCATTTAGAGGACTCATTTGGATTACCCCTAGAAGCATTTCACACCTGGAGGGCGACCACAGCCGCTCTGAGCCTCCAAACGCCATTTTCACTGACCTACTTTGGATGTTTGGAAAGACCGCTAATGGTTTATTCTGTCCATTTGGAAATAACTTCTTTTAGCAGATGGGTTGAAAACATCTGGGTTGGCCGCTGTTGCCGTTGGTTTAGGTGATGCGCGGGGCAGAGATTAATAGCGGATGCCCAGTCCCAGCCAGCCTTTAGCTTAGTCTGTTGTTGTTAACCAGCATTCGCTACTCTGATTTCCGTAGCGTGTTAATCTTGAGGGTTTATAGATCCATCAGGCTTTAGAATAGGAAGGATTCTTATCTGGGTGGGAAACTGCGGGTTCTCCTTGGGACAGCAAGGGGGTGTTCCTTACAACTGTGGACTTCCTGGCTCTGTCTCCGATCCACAGAATCAGCATCTTTGGGCGTGGGGCTTTATGGGTGGTGGAGTTTGGAGGGAGCTTTGCCTGGGGACGGGGTTCACCCTGCAGTTGAACAATGGCTGGTGGGTAGTTCACAGCTCTCTTCCATGGATGTGGGAACAGGCCCAGAGATGGAAAGGTGACTGGTTTGGTAGGAATCACACCGTTGTCTGCTGGCGCGACTGCAAGGACGGTGCTCTTTTCTAGGATGTCACATGCCGGGCCAGTCCCATCTCTCTCTGTAAGGTCCCAAGACCCCCGGTGAGTCCGATGGAGGGGGCGACGACCCCATGTCAAACGCCGAGACCGAAACTTGATGCAAAAAGCATGAGGTTTTATTAGTACAAGCACAGCGCAGGGGCTTCTCAAGCAGCCAGCATCAGTGCTGGCTGGCTGAGAGCCCCGAGTATTACAGGACATGAGTTTATATAGGCTAAAACCACACGCAGGTGGTCTGTAAATTAGAGAACTATGTTAACAGATAATATTTGGCTCATAATAGCTGACAGTTGACTCATTTCCCGAGGAGGCCGGATGGTCTGTTTTTGCAGGTCGATTCTAGAAACAGATAAAATACCTAGTCCTCCCAGAAACAGATAATATAGCTATGGCCCTGCGGTTAGGGAGGCAGGATGGTCTGTCTTTAGCAGGCTGCTCCCTCAGGCTGATTTCAGGAACAGATAACATACCTCTACGTGACCAAACCAGAGTCTGTTGGAAAGGTCAGTTAACCAGGGCTTACTGGAAAAGTCAGTTAAGAAGGGGAAGGGGGTCCTTCCCCGGCCTTACATCCCCCCCTTTTCTTTTTGGGGAGTTTCAATCCTGGAACTATAGGTACCATCCCTGATTAGTCTCCTGTTCTCTCTTCTGGGTTTCAAGCCTTTCTCTCAGTTTGGACATGGAGTCTTTTATAACCCCTGAATGATCAGCATAGAAACAGCACTGCTCTCTGAGGGCTGCACATAGTCCTCCTCCTTTTAGAAATAGGAGGTCAAGCCCCCGTCTATTTTGTAAGACTACCTCAGATAGGGACCCGACCGATTTTTCTAATTCGCCTATAGATTTCTCTAGGGTACTTAAATCCTGGTCTATTTGTTGACTTACTTCTGGCTCGCACATTTAGCTTTACTAAGCTTCAGACTTTTTCACTGGCTAGCAAAAAATGTTTTTACCACAATACCAAAGTTCCCATTGAAGTCCAATTCCCCTCCTGCCGGCATCAAGTCTCCTCCTGGCCCGTGTGGAGCTCAGCCTGGGATCTCACGGGTGAGGCCGCTGGTTGCCAGGATCTAGGCCGTTTTCTGTGCAGGAGCGGGGAGTGGTGTTCTGGGTGCCGTCTACTTCAACAGCCATCAGGGTAACAGTGTAGCGTCCTTCTCAGGTTGGGGTTAGTCTTTGGGCAGTGAATTTCTTTACCCACACAGAGTCTCCAGGCCGGAAGGGGTGTACAGGGTCCATGGTGGGCACTGGCAGTGCATCTGGAACAAGCTTATGGGTGGCTCTCTGGGTAAACTGCAGAGCCTGTAAGGACTTGAGCAAGGGAACGGTTACAAATTTTAGCTTTCAGTTTCTCCCTGACCCAGGGAAGGATGGAGAGGAAGTTTACCAGACATGATCTCAAAAAAATGGGGAACCCATCCCAGTAGAGGGCACATCTGGTCCATAAGAGGGAGAAGGGCAGGGGGTTGGTCCAATTTTCACCGGTTTCTAGGACAAATTTAATTAAACTTTTTAGAGTCCTGCTCATGCCTGTCCTACCTTGCTACAAAGGCTGGGCTGTTATCTGATCCTATGATTACTGGCAGCCCAAACCTAGAGGCAGTTTCTGTCCTAGTGGGGTATACTTCAATCTGACCTGAGGTATTTACAAAAAAATAAAAACAAAAAACAAAAGAATTAGCATGTACTTATATCTTAATGTTGGTGGCTTAATCTCTGCGAAATCCACCTCCCAATGCTCTCCTGGGGAATCTCCTTGGGGCCCGAATTCCCAGGGGAACCCTCTTACCTTGCTTAGTATTTACCTGTGCACAGACAGTACTTCTAGTGACTATGCTTTTAATTACCTTATCTAAGCTGGTAGCATCTGCCTTACAGAAGTTCAGAAGACATGGTGACACCTAAGTGGGTAACCTGGTGTAACTGGGCAACTAATGTCTGACCTGAAGCCTCTGGGACCAACAGTCTGTCATCTGGTAGAGTCCACCAACCATCTGGTCCTTTGATGACTTGCTTCTGTTCAGCCAATTCCTCTTTTTGCTTGGTGCAGGTCGGGGTCCGGCAGGGTTACTAAGACTTATAAAGGCCCCACTGGTTTTGGGGCTTCTTCCTTAGTAGTTTGGTTTGCGGCTCTATTTCCTCTGGCTTTAATTGTCTCCCCTTTCTGATGTCTTTTGCAGTGCACTATTGCAGCTGCCTTTGGGAGTCAGATGGCCTCAAATAAGGCTAAAATAATGTCCTTTCTGGCTGGAGTTGGCAACCCTCTTTCCCGGGGAATGGCACTGTGTCTCCATCAAAGGGCCTGGATTAAGGCCAAAAGTTCAGGAACTGTGCCCAAACTGCGTGGTCCATGGTGACTACTGCTGCCCCGGCATATCAGATCCCATCCTGTACGTAACTGCTCCCATCCGTGAACAGTACCTCGTCTGGTGATGATGGCAGGACATCTGTCAGTACTGCGTCTGTTACCTCTATGCAGTCATGAATGGGTTCCTCTGGGTCATCTGGAAGCAGGCTGGCAGGGTTGATGGCCAGAGTCTTATGGAACCGGACACAGGGCTGGTCCAGGAGAAGAGCTTGGCACTGGGTGATTCTGGTGTTTGACATCCATCTTTCTGGATCACTCGAACAAGGGCCTCAATGGCATGGGGTGTTGTCAGGGCAAGCTCCTGGCCCAGAGTCTGCTTATCTGCCTCCTTCACCAGCCATGCTGTAGTGGCCACTGCCCAGGGCACACTGGCCACTCTGCTGCCACAGGGTCTAGCTTCTTAGACAGATAGGCATCAGGTCTCTTCCAGGGACCTAGAGTCTGAGTGAGAACCCCTTTGGCAATGCCCCTTACCTCAGTCCCTTGGTGACATCTGGCAAGGCTAGGGCAGGTGCTGAGATGAGAGCCTTCTTTAGCTCCTCAAAGGCCAGTTGTTCCACTTTGGTCCAGCTCAGCGGCTGCATTCCCCCAGTACGTGTTCCTTCCCAGGTCTATGGTCCTTCTGGATGTCCCAGGAAAACAGGCAGTTTGTCTGGTGGCTCTCTGGACTGATATCTTCTTAGAGGTCCCATTGGCTCTGTCAAGACTGAATAAACTGCCCCAGTGTTCACCAGTAAGTTAATAGGTTTGCCTCTCACTTGTAAGGTTACCCGTGGGGGCTTAATGGAAAGGAGCCCCGGTCCTGTTAGTCCTTTTCCTCTATGTTAAAAAAAACTCTTGAAGTCTAAGTTTCCTTTTCTTGCCTCTCTAGCTAATCTGCTAGGACATCCTCCCTTGCAGTGCCTATGTTTCCTACAATAGGCATACTAATTCTTTCTTTCAACCTTTCTCTGTTCCCCTTCTCATCACGTGCACAACTTTCACAAAAATCTTTACTATCTTAAATTAGTCTTCAAATTTTTTCTTTATGTCTTTCAAAAATGCAAAACTATGCCTTAAATTTTTCATTATTAAAAAAAATATTTAGAAAAGGAGAGAGGGAAGAGAGGGCAGGCTCAGCCCCCTGTTCCCAGGCCTCCAGCCGCTTGAAATTTAAAGTGACACATTTTTCCTACAGATAAGGATCTCAGTTTCTGATAAGCCTGAAAAGAGAATTGGGGGATTTCTAACTGCACTTTTAAGCTTCCTAAGCCCCCTAACAGAACACGGTGAAAAGTGTCCAAGCAGTCACGGGAGTTTGGGGGTCTCATTGGGGTACAGGGGGGTCACAAAAGAATTTCCCTCCTAGTCAGCCACCCCCTCCAGTTACTCTAAACAACCCCAGGAGGGAATGGAGACAGGGAGCGGCGCAGGTCCCAGGTGGCGAAGGCGCTGCTTCCACAGAGGCATTTTCACTTGCCTCCTGCTGATGAAGGTGGCGCAGGGGAACCGGTGACCCTTACACTGAAATCAGAGTCCCTGAATGTTCTGAAAAGTTCTTCTGCTCGACTGTGTTTCCATTAATATTATTGATTTTAAAACCATAACTTAAGAGTTGACATACACACACCAGGACCTAGTTGTCCTCAAAATATTTTCTTTTCTTTCTAAAGATTTTACAAAGTACTGTAATCATTAATCACATCAAATTTAAATGACCAATTGAGACAAACAGTTCTGAAACCATTCCTCCACCACTGATAACTGGGTGGCGGCAGGTGTCTGAAATAAGATTCATCTAGTTTTTGAGCTTGCTGGGCAGACTTGGTGACTTTGCCAGCACAAGCTTCCTTCTTGTAAACAGTTAACTTAAGAATTTGGTATCTGCTTTTAACTTTTTGTACCACAATTGTTAAAATTTCATACCTTCAAATTAATAAACATACATAGAACTTTTGTTAGGCCGGCTGTTTTCCCTCTGGCAGAAAGCAAGCACCCCTGGGGAAAGAGTTCCCCGTGGCCACTTGGGGCGGTTTGCTAGCCGTCAGGGTACTTAGTTTTAAACAAATTAAAAGTTTCCTTCCTTCTCCTTCTTTTTCTCTCACAGATTTTCACACTTACATGAACAAATAATTATACCCAAGCAGACAAACAAAATATACCCAAGTAGACAAACAAAATATCAAACAAACGTCTGTGCTTATACCCTTTCAATAACAAGTAACATTATAGTGTTTCAGCAAAACAGAAATGGCACTCATATTGGACTAAGAAACCAAGACTAATACTCTAGGAACCATGAGAGGAAAGTTATCTTACAGACCGGCATTGACCTGGGAAAAAGTGTGGTTAAATCAAAAGCATTAATATAAGACAGAGACAAAGAACAAAAAGCAATACAACCAGACACCGGGCCCACACGAACTTACACAGATACAGAATACCAGACCAGATGAGGGATGCTATCCCTCCCAGATACCAGACGAGGGATGAAATCCCTCCCAGACGCTAGCCCGGCCGGACACGCAAGTGCCCGTCGCCGACCAGCTATCAGAAGTGACCTCACGGTCACCACCCGTCCCTGGGGCGTCCCCCAGGGTGACAGCTTTTCTGGTCGAAGACCCTTCAACCAGAGGTGCCGATTCCTTACGGTACCGACACCCTGTCCCAGACGAGGGATGCTATCCCTCCCAGATTCCAGAGAACACAAAAAAAATCAACAGAGGACAAGACAAACACTGAGCGACTCCGGAGTCTGCTTACCTCCAAGACCAATCTTGGCGCTTGAGGGGTGGTCGCCCCAAATCCCGGACGAGCCCCCAAATGTAAGGTCCCAAGACCCCCGGTGAGTCCGATGGAGGGGGCGACGACCCCATGTCAAACGCCGAGACCGAAACTTGATGCAAAAAGCATGAGGTTTTATTAGTACAAGCACAGCGCAGGGGCTTCTCAAGCAGCCAGCATCAGTGCTGGCTGGCTGAGAGCCCCGAGTATTACAGGACATGAGTTTATATAGGCTAAAACCACACGCAGGTGGTCTGTAAATTAGAGAACTATGTTAACAGATAATATTTGGCTCATAATAGCTGACAGTTGACTCATTTCCCGAGGAGGCCGGATGGTCTGTTTTTGCAGGTCGATTCTAGAAACAGATAAAATACCTAGTCCTCCCAGAAACAGATAATATAGCTATGGCCCTGCGGTTAGGGAGGCAGGATGGTCTGTCTTTAGCAGGCTGCTCCCTCAGGCTGATTTCAGGAACAGATAACATACCTCTACGTGACCAAACCAGAGTCTGTTGGAAAGGTCAGTTAACCAGGGCTTACTGGAAAAGTCAGTTAAGAAGGGGAAGGGGGTCCTTCCCCGGCCTTACATCTCCAAGTTCAGACTTGGAAGTTTTCAATTAGCCCTGATTTTTACCTGTGCCAGCATCACCTGTCACTTCAATGTGATATTCAGGGTGTGCTTGTTTTTTGAAAGACGCCTTCCACCACCGTGCCTCCGTGTTCAGAACCAGAATAACAGAAAGCGGATGGTGGTGCAGCGCGAACTCATTTGAATGGGAAGGGCTGCGCGTACAAAGTGCCCGTCCCATCATTACTCGGTTTTAATGGCACCCATTTCCCCCCAGAACTTCCTCGCGCGAGTCTGAATCGTAGCCAGAACACTTGTGTCCTCTTCAGGCCCTTCACTGTGATTAGTATAAAAAGGCACTTGTCAAAAGGGTTTGAAACGGCAACCTTGCCATGGGGAGCCCGTGGCAGCAGAGATAGGTCTGCATCCACTTACTCCATTATGTCATTTAACTCACGAATTCAACAATTTGTCTTTGCTCCCTGCTTAAAAGACGGCGGCCGCCTAAGCTGTTGTTAACCACATCAGCGGGGTGGAATATTAGTGCCCTGAGAGCGAAACCACAACTTTCCGGGGGGATTGGGCACACACTGGCGAAGGCCCCCAGCGGAGTGGCGGAGAGAAAGGGCGGCCGCCCTTCCAGCCGCTCCCCTTCTGCCTCCAAAGCCACTGCTTTCAGGTTTAACAGAAACAGCCTTTTTTGTGTTTATTGTATCAACCCGAGAGAGAGAGAGAGAGAGAGAGAGAGAGAGAGAGAGAGAGAGAGAGAGAGAGAGAAAGGGAGAGATTATGGTGCAGGGTTTGAAATAATGTAGCCTGATGAAAACCTTTTTTAATTTTAATGGGAAACTTTTCCATTGGGTTGCAGCTTCAAAAAGTGACTCTGTGGGAAATTAGAGCACATTAATTGTGTTATTCTGTATGGAAACAAAAACGTAGGAAGTTAGCATTTGCATAAGTGAAGACCTTGATGATTTCAGATTACAGTGTGTGGCGGAGGCTAAGGAGTAAGAGCCCATAGAATTTGTGAAAACAAATTCAGTCTAACCACTTAATGGCATGTGCAAGTAATTTGCCAGTTAAATATTTCTAGTTATCTGAAAGATCTTCAAAGTAAAGAGTGGAGGTTCTTAATCTTTTTTAATTTCATACTTTCAGAATCATAATAGAGGATTACTTAGTTTTTCAAATCACTTGTTATTCAAAATTTTAATATGTGGAGTCAAGAGAAGGATGGATTTTAAATATTTGAGGGAAAATTACTGCTTTTTGAGAAACGTATAAACTATGATATTTCCAAATCACACTGTGCCTGATTCTTCTTTATAGCATTCATAAATATTTAGTTCGCAGAAAACAGATTTGATTAAAATGAAGACTTTAGATTTTGGAGTTTTACCATTTCAATGGTCACCTACTATGTTTTAGAACACTGTGCTGGATACGCTGAGCCCTAGGACAACCCTCTCAGATACATATTTTATTCCCACTTTGCAGATTAAGTAAATAATTTGAATCAGTGTAGGTAATTTGCCTGATGTCACTCATTAGTAAAAAGCAGAGCTGACAGTTTCAGGTTTTTTAAAAGTAGCTTTTTTTTTTTTACATTTAAAGTAAAATTCAATGGGTTTTTGTATATTCACAGATTGGTGCAAACATCGCCACAGTCAATTTTAGAATAGACTTAGGCAATCACTAATTTACCTTCTGTCTCTATGGACTTGCCTAATCTGGACATCGATAATAATAAAAGAGTAATATGCTGATTAGACCCAAGGTCCTTCCAGAGGAAGCCGGGCCCGAGCAAAGCAGCCTGGGTCCCGGGTGCTGCCAGAGGTGGCCTGAGCGAGAGCGGGTCCCGGCTGCCAGAGGAAAGTAGGTGCCCACAACCAGAGGAAGGAAGGCCTACTCTTGCACAAATTTTCCTGTATTGGGCTTCTAGTTTCATATAAATGGAATCATATAGTGGGTGATCTATTGTGACTGGCTTCTTAGCATAATGTTTTCAAGGTTCACTCATGTTGTCACATGTAACAGTACCATCTTCCTTTTTATTAATGAATAATATTTCATTGCTATGGATAATTGTCACATTTTGTTTATCCACCCTTCAGTTAGTGGACATTTGCATTGTTTGTATGAATTATGCTGCTTTGAACATTTGTGCATAAGCTTTTGGGTGGACTTGCATTTTCATGTATTTTGGAAGTGGAGTTGCTGAGTCATATGGTAACTATATATTTTTAAAAATATATATTTTTATTGATATTTTACAGAGAGGAAGGGAGAGAGATAGAGAGCTGGAAATGTCAATGAGAGAGAAACATCGACCAGCTGCCTCTTGCACACCCCTTACCGGGGATGTGCTCGCAACCAATGTACATGTCCTTGACCAGAATCGAACCTGGGACCTTTCAGTCCGCAGACTGACACTCTACCACTGAGCCAAACCGGTTTCGGCATATGGTAACTATATTTAAGTTTTTGAAGAACTCCTAAACTGTTCCAAAGTAGCTGCATTGTTTTACATTCCCACCAGCAGCGTGTATGTAGGGGTTCCCGTTTTTTCATATCCTCACCCCCCACATACACATCTTATTAGTGGAGTTTAAGTGGTATCTCATTGTGGTTTTAATTTACATTTTCTTAATGGCTCAGAATGTCAATCATGTTTATTGACCATTTGTATGTATGGTGTTTTTTTTAAGGAATATCTACTCTAGCCCTGGCAGGCATTACTTACCAGTTAGAGCATCAACCCATGCACCTAAGGGTCACGGGTTCAATTTCCGATTAAGGGTACCTGGATTGCAGGTTCAATCCCGAGCCCTGAATGGGGCGAGTGCAGGAGGCAACCAATCCAAGCATCTCTCTCACGTCAGTTTTTCTCTCTCTTTACTTTCTTTTTTCCCCTCCTCCCTCTTTTCCTCTCTCTCTCTCTCTCTTAAAAAAAAATAAATAAATGGGAAAAAAATATCCTCGGATGAGGATAAACAAAAAAGAAAAGAAAGAAATATCTACTCAAATTTTTTTGCCTATTTTTAAAATTGGGTGATTTTTCTGGAACATACCAAGAGTGCTTGGTATGTTCCAGAGTGCTTTATCAGCTAATATGATTTGCAAAAATTTTCTCCAATTCTGTAGTCTGTTTTCTCACTTTTGTTGAATACAAACTTAAATTTTGAAGTCCAGTTTACCTGTTATTTTCCTCCGTTGCTTGTGTTTTTGGTATCATCTCTAAGAAACCATTTCCTAATCTGGAGTACAAAGATTTTTGTCTGTTTCCTCCTGTAAGGACATCACAGTCTAACCTCTTTATATTTAGGTCTTTGCTCCATTTTGGGTTAGTTTCTGTATGAGATGTAAGGTGGGGTTCTAACTTTTTTCTTCTACATGTGGCACCCAGTTGTCCCAGCATCATTTGCTGAAAAGGCTACTCTTTCCCTATGAATTGTCTTGTCAGCCTTTATGAAAATCAACCATAAGTGCAAGGCTTTGTTTCTTGACTCTCAATTCTGTTGCATTTGTCTGTATGTCTGTCTTTATTGCAGTACCATAAAGTCTTGATTACTACAGCTTTGTAATAAATTCGAAATACAACTTTGTTATTTTTTCCCCAAGATTGTTTGGTTATTCTGGGTCCCCTATGAATTTTAGGATCAGCCTGTCAACTTCTGCAAAGAAGCCAGCTTGAATTTTGATAAGGATTATACTGAACCTATAGGTCACTTTGCAGAATATTGCCATTTCAACAGTATTAAGTCTTCCAACCTATAAGCATGAAATGTCTTTCTATTTACTTGGGTCTTCATTAATTTCTTTTAGATGTATTTTATAGTTTTTAGAGAATAGGATTAGCATATTGTTTGTTAAATTTATCCTTAAATATATGGAATTGCTTTCTTAATTTCATCTTTTGGGTTGCTTATTTTCAGTGTATGGAAACACAATTGATTTTCATATGTTGGTCTTGTATCCTTCAGTTTTGCTGGACTCATTTCATAGTGGATTCCTTAGGGCTGTCTATATATAAGAACATGTCATCTGCAACCAGCTTTTAAAAATAACAATCTTTCTACTACAACCAGGCTCTGTAGCCTGGGAAATTTATTAACTTGGAGGAAATTAGTTGACTTTGAGGTTATATTTAGGAAAGAAAAGTTGCCACTTTGTAGTTGTCTTTTTGTCACTGAGAAAGAAAAACACAGCAGACTTTTAGGTCAAAACATTTCTAGAGAAAGCAAAGTCCCACAAATAAACTCAAAGAATCTTTGAGTTTATTTGGTGAAGTCTTGCTTTAAATAATATCACCATTATTGGTGTGTTATGGGAACTTCCTATGGTCCTTCCAAACATAATTTGTTTGGCACAGACTGAAATAACAATGATTATACTTTAAGAGATAAGCATTCTAATTTGTTTTTACTTTAAGCAGTATTGGGTGAGCTATGAAAAATATGACCTTGAGTATCCAAAATGTATAGCTAGTAAGCTAATGCTTCATTCATATTCCAGTGCTAATTCAGTTTTGCTTCTCTGCCTATGTGACCTCAACCTGGTAAGATTTTAAGAACTTTTGCTTTAGGCCAGGAGAGACCTTCTAATTCTTTTGAAGTGAATGATAAGTCTGCCAAATAATGTTTATTTGAAAGCTGTCCGCAGGTGAGTTATGAGTTATAGTTATGTTTATAGTACAAATGATAATAAATAACCAAGAAAATCTAAAACATTTTGCATTTCTTCTTTCCTCTCCAGGACTACAAGTCAGGTTTGCAAAAGTCAGGGAAATGTAAGGATTAGTGATAGCATAGCCCTAAGGTTGACACCTGGAGTTTTACTTGGTAAAGCTCATGGAATTACCCGCAGAAGCCCGAGTACAGAGCAGAATTTCAAAATCATTTTGGTTTATTTGTTTCTGATTTTCCCACTATAAGACAGGAGGCATATTCTTACCTTTCATTGTCTCACAAGGCACGGAGAAATCTGAAACAGGACAGGTCTGTAGGGTTGACAGTTTGTAGAGTTGAGAGGATCTTAGGGATGGCATATTGCTCTCTCCTATAGTGTGACTAGATTTCAGTCCTTCAGGCTGGCATTTGCATGAGAGGTGAGCTCTGTGGAAGAGTGGACAAGGCTCTGGCCTTAATACCTTTTGTTGCTTTCCTTCATGGAAAGGAAGGACCTCATTTTTGACAGTCAGCCTATGATTATTGCATTACAACTTAACTTCATCAGGAGGCTTGATGGGAAGGAATATTTATTTCACCAGAATGCAGAAAAATGGCCAGAAAGCCATTATTGTTTGTATAATATTTCTCTAATGTTTTATTACATTTAAAATTTTTATTTAGAGTGTTTAAAAATTTGTGTTTTTTCTTTTGCATCTTTGTCATTGGCACATCAGTTCTCATTAGATAATTTATTGTTCTAGATTAGAAGATTAAACCTCTATTGGGCCTGCTTTATATAGAGCAGTGTTTCCCAAAGTGTGGTACGCTTACCCCCAGGGGAACGGGAAGAGTTTGGTGGGGGTACACATTGCACTGGAGTTTGGGTATATGCACTGCACTGTGCTTAGCTGCGCCTAATTCTACGTTCTCATGAGTTAAGTCAATTTCATCCTTCTCATTGATCCAAATAAATGTTATTTATAATATAACTTTTATATTTTATTATGAATAATTTTATTTTTAGTTTATTATTATTTTGTGTATGTACCAAAAAAAGAAAAAATAAATAGATTTTGATTGTTATTAAAATACATCCTTTTTTTATGAGGGGTACTCAGCATTACAAAAATTATAGAAGAGGTACACATATGTCAATAGTTTGGGAAATACTGATATAGAGCTATAGAACTTGAGAACTGGACAGGAGCTACAGATCATCTGAGTTAATATTTATTTTTACCATTGGAGATGTCCACATTCATAGCCATGAGAACAATACCTGGCACAATGTGAAAACCTACAAAATAGCAGCTGCCAATTACCGGGTTTCCCTGAAAATAAGACATCCTCCGAAAATAAGACCTACTTCATGGAAACATAATACATCCCCTGAAAATAAGACCTAGCACATCTTTAGGAGCAAAAATTAATATAAGACACTGTCTTATTTTCGGGGAAACAGGATAGTATAATCTGAACCCATTATTTGAATTTGAATCAGGTGTTTTAGAGCCGAAGAAAACTTGTGGTGTCTCCCTCTCCCTAATTCTTTTCACTGAGGACCACCCCTCCATCCCCTCAGATCACTGGGGAGTCTTTCCATTTGTAAAAAAAATTCAAGTTCTTAATTCATTTCATTTTTCTTATGTCCTATCTCCTTTCCTCCCCTAAAAGTAGAGAAGACAGAATAAATTAAAAGAAATTGAAGGTTGCCCTTTAAAACTTTTTATTTTGCTGTCAGGGCCAGCCAGAGGTTTTCTGCCACCTTTCATAAAATTTATGCCTGGCATAATTCTGATTTTTACTACCTTCTCTGGGCAAATACGCACCCGACCTTAATGCTGGTGGTGGCACTGCTGTTTCTTCATGGCAAGACTTTAAAATTTTCTGGAAACTTGAAACTCACGGGATAAAATCTTGTGGGTGTCATGGGGGTGGAAATAGGAAATTTGGGGGAAACAGTGGAAACATATGCCAAAGTTTTTGGCATCCTTTATAGGACTAATGAACTTTGCTCTTTTTTCTTATTTTAGACACAGGTAAAAACTAAAAACACAAGGTAGCAGGCACAGTTTACTCATAAACATAAACAGGCTTGGTAGTTATATTTAACAATGTGAAGGCCAGGACAAATTTCATGAATATAATAATAATCTGTATTCCCTCTAACCTCCAAACACACACTTTTTTTTGGGGGGGGGGGGGGGGAGGAGCGGGGGCGGGGAGGAGACTAGCAATAAAAACATGAAGCTTTAGAAAAGTAAGGTTTTCCATATTGTTTTCTTTTCTCTGTCAGTCCTCTTACAGTTTTATAGTAGAGGCTAAAAGGAGGTGAAGAATCAATACTAGCACATTTGGTAGCCCATCTTAAAATGGGATAATTTGAGCCATTTGAGAACTTCTGTCAAGCTAAACGTATGCCGTGGAAAGTTAAAGAATTGGGCTGCTGGCTTTTCCTCCCACCACCTTTGTCTTCAAGCGTAGCTTGATAAATAGTGGAAGTTTCTAAAGTTCAAAAAGGGTCTTAGTGTTGTTGAATATGTGCTTTCAGATTTAATCTAACTGATTTCTAAATCCCCAAAAACGTTTCAATAACTCGATAAAGGACTGTATTTAAAGTGTCATATGTGTTTCTGTATGCACAGGGCTGGGCAAAAGTAGGTTTATACTTATAATACATATAAATAACACAGTAATTAATAAATAATAATACAAGAATAAACTGTGTTTTGTGTACTTACAACTGTGAACCTGTTTTGGCCACCTTGTATATGTTTCCATTATGCCTAGAAAATAATTTTTGTTGAAACAAAATATATGAGATTATGATATTAAATATATAGCTTATTACTTTGGTTTAGTTTCCTCCTGCCTTTTACAGAGGGGTGTGTGCGTGTGTGTGTGTGTGTGTGTCTATGTGTGTTGTTTTCCTCCTTTTATATGGTAGGATTATTAACTTTGATTCCTTAACTGATTCCAACTTTTATTTCTGCCATGGTTTTATAATCCTTTTTTTAAAGTTGAGTTACCTTTTTTAAGAAGAAAGTAGCAATGTCCATTTAATAGCAGATTTTATAAGGACGAACCTGAGTGGCTTTGTTTTAATCAACCTTTCTTTTCTCTTTTCAGAGGACGTTAAACAAGTGTTTGGACAGACCACGATTCATCAGTGTATTCCATTCAACTGGGATTCAGAATTTGTGCAACTACATTTTGGAAAAGAAAGAAAAAGACACCTGACATATGCGGAATTCACTCAGTTCTTGCTGGTGGGTCTCACTCTTGGAAAGAGTAAATAAATGAACTGGGGAACTCTGGACCAGACCATCCCACCTGCAGATTTCTCCAGCAGGGTGTGGAATGGCTCTTACAGATTAGGCAGGACCCTTTCCCAGGAAGTCAAGTGATTTGATCAAAGATCGTGTAAGTCAGGAGGGGCAAACTTGGAACTTCAGCTCTTGACTGTGACTAGTTCCACTGCTATTTCCCCTGAGAAATGGGTAGATGTCTTTATTAGCATCTAACGGTACCCACATTTCATTGGAGGCCTTGCATAGACCAGGCACAGAGTCTGAAACTTGGCTGCATGTTGGGGATTTTTACCTGGTGAGCTTTAAAACTGTGCTTGCTTAGGCCCTGACTCTAGAGATTAGATTCGGTTTGATTTGGGGGGCCGGGGGGAGGCAGACAATCTGGGCATTAGGACATTTCAAGCCTCTTGGGGTGCTTCCTTTGAGAACCGCTGTTGAAAGGGCACTGGCTGTCCACGTCCAGGGTTGAACATTTCTCTAGGGTGTGTCTGGCCTTGTCACTCTTGCTCCTCCCCCTCTTCCCCTCCCACATTGTGATCGTATCACTAGACCACTGATGATGCTAAAGGAAGAGTGGTAAGAAAATAGGATTATAGAATACTTTTCCTTTTGAAGCATACTTTTAAAAATGTTTTAACTATAACATTAACATTTAGCCCCAGACACCATTACCTACGTGACACGTGGGTCTATATGATACACCACTGCCTCTTTTGGATTTTTAGGCATTTGTTTTGTTTTTCTTAACAATTAAATTTGATATTTTATTAAATGTAATATTTTATAAATGTTTTATTGATTGATTTTTGGAGAGAGGGAGAGAGAAAGAGAAAAAGAGAGAGAGAGAAACATTGATTCCACTCATTGATGTGTTCATTGGTTGATTCCTGTGTATGTCCTGACTGGGGATCAAATCCACAACCTCAGCATATTGGGGCGACGCTCCAACACACTGAGCTACCCGACCGGGGCTTTTAGTAAATGTTACAGTTTGAAAGAGTCATTTAATGGGATTCGTTTGCTGTGTTTAAATTCAAGGTCTTCAGGAAAAGTTTTCCAGAGAAACCACCTTCTGATCTTTGTCACTAGTAATGTCAGCAGCAGGCACCCTGAGGCCCCTGCCTCTCTTGTGTGCCTGAGACCCTGTCAGAGGCTTCTGAGGAGTGGCTGGAAACGGATGCGGGGTGAAGGTGGGGGATATCAGGGGCACACACAGACACTGCGCCCGGTGCTCATTCAGCCAGCATTTTGAGGCATCCATACCTCGGCACCAGCCTATGTAATAGGTTGACGCTCTCATTTTGACTTCCACTGGTGGTGTTATGATGTATGAAGTTGTCATGCTGTTGACTCTTATTTTCCTGGCCTTTGGAAGCTTACAATGAGCTGTCTTAAACTTGCTTTGGTAGTATTCTTTAAAAAACCATGGCCATGTCTCTGACTGTACCCCCCATATCCTGTGCAGTCCTATATCAACATAAACCTGTGTGAGTAACTCAGGTGGAGAATGGAATTCGACTTGGATTTTTGCTGTTGTTTATACAAGACACTGGCATGCAGTAGTAGGAGGTGGTATTCATTCTGATGAGGAATAATTGCAATAATGCTATTGAGACAAATGCCTCAAATTGACTTTATGGAATACAGCCTAATTAACTTTGAGTCTTATTGGGATGGCCGCAGTAGTAAGGCTGGTCACGTTCTTTAAGCAAGGATCAATGATGCTGCATCTTCGGCTGTCTACTGCTCCTGGCGGCATCTAGGTCTTTCTCAAGATGTGGAGAAATCAGTCAAAGACAAGATGACTCAGGGCTACTGTCGAGGTTTCCTGCTTCACCGTGTAGGGCATTCACTAGAATTTGACCCCACTCTCTAAGGGTGAGTGGGCCCCTCCCACAGAGTCCTGCATAGGATGGTTTTGACTTTGTAGCCCCAATGCACATGCCCACCTTTGACTAGGTTGAAATACCTCAGGTTGGGCCTTGCTTTTATGTCCCACTCCAGGCCCAGACTGAAAGGCAGGAAGGGGTGTATCATAATAGACTTTATGTGAATGCCAGTGAAATGCCAGTTTTGAAGTCTACCATTGAGTCACCCCGTACCCCCCTCACCGCCCCCCTCACACACCCGAAATGTTTTTGTTTGCTTCCTTTGAACTTTTGTCTGGAGTCAGGGCACTTCTTAGAGATAGAAGGGAACTCAATCTCCTGCGTTTGTTTCAGACTCTTGCTTTGTCAAGCACGCACCCGCCCTGTGCTCCAGGGCAGGGCTCGGAGACACAGGCACCAGCTCCCCGGCTGGCGCCAGGCTCAGGAAGGCAGACACTCGGCTGCTCGAGACGTGAAAGCACTGCCACCGTGCATGCTGCTACCTGTCACCTGCAGCCAGGGGAGCAACCGAGATGTGCTTGTGGCCTCAGGAGTCTGGGCAGCACACAGAGACAGCGCTGCTCCATCCCGCCGAAGGTTCTGGAAGGTAGAACCTTCAGCCAACCTGAATCCATACACTCTTGTGTGTTACCTGTGCTTGCGTGGTTGGTGGTCAGTGCCATTCTCTGCACAGTCAGACTTTCTTTTCTTCCTTTAACAAATGTTTTTGCTTTGTGATAAGCCACCATGTGTGTGGCTGTGAGGACGTCACATGTGCATCTGTGTACAGTCCGGACCAGCTGCCCACCTACCGAGACGGTGCTGCTGGTCACAGGTATCCCTCGAGGGCTGAGAGGGTGTGTTGTTTTCTATATAAAGTTCATAAAGTGGTGGATAAGTCTGATATTCTTTGAACTAAACTTACCTTGTTTATGCTTTGCATCTAAAGTATAGTGTTGAAGTAAGCAAATCCCCCTTCCTGGAGTCTTGTTCCTAGGGAAGGCTTTCGGAAGGGTGTGGGGCCACAGTCCTGTTACTGCGTCATTGACACCGCGGCCCTCACTGCTGCTGGTTTTCATGCCCCGTTCCATCATCGCCACTTCACGCAGGAGTGATGGCGTGTATGTGTGTGTGTGTGAAGGTGAACACAATATTATATGTGGGTAAAGATGTGTATTTTAAAAATATCCTATAAACTTTCCACCCACCTCTCTCTCAGCTCCGAGACATTTAACATTTCTGACCCTACCAGATAGGATCATTAAAAAGGGTGTGTGTTCCCGTTCTTTCCATTTACTTTTTGATAATGTTTTATAATCATAGGCATGTATTTCACACATAATTTTACAATTTAAAATCTAATCCATCCATTTCTAGTGGCTCCAGTCTTTTAATAGAAAAGTCTAGGATTGCCACCAAATCCAATCCAATAGGGGGTTCCCCCCCAAAAAAATGTGCCAGTATACACACACTTTGAATAATTATAAAGGCACAGTGTTTATTAAAATACATTTCATTTTCAAAATTGAGCTATCAGCTGTTAGAGCGTGGATACATTTTTTGGGACACCCTGCACTTGAAAACTATTGCTAATAGCTGCTTCTCGTAGAGCGTTTTTCAGCTCAGACAATGCTTTGACTTGCGTTTGTCCTTGCACTCACCTTTGGTGTCAGGCAGTTGCTGTTGTTTCTGTGTGAAAGATGAGCGCACAGAAGCTTGGGGAGGTTTTCTAGATTTGGTCATGATGAGACAGGCGGAACTGAAGTTCATTTTCGTTTTCCTAAAATCTCTAACAGAGTTTTGTCCAATGTCAGGTAACATTTTTCTACAGTGATTCTTTTAAAAGACGGAGTTCTGGGCCTCTGTCCCCAGCATGGATCTGCTTCAGCAGGTCGTATATGTATTGGGCCTAAGAAACTGCCTTTTAGGCCGGCTGCCTGAACTGTGGCGTTCCAGCTGGTCCACAGTGAGAAACACTGGTCCAGCCTCTGAAAGCCTGACTGTGGAAAGCACAGAACCTGGTCTTCATCCCAAGGTTGATGGGGAGCTCTGAGAGGCACACGTGGTCGGATTTGTGTTTCAGAAAGATCACCCCGGCTATTGCGTGGGAGTCACGTGGAGAGGGCTCTGAGGAAGGGGAGGGGGAGCAGGTGGTTCTTTCCAATCCAAGACAGAAGCAACCGTGGCCTGGGTTGGAGGTAGTGGTGATGAGCCAAAGTAAACGGGGCCAAGAGAAGTTAAAGGCACAGACCTGATCAGGTGATAAGATGAGGTCTGTAAGGATGTGCAGGACTCATGGTTGACTCCCAGGTTTGGGGCTTAGGCAGGTGGGAGGATGGTAGTGGTTTGCTGAGATGGGGGTATAGGAGGATGTGGAGGAGGGAGTTACAATGAGGGCTGCAGAGCGGTGCTTGTAATTGCCTTTCATGTGTGTGTTGCTGGATTGTTTCCACCTCCTCTCCTCAGTTCCTTGGAGTTAGGATGATACTCTAGGATCTCCACCTATGGCCCCACAGACCTAGGCATTTCCAGATAATTCCGTTTCCCACTTTATGGAGCCAGGGCATTTATTCTGTTTCCAGGGCGCTTGAAGGGGAATCATCAAGAAATCAGCAATGCTGTGAATTGGAGGAGATTTTGAAGTTGGGGTTTTGTTAGTTAGCTGAGGAACAGGATGGCTGAGTTGGGAGGGAATCAGACTAAACATTATCCGTAGTGTCTTCTCATCAAATAGCATCTAAGAATGAAGTTACTGACCCAGTGGAGAGTCCAATCACAAAGGTGGCGTGAGTGTTTGCCTTTATCCTGGTTGCCCTTTTGTCAGAAGAGGATGAGGAAACCCAGAGAAGTGAATCATAGTGGGCAGAGCTCGGGGTAGAACCTAGGAATAGAGCTGTGTCTGGTGTCGCAGACTGGCCACTCATATTGGTAAGGACCCTTGATGTCAGATCACGTGATCCCCATGGCAACGCTGTTGGATATCAAAGCATATGCACATTCATGTTAATATGCAACTGAACAAGTTTGGTTCATATTATATATATATATCAGAGAGGAAAGAAGAGGGAATAGAGAGAGAAGCATCAGTGATGTGAGAGTCATTGATTGGCTGCCTCCTGCATGACCCTCATGTGGGGGCGGAGGGCGCGCTGGGGATCAAGCCCACAACCCAGGCATGTGCTCTTGATTGAAATCGAACCTGGGACCCTTCAGTCCTTCTTTGTTTTCTTCCTCTCATGGCCAACGCTCTGTTCAGCTAGGGCAAGTTTCGTTCTTTTTGTGAAGTCAAATTGACCATTATTTTGGCTTATGGGTCGCCATGACCTACCAATCTGCCCAAACCTTCTCTGCCTATAATGGACATTTTGGTTCTTCGGGTTCTGGTGGTTGCCACATATCTCTCGCCACCGCTCCTAGTCAGTGGTCTGTATTTTCTAATCACCATCACTGTGGTTTGCTAATATGTTTTCATGACATGCTGTTTAAAACAAAACTTTCAACACAGAAGGTTGTAGATGTTAAAAAAGAAATTGTTCCTCTTTATCATCAATCAAAACAAAACACAACCTTCAATCCCTGCAGCGTCAAATTCTCAAGCGTTGGAACCGATGGAACATTTGGGTCTTAACAAAAAGCAGTTTCTGCACTAGACCTTGCTGGAGCCACAATGCTTAAACAGGTCTGTGGGTGACTGGCAAGGTCCTTGCTTCGGATTGAGGAACCTGAGCCATTTGTGCCTCCCGGTTGTCCCCAAACTTGCCATTTGTATTGGTTAAACTATGGAGACCATGGGTCTTCAGTAGCTGGAGATCTTGATTATATTTGCATTTTTAACATGTGAGTGCTTTTTATGTTGATTTTAAGTCGAAGCAGATGGGATCTGCACTGCAGGTTGGCCACTGTTTCACCAATGCAGCACCATTTGAAGTTCCAAAATGAAACGAGTCAAAGGAGCTTTCATGAGTAAGAGTTGTTTGCCCTCAGCTTTTCCAGGAGATTAGATTGTGTGTTGTGTCCACACGAAAAGGCATTGCGAGTTTGGCGATGAGAAACCACAGAGGTGGTAAGACCCTGGCCACTTGGAGAATCAGATGCGGGACATTTCGCTCACATTGCGTTTTCTCCTCTCGGGGAGAAAGAAGTCGGTGTTTGTTGTGGTGGTGTCCATGGCGTTAGTTAGTCAGCTTGCTGTTCTGTGGAACAGCCTGTGGTGCAGGCTTTTGCAGGAACAATCCTGGCGAAAACGAACCTTCCATATGGCATCTCCCCAGCTGTTACCCACTGAGAAGTTTAAGGTTAACTCAGAAGAGCAAGGAAATTTAGAGAGAAAAACTCAGTTCTTCGTATCTGCAGAAGTGTTGCCTGCAGTGCCACAAACCCGGCTTCCAAAGACCCTTTAAATGAAGGCCCCGCCCAGTGAGTTGGGGATACAATTTCCATGTGAACTGACTGCATGGGCTGAATATGGAAAGAACAGGAAGATGTTGAGAATGGAAACTACTTGTCTCTCTACCTATTCCATTGCCGAGCTCCATTGATACTCTTTAAAAAAATATGTGGATCTTTAACTAGAATTTTTCTCTTCAAATCAACATAGGAAAATGAAAATGAAGTGGGTACTTCTGTATTAACTAGTGTGCAAGTTCCGATACTGGGGATACTGGGTGCAGTATAGAATTGATTTGAAATAGGGCTCAACAGGATGCCATATTTATAAGCACACCTTCTTTATACATTTTTGTTCCTTGTTTTCATAGTGACTTGCCATTTTCCCAGAATTCTCCTACAACCCCCTCCTCCTCCCCAAAGGAATTCTTTTGAATCATATTGTTACTGGTACCTCCCTGCTTTTTTTTAAAAAAAAAGTTTTAGATTTTCTTTTAAATTTCAAAGCTGTGCAAAACACAAAAATGCAAACCAGCCAGGGGTCTTTGGTGTTCGTGGCTTCATAATACAAATCATCGGGATAGGCTGCTTGTCTTGAGGGTCTATTGGTCTAGGTGTTTTTGTCCCTGGTGTATTGTTCCCGGGCCGAAGCACACACTTGCATGTCTGAATAGAGGCGGAGGGAATGTCTGCATTCAAAATATACCCACTTGAAAATTGGAGATTGTTAAGGAAATGACAGACCTGGAACTATTAGAAGCGTGCATGTTAGACCTAACGTGGCGTAACCCCTCTATATGTTTATTTCTGTACAGCTAGCAATTTTGAAGAGTTTGATTTTTTTTACACACACACCCCCCTTCCCCCCCCTCCCCCTTTACAGCAGTCTGAATGGGAGTGTTGAGGTCTTTGGAAACAGTGGCCTTAAAAGCCTATTCCGTTAATTGAATGCACTGGCATAGAAGGAATGGAAGCAGTCCCTGGCAGATAGTAAAGGGAAAGTGGACCTCCTCGCCTGTGCTGGGGCAGAGCTGCCGTGGCGATAGCTGTGTAGCCCCCCGCTCGGGTGCCTTTGGCCTCAGGTAGAGGAGGGCCCTTCCCTTCAGCAAGTGCCCCTTTGCCTGGCACTCACAGGAGCCGTTTGCAGAGCTGAGCCACCTCCCGGGGGGGTGCAGTTTCTCAGCCCGGGACTTCACTGTCAATACTCACTTACTTAGGGATCCGTTCCTTTTAGGTCTGCCTGCTCTCTGTATGTGCAATGGCATGATCTCATCTATGTCTACAACGGTTACTTCTCTTCTCCTGGTTTTTAGTAGGCCAGCTTCTGTAAAGAAATGCGCAGGTTAGTTAACGGGGGCTTCAGGGCCAGACCGCACGGCTGGGGGGCTGAGGGCTGGGAATCCAGTTTCATCCTTGGTGTCATGCGACCCACAGCTTGCTCTTTACCTCATAATTCCATCTGCAAATTCCATTGCAAAACGGAGGTGAGGGTCGGCCCACCTTATAAGGATGTTGGGTGGACTCGAAGCGATGAAGGAAGAAAGCACAACAATCCCTGGGGCATATAGCAGCACTTAAAAACAGTAAGCGTCAGCCCTTTGGATTTCTCACTAAAACCCTGCTGTCTAAGTCTCCCAGATTTATGTTTCTACCTGTACCTCTAGCTCTCTTTCATTTGCAGCTCACCTTTTATTTATAACTTAAACTCATCTCACCCCCAAGTTTCTCATCATGGTCCACCACCTTATCGCTTTCCCCTCAATTATTCTCCTTTGTAGTAAAGGCTTCTGTCTCCCCCATCATCCACAGTGGGGATTCTTTGAGATACATCTTGCTCCTGTTTTTACATACAAGCGGGCACTGCAACTTTTTCTCTAAATCTCCTTTCCAGCTATCTGTCCAGATCGACATAGGATCCTCGGACAGAGATTTTACCCAGCTTAAGTCGGCAGTGTAAAGATCTGTTTTGGAATCAGGCTCCTCCCAGCCGCGTGACTTTAGACCTGTTACTTAGCCTCCACGAGCTTCACGTGCCTCCGTAAGGTGAAGATAAAATTATTACTTCGAATAATGATTGTGAAGCTTAAATGAAATAGCGCCTTTGGCGTTCTTGGCATAGCCCCTGGCCTGCCGTAGGTGCTTAAACCTCCAGCTGTGACTGTCATTCCCCACCTGGTCTGGTCTTCATCTCCTGTGGCTGTTCAAGGTGACTCAGCACAACGGCTGTTTCTGACTCATGATTTTTTTTTTCCTCTTGAAGGACTCAAATGGCTTATGTTGGAAAGGACGTTAGAGGTTTTGAAACCATTCACCTCTGCAAAAATCAAAGCTACCATTTATGAAGCTTCTGTCGTGCATGAAGCCTCATGTTTACACCCCAGTACAGCAGGTGTTGCTGGGGCTCTAAGATGCAAACGCAGGGCCCGAGCCCTCCCAGCTGGGAGCGCTGTGACTGACGTGTGAGCTCTGCCCATTCATGCCTGTTTCAGACTGAAGCTCTTGTCTGTTTCGGACTAGGGATTTTTGTCTTCATAACACATTGCTTCCAGAACTCCCTGTATTAAAGTAAATAAAATAATGTACTGACATATGTTCCTTAGTGGAACAGATATTTCCAATGACTCGGAGGGAACCTGCTACTTGGCAAGGTAGTCACTGTTACTGTTCCACTTCATTGCTTCTGTGTGTATGTGTCCATGTGAGTGAGGTAGGTGCTTTTGGAGGGGGGTTCCGACATAGGGGGAAATGTACGCATCTCTGACGTCACCCGAGGACCTACTGTGCATCCTGCGGCCATTCTTCTCCACAGGGCGCTTAGTGGTGGTTGTTGTCTTCCTCTTAAATTGGAGGCAGTTGTTCAGAGAACCCTTTTTTGTTTCATGGAACATGATTTACTTATCCAATTGGTTTTATGGTTGTTGTTGTTTTTTCTGATTCTGTTTATTCTCTGGTTTACTGAGTGCCTACTCTTCCTAACGCATTCTGCCTACACCATGCCTGGGATGAACAGGCTATAAAGTCTCTTTTCCCCTACAAGGGCGTAGGGTGGGAAAAGGCAAGTCATGCCATTGACGTTCAAGCGCGGGGCCAGGCGAGCAGTTGCTCTCAGTTCGGAGGCCTAGGTGCATTGACCTAAGAGGTGGCATCTGAGCTGCGCCTGGAGGAGGTGGTAGGATTTCAGGGACCAGAGAAAAAAGCTGCTGTCAACGCGAGGTGGAGGAAGAGTGTAGACAAAGGCTCCGCATGTGTGGAAGGTCGGGGGGGGGGGGGGGCGGGCGTGGGGTGCTGGAGACCAGGCTGAGAGTGGCTCCTGGAGAACCGTGAGCCCTGTGCCCAGGAGACGGGTCTTCATGGCGAAAGGCTGTTGAAGGTTTCTGAGGAGGGGATGGAGGTCGATCTGAGATTCTGAAAGGCAGCTGTCCATGTGTGCGTGCAGGATGGACTGCAGAGGTCAGAGTGCCAGCCGGCAGGTGCAGCCACGGTGGAAATCAGGCATGGTCTGGGGAGGGCTGGGAACAGAGGCAATCAGGAGTGAAAAGGAGATGCATTTGAGGGAACTTGCAAGCATCTTGGTATCTGGTTTTTCTCGGGGGTGAAAGGAAGCTTGAAGAATTAAAATGGACAGATTTCTAGGTTGGGGGACCAGAAAAACCAACATGCCGATAATTAAGCTCTGAACATAGGAGCGGGACCAGGTTGGAGGGCTGGGTGGGGGACATATAATAGTGGGTTTACTGATGCGTGATTTTATGGCTTTTATAAGATACACACATGGATATATTCTCTGAGCAGTAGGCATTCTGGCCCAGCAGACAAGAACGAGAGATTTGGATCTGGGGCTCAAACCTTCTAAGAACTCTTTGAGGCCTTGGCCTTTTCCCATCGCTCCTTCAATGAGAGGCATCTGCCCTCAGGTTTTCTCACTGGGGACCGAGGACCAATGGCTGACATGTGCCTCTCATTGAAGGAGTGAATGGAAGGGGCATTACAAAGATGAGGGTTTCAGAAGAAAGCTTCAGCAACGACAGGCTAGATCAAAGCCAGCAATGCTGCCCTGGCTGATATGGCTCACCTGCTTAACTTGCCCAAACTACCAATAGCATCAAGGCTGAGGAACCCCGTAGTAGAGGAATCACATATTTCAGAGGGGAACCGCCCTTCCCAATATGTTGTTGCATCATATCTGTATATGTATATGTATAGGTATATGTATATGTATATGTGTATACATATATATGTATATGTGTATATTTCCACTGAGAATTTTTCTCTCTTTGGAGAGAGGTGATGCCCCGGCAGGTGTATTTTCTTTGATCTTCTGTGTCACCTAAGCTGGTTTTGATTGGATCTTTGAGCCTACCAACCTCCATCCCACTTTATTGCCTTGGTGTCCTGGGACCCTAGCAGAGCATGGAGGTGATTTGCTGTCTTTGGTGGGAGATGTAAGGTGGGAATGCACTTCCAGGACACGTTCCCTGGACCGAGCACCATTCTGTCTTTGGAAGAAGACAATCGCGTGGGAAAGGGAAGAGCTGTTTTAACAGGCTGACGAAGCCAGTGGATCCAAGACGTAATCTCTCTTTCTTCCCCCTCACTTGAAGTCGAGCAGTTATTTGTAGTAATTGAGAAACGTAAATTATTTTACCTTCTTCGTTTGTAGGAAATACAGTTGGAGCATGCGAAGCAAGCCTTTGTGCAGAGGGACATTGCCAGGACCGGAAAGGTCACGGCCATTGACTTCCGAGACATCATGGTCACCATCCGCCCCCATGTCTTGACGCCTTTTGTAGAAGAATGTCTAGTAGCTGTAAGTGGAACTTGCCCTAATGAAATAATGCATCCTACCTGGCGTGAGCTTGGAGAATAAGGGATTATAAGACCAGCTCTTACATATTATTTAGAGGTTTTTCTGTTTATAAACAAACATTTTGTTTATGTGATCGCATACATTACTCAAGTTAAAGACAGAGTATGGTTTGGCTAGTTTTAGTGGGTAAGTTAATTTGTTATTTGGACGAGAATATCTTGAAGAAAATGTATTGGCTGGCTTTTTAAAAAAGGAAAAACAAATTTATGATTGCAGCATATTAATTTTGTTGTATATTTTGAGGTGTGTCAAATACTCATCTTTGCTTTTATCTATTCTCCAAGGCAAAAACACTTTTTTTTTTTTAAAGCTGTATGCATAGATACATTTGAGAGGTCAGCAGAACACAAACTCTCAATCTTCTGTTTACTTGCTCAGTCATTCAGCAGTGACCCCTGATGGGCAGAGCCCTGCTGGCCTGTGTGGCAGAGTTTCCTCCCAGTGGAGATCCAGCCACTCTTCTAACAGCTGGCCCCTGAGGTGCCCTGGGACATGCGGTGG
Organism: Vespertilio murinus; assembly: GCA_963924515.1. NCBI lineage: Eukaryota > Metazoa > Chordata > Mammalia > Chiroptera > Vespertilionidae > Vespertilio > Vespertilio murinus. The sequence goes on from OZ004712.1 coordinate 22,124,349, forward strand.
TGGCAGCTTCCAAGCCTTGGTCATGGAGCATAAGAATCACCAAGGATAATTATAAAAAATGCCACTTCTGAGGTTCTTCCCAGATCTAATTCACCATCTACAGGTGGTGAGACCCTCCTAGAACCAAATCTGGGTGACCCCAGAATTCCTCAATAATTCTGATGGTCACCCAGATTTGGGAACCCTTACGCAGTGCTAACCATTGCTCTGTTCATCCCAGGGAGAAGATATTTTGGGTGTTTTCACCATCCTGTGGGTTTCTCACAATGTTTCCCACGGGCGGGAGCTTAAGCTAGCTTTTCATTTTTCCTTTTCTTTTTCCTGGTGCCTCTTTTCGGAAATGCGGCATTCTGACAAAGCCCTTTCCGCTCTGGCACTGTGTTAATCTAGCTCCTTTTCTTGCCCCCCCCCCCACCCCTTCCCTACTCCATCCTAAACTCCCATGTCAGCTATTCGAAATGATTACTCAGTGAAGATTTATGTGACTGTTACATTATAAAGAAGTGCTTTCCTAATAAAAATATTTTGCCTTGTTAGGGGAAGGCTAGAATTTGAAACCCCCAAACAAGTTCCATGCATAATGGGACATGCTATCTGTTTCCCTTGTCCCCGGGGAAGAAATATGGGTCCTTACAAATATTGACTATCAGAATTCTGACCAGTCTTAACCCTCCATCAAAGCATATGACATCTCATAATTTTACCATAATACGCCTGTTTGCTAGACACCCCACCACTGTAAAGTCTGTACATAAATGATTATTTATTGCTACGGTAGTTATAAGTAACATGACAAATCATGATATTAATGTCAGATTGACCACTTTTCATATCATGTTTGTATTGGTATAATATAGTTTTGCATGTGTAAGCACACACATGTGTGTAATATGGTTTTGCATGCCTGAGCCTTTAAGAATCGCTCATTAGATGAAATAAACAAACTTATAAAACATTTCCAATGGAAATTCGAACTCTGTAAATTACTACTGGTCCCTGTTGTTATAACCCTACACATGTATTTATTTAGTTTTCTAGGACTGTGGGTGGAGAGTACAAGTTCTGGTCATGATTAGTTGTAGTTACTTCTAAAAATCATTTATAGCTTTGTTTTTTTTAATGTAAAAGAAAATACTTATGGCTCTTGCTTCTTATACATGTATTCCTGATCACTTTCAAAACTGGTGTTTACTGTTTGTACTTTTGAATCTTCTTCGTTCTATAAATACTTTTATTTGTCTTTGTTCTCCTCTCTGCTATTTTCAACTTATTCCAGGCTGCTGGAGGTACCACATCCCATCAGGTCAGTTTCTCCTATTTTAATGGATTTAATTCACTCCTTAACAACATGGAACTCATTAGGAAGATCTACCGCACTCTGGCCGGCAACAGGAAAGACGTGGAGGTGACCAAAGGTGAGTGAGAATAAATCTGAACTCTTGCCTGCAAGTATCTTGGTATATCATTATTAGGGTGAAGAAGGCTACAAGAAGTTTTGTAGATTTTTAAATTTCATTATCTTTTATCTTATTTCATATTAGCCCTATGGTATATGTGTGTTCTCCATCCTTTGATTAGACAGAAGCAAACAAAACAATCTTTGGCAAGTTCTGCGTTTTTGTTTTTGTTTTTTGTTTTGTTTTTTTAAGAAACATGTTTTTGTTGATTTCTGAGAGGAAGGAAAAAGGAAGAGATAGAAAGATATGAGAGAGAATCCTTGGTGGGCTGCCTCCTGCACGCCCCCTACTGGGGATCAAGCCCACAACCCAGGCATGCGCTTTGTCCAGGAATCCTATAGTGACCTCCTGGTTCATAGGTCTAGTCTCACCACTGAGCCACACTGGCCGGGCTTCAGCAAGTTTTAAATAAGCCAAAGACAGTCTTTGTGTGAGGGAACTGTATAAAGTTTCTTAAATGTTTTCACATCTTGCAATAAACTTACACTGGCAGCAGTGCAAATTGACCTACAGACTTACAACAAGATATCAGCATTTTCATGGGATTTATTTTTTTTTTAAACAGAATTTGCTAGGAATCCCATAGCCTCATTGATATAACCTCTTGGGACCTATGCATATGACGTTTCATAGTTGCTTCCTAGTTTTCCCTGACCTGCAGTTTGGCAAACGTCCTTGTCACTTATTCAGAGTGGTCCGATGACACCAGACTTTAAAGTCAGCGTTAGAGACACCCCTGGGCACCCTCTTCCCAGACACCCGGGAGCACTGTCCGGTGCTTACCCTGTTTGGTTTGACGTGGATTCTGCCACTAACAGTGATAAAGTCTTGTGATGCCCCCTCATTCCAGTGCCCTGGGTGAGTGCTGCATGGAGTGGCCACTCTTTGAATCTCTCCCTTCTTAACTCTTTCCATACAGAGGAGTTCATTCTGGCAGCTCAGAAATTTGGTCAGATTACAGCCATGGAAGTTGACATCTTGTTTCAGTTAGCAGATTTATATGAGCCACGGGGGTAAGTTGGCCTTTTTTTTTTTTTTTTAATTAGCTTAATAAAGCGAGGTTAGGAGGCTGGGGGGGGGGGGGGGTAGGAGGAGGGCAGCATACTGGGAGAAAAATAAGCCAAACTAAAGATGACTCTGAAATACGGGAACCGAAAAGGGGAATGTCTTAAAGTTCTGTAAGGTACATCATTTAAACCGACTTGCCTTTTGTTGTTGCTTGTTCTTGTTTATTTTCCTCCTTCCAGGCGCATGACCTTAGCAGACATTGAGCGAATCGCTCCCCTGGAAGAGGGAACTCTGCCCTACAACTTGGCTGAGGCCCAGAGGCAGGTGGGCAAAAAAACCCAAAAAACCAAAAAGCAAACGTGCTTCCTGGTATTTCTTGGGTAGAGGACCCCACACACCCCTTTTCCTGTGCAGTTGCCTTTCTGACGCTGGTGTCACACCTCCCATGTTTCCACGTTGCACCCCAAATCCAGACACTTTCTAGAGGCTGAATAGAAAAATGACTTGGGGGTGTTCTGATTAGCAGCTAGTGGGCATTTTTGCTTGGCCCCCCCCTCCCCTCCAAAAAAAAGGTGAGGTGATTCCTAACTGCATGGGAAACCTAACCCTCCAAAAAGAGGCGGGTGGGAGAGCCTTGCCCCTTCCCTGTCTGGGTTGTGAGATGCTGGGCAGGAGTTCGTCCCGCAGAGCGGCCTGTCCGTCGCTAAGTGAGAGTCACCTTCACTCTGCAGAGAGAGGTTCCTCGCCAGCGCGTTGCCCACGGCCATGCCTTCCGTTTTTCCGAGTATCAGAAGGAGATAATTTTGTTTAGTCTGCAGTCATAGTTTGAAGGCTTTTAGACCTTTTTCTTTTTTTTTTTTTTCTTCTATGAAAGGATTCGTAAGTTATGTGGAAACAATTTGAGGAATGCTACGTTCTATTTTATGGTTAGCAGAAGCCAATCTCTTGCAGGGGTGGGAGTCGGAAACTGAAGAGCTGGGGGGACCCCCTCCAGTAACTCTCGCTCGCCTCTCCGTAGATCAGGATTAGAGAATCAAAGCCTTCACGGGGCGGCTGCCCTTCCACGATGTTTGTAAAATAAATCCACTCGCAGGCCCAGCGGCATTTTTAGAAAAAGAGATCCTTTAAGGCAAAGCCATCTCTGAATCCTGGGAGACGTAACAGCTTTTGGCTGGGGGCGCCGGGTCTGTGCAGAGACGCCAGTTTGACCACAATGGGTTGGTGCGGGCTACATTTTTAGGACTGGCAGGCCTGGAGCCAAGACCCCCTCCTTCCAGCTCCTTCCCACCCAGGGCAGTGGCGAGCCTTGTGTGCACCGGGTGGCTCGGAGCGGTGGGCGTGCGCTCAGTGAACCCTCCCGGGGCACCTCTGGGAAACCAGCTGGCTGCCGTTCAGAGAGGAAGCCGATCTCCCCGAGTTGCCAGGACCGAGAACGGGATGATCTGTGCAGAAATGGAAGCAATCTTGCTCCCTTCTCCCTCTGATTTTTAAACACCGCTGACCAGTGTCTCTGCTACGAGTTGTTGTAGGAATTTGGGGATTAAGAAGTAGGAGTTTTATTTGTTTGTTTGTTTAAATGCATTTCTATTAATTTCAGAGAGAAAGGCAGAGGGAGAGATGGAAACATCAGTGATGAGAGAGAGTCATTGACCGGCTGCCTCCTGCACTCTCCCTATTGGGGATGGAGCCCACCCCCTGGGCACGTGCCCAGACCAGGAATTGAATCATGACCTCCTAGTTCATAGGCCGACACTCAACCACGGAGCCATGCCGGCCGGGCAGGACTTTTATTTTTTATATAATCTTTAGATTCCCTCCGGTTCTCCAGCGTTTGAGAGTTTGCGATGGGTGCCTATTGATCCTGGCCATACGCAGGTTTGAGGGGGTTGGTGAGCTTTGCAGCGGGAGAGGGCAGGCTGCTGCTGAGAGGTTCGGAGCACTTCACGAGGGCCTCGCCTGGAATATTCTTTACTCTGAGCCCCACCGGGCCCGGCCACATTGACAGAGGTCGTCCACCCGGTAGGCCCCGTGCTAACAGTCATCCTTGACACACGAGTGCAGGAGGAGGATTCCTGCTTGTCTCATTCACGACCTGCCGCACTTCTAGCATCAGAAAAGTTAAATATAAGTTTGGGGTTTCATTTAATATTTTAGGTGACAAGTTAGTGATAGTGGTAGATTCTTTCCACCCTCTTATTTTCAGAATATGTTTACTTGTTATTTTGAGAACTTTGCTAAGTATTGCACATTTTTTTGCCTTTCTTTTTTTTAAATTGAAGTACAGTTGGTATACAGTATTGTGTTAGTTTCGGGTGTACGACATACTGATTTGACATGTATGTATCTTACAATGTGCTCACCACCCTCTGGCTGGTAACCTCCTGTCACCGTGCAGAGTTACCGATCATTATTGACAATATTCACCTTCACCGCTTTTACCTGTGTCTCTCCGCCCTCTCCCTTCTGTTTGTTTTTTTATTTCTGAGTCTGTTTTTGTCCTGTTCTATGTGTTCATTCTCATGGCATATTTGTATCCACGTGACTAAAAGCTACCTTTCTTATAGCTGCGTCTGTCAAAACGAAGTTACTATTGATGTCCATCTGTACAGGGATAGAGTTGGAAATGCCCCATATAATTTGCAGAAGAAATGTTTTGTGTTCATAAAGATGCATATTTCTGTGTAAAGTGTTTTCAGTGGGATAACTTTGAAGGATATTGAAAATTACCGCATTGTATTAGAATTGTGTTACTTTTGATAGCGACCAAAATTCATTGGGTTGATGGCTGGGGTTGGTAATTATTTTTGTGGCTCACCAATTTTAATTATGGTGGCTTTTGAAAAACCAAACTTTACCAAATGTTTTCATTCATTCAACAGGTATTTAGTAAGCACTAACTGTATGCCACCCTCCTTTAGCAGCTCTGTGTACATGTAAAGAGGCAACTGATCAATGTCTCCCCTCTTCTCTTTAAAAATTCATAAAAAACATATCCTCAGGTGAGGATTTAAAAGTTTAAAAAAAAAAGAAAAATACCACTTACTGAACCCATTTCCTCTTTGATATTTCAATTGTATCATGAATTTAGAAACCAGTGGGCAATTTAAAAAAATAACATGTGCTCATTTATACTTGGTCTTTTCTTCTGTCTCCTTTTCCCCTCTCCATTTCCCGTGCCTGCGGAGCAGAAGGCCCCAGTGGATTCATCGCGCCCATTTCTCCAACAAGTCGCAGAATCAGCCTACAGATTTGGCCTGGGTTCTATTGCTGGAGGTCAGTCATAACGAGTTCACATTTTTCATGTTCATGATTCCTCTTACATTTTCTCTGCCTTCCCATCTTGGAATATTAAAAACAAACGTCCTCTAGCCCATCCCCAAGCCACTTGTCAGTCTGGACCTGTGAAATGGGACAAGAGCAAAGGGAATTGTCCCCCTATCTGCACCTGATTAGGGACTTAGAAGGGGCTTTTTTTCCTCTTGTTTATCTGCGGATAGGCTTTCTAGAGACAGATATTTTGACAGCGCAGTTAGCCGGTAGGGATGTGCTTCTGGAAAACTGATGCTTCTCAGCCTTTCATTCACTCGGATGAAAACCCGTAATTGTTCAGGGTAATGGTTAGCACAGTTTTAAAATCTGCTCATGCAAAATTACCTTTTTCCATTGGCCGGTCTCCCCTTTGACTTTGCCTCCCCTTTCTCCTCTGAAATGTTGGTGTTGTCTGATTTCAGCTGTGGGAGCCACTGCCGTGTATCCCATCGATCTTGTCAAAACTCGAATGCAGAACCAGCGATCAACTGGCTCTTTTGTGGGAGAACTTATGTATAAAAACAGCTTTGACTGTTTCAAGAAAGTGCTACGCTACGAGGGCTTCTTTGGACTGTACAGAGGTCAGTGCCGTGTGCTAAATTCGTGCAAGGGGAGGCAGTGGCCAGAGGTTTGGTTTTTCCACCGGAGTGCCTGAAATGCATGAGGGAGGCTGAGTTGGGATGGAAATGCAGCACATTCTCAGTTATCCGTGCTAATGGGAGTGGGCTCCAGGCCCCTGGGGCATGGCTAATGAAAACAGCCCATAATCTGAAAGCTGGTTACATTGCTTGTAATATGTTTTATTTCTTAAAATAATTACGTTTATAAACATCTTCACTGAGCTTTTAAAAAGGCTCGTAGTTTGTGTCCTTGAAATAAAACCATTCACCAGATCCTAGGGAAAGGCAATCCTGGAGACAGGACCGAGCCTCCTGGGATTAAGGAGTCTCCCGGAATATACACAGGAAGCCCATCAGGCTGGAACCAAAGCTCAGTGGAGCTCTCTTCCCTGCCTCTGCCTGAGTTCGGGTCGCTCCTTCCCCGCCTCTCCCTCTGTACTTGGCGGAGCTGATTCATTCACACGCCGGCCAGGTAGTCAGTCCTCCTGGACCCAGCTGCTCCTTTAGTCACCTCAGGTTCATTAAGCAGCGAGAACAGCAGCACAAAGCATGCCACCTCACCCACCGAGAGAACCCCACAGTCCCTGACGGCCTTCCCGTTGGCCTTGCCTGCCTTCCAACCGCCCTCCCTTTGTGACGGCCATCTGCGGAGAAAGGCAGCAAGAGTGTTTGTATCAGCTCCAGTGCGGTTTCCCAAGGCGGTTCAGGCTGGGCCGCTCTGCCGTTTGGTAACTGCGAAGCCGGCGGGGTCTTCCCTCCTCTCCCTAACCCCGGTCGTTCTAGAAGGAGGAAGTGGTAGTGAGTGCCCTGCAGAGACAGGCCTGGAAGCCGGCAGCCAGGTAAGCCTGGGCCCCTGGGCCTCTTCTGCCATCTGCTGACTCCAGTGCTCCTCGTAAGCACCCAACTATTAAAAAAGAAAAAGGAAAATGAAGAGACCTCTCATGAAATCTCTCACCTTAGCAAGTAGGAGGCTTCAAACTCCAGAGGAGTTCCGTGTTACAGGTCCTGTTGTGTAGCAGATAACCCCCTTCAAAGGCCCTTTGATCTTCCCTCCGCCCTCTTCCCTTCACCCCTGCCTCTTCTGACGGTCGGGAAGGTCTTTGACCCCAGGTGATTGATGATGACCCTTGCAGGGTCAGTGCCTTCATCTGAAATACCTTTCCCTCCTGGTTGGTGACAACAAACCCGGCAAATGAAATGTCTCCCAAGGAGTGCAAGGTGAATGTCAGAACCCCTGCCTCACAGCGATGCCGGCGAAGGCGGCCAGCCTCCCGGCCGCCTGGGTTAGCTTCTGGCCCTCCGGTTGGGCAGACGTTGGAGCCTTGGCGCTGCTTCACAAACTGCGTCTGTGAGCTTTCCTGGACCTCGGGGAAACGTCAAGGCTGGCTTAGAATGCGGAGAGATACTGGCGTCCTCCTGGGTGTCCTTCGTGTCCTGGTGTTGACCTGGTTTGTTTTTAAATCGGTTTCCAGCTCTTTGACTACGCCGGGCAGGTCTTGATTCTCGGTTGCATCTGCATTTCTTTCTTTGACCTGTCCTCTTGACCCCCATGGACCCAGCCTGAAGCATACCTGAGTGCTGAGCCATGTGGTGGTGGTGGGGGGGGTCCCCACAAACCCCTTGCTGTTGGAGCTATTACGTGTGAGAGACAGGGAAGGGGGGGGGGGTGAGCCGTCTATTAGAGATGGAGGCGCATTCTGAAACCCTGTCCCTGGTTTGGAAACAGCCATTTATGTAACCTGTTTGGGGTGCCCGGGCCCCGAGGGGTTCTCTGTCAGAAGATGATAAGTAGAGTGTGAATACAAGGACATTAGTTCTGGAAGTTACCTATGTTCACTTTTCCCTGATTTCTTTTCTAAAAGATTTTAAAACAAAAGACTTACTATAAAACTTTGTTTAGCTCTGTTCTATTACTGGGATCTTGAAAGCGAAGAGATGATTGACAGTTCATGTTAAAAACAATGATTTACAATCTTGCTTCATAAATTACTTATTGCTATTGATTGGTTGGGGACCAATTCCCTTCAGTGCCTTGCACATGATCCTTAATTAATAATTGTATACGACTGTATTTGTGGAAATGCTTATTGTTGGGCAAGAGTCGGGGAAGATTTCATGAAAATGGGAAACCATCATTGCTAGCAAAAAAGAATAATAAAAACAAAAAAAGACCTGAAGTATTTCTGAGAATCAGTATTCTAACCTTTGTGTATAAAGTCAGGCTATAAAACACCCTACATGTGATTCTTTGACTATAAATCTCTCATTAAGTGTAATTTTATTGTTTCAAAATGCTATTATTCCCAGGGAAAACTGTTAAGTTTCAGTTTTGAGAATTTAAAATTGCTGCTGTTAACGCTTCACCTAGCAGTATTTGAGTAGGTGTCAGAGTACATCTCTAATTAATAAACATGTTTCGAAATATTGAGCATATTTTTTCCTGTTCTGGAATTTTGCTTAACCTGTAATTTTCTGCATCAAGACATATATAATTGCTAATATTTTCTGAATAGTATAATTTGGGAATGTTGCATAAGTAAGGTCCCTTCCCTATTTTAACGTTATTTATATTTGGGGGGAAAGCTGGCACTTGGCTCTGGAGGAAGGTGGCTGCTGCGTGTATTCTTATTATGAGGTTAATAAGGATCTCCCTCCCTCTTTTTTCTTGTAAAAATAATACAGATTTATAAAGGGAAGCTGTGTTTGTATTTAGGAGTAAGTCCTTGTGGGTTATTTTTAAAGGACTTTTTCAGCACTCCACAAGTTGTTCTCTTTCCTTCCCTGGCGGTGGCCGGCATCTGTCTGCGCACAGTTCTGGAAGCTGCCCCGTCACCCAAAGGAGACAGATACCACAGCACGTGACTGTTAGCAGCTGTCCTCAGTGGACACGGAGTCCTGTGCCTCAATGACCCATGCGGTTTTAGTGTTGTGGTTGGTTAGGTCTTATTCTTCGTATCTCTGTACTTCTTGGTCTCTGGAAGTCTCTTAATTGGGTGGTGCTAAGTCTTGGTTATTAGAAAAAGATCCCCTTAGAAGTCCTATGAGATTGACTCTGCACATCTTCTCTACAACACACACTAGCCAAAGGGATTGTTTTTCCTAGTTTTTTTTCCTATAATTTTTGAAAACCAGGCCCCCAGGCTAAGTCTCTCTGTATGCAGGGAAACACCACCTGAGCTAATCCAGAGCTCTCTGAAGTCACTTGTGCAAGTCTTTTTCTGTTTCCTCCCCACTCTTCCAAGTGATTAAACACACTCAGGTGTTTAAAATCCTTAATGAATTACCTGACAGCTCATTTGGTTTGAATGAATCGCATGATCCAGTGAGTCAGTTATTGGCCTGCTCTAGACTTGGCATATTAAAGAAAAACAATTGATTGGGTAATCATCCATAATGAAATGCTCTTCACGTTCCAGGAATAGCTAATTCCTGCCTCGAAGCTTTGCTACACTCTCCTCCCTTCAGTGCTTTAGGTAATAGGATGAGTAGCCTGAGAAATTGGAAAATGTTTTGGGGAGGATCTTAGGGAGAAAGATGGATTCAAGAGAAATCAGGATCCATGAGAAATACTTTTGAAAGCAAGGTTTTGATTTTTGTTTCTGCGGGAGGGAGAAGCCATAAAGAAAATCTGTCAGAAAGAAAAATTAGATCATTTTATGAATTAAAGTTAATGTGGAGCACTACATTATCTTTGAGATAATTGGCAATATATATACGTGTGTGTGTGTGTGTGTGTGTGTGTGTGTGAGTGAGAGAGAAAGAGAGAGAGAGAGAGAGATTATTAATAAGCCCATTGATCCAGGCATGCAAGGTTTCCAGCGTGTCTGTTTCAGGTTGTCTGTGTGGTAGCAAATGCAGTCATATTCCATCCTGGAATGTTCTCAAGGTGACATCTAGAGGATATTGTGGTGATATCTCGGGGAGTTATTGATATGTGTGCATTCTAGAAGGAAGTTTTGTCAGACAGCTGTTTTCTGCCAAGTCTCTTCTTGTGGTTAATGGTTCTGTTGAAGGGAACATTCAAATTGTATGATCCACAGTGAGATCTCTTCTTGCACAATTCTTGTGGATAGAAATGATTTTAAAAACTCCAGCACCAGCAGGAAAAGATAGGAACTCCTACAACTCTGTTTTGCATAACTTAGGAACCCTTACATGTTGGAACCAGCCACCGTGAATCTGTGAGCTGTACTGATGCGTGGACGCCCACGCATGCCCACCAAAGCTTCTGATGAGTATAGAACGATTGGCTCCCATTTTCGTCTTCTTGGTCAGTTTCTGCACATTTTGAGGGTATCAAACTGTGACAAGATCAAGAGGCAGATATTCGGTCTTAGGAGACCGAGCAGAAATGAACAGAAGACTTGGGCAGTCCCTGAGCTGGGTCATCAGATCTCCAGAAATCTACCTACAGCGAGCCCGCTGAAGTGAGCACAGGGCATTTAAGTAGGAGAATAAGGTAACACTAACTCAAACTAGGGCAGGACAGAGCATTGTCCGAGGCTTGAGAAGGCTAGATGGGCTTAGAAAACTGGGAAAGGTGACAAAAAGATGAAACTAGACGTAGCCTGGAGAACATTAATGACCAAATTAGTTCCAGGCCTCAAGAATGATCATTGATAACTGACTAGCAACTGTCAGTTGCTGAGACCAAAATAACCTCAGCACCAAGGAAATCGTTTAGGTAGAAGAAAACGTAACCAGGACTTTGAAAGTAGCATAGACCAGAGTGAAAAACTGAAGGAGAGGGTCTAATCTAGAGGGTCTAGATCTTTGCTTCTAGAATGCCCCCAAAAAGAAGATGAGGAAACTCAGATTTTCCTAGAGTCTAGGCAGGACCTAGAGTAGACCATAATCATGCTGTGATACTCCCAAAGGTATCCTGAACCAGAGGTAAGATAACCGGTGGTTCTTGCCTTGTGGAGTAAGACATTTAACCCAGATAAAGGAGCATTTAAATCCTAATATCTGCATCGTGCCTCCCCTCCCTCCTTTCCCTGGCCCCAGTGTAGTCACCTTGGGGTGGGACCCTGGATTGCAGAGAGCTCTGTGAAAGGGGGCAGTGTCCCTGGGAGGGTGGCAGTGCCTCATGCCCGGGGCAATATGAGTCAGAAGCCGACAGACACGTGGGAGGGGGTGGAGGGAGGAAGGAATGCGTGAGCAAGTGAAGAGAGAAGGCCACGGAAATCGGAGCAGGAATAAAGGCGGGGAGGCCGGGCGCCCTGGGTGCTGAGAGCTCCCGAAGGAAGGTTAATCTGTCGTTGACAGCTGGGTGGGCTCTCTGGGAGGACGGGGCCAGTGGAGCGGCCGCAGTGGTGAGGTCAGGAGGGTAAGAATGCAACATCGGAGGGCTTGCCTCCGGGGTGAAACTGGATAACACAAAAAAGTGCTGGATGTGGCTTTCGCTGCAGGAACCGGGGTAGGTATCTCACGCTTTTAATTTCCCCTGCCAAAGCCTCCTTGTCTCTGCCCGGAGTGCCTTCTTCCCCACGCTTGCTGCTTTGCGCTACCTTCCTCAGGGCTGGGCCGGCCACTCCTGAGCTTGCTTTTGTCTAAGACAGAAACGCGGCTTTCGGTAGGGGGTTCCTTCCTTGCCCTTGCCGCTCCACACCTGTGCTCCTGCTTGTCTTGTGCAGCATGCCCTTTGGGACACCTCCTGCACTGGGTCCAGCGGCCCGTGCGCCAGCCACCAGCCCGGCCCCGCCCTGCTGCTTTCCGAGCCGCGTGCCCTGGGGCTTCCCGACTCTCACCTGGGCCACAGGTCGCACCTGCAGCGCGGCTCTGCCATTCGGTGTCTTAAAGGGCCTGAGGTTGGGACCTGGAGAGAGTGAAGGAAGGAGGCATGGTGCGGAGGCCCACACAGAGCCACCGTCCTCGTGTGGAAGGGCCTCGCTGTGCGGGGTGCCGGCCCCCTGGAGCCAGGCCCGGAGAGCCGTCTGGGCTGGAAGAAATGCGAAGGGAGTTGGAGCAGTAAGTCCGCTAGCGGGAACCGGGGCGAGCTGAGCGTTAGGAGGACAGAACCCTGGTGTGAGTGCGAGGTGGACCTGGAGTCACTGTGAGCGCCACTGCCTCCTCACCTGATAGTCAGTGATGTGGGACCAGCTGCTCCGCCTCTCTAGGTTCAGAGTGATGGTGATGGTGATGAACATAAAAATAAACAATAAAAACCCCACTCTGTGATGCTTGCTATGACCTTGGCGCTGTTGTGAGGGCTTCATTTTTTCTTTACCCCATGAAGACGGTTCTGCGTTTACCCCCTTGGGCAGAGGGGGGAACCAGGGCCCAGAGAGATTGGGTAACTGGCCCGCAGGTGCCCAGCCCGTGAGGAGCAGCGTCAGAAGCCACGCCCAGCAGCCCGGCTGCAGACCCAGCGCGCTCCTGCCGTTCAGTAGAAATTACGTTGTCAAACGGTGCTTAGCCTCGGAGGTGGAGAAATGCTTCCCTTCCTGACGCAAACATTTTAGTGTGGCTCAGGAACGTAGGTGAAGGTGTGCCACATGTGTCCTGCTTTCTTATCTTTGCCCAGAGTTAGCAGGGCCACTGGATGCTGTGAGACCGCATGTGCCCCCACTGCCCGGGGACAGCTCCTCTCAGGATGGGCCTGATGCCATGGCAACGGCATCATACACACAGAGCCCCCCACTTACGGGGGGTTACATCCCAATAAACCCATCGTAAATGGAAAATACCATAGACTCAAAAATGCATTCAATGCATCTACCCTCCCAAACGGCGCAGCTGGGCCCAGCGGTTTCTGCTGAGCGTGTGTCCCTTCCACAGCATGGCCAAGTCCAAGGGCTGAAGTCAAGAGCCCTGGGTCCTCCTTACCTGATTTTGGACCGTGACCATTATGCGGGGTACATCGCCTCTTGTAAGCAAGAAGAGAGTCGGGGATATCCCTCAATCAGATAGGAAGAGAGAAGCATCCCGTTTTTAAATACTTGAGTTACCATATTTGCCGGCGTATAAGACGATTTTTTGGCCCTGAAAAAAAATACGTATTTGCCGGCGTATAAGACGACTGGGCGTATAAGACGACCCCCTAACATTTCCACTAAAAATACAGAGTTTGTTATATACTTGCCGTATAAGACTACCCCCACTTGGAGGCATATTTTTCAGGGCCAAAAAATCGTCTTATACGCTGGCAAATACGGAGGTTGCGAACAGTGTCTGGCTCTTTATATACATTTGCTCATACGATTATCACGATAAACCAGGGAGCTGTAAAGAGTGTCCTTGGTTTACCGTCGAGTACCCTAGAGTTCCAAGAACAACACCCCCAAGGTCACTGGCTCAGCCCAAAGGAGGTGCAGGCAGAGGCTTGAGGCCCACATCCGGCTTCCCGCAGAGCCCTTGGTCCAAGCCATTCGTTTTGGTAAAAGAGATTAGAAAGGAAATGGTTTTAATTAGGCCAGCTTTGTTAATAAGTTGTTTTTGTGTGTGTTTTTGTTTTTTTCATAACAACTCTGAGACTCTAAACCTTTTTCTAACAAGGTTTAAGTGATAGCATAGTAGCCCTCTGACTCAGTACACTGTTACTTTTTCGGGTGCTGTCTGAAGCGAAGTTGGGGGGGTTCCTGATGTGGGCTCCGTCCCCACGCCTCCAGCTCAGCTCTCCCTGAGCTGCCCCAAGGACGGGAATCCAGGGGCGAGTGTGATTTATACCTCAGCCCCATGAAATTCGAAGACCAAGCGCTGTATTAATATTGTACCCTGTAAATCTTTTCTCGCATTAGCAGCCTTCTGGTAAAGTCTGCCAAGGAAGCACTGCCATGTGTGCCGATGGAGCTGAGCTAAAATGAGGAGATTAGAAAACTAACCACACTAATAAATTTCATTTCGAGGCCGTCGGAAAACAGACTGCTGTTTTGACAAGTTAGAAACAACACACACACACATCCACTCTCGGCTTCTCATGGTTAAAACGAATTTCCAGAATCCAACAGAAGCGTCTCGTATTTGAAGCCTGGTTTTTCTGGGGAGTCACCCAGATGTCAAGCCTCGATGTGCTCCAGGCTTCCGTGTGATCGCGTCAAAGCCATTGAACGAGACCGGCTGTTGTAGGGTTCGGGAGCCACGTTCCCCTCCTCCCTCTGCAGTCAAGGAACCAGGGGTTATTGAAGCCCCCACCTGTGACTTTCCACTGTCCCACACGTCACGGCCCCACCCAGAGGGCACTGACCCGGCGTGAATGGTGCCCAGGCCACCTCTGTAGTGCCACTCCGATTGTCGTCCACAGCCACCTTTGTTTCCCTTCCGAAGCAGGGGACTGACTCCCCACAAGAATGGTACTTACCCAGTAGCCCCCTGCGTACCAACATCCACTCAGGTCTTAGGACTGCATTTGTACTTTGGTTTTATTCTTATGGAGTGGACGTTATTCAGTTAATAATGGTGAAACCGGGGGCCTTCGATTACTTTTTAACTTCCTAATTACTCTCCCGGCCCTTCACCTGCCTCTAGACCATTTTACTGATGTTCACTCTCGGCTTTGAAAAGAATTTGGCGCAAGCTCCTTCCCACGGCCGAGGAGAGAAGCAGCACAGTGGACCAGGTCGGAGCCCCCCCTGCAGCCACACCACCTGGTTGAGCCCTGACCCCCCCTGACAGCTGAGGGACCTTAGGCAGGCTCCTTGAGGTCTGCCTCCGTTTCTTCGTCTGTCGATGGGGGCAAAAATAACAGCACTGATGTATTAGTGTTGACTTCCTGATGAGTGGATTGGATGGGTTGATTCACATGAAGCACAGAGAGTAGTGCCTGTTGTCATTATCTCTGCTACTGTCGTTTATGGCCAGGTCTGTGACCTCACCATGGCCTTCGGTCATCTTGCCCCAGCCCTGAATGTGCCGTGACCTTGAGATTTTTTGCATGTCCTCTTCCCTCTGCCTGGACCACCCTGCCCTCCGTTCTACTCATGTCTCTTTTCCACAGTGAGTCTCTGCTTATCCTTACAGATCCAGTCAAGCGTCTCCTCTCTGGTGCGTTTCTCCCTGCTGCAGGCAGGACGAGGGATTCTCTCTGCTGCGTTCCCGTCGCCCTGGGCTGTCCCTGGGCTGAGAATTAGCACTCTGTCCCCTTCCTGGCACTCAGGGACACCGAGGCTTCCCTCGTCTTCCAAACCGAGAGTTTTTCCAGGGGGTTGCAGGGTTCCCACCATGTTTATCGCACGTTGCCAAGCACGCAGAAGGCATTTGGTAAATGTTTGCTGAACAAATAAATACACGGTTTTCCTTTTTGTTTTGTTTTGTGTGTATGTTTTTGCTGTTCACAGCGCATTACTAAATTTATAGTGAGAAAGACAGGTCTCAATGGCTTAAAAGGCTGCCTGAAGTGATTGTATCTAACCAAGTGCAGTCATTGGGCTCCGGTGGGCTGGTTTTTAATAGTCATTTAAAAAGACTGCCACAGGGTAGTTACAGAGACAAGAGATCATCATTTAAATCACAGTGCTTTCAACCCATCCATGGTGTTGGTCTACAATTTAATGATGAGGAAAATACATCTAGCAAGTAAATATTTAAACATTCGGGCACTTGACTTGAATGCGGACAGCAACATGGCAGTTATAAATGTTAGGATGTAGTTTAACCAACTTATCCCTGCATTTCACTGGTAGAAATTAATGTTCTTTCACGAAGCAATAATAAGGCTTTCTTGTCATATTACAGATATCATCTCGCATTATGTGGTATAAGAAAATAAGTGAGCGAGGTTCAGGAGAGAATGCTCCCTTTGGCTAAGCTCTGGCTCTGCCCCGGTGGTCTCATAGTCACGGTTTCTGAGCTGCGTCGGTTCACCCCACCAGCCCTCTTGCTTTTTGTACTCGTTTCTCCTTCCTCGTGGCATTGGCACAGACACGCCTTCACCCTCCGAGGATGCCGTCCCACGCCCAGGAGGAGGATCCAGACTGGCCATCATCCCTTTTGGAACCAGGGCCTAGGGCCCAGGTCGCCGAAATCCTTGGCCGCACGTCTTAAGGGTCTTCCCCGAGTTCAGCCACCTTGGCCCCAGGGGTGAAACAAGCTCAGACTAGGGCCGCCCTGAGAAGACGTCGCCGACGCCAGTGTCGGCAGCACGCAGGCAGATGGTGTGACTGAACAAATGAGTGTGGGTGTGAGTCACAGGCCAGAGGCAGGTGTGGTCCGCAAGCATCGATTCTTGAGAATCCGTTTGAATCCCAGTCTGTTTGTCACCTGGATAATTCAGACCAGATTACTTAATCTCAGCATGGCCCGGCTTCCTGTCTGTAGGGCAGTTACAAGAATTACATGAGTTCGCAAAGTGCTTTAAAATGGTACCCAGCACATCATAAACAATATTAGCTCTTAAGAAAATTTTCACTCGTATCAGCATGCTCGTCATCATTTTGTCCCACAATGAAATGAACTTCCTTTTTAAGAAATACATGCAGCGCTCTTGGTCTGTGCAGTTTTCCCCTGTTTGTAGAGCCACAAGCACAGAGAAATGGTTTCCACAGAGCGAGAAAAATGATGAAGACAGCTGGCACTCCTCTTCATCACTCTGTGGGCTTTAGGGCAAGCTGGGCCCCACGGTGAATGGATGCCGGGGTCCGGAATAAAAGGGCAGGGCCTTCCCCAGTGGAACTGATTGCTGAGAAACAGGCCCAGGCCTCACATCGGTCCGTCTTTATAAGCTCATCGTACATTTGACTCCTGACACATCTGCAGGTTGGTATCGCCCGAATCTGGTGACTTGTGGCCCCGGGCTGCTGCTTCAGGAAGACGGTGTGGACAGGGCTGGTCTCTCTGAAGAGGCGCCAAGTGGCCCTTCTTGTATGAAACAGAAGACTGTGCTTACAGAGGATGGGACCACGGAGCCCCTCCCAGGGACAGCAGTGTGACCTGGGGACCTGTGTATTCTGATCTTCCCTGTGAGCTTCCTGTGTGTTTCCAAGAAGAGGCATTTGACTTTCCTTTTATGTCCAGATGATTATGTTCTTTAGTTCAAATATTACACCCACTGTTGTTGATACTGCCTTTCCTAGAAGTGGCCCTTTCATGTCCCGGGCCACCCCTCCCCTTTGGGCTCTGAGTCTGAATTCCCTCTCATCCCAGCTTGTATGAAACAGCTCTTTGCTGGTTACTCCACCCCCGTTAACTTCCCAGGGCCTTCCTCATCCTACCATGTTATTCTGGTAAAAACTGAACAAGAGCAGTCAAACCCAGTTTCTCTCTCTCTTACATTCTCCTCTTCTGACATACACATGTGCACACACACACACACACAACATCAGTGTATCCTCTTTATTTTCTGCAGAGCGCGTGGAGTGGTCTTTTAAAAATACGACTTAGCTGAAACTGGTTTGGCTCAGTGGTAGAGTGTCGGTCTGCGGACTGAAGGGTCCCGGGTTCGATTCCGGTCAAGGGCATGTACCTTGGTTGCAGGCACATCCCCGGTGCAGGGTGTGCAAGAGGCAGCTGGTCGATGTTTCTCTCTCATTGACGATTCTAGCTCTCTATCTCTCTCCCTCTGTAAAACATCAATAAAATATATTTAATAAATAAATAAATAAATAAAAATATGACTTAGCACTCCCTTCTCATCTGACTTAGACATTGTCAAGCTCAGGATTCTGGCCTTGGATGTGGCTGTAGCCCCTGTGCTTGCCCCACGCTTTGTGGCTGTAGCACCGGCTGCTCCCTGCCCCTCCTGTGCCGCCGCCCCATGTGACACGGCACACTGCTGTCTACCTGCTCCGCTCTCTTCGCCCCACCGGTTCCCCTTCCTGGAATGCAGTTTCCCCCATGGTTACTCTGCCTCCTTCCACCTGAGACCTGCCAGAGCAACAACCTTGTGTGCCTCGTGCTTGTCACTGAGTCATCGTTGCCGAATGAATGACTGGTTGAACTGTGGGCATTTAGGGGTGGGGGGGATGGGGAAAGTGTCAGGGGAAAATGTAATCTGTTCACCAAAGTTCTCTTATGGAGAGGCGGGAGGGAAGGGAGCAAACTTGCCTTGGAATGGGATTTCCTACATCGCTAATCCTGTTGATCTGCCTAACGTGCGAACGAGGCCGCACGTGAGAGGGGATTGACTTGGGCCTGATGTGGCTGTGAGGCCTCAGTCCTCAAAACATTCCCTTTTGAGTATTCTCATTAAAGGTAATAGCAGAAAATTGCCCCAAAGATTGCCCCGGTTTTTCAGTGGCGATCCCTTCTCGAGAGCTGTTAATTTGTTTAGTTAATGCTAATGTATTTCATATGCTTTCTACGTTTCGTTGTTTTCTAGGTCTGTTGCCACAGCTATTGGGGGTCGCCCCGGAGAAGGCCATAAAACTCACAGTAAGTCTTTTGAGTGGATGCTTCTTATTAGAGGGGTGTGCGCCCACTCAGGAACCGCGTAGACAGCTCCTGTGGGGAGCAGCCGGTTGGCGCTGCCTCGGAGCTGCTGACCGGTGTGAACATTGGGCGCTCTCTACACCCAGCTTCTCATTTCCCCCCCCCCCCCCCCCCCCCACTTCACGCTGAACATCCAGAAATGCGGTGATACGTCTGAGCTAGACCCTTGGTGGTTGCCGCCAGCGTCATCGTCCGCACCGTTGTGGTATTTCAGTCCCTGCCATGCGAGGTTCTTTGCATGAATTACCTGTTACTGTTTTCACCTCCGGGAAAGGATGACTCAGAGTTTACAGACAAGGAAAGTGAGACTCACACAGGGTTTATTGACCTGTGTACACCCCAGTTATGAGTGGGAACACGGGAATGCAGAAGCAGATGTTTCTGCCTCCAGGGCATGTCCTCATTCAGGTACACGTGCTGGGTACAGGACTCCTGGCTAGGCCATGTCCTGCAAGCATTTGCCAACGCCACGTGTGGTGGGCGCCGAGCTCTCGTGGAGGCTGACCCATCCTCAGGTGGTCTCTCCGGTGTCCGCTCCCGTCGGGCAGGCGGTAGGGGTTCACTGAGTGCCATGGGACCGAGAGCTGTGCCCGCACCGCACCCGGGGCAGAAAGCCCAGGAAGTCCAGCTCCGCCTTTAGGTTGGGCTGCGCAGCTTTGCCATTTGATGATATGACCTTGGGACAGCTAATCTTTTTCTGGCTCACAGTTTCCAAAAACATAGGATTGATCCTTAAAACTGCTTGTAGTGCATACTATTTTGAGACTGTTTTATACTTAATTAATTAATGCCATTGACGTTCTTTGAGAATGCTTGAGAAAATTTTTAGATACTGAATTTTGACTTCAAGTTGAAAGAAAAATCTCCTGAGCCAAGTTTGTCTCAATGATGAGTGTTATTTTAGATGAAATCTTGTTAGAAGACTTGAAAGTGGTTTTTAATCAAACCCCTTAAAGTAGTTTTTAAGTTATAAGGCATATGTTTTCATTTTGTTGCTATTGTTAACATGTCTCTCTTTTTTAAAAAATTGTTTTATTGATTCCAGAGAGGAAGGGAAAGACAGGGAGAGAAATATTGGTGATGAGAGAGAATCATTGATTGGCTGCTTCTAAGACTGGGGATGGAGCCTGCAACCTGGGCATGTGCTCTGACCAGGAATCGAACCGTGACCTCCTGATTCACGGGTCGGTGTTCAACCACTGAGCCAAGCCAGTCAGGCAATATATATCTCCTTTTAAGCTATTGTAGTTGCAGAACATATTTGAATTTAAGGCTTGTAAGCAAGCCATTTACATTTTAATTTTTTTCTCCTGAAACTATCAGGAATATATATATATATCATATATTTGCTTTTGAAAACTATCTATATGCTATTCAGAGCACTTTTCAAACTCTTTTAAGATTCTCAGTTTGTTTAGTGTATGATTATTCTAATGAAGTGACAGAAAAACAGTCACATATATTTAAAATGGTATGTTTATATGTGTTTAATGGCTTTCTTTACTTTTTTTCATCGGCTTCTATACATATTTTTTCTTCAAGGTGAATGATTTTGTGAGGGATAAATTCATGCACAAAGATGGTTCGGTCCCACTCGCAGCAGAGATTCTGGCCGGAGGCTGCGTAAGTACCCTTTGCAGATCCCTGCATTGAAAAGATTTGTTTTGCACCCCCGTCACCACCGTGCTAAACCCGTGCGGACTCCGGCTTCTGTTCAACCACAGATCCTGTGCGAGGCAGAGTCTACTAGGGCGCCTCGGCCTTTCCTAGCCAGCGAACGTCCTGAGGTGGAAGGGTAAACGTTCCTGATCTCTTGCGTGTGAAACACTGCCTGCTCAGTCTCTCCCTGCCTCAGAAGTGTTTGGCCTTTGGAAAACCTTTTCTGCTAACTTTTGCAGGACATTCTTTTCTTGGGGCCCTCTCCACTGGGAGCCAGCGGCCATAGCTCTCTGCTTTGCTGCAGCTCCCCATGCAGGCAGCGCTCCGGGCTTTCCCATGCCCCGGGGAGGGGGTCCCGGGAAGTGACTGGCTGAGTGCGCGCTGCTGCATTGTCAGAAGCGCTTGGAATGAGTTCTTTCTTTCTGTGGACGAACACCCTGCATCTTGTTCTTAAGCTCAGCCAAACGTTTCTTGTTTTATCTCACGTACAGGTTTGTTCATGCGAATGTAAATACTCTGGGTAAATTAAAAACTCTTATAACAAAGAATGGTGCTATTCCAAGAGAAGGTTGGTTAAATACCTTGGGCTTTGATCACCAGGGCAGTGCAATAGTGGTATGTGTGTGTGTGTATATGTATATATATATATATATATATATATATATATATATTTTTTTTTTTTTTTTTTCATTTAAACCGATGTTTCTTATAAAGAAAGGTGAGGTCACATTTATTTATTTTTTTTTTAAAACTAGCTCGTTCTGTTCAGGCAACGGTATTCATACAGTAACCGTTGCTTGAAAATTGCTGAGTTCAGAAGCCGGGCAAATACCTGGGAGTATTACACCTGTGTTTGGAAAAGGGCCCGTTGTCCCGCCTCACACCGACTGGGGCTTCCTGGGATATAAGCAGGAGCGGGGAGTCCTGGCTCCCTGTAATTCCTAGGAGACGGACGGACGGAGCGGGGTTCGGCTGCCTCTGTTTGATCACCGGCCTGTCGTAGGCGGCCAGGTAGGAGCTCCTGGTCCGGTCACTTTAGGAGCATTTAGAAGGAAAAAGGGAGCCCTTAACGTCCTGAATAAAAAGGGCGCACACACAATAACAACCGAAAGGAATATCAGGAGCTGCAGAAATGGCTCTTCATTTAACAAGCACAGTTTCCACCTGAGTGACTGGGTGTGCTCGTTTGGAACAGGCGCGTCCCCAGGGTGGACCCAGCCTGTCCTGCAGGCTGGGCCGGGGCCGGGGGGGGGGGGGGGGGGGGAGCAGGGCATTTCAGTAGGTCAGGTGGGTTTGTTTTGTTTATGTATTATTTTTTAAAAATTAAAGTCTGGTTTTAAACCTGCTGAAAAGACAGGATTATAAACCTCTGTTGAGAATCTAAAATGTGAAATTAATTATGTGATACTGCTCAAGGTTTTGGCAATAACCGAGGAGAGGTTTATTTTCCTTTGAATGAAAGCGTTCTGCCCGCCCAGGAGCCTGGGTGCCAGGGAGATTGGTCGTGGCACGCAGCGTCTCCCCTAGGTGGTCTTGCTGTCTCCTCCGTGGCCGCCCATGCCAAGCACAGAAGCCCGGGTTGGCATCTGGAGTGGTGCCTCGTCGCTGTGAAGAGGCTCAGCCCTTCCTCAAGCCTCATCTAAGCACGGGCTTACCCGCGGAGCCGCTTGGGCTTTGCAGCTGCTTAAAATAGCTGGGAAATGAGGTCTGCCGCCCTTCATCTCCGAGGCCGGTGGACAGTGGTCCTCAGTGTTCCAAGTCTCCCGCTTTGTTTCCGTCCTCACCCCACCCCTCCTCCTCCTCCTCCCCTTGGCATGGCGTTGGGAAGTAAGAGTTTTATTTTGCAGGTACGCAATCCCGTAGGCAGCAAACAACCCAGGCCCCTTCAGCTCCCTGAGGGGCGGGATGGACGAGTCCACTTTTATGTGGTTTTTTTTTTTAACAGCAGGGGCATCTCCCTTCGCAGACGTTGGCAGTTTTCCCGATCATCCGGGCCAGCCACACACCTGAGCAGGTCCCCGTGAGCCCACAGCCCCTCGCCTGTCTGTCCAGTTGGGAGTACAAAGGGTTTTGAAGAGCTGTCTCACCTGAGCGGTTCCCCTGCTTAGTGCACCCGGGCATTTGCAGGCGTTGACTCTGTGAGCCCCGGGGCAGCTCCCCTCGCTTCGTTACTGCCCAGAATTAGCACACATGGCTGGCCCCCGCGCTTGTAATCAAGGCCACTCCTTTCTTTGAAGAAGGCCTCTTCTGTTTTATGCTCTGCGTTCTGTAAAAACGGAAAATATGCCGGGAGGTCTCGGTCTCATAACCTTCACAGTGCTTAGCTAAAGTAAGAGTAGACTATAAGGTTTGGTTTTATTTGTTTGTTTGTTTGAGGAACAACAAAAATGTTAGTAAATCTGGAGGAAAGGGGGATTAAGTTATTTCCTATTCACTCATTTATGTTTGATATGATAATATCCTTGGCTGAAGTGATTTAAAAACACACTCTTCTCTTTCATTGATGCATCTAAAAGGGTGAATCTATTTTTAAAACTCTTTTTTTTTTGCACACTTACAGTTTAGAACACTGAAACATTTTACTTCAGTTTTCCAAGCATTTGTATTGATTCACACTTACCAGTAGAGTTGTATTCAACAGAGTTCGATTGAAGCTAAGATGCCGAGCCTGGCTGGGGTTTACAGACTCCAAATCTGAAAGGTTCTTGTGATGTGTGTGTTTTTTTCTGTAGGTTGGGTTAGGCCAGAAGTTGTAGGAGTTTGGACAGAGACCGGGACCCCCTGTCCAAAAGTACATATGAAATGTACACACTTCTGTTCCTGTCCTCTCTCCTGGGGCCAGGAGCTCGGCCCACAGGGTGATGTGCTTGGCCATCACGGTCAGTGACCGCCGAGCTCCTCAGGAAACGGGGCAGAGGAGAGAGGGCCTGGCACTCCCCCCCGGTTCCCAGTTAGGTGCCCAGTGACTCTAATAAGTGATATAATTTCTGGGCCCATTGTTGTTATTGCTGTGTTGCTGTTACTTTAAGAGAAAAATAACATAAGTCATACCATGCGGTCTGTAGGTTACAGTCCCTAATTCCACAAAGTAAGTATGAATTGACTGTCTTCTATGCAGCTAGTGGAATAGCCGGCTGGAATCCCGAGGGGACTGGAATAATTTAGCTTGTGGTCCCTGGATCTTAATGTCATCAGAGAAAATGGGGCCACGACCGGTTTCAAGGAGATATAAATATGCTGATCAGCTTAGCAAATGAAAACAAAATAGAATAATATTCACCAGGAAAAAATGTCAAAACGTATGAACCTCTCTGTCTTACAAAGCTCATATTATTAAAAATTATTCACATACCAATAAAAAATAGTATTCTGTAATAATTTTTAGAAAGATAAGCAAGCATGATTTTTGAACAACCATCTATAATAATAAAAGCATAATATGCTAATTAGATTGGACAGCCTAACAATGTTCCAAATGATCTTCCCTATCTTACCGATGAAGCTGAGGCTGCAAGGCAAGCCACTGCGACTGCCAGGACCAAGCCCCTTGCATGAATTTATATATATATATATATATAAAAGGCTAAGTGCGTGGCTAACCGGCTGACCAGCTGGTAGCTATGATGGACACTGATTACTAGGTGGCAGATGCTCAACAACAGGAGCTGCTGAAAAACAGCAACTTTACCGGAGTGCCCTCTTACTATAGGACCCTCGGGGATGTCAGACTGCCGGTTTCGGCCTGATCCCCACAGTCCAGGCTGAGGGACCCACCTGCTGAAGGGACCCCACTTACTCCACAGACGCCCTTTGAGCCCCTATGTCACTCCAGGTGCAGCCAGCTGGGGAGGGACTGAGGGCGGTTGCCTCCAGGGTGTGTCCAGCCTGTCTTGCCCAGTCCCACCCAGTCCCCGCTGGCCACCTTCTAATTAATTTCCTTTCAATGTGCATGAATCCGTGCACTGGGCATCTAGTCCTTTGATAATAGGCCCACTGTATTTTTCCATTGAGATACATACACACAGTACATGCCTATGTGTGTGTGTGTGTGTGTGTGTGTGTGTGTGTGAGAGAGAGAGTGTGTGTGAGTGTGTAAATATATCTAATGCTTATGGGAGTTTATAGCCATTTTAACTGGAAAAAATAATTGATATGCTCATGTTATTGGAGAAATTTATTCTCCCATTAGCAATTTTTAGGCACAGAGGACCCATAAGCCTGGCTTTGCGTTTTTAAATGATATCCTAGTTTCTACAAGGAGAATGGTTTGTAGGAGGGGCAAGAGTGTGAAGCAGGGAGGCAGGTCAGAAAGGACTTGTTGAGCCAAAACCGGTTTGGCTCAGTGGATAGAGCATCGGTCTGCCTACTGGAGGTTCCCAGGTTCTATTCCAGCCAAGGGCATGTACATTGGTTGTGGGCACATCCCCGGTAGGGGGTGTGCAGGAGGCAGCTGGTCAATGTTTCTCTCTCATCCACGTTTCTAGCTAGCTCTCTCTCTCTCTCTCTCTCCCTTCCTCTCTGCGAAAAATCAATAAAAAATATTTTTTTAAAAGAAAAGAAAGGACTTGTTGAGATTCAGATAGGAGATGCATGGTTAATGATGTTGAGCATCTTTAAATATACCTGTTGGCCATCTGAGTGCCCTCTTTTAGGAAATGTTTATTCAAGTGCTTGCCCCATTTTTTTTTTTTTGTTGGAGTGGATTATTTTAAATCTTTGTCTTTTTTAAAATTCCAACGTGCATTCAATATTATTTTGTATCAGTTTTGGTGGACAGCGTAATGGTTAGACAAGCTTATGCTTTACAAAGTGTTCCCTCGATATTTCCAGTACCTGCCTGGCACCATGCATAGTTATTGCAACATTATTGACTATATTCCCTATGCTGTACGTTACATCCCCAGGACTGTTTTAAAAAATATTTTTATTGATTTCAGAGAGGAAAAGAGAGGGAGAGAGAGAGAGAGAAACATCAGTGATGAGAGAGAATCTTTGGTTGGCTGCCTCCTGCATACCCCTAACTGGGATCCATTCTACAATCTGGGCATGTACTCTGACCGGGCATCGAACTATGACCTTCTGGCTCATAGGTAGACACTCAACCACCGAGCCACGCGAGCTGGGCTAATTTCTGCTTTTGTGATCTTTCTCTTCCCAGGCTTTTCTGTGGACATGTGGCCTCACAGCAGTTTTCTTAAGGCAGAGTTTTTATTTCTCTGTGCAAGTCTCTGTGCGCATATCCTAGTTATAAATATTGAATGACATGAGGTTTACTCATTAAATTGAATTTCTATGGGGTTGCTCTTATGTAGCATGTCAAGTAGCCTAGATTTATTATGTATTATGTTGATGCTTGGGAAATAAGGTCATTTTTTAAATGCTTACATTTTTATAATTCATTTGTAGTTTAATGAAAATCTAATTGGTAGTTGTATCAAATTTTATTATTGCTATTATTTGGAATAATCTCTGGGGTGTATTTTCTGCCTACTCCGAAGAATATAAGACCATATTGTAAGGGTTTCTTTTTGTTTTTAGGGTGGTTTTTTGTTGTTGTTGTTGTTGTTCATTAATGGTAATTTTTATTTTAGTAGATGACTTACAGTAAGATTAAGTGAATTAAATTAACCTTGCTTTCCTAAGCTTTACATTATTTGCAATGCTTTTCATTCACTTCCATGTTTTTTACAAACTGAAAACATACATATTTTAGTTAAGGTCATATCACGGGCATTTTCTGTATTTCAGTATGTTATAATTATGATTTTTAATTATGAAAAGAATAATCATATTCAAGTTGCGGTAGAAAACAAAGCAAAATAAACTGCCCATAGTTCCTCAGTTCTAATAGTGTAAATTTCCTTACTTTGTACGTAAGGTTTATTCCTGTTTTTAAATTCTATTGACTCTAAGGCTGAGAGTCTATATGACCTGTTGTCTTGTTAGGGTCCTGCTGCCCTGGCCGGGGGACTCAGTTGGTTGGAACATTATCCCTTATCCCTTATACCAAAAGGCTGCAGGTTTGATTCCCAATCAGGTTGTTTCACAAGAAAGGGTTTCCATGCTCACTCAGTGAAGGAACTAAACCTTAAATATTTCCTATTTATTTTATTTGTTTCTCAGAATGCCAAATAAATGAACCACCAGATAAATGTAGAATCTTAAGAATAGGATGCGGGTAAGCAACGTGGGGTATTTGCTATAGCTTATTCATTATGGCCTATGTCTTTAGTAGAAAATACTTTATTGAGTGGGTAATGGGAAATTATGATGTCAGAATCATGAAGGAATCATATAAAAGTGTTGCTTTAAAGCAAAAAGAGACTAACAATAATGACATAGTACTGCACACCTATTAGAGTGGCTAAGATTTGAAACACTGACAATAGAAGGCAGAGTATGAATGGGTGATTGTGATGTAATACAGATACCATTCTGGTGGGGGATGTTGATAATGGGGAAGCTATGCATGTCTGGGGCAGGGGGCACATGGGAAACCTCCAGACCTGAAACTGCTCTAAAAAAGAAAGTCTTTAAAAAATAGAGAGAGGCAATACTACTAAAATAATAATAATAATAATAATAATAATAATAATAATAATAATAATAATAAAATTAACCATGGCAATATCTAAATTTGGAGGTTTTTGAGAAGCCAATGAGGCATCTCCATCACAGTTTGCCCCAAAAGTCGTCTGGGACAGGAGTGGGACTAAGGCACTGGGCTGGAATAAGAATTATGTGGCGAGCCTGCTTCTATGAAACGGTCTTTCTCTAGACTTCTACTTAGACTCCGGGCAAAAATAAAGAGATAGCTGATGACACTGAGGGTTCATAGGGGTGACCTATCTGCTTTAGGTGGTTCAGAAATGTCATCTTAGGAAAGTTCAACTTGTGATGGACACTGAGCCAGCAAGGTATCTCCTTTCTGTTTTCCTCCCTTTCCCTCTTTGGAGAACGTCTTAAGAGTTGTTTGATTTAACACAGTTCCAATGTCAGGCCATCCTGGTGTTCTAATAAATGGGGGAGGGCTTTGTCGTGATATGAAAATATGAAGGCAGATTGGGTCACAGCTCTCACACAGTTAAGGTACTGTAGACACTGAAGGTCTGCAAATCATTAAACGATTCTGGTCATAGTAGTCAAAATAGACATGTCTGCCAGGCAGAGCCCACACGTGAATATATTTGACAAGTCCGTAACTTAATGGCTTTTTAGTGTCAGTCAAACAGATTCTACTTTGGTTTCTTGGCCTGGCTTCTATAGTCCTATGAAAACCCTACGATAGCGATTTTCAACTGGCGTGCCTCAACTGGCGTGCCACAAGAATTTTTAAAACATGCAATGCCTGATGCTGTAGTCGGGGCCATTGCCTCATTTCCCTTAGAGTGTCAAATGGAAAAAATGACAACAGCCAACACAATAATAGCTGTCTGGTGTGAATGAATCAAAATGATACCCCCCCTTTTTTTTCCAGATCAGCAAAAAGTATATTTTTTTTGGTGTGCCACAGAATTTTAGTAATTAGGTTGTGTGCACCATGATGAAAAAGGTTGAAAATCACTCCCCTATGAAGTTGAAAATGTGAAATTTAATATTTATAAAAGGTGTAAACAATATAGCCTTTTTCTGCATTACCATGCAGCTAAGAAATTAAGAACAGGAAATTTCAACTTGGTGCCTATCTCAAAAACAATCAAGTGGTGAGAATCTGTTGTCTTTTCAAAGTTCTTAAAAATGTAATGACAGATCTTTCTTCTTTCCCTTCAGAGCTTAAGTTACACACCAAATCAAGGGAGAAAATTCTGTATTGCTTTATTGGAGATGTACATTTATTTACAGCCTAACTAGGTAAATGTTAGTTTGCTGGGACTGCCATGACAAAGGACTACAGGCTACGTGGTGACTTAACAGAAATTTGCTTTCTTACACGTATGGAAGCTAGAAGTCCCAGATCCAAGTGTCTGCAGATTTGGTTTCTTCTGAAGCCCCTCAGCTTTGCATGCAGATGGCCATGTTCTCGCTGTGTCCTCACATGGTCCCCCGACTGTGCATTGTCTATATCATAATCTTTATATATGATGATAATACCGGTACTACATACAAATCATTTTCAATTCTCCATTTAACACTCAGAGGGTAAATGGGAAATATGTCGAAGCTTAGATTTCTTAAGATAAAATCTTTATTTTTCAATTTATTCAAAAATCAAATAGCGTCATCACGTGAGTATGCATTTTATATGTAATGAAAATTATTCGATGTTTACTAGTGTAGGCCTTTTTTGTAGTAACAAATTTATTTGTATCTAAATAGTCATAATAATGGACTTGGGTTTTAGTTTTTAAAAAATTCATATTTCATAACTTCATGTTGATCTATTTTTGACACATGTAAGTACACATTTTAGAATGTCAGTGTGCAATTACATATTCTTAGCACATGTCATTTGTGAAAAGCACTTTAAATCTAAGTACATTCAATTGAGCATAATTAAAATATCAAGATACATATTCTTCATATACATTTTGCCACTTAATTTTTTAAGTAGCTATAAGTATCTACCATGTGAATTCAAATTAAAGGGAGGTGATTAAATTACAGTTATCATTAATGCTTTAGCAGGAATTATGCTATGTTAAAAAAATACACTGCTGTTTTCTGTGGACAGCAGATTAATGATGAAATTGACTTTTTAAAAATACAAGACTGCTAATATTCTCTGCATATTCTCAAGATTTGCCTCTAATGGTTGTTGTGTATATGGGGAGAGGTCATAAGAAAGCATGCTTTTCATCTTGTGGGATTTATTTGACTCAGCTCCCTAGGTCATGAGAAAATATGTTCGGGGATACTATCTTGATTAGTAAAGCGTTGGAGAATGTTTGTAACAGGTGAAAGAAAATGGTTTATGGGGAAGTATGAACCGGGGCTCCTAAACTGATCCATTTGGTAATATATTTAGATATTTGATGCCATTTCCTGTGGTAATAACAATGTGCGGTCATTATTAAGGCACGGATAGCCTTAAAACATAACTTGTGCCCTTGCTGGTGTGGCTCAGTTGGTTGGGTATCGTAATGAGTACTGAGGGGTTGATGGTTTGATTCCCCATGGGGGGTGTGCAGGAGAGGGCCCATCGGTGTTCTGCTCTCACATCTGTGTTTCTCTCTCTCTCTTTCTCTCCTTCTAAAAATCAATTTTAAAAATCTTTTAAAAAAAATCAATTTTAAAAAATCATACTTTTCCACAATTATTAGACCTAAAGTATGTTAAGATCATTTTTGTGAAGGTCACTATTCTTGGAGTGGAGAAATTGGGCAGTACATTAGGATTGTGTTGCCTTTCTAAATATTTTATTTCTTGAAATTCTTGTGTTGTTTTTGTTGTTGTTGTTGTTGTTTTTAAAGAAATAGATACATCATTTCCTACAATAAAATCATCTATGCAGAATCAGGAGTGTTAACAATGAAGTAAATCATTATAGAGGTTAGCAAGAGGAGTTGGGGTGGCAAAATGGTAAAAAAAGAAACAGAGAAATAAAGCTTACCTAGCATCTGCGATAGAAGCCACACTTCAAGTTCTGTGCAGACTGTCTGCCTCGCCCATTTCAGAGAGGAGGTATTAGAAGAAAAAAACCAGTATTTTACTCCTAGCCATGAGGACTATATCATGTGGAAGATTGTAGACCCCTCTTCATTTGAGAGGCCTGGTGCTAGGGGCTCCTGCTGGCCTAGCTATAGCATCCACAGTCCCATTCCCTGTCTGGTTGCTCTTGTGGACTTTAGACAGCAATCACAGCAGCTAATTCTGTCATATGGACATGGGAACTCTCGTTTGCACTGCTAGCAGGATGAGGCATCCAGCATCCGCTTGGGATAGCTTCAAAAGCTCCCCAAATCAGAAGTTGATCTTGACCATTAAGGGTCAATATGTTGCCTTCACTTCCAGCAGTCGTGTTACCTGGTCAGAAGAATGCACTGGGGGACCTTTTGCGCTACACACAATGTAGTCTCCCTTTCAGTCCCTTTGTGACAGGGGTTCATGTTTTCAAGGTGATTTGCCAGTGTTGGGGGCAGTCCACACCGCAATGGAGCAGCAGACACCAGACCCACAAACATAGTGTGTGTGGTGGACTATGCTAGTTATCCAATCAGGTTACAATCTGGCCATTGACATTTTTACAGTTCCTCCAATAGGATATGGCTGACCATTTCTCAGTAACAAAAGTATGTCAGAATTAAAAATGCCCACAATTTATTGAATGTCAGCTTAAATTTAATTATGTTGAGCTTTACTCCATCACCCATCACTCACTAAGGTGTGTTCTTCTCCCTCTCCCCTTCTTTTTCTTACCTGACATAGCTACTTCCTATTAATCCTCGGTATAACTGTGCTTCCCTCAGAAAGCTTAACTTACAGGTTTCCAGGGAAAGAATCATTTGAGAACTCATTTGTACTGACATTAAAGGAGTTTGATAAGTTAGGTTCACCTATGTAGAGTTATATCCTATATTAATTCATAATAATCAGTACCATTGATTGAGCACTGCAGAATGCTTAGGACTGGGATATGTGCTTCAGATATGTTTCATTTAACCCGCACATACTCCTGTAAATAACAGCTAAGGTACATGCTTTATGAGGGTTAGATATTTGTCCGTCTTGTTCACACCTACCCTGTTTCCCCGAAAATAAGACAGTGTCTTATATTAATTTTTGCTCCCAAAGATGTGCGAGGTCTTATTTTCAGGGGATGTATTATGTTTCCATGAAGTAGGTCTTATTTTCGGGAAAACACGGTACTATCGATTGGACACAGAGTATTTATCGAAAGCATGAAGAGCATTAATGTCAATGTGCCCACTTTACAGATGGCATCAGTTTGGAGTGGGTAGGTTCAGAAGTTTGCCAAAGCCTAGGCTGTCGGCCGTGGGGTGGTGCCATATGACTCCCAGCAGTGTCTCATTTCTTGACCTGTTGCTCTGCGTCAGTCACCATGCTAGACAGTTGGTACTTGCTGCCTTAGGAAGGCCTCAGAGTGAGTCTGAATTGGATGTCAGCTCCGTGGTCCAACTGAGAGGTCTAAGTTAGCAAGGAACTGCCGGAGGTCACAGGCAAGGAAGTGATAAAGCCGAATTAAAATCCAGGTTCCTGCGACTCCATTGCTATTATCCTGAGCCCCTGTGCTATATTTAGATAAGACTCACACCAGTATAATTATTTTGTAAGCCCTTCTGAGTGAAATAAAAAATATGCCCTAGTTTTACATGTCTGAGTTTGAACTGTTCCTCAAGGATTCAGACTTGGCAGGTATTTAGGGATTTTACTGCCTAAGGGCCTGGGACTTCCTTATGATTTATTGCCAAATCCACCAAGAAAAGTTTGATGCATCTGATGAAAGTCTACCATATTGTACCAGGGGGAGAAAAACCTCTCCTCTGTATTTCTTGATGTACTTTAATGTCTCTGAATCACTTATCTCTTCCACACAGAGTCCCTTCAAGTCACAGGAATTCAAGTGTAAGTGGTCAAGTTAACCCAAGATTCAGGCAGGTACTCTGTTTAAAGAGGAAGGAAGGAAGGAAGGAAGGAAGGAAGGAAGGAAGGAAGGAAGGAAGGAAGGGAAAACGAATCGTTTTCAAGCACAGACTTTTTGACACTCAGAAGATTCAGGCCAGCCTTAGGTTCAAATTCTGTCTCTTCTTTGGACAGCGTTCTGTGTTGTGTTATCATCTCAGAGTGGCAGGTGGGAAGGGAAGGGACACTGGGGTCCTTACTGGGCTGTCTTTCCTCTGCTGGGAGAGGCCTCATGGTCAGGACCCATGGTTTGAAGAACAGGCATTGCAAAAAAAATCCTTACAAACTGGTCAGTGTGAATTCCCTTACCAGTCTTTGAATTTTAAGCAATAAAATTTTGCCTCTCATTTACCTTCAGACTCTCACTTTCTTGTGGGACCTCTTGGTTAACAACCTGTTCTGTAACTAAAGAGTAAAAAGAACAACTCCTGAAGCAAGAGGTAATACTATACACACACACACACACACACACACACACACACAGAGATTGATGCTAATATTCAAGACTAATACAGTAAGTAATGAAATGTCCCTGTTCAGACCCTAGTAGTAGTAGCTTGGGTACAAACCCACCTAACACTGTTACTCCTCACATGGTCTTTTCTCTATACACGTAGGTGTCTGAATCTTAGTTTCCTCTTGTTATAAACACTTTAGTCACATTGGATTAGGATCCACCCCTATAACCTCGTTTTTACCTTAATTACCTCTTTGAAGGCCTTGTCTCCAAATACAATCACATTCTGACTCACTGAGAGGTAGTATTTCACTGTTTGAAACACAATTCAACCCAGAACAGTTGCCTTAATCTTTCTATGCCTCCATTTCCTAAGTAAAACCTGGAAAAAACACCACTGCCTGAGTGGGCTGAAGATGTACATATAATACATGCAAACTAAGATGCTGATAGTCCATAATGGATGCTTAATGAATATCTATTACTTTACTCCTGTTTCAAGCTTCTTGAGAACAGAAGTGCTTTCTCACTCATCTTGTGTCCTCACAGTTCCTAGGACAAACTTTGAACACGATTGCTTCTACATATCTGTTGGGCAAACACGTAAATGAATGATTAGGTCGCAGAAACAAGTCTGCAGCAGTGTATGCATTTATCCTCAGATGGGCCCAGATCCTGGGTAGTAACTAAAAATTTCAGTAACAAAGAATGTTCCAGGAAACCTGTGGAGAAGTCAGTGTCCCCACGGTAAATATAATATTGCCCCACAGAGCCAGTTCTCGTATGGAAAATCCTCCCCTGTCCTCCCCGCCTCGCACTCCAAAAAAGTCACGGGGAAATGATTTGTGGCAAAATTGCACACACACAAAAGGAACCGCATCTTCACACAGCCAGAGCTCTCGGGTGATGAGGGACACAAAGACACGGCGCACAATAGGTGTTCCTGTCCGCGGATTCGGCCGCCTTTGATCTCTGCAAAGGAGGGACCGGGGCAAGGTGCTGTGAATGGATAATAGACCGGGAGCCAGCAGAGCAGCAGGCAGCGTGCTCAGTGATCAAGTCGTGGTGATGCCCAGACACCGTGCATCTGATGATAAGCATCTTCTCTTGGTGCCTTGGAGTCTCATTTCCTTCCAGCTTGACTCCAAAGGACCCATTCATCTCTGGCACCTCGACAGTGTGCCACTCGGAGTCTGTAGGCTCTTTCTTTCTGAGCCCACCAGAGGTAACGGGGACATCATTACTTTCCCCCGGGGACACTGTACTCTTTCTTCCCACTGCTTCTGTTCCCTGCAGCTCTCTGGGGTGGATCTGACTTCCGTATCATCCTTAGTGATTAGAATTCCCTTTGTTGTGCTGAAAGAACTGGTACCTAGGGTTTGGCTTGGGGTTTGGGGAGTTGAGTCTACGTTCTTATTTTATTGTATATAATGTTAACGTTTACAAGCATTAGCAAAAATACCAAAAAAAAAAAAAAAGAAAAAAGCATAAATTCTATACCGAAGAATTATACCCTTTAATAATGGTACCACTTGAATATGGATGAAAAGTTTATTATGAGATCAGATGTAAAACATATGAAAGTTACACAGAAGGCTAGAATTTGACATCACAACTTGAAATAGGCCCTGTAAAGCAGTCTCAGGATGGAAAGGGACCCTAGAGATGATGCGGTGAACTGAAATGATTCTCAGCTCCCTTGTACATCCAATCACGTAGAAACATTTTCAAAGGGCAGATGCGGAAATTCTCAATTTGTCTGGAGTAGGTTCTAGAATTTTTTTAAATTTATTGACAGTATTTTACAGATAACCCCCCCTCCCCCTTTACCCTCCTCTACTAGGCTCTTGCCCCACCCTGGGCCTTCCCTACACTTGTCTGTGTCCATGGGCCATGTATATAAGCATATAAATTCTTTAGTTAATCTCTTCTGCCCCCTCTACCTTTCCTCTCCCCCCTCTGAGATCTGTCAGCCTATTACATGCTTCCATGTCTCTGGATCTGTTTAGCTTGTCAGTTTATTTTGTTCACTGGATTCCACATATGAGTGAGACCCTGTGATGCTTGTCTTTCTTTGGCTTATTTCACCTAGCATAATGTTCCTCAGCTCTCTTCATGATGTCTCAAATAGTCTTCTTTTTCACAGCTGCGTAGTATTCCATGCTGTAAATGCAGCACATTTTTATCCACTCATCTACTGATGGGCACTTTGGCTGTTTCCAAGTCTTAGCTATTGTAAATAAAGCTTCTGTGAACATAGGGGTGCGCATATTCTTTCTGATTGGTGTTTCAGGATTCTTAGGATATATTCCTAGAAGTGGAATTGCTGGATCAAACAGCAGCTCCATTTTTTATTTTTCGAGGAAACTCCACACTGTGTGCGACAGTGGCTGGACCAGTCTGCATTCCCACCAGCAGTGCCCAGGGCTTCTAGAAGCCTAAAGCTCTAAAAGCGATTTTAGCATGCAGCCAGGAAGGGGGACCATTAACTTGGGAGCTGGAGGAAATGACCAATGTGTTCAGGGTCACTGCTGTGTCTTGAGCACTGTGCTGGCTGCAACACAGCCGCCATCCCTTTGATCCTCTGAAGAAGTGAGATAGTTTGACCGAAAGGGGCAGAGGCTCGGTCCTCACCTGGGGCCCTCGGCTGCCCCCTGCCCTGCTGTTGGCAGTGCTTGCTAAGTGTGCACCACGTCCCTGCTTTGTTCTTCGGGATCAGTGTGCACCGCCCACTTTCCATTCTACCCTGGGTAGGCACAGTCTTACCCACTTTTGAGCTTTCGGGAATCAGCCTCGGGTTAATTCTAGCTCAGTAAACCTTTCTGAGCAATCGTGCCCCCAGAAAATAATTTTTTATTTTATTCTAGTTTTTACTTATTTCCACAGCTTGAGAGCCCAGGTCAGAAGCACAGACATAATCTTTACTGTGTGCTTACCACTGATCCTAGATCCGGTCCATTTCACCTCTTCATTCTGCCGCCCTGGATTCCCTTCGTGTCCTGTGGAGAGGGGCAGCAGCAAACCCACAGAATACTTCGGGGCTGTGGCCAGCGGGGCCTGGCCTCCCGCCTGCCTGCAGGCTGCAGCGCTCGGAGCACAGCCTGCTGCTCTGGGCCTGGAGGAGTGGGACAGAATGCCTGTGAGGGCTGGAGAGCCAGCTCCTGCATGTGCTCACCTCCTTTCCATGTCAGGGGGCCTTTCTCAGGCCTCTCTCTTGATGAATCCAACCCAGGCTTCTTCTATCAAGATTACTTGCTCCGCCGAAACCGGTTTGGCTCAGTGGATAGAGCGTCAGCCTGCAGACTGGAAGGTCCCAGGTTCGATTCCGGTCAAGGGCATATACCTTGGTTGCGGGCACATCCCCAGTGGGGGGTGTGCAAGAGGCAGCTGATTGATGACTCTCTCTCATCAATGTTTCTAACTCTCTCCCTTCCTTGCTGTAAAAATCAATAAAATAATTTTTTTTAAAAAAAGATTACTTGCTGCATAGAGTCACGTAGGAGAGATGTAGGTGAGGGGCGACACACAGCAGAAGCGCGCACAGCAGAGTGGAAGTCTAGGCTCATGAGCCCTCTGCTGCCTTCTGTCTAAACCAGTGGTTCTAAACCTTCCTAATGCCGCGACCCTTTAATAACTGTTATTAAATATCTATGTTTTCCGATGTAAATATCTGTGTTTCCTGATGGTCTTAGGCTCTACAGCACTGGTTCTCAACCTGTGGGTTGAGATAGGTTGAGAACCGCTAGCAGGGTGGCCTAAGACCATCGGAAAACACAGATTATTTACATTACGATTCATCAACAGTAGCAACATTACAGTTATGAAGTAACAACGAAATTAATTTTACGGTTGGGGGTCACCACCACATGAGGAACTGTATTAAAGGGTCGCGGCATTGGGAAGGTTGGGAACCACTGCGTCTAAAGCCTTGTAATGTTTAATGGAGAAAAGGAAACTCTCGGGTCTGTTTTCAAGAACACGTGTGTCTTCATTAAGGTATGAAGTTGGTAAAAAAAAAAAAAAAGGAAAAACAGTTTGCTTTAGAGAGTTAATGAATGCACATTTTGGGGTAGGAGGATATTGCCATGTGTATGGAGTAAGTTAGGCAGAAGTATTTCTGTTTCCTTATAGACTAACACGTGGTGTGTGTAGAAGAAATAAAACAAACCCAGCAGGAAAGAAAACAAACCGTTTGTAATCTGCCACCCCAGAAGCCCGGCTCTGGTGTGTCTCTCCCACGTGACGTGTCGGCAGAGCTGGGGCGGGTGTCCGTGCGCTGACACAGGAGAGCTTTCACTTCACACAACGGAGTGAGCGGGCGCCATAATGTTTTTATATTGGCAGGACAGGCTCTCGTTGCACGGCAAATGCGAGTTCACTTAACCCTCACCTTCCCGCTGGATGTTGATGTTGTCCCTCATTTTTATTCCTCGTTCTTCAGAGGCCGTGGCCGTGGCTGGTTTTGATTAGCGCAGGCCATTTCGCATTGGTGAATAGGATCAAAGGCTCCAGCAAGAAGTGGTTGGAGATGATATTGACCCAAATTGTGCCCGTTGCCATGGCGGCATCGCCTAAGCTGCATTTGCCATTGTTTGTGGTCTAGTTCGGTGCGTTTGCTACATAATAAATAGCTCTCCGCACTAGAACTGTGTGTCGACCTCAGTTCGAATGGTATGAAAATGTAATATATTTGTGACAAGGAATAACAAGTTGAAGTACAGTGAGAAGGAATGTAATTGCTTATGATAAATACAGGCTTAGCTTCAAAAATAGCTAGCTTAAAATTTCCCTGAGAGTGCACTTTAAAGATTTCCACCGATGAGCTCGGAGGAGCGGCGCCCAGCCACCGCCGGAATGAAACGGCACACGGTGTTCAAAGTTGCGGCCCCTAATTGATTTAATGCATATTTTTGCTACTTTGACATTTATCTTATATGAAAAGAATAATTCTATACACAGGGAATGCATAAATAAAATGATAATACCGTGTGACTCCAGAAAATAGTGTTTGACGATTGGCCTGGTTTTTTTAGGAGAAGAAAAGAAATAGCTTTCATCTAAGTTTGCATGTTTCCTGGCTACGTAGGTGTGGGTCCTTGAGGAAATCACGAAGCCCCTCCTATTCGGACGGATACTGTTCGAATTCCATGTTATCGCTGCCATTGTGACCGTGGCTTTGAGCCCTGTGATGGCAGTTGATTGCCCTTCAAGGACTCTATCATTTGAGGGTGGGGACTCAGGTGAGGCCAACAGAAGTCTCCCTGTTTTTCAGCTAAGTCTCTGGTCTTCGCTTCCCTTCGATCTTCACGTGAAAGAGATAGGGCCTGCGATGACCAGAGCCCTCATCCCAATCAACTGCCATCACAGGGCTCAAAGCCAAGGCCTCCTCAGCAGTTACTGTATTTTGATTCCAACTCATCATCACTGACTGTTTTCATCGATGGGACAAGGACAGAAAGTGCGGCCTCTTGACCATAGAATATTCAGAGCTCCATTGAGGACGACCACTCACCTCTTCCTGAACCATTTGCCATGACCCTGCCTTGATAATACTTTTCTTTTTTCCCTCTTCAGGCAGGCGGTTCCCAGGTGATCTTCACAAATCCTTTGGAAATCGTCAAGATCCGCTTGCAGGTGGCTGGGGAAATCACCACCGGCCCCCGAGTCAGTGCCCTGTCGGTCATGAGGGACCTGGGGTTCTTTGGGATTTACAAGGTACCGTTCCTTTCGGTCGTTTGTCTGACTGTGTGCTTGCCTCCTAAAGCAGTCCCTGCTCACCAGCATGACATTGATCCCCTCTTACTTCCATTGCTACGTCTGTGGGCTGGTGCAGTGGGCTCGCCACGTAGTAAAGATTCTGACCTATAGCTGCTGCAGGCCACAGGGCACCTTCCTGCCGGTGAGGAGGAAGTGCCCCTCCTGCCACCCACCAAGAAGCTGTCCTCAGAAATGTGCAACTCACGGCTGGCTG
Source organism: Vespertilio murinus (assembly GCA_963924515.1). Classification (NCBI taxonomy): domain Eukaryota; kingdom Metazoa; phylum Chordata; class Mammalia; order Chiroptera; family Vespertilionidae; genus Vespertilio; species Vespertilio murinus. The sequence continues at coordinate 22,162,773 of OZ004712.1, forward strand.
GAGGGGATGGCGCCCGCTGGTGCTGTTCGGTGCGCAGGTCTGTGCAGCCACACTGGCCGGAGCCTTCTTTGGGTTTGTTATTGATACAACGATTCCCGGTTCTCGGTGCTGTCCGCCATGCAGGACAGATGCCCCGAGCCCAGGGCACCATCTCTCGGGAGGTATGCTGAGCCCAGGGTAAGAAGTCCTCACCAGATCAAGAATGTATTTTCTGATCCTGCACATCCCAGCCCTGTCCATATACCCTGATTCCCCGAAAATAAGACAGTGTCTTATGCACTAGGTCTTATTTTCAGGGGATGTATTATTTTTCCGTGAAGTAGGTCTTATTTTCGGAGGATGTCTTATTTTCGGGGAAACACGGTATGTATGGCTTGTCATAATTGTGTTGAATCTTAACCGTTTTTCCTGTAGAAAATAGTTGTTGCAGAATGATTGGAAAACCAAACTTTTAGAAATGTCCTAAAATTTGTGACTCACTCTCCTCTCCCAAAGAAGCTACAATGGAATATACTAGAACTTGTTCCATATATGCCCAAGCAAACATGAGGTGTCATCAGTTTTCAATGAGAAAAATTAAAAAAAATAATGCTTCATGGCCAACTTGAATAAGTAAACCTTTCGGGATATAGGATGAGAAGGCCAGTGTCTACTTAACATAGTTTTCATTTATTTGCGTAGAATGTATGTGCCCTTGACTGGGAATTGAACCCCAGATCCCTCCATTCCCCGGCTGACGCTAACCATTGAGCAGCACCGGCCAGGGCTGCTTGATCCACTTTCTGACTCTCTCGCCCACATGGTTTTGCAGGGTTTCCTCTTTACTCCAGGCGGCCACTCCTGCACTCTGTGCACGTAACGTCAGGGTGGTTGTCTTCTTTTTGCCCTGTCCCCTTGCTCGTCCTGTAGAAACATACACCGCTTTCTGCCGTGAACTTTAAATGCCGTTTGGACATCCAGCACGGCACGTTGGGAGCTCCCGCCCCCGCGTGCACATGTTTGCAGGTCACCTTGCTGCACGTCAGGGTTCGTCGTGGTCGGGGTGGTTTCAGGTACACTTGCCTTCCCCGTACTTCTCGAGGTCCAGTGCGGGAAGAGTACCCCATCATCTGAGACTTTGTAAGGATCAGACGTAATGGGGCGCCCTCTTTTCCAGTGGTTAGTTTTAGGGGGGGAGGGGGATGGGAGGACATGCAGGGTAGAGAACTTGCCTTATAGTTTGGAGTCTGTGGAGCTCTGGGATAGATATGCCGGTTTTTTCGGAGCAGCCCCGAAAATGCTCAGGCTGTGAGTGTTTGCGGTGGAACACAATATTCTAGCTATTTCATTTACCACATTATTGCCCAGCTGTAAGGAATAAACAGAATTGTCATGAGGCACCGCATGGATCATTTTGAGGGAGGGGAGGGGAAAAAATCAGCTTCTTTTCTAAATCTCTGGGGTTCTGGCGGACTAGAGCACAGTGTAGCAGCATGTCATGTTGACAGGATGCCAAGCAGCCTTTCACCAGGTTGTCTGGTGGGAAACACGCCGGTCCTGACGGCGGTGGCTGCTATGGAAAGGTCTGGATGGATGAGACGGTAGAAACCTGTTTGCTGACACAGACACAGAGACCGTCCGACTGCCTGCGCGCCATACAAGGCTGAGGCGCAGTCCTTTTCATCTTCTCGGCGTCTCACAGCCCTAATCCCTGGTAACCTCGCTGGAAGGCCTGGGCCCCCCGGTTCTGGAGCGAGGGGAGCAGAGGCTGCCAGCGACGGCATCGGAGCCGAAATCGAGGATCAGAAGTTTCTTGTTTCCACTTCTGTGCGAAAATTGCTTTCCTGAAAGGAGCAGGATTGCTCAAGTTTGAGCAGGAGACCTCTCCCGTATAAAGTTAGTTTAATTACTAGTCTGGTGGTTTAATCTAGTTCAGAGGCATTCCTCCGGGCTGGGTGCTGCTCGGGGTGCCTTGGTAATTACCATGGGAAGTCGCTGGCACGCCTGAGCTTCCGGAGGAAACTCGATTTCACTTCGGGAGAGTGATCTCGAGGTCCTGTCCTTTCTGCTGGCCCGTGGGGTCCTCGGGTTGAATTCCAGAAGATCTGTAAGCCGGAGGCCACAGCTCCATTCAGGCTGATGGTCTTTATCGCCTGGCCAGGTGGTCCTCACATCACCCCAAATGCCAGCCGCAGGTTCCCTTCCCTGTGACTCTCTCTGGGCACCCCCTCCTTACCCCACCCCTCCTTGGTCAGAAATCATATCAGCAACTCAACGTCCCTTGTTTTACGGTGGTCAGAGCTTTGCTTTGCTGTGTTGTTTTTGTTGTGGGGCAGTGCTTCTCAGTAATGAAGCTCTTCGCTGATTCTTGTCTTGGTTGGGTAGGAAGATGCACAGGACCGGGAGTGACCTAAGACCTTTCCCCAGGGTATGCACCCCTCAGTCTTAGCTGGGACAGGTAATCCTCCTCCCTTTCCCCGGTTGCCTTTGTTTGCCCCTGTTAACATGACAATGCGGGACCCGGAGTGGGGAGTGGTTGGTTCTGTCCTGTGTGTTTAGGCCTGCGGTGCTTAACCTCCCTAAATTGGACTTAACCTGGCTTTCTATTTTTCTCCTGAATTGACTTGCAAAATAGCCCACTATTCTGTGACTGCCCTGTGAATGGTAATTAGAATACTGGCTTTAGAAATACATTTACAACTGAAAAAAAGAAAACACACACACAAAAAAACCCCACCAAAAAACAGGGGGATGTGGTAAACATTTCACATTCCTGAGGTTAGAAATAGTTCTAGTGGACCCTGTAAACAAGGCCTCCTCCTCGGTACCATTTAGAGAGGCTTAGTTACAGCACTGAGTAGGTAGGTGATTGAGGTAAAGGCAGGATAATAAACTGCCTTTGAAAAAGCTTTTGGAATGCCATGTCGTTTTCAAAAAAATCTGCAACTATACTGCTTTTCTTAAGAATGCATGAGGTTGTGTTTCCCTTTCTCCAGGTAGCTTTTGTTTTATTACATAAGCCCCTACCTAGTGCACGAGATATGTAAAATAAATCATCAGAGAAAAGAAAGTGGCATATATGGACTTGTGAATATTACCTTTCCTGTAGGAGCCGACAAAGGTTTGCTGAGGAGACGGATTGCACCAGAGGAATGGAATGGAACTTGTTGTTTAACATTGAGAGTCAGCACAGCTCATGTAGGCTGAGCGATGCTTCCTTAAGAAGCAAAGGAACAGTTTCTGTCTCTGAGGTCAGAAAGCGGGCAGGGAAGCAGTGACAGCCAGGGTCCACCATGCAGAGTTGAAAATCATTTTTGGATTGTATTCCTGTGTGCTGCATTGGCTGTTGCATGATGGGCTTTATGTACTATGCTCTAATCAGAGGTCTTTGTCCACTGCGTTCTAGAGTGTTCAGATATGTAGTCATCCATGTACATACTTGTGCATGTGTGTTCATTCATTGTGTATGTGTTGATGAATCCTTGGACTACTGTCCATAAAACCAGAAAGCAAGTAATGATACATGTTCTTGATTATTCTGCTAGTTATCCCAAAGGGACGCCGTTTGTTTTTAATATATTTTTATTGATTTTCTAGTGGAAGAGAGAGAGAAACGTCAGTGATGAAAGAGAGTCATTGGTGAGCTGCCTCCTGCACGCCCCCTCCTGGGGATTGGCCTGACACTGGGGCCTGTGCCCTGATCATGTGCCGTGAACACCCACTGAGCCACAGCGGCCAGGCCTGTCTGTTTGTGTTAAAGGAAATACAATTTTATGTTTCAAAGGAAAATCAGGAATGTCAGAAAGTAAAATTCTCTCTACCCCTTTTATTTTAATATATATTTTATTGATTTTTTACAAAGAGGAAGAGGGAGGGATAGAGATCTAGAAACATTAAGGAGAGAGAAACATCAATCGGCTGCCTCCTGCACGTCCCCCACTGGGGATGTTTCCAAAACCAAGGTACACACCCTTGACCAGAAATGAACCTGGGACCCTTCAGTCCGAAGGTCGATGTTCTATCCACTGAGCCAAACCAGTTAGGGCCTCTTTACCCCTTTTAATCCCATTCTTTCTTCAAAGGATAACCCTTGCTTGTGTTTTTCATATTATCTTTAAGAAAATAAAACCTACTTAGAGCAATATTTACCTCTCTCCTCCTTCCTGCTTTCCCTTTCTATCACTAATTGTATCCCTGTCAGAATCTTGTGTATGTGTGTTTTAGCAAAAATGTGATCTTTCTAAGCACACTATATGCCTTAAAGCTCTTTCCTCGTTTTATTTAATAGCTGTAGAAACATTTTAAAAATATTTTTAAGCACTTTCCTACTGATGGGTGTTTATATTGCTTTTAGTTTTGGGGATATTATAAGCCATAGCAGGGGGGAACATCCCTGCATATATTTGGATATACTTTTGTGAGTTTATCCCAGTGATAAATTCTAGCAATGAAGCTGTTAGATCATAGGACCTGTGCATTTTTATTGTTAGTAGATTTTTGTAAACTGTATCAGTTTATTTTATGTTGGTAACAGGTAAGTACACAAGAAAAAAACTTCTCAGTTTCACAGCTTTTAAAGAAATACTCGTTTTTATGAGCGCGTGGCTCCACATGAAGAAAACACCTGTTTAGTCATTAGCGGGAGGAGCTGATGCCATGCTTTCTGACACCCGGGGGCATGCTATGGCTTTACAGCCTCCGGGCGACAGTTCCCACCCTCTTCTCCCTCAGGCGGCTTTCCCCTGGACCTCTGGGGCAGCCTCCCCACGGGTGTGACTCCTGACTCCTCCGAATCCATTGTCCCCGCCAAAGCCAGGTTCATCTGTTTAAACTGAATCAGATTAATTCACCTACTCAACACGGTTCTGTTGAGAGCTGACGGTACGCCCTGTTCCAGCCATGTGGGGTTTGCCTGTGGAATCCAAGTCCCTGCTCACACGTTGGTGGGTAGAAAAAGTCAGCCACCCAGATGACAAACATATGACATCTGCGGTGCTAAGAACCTCGATGAAGAAGCGGGCAGGGCAGGGAGAGGGTAGGGAAAGGGCCAAGGCGGGCACGCACTGAGGGAGGAGGGGGTGCCTTTTCGTAGAGTGGTCAGGGAGGGCCTCTCAGATGAGATGACGCTTGAGCAGAAACTAGCATGCCCTGCAGCAGTGTTTCCCAAAGTGTGGTATGCGTGCCCCCAGGGGTACGGGAAGAGTTTGGTGTGGGTATACCTTGCACCGGAGTTTGGTGGGGATATGCACTGCACCGTGCTTGGCTGCGCCTAACTCTACGTTCTCATAAGTCAAGCCAAGACAGTCTTGTGAGGCGTGAGATGGTCAGGTGTACAAATAAATGTTATTTATAATATAACTTTTATTCATATTTTATTATGAATAATTTTATTTTTCATTTATTATTTTGTGTATGTACCCCAAAAAAGAAAAAATAAATATATTTTTATTGTTATTAAAATATATACTTTTTTTGATGAGGGGTACTCAGCGTTATGAAAATTATAGAAGGGGTACACACATGTCAGAAGTTTGGGAAACACTGGCTTACAGGAACAGTGTCCTTGCCCAACAGCTTCCTGCTGCACCTAGAACAGCACCCTAGCTCCCTGCCCGCTGGCCGCTCTACTGTTCTCCCCTTCCTCTCCTCCGGCTGCCCTGCTGCCTTTCCTTCCGGACTCCCCACGCTCATTCCCTCTCACTGTTCTGTGTGAAGGCCCCGCCCCCCACATCTTCGCTCACAGATGCTTGTTCAGAAAGACAGCCAGGTCACTGCATGGCACCTGCCACCGTCTGATAGATCTGTCAGTGTGTGTGTGTGTGTGTGTGTGTGTGTGTCCCTATCTGGAGTGTGCTTGCATATCGGAGACCTGTCTTGTTCACTGTTGCTTCTGAGAGTTTCAGGCACACAAGTGGACATTTGATAAGTATTTGTTGAGCCCATGAAGGATAAATGTTTCCAGGTTATCACAAGGATATTAGAGCACTGACAGTGAATGAACTTGGGCCAGTAATGACCAAAGAAGACCATGATATTGGGGAAGTCTAATGCAAAGGAAAGAGACAACCATTCATTCATCCAGCAAGCTCTGCGCTGGGGATATGGAAATAAATCAATAACGCATTATTTTGTAAGGAGTTTACCCTCTTGTACCTGCACATCCCTACGGGGGATTGAGCCGCAACCCCGGGCATGTGCCCTGAGGAGGAATCGAACCATGACCTCCCGGTTCAACCACACTGGCCAGGCGGAAAATATTATTTTTATAAATCAGTGTGCAAAGGAGTTGAGTATGCAGAAGAGGTTAGAAAAGATTCTTAAAAAAATATTTAGGAAATGATTAATTTTTTTTTATTCTTCCGTTCATTCACCAAATACTTGTTAATGATTAATTCTAGTAGGTGCCAGAGTTACAAAGACTGAATGCAGTATTATTGCCTTCAAAGTGATGAGTGTTAAGGGAGGTGAGAGACTATAATGATTCCAGTACTATAAAGTTCTTTTCAAAAAAACAATTCTGTAGGCAGTATAGTTTTGCAAAGAAGAAAATTCAGATATTCAAGAGTAGGTAACAATAAAAGGCTAGTGTTCTCACCCTGTGTTGCAGATAGCCTTTCCAGGGACAAGCATTTTTTATCAAGTTCGTGCTTTGTTTCGTTGTTGTTTCTTTCTCTTGCTAAGTGCCTGCAGGATTAGTTTTAACACGGTGCTTTTTTATTTCAGCGA